>JASDDO010000024.1:185404887-186604887 GCA_030015575.1 Agapanthus africanus
CACCAGCGCGTGACACGTGTCGCGCAGTAAGGCGCTTGCGCAACAGCGCTTGCGCAACTGCGCAGACACGTGTCGCGAAGCCGTGCGCTTGCGCAGTTGCGTTTGCGCAACTGCGCAGACACGTGTCGAGCAGCCGTGCGCTTGCGCAACTGCGCAGACACGTGTCGCGCTGCCATGCGCTTGCGCAGTTAAGTTTTAGTTATGTTTTTAAAGAGCCTTACTCTGATCGGACGTATCGCCTTGGGCGTTGTGCTGCCGTGTCAACTTCTGACACGTGGCGCATTGCGCGCAGCGCACGGGAACCGAAGCGTTGCTTCAAGATTTGAATTTTCAAAATTCAAACAGAGCCTTGCTCTGATTGGGGGAACAGTTGCATCTACCTACAGCTTGCGCACATGTGGGTTTTGGGAGGATTTCCTTTTGCTCCTACCGTGTGTTTTTATTTTGTATCTAGTACACTCTATCTACCATTTTATATTGGACTAGATGGTGAGATTTGAGACTTATATTTGTGATTTGGTGTCGATGCTTACTTGAGCCGACGTGATACTTTTATGCTTTTATACTTATTTCGTATTATTATGATATATTCTTTGCATGTGGTTGTGATTCTGTCTTTGGCAAAGAGCTAGCTCCCGCTTGGGGATGCCTTTATTTATGATTATATATTTTCATGTGTTGTACCCGTTTAGGGAGGGCTAGTATTTACAAAGGAGACTCTGCCGAAATTTTCGGTAAATTTCGATGTTTTTAAATCGTTTAATGCGACTTGTGTTATGAAAATCGCTTTCTTTAAATAAGTTTTCCTTCACTCTATTTCATTATTTAGTTTAGATTTCTGGGCTTTAACTTACTTAGTTTACGTACGCCTCGAGACGTTCATAATTTAAGTGCTAGTCACGTTCCGTACCTTCGGGTCGTGACAGTCTGCTTAGCCTTTTTCTTTTCAAAAATGCTAAGCATTTATTTGGGCTCTGTTTGTTCAACGCTTTTCTTTTTATGTAAAAATGCTAAGCACTTATTTGAGCTCTGACGCTCACATGTATGTCATGTGAAGCATTCAGTCATGGGCGTTGCCCAATAAATGTTGAGCACTTTTAGTCATTTTGACAAAATGCGAAGTGCTAAGCACTTTTTATGGCGTCCACATGAAGTGCACGTGCGATACTGGGCGCTGCCCAATCAGCCATTTTGGCTGCATATGAAGTGCTAAGCACTTTTATTCAGCGCCCACGTGTGTTTCACGTGAGGCGCTGGCCTTCTGACGCCCATGTGTTTTTCACGTGAGGCGCTAGGCGCTGTTAAAAGGGGGCGTCCACGTGAGGCACTAGTTTTTTTTTCTTTTTTAGAGATTAAATCTCTGTTAATGGCATTTTGACCATTAATGATCACCAAGATCTTTGCTTTTTGAAAATCTGGGATCGTTTTTTTTAAGAACTGAGTTCTTTTATATGTTCTTTTCTCCTTTTGTATTTTTCTTTTGGACCTAGTTCTTTTCCGAATCTTTGATTCTCAAGAACAAGATCTTCCCGATGAGAATTAAATTCTCAATTTATGGAAGACTTGTCTTGTGGATTTCAGATCCAGAGAAAAAACTAAGTTCTGTAAAAAGTGTTGAACTCTTAGATGTGATAGAGATATTTTGGTCTTTTTTTTACCTAGGGTTTTGAGAAGGAAAGTCTTTTTTTTTTTGGAATTGAATTCTCTGTTCTTTTTTCTCTCCCTGTATTTTTTCTGTCCCTCGTCCCTTTTTTTGAGACTTGAAGTCTCGAGGCCTTTATATAGTGGAGTCAAATTGTTAACCAGTTTTGAGAAAATCTCTCATTGAGGGATTTCAATTGATTTAATGGGACTCAAAATTGATCTGGGAAATTTTACCCACCGTTGGATTTTTTATCCAAGGACTTCTGTTTTACAGAATATGATTGGGGAAATATTTTCCCATATACAGAATTTATTCTGTAAAATGGTGATTTTTTAATCACCATTGGATTTTTAATCCGAGAGTTCTCTGTTTTACAGAAAGCAATCTTTCCTATTTAGAAATATTGAGAGAATATATTCCAAAATAGAATTTTATTCTATAATTGGATTTTTTATCCAACCGAGAGTATCTTTCTTATTTTAGAAAGATTTGGGAAATGTTTTCTCCCAGCAGAATTTAATTTTGTATTTTGATGATTTATCATCTCCGTTGGATTTTTGATCCAACGGCTCTGTTTAACATGGAGTATTGTAGAATTTTAATTCTACCTGGGTGTCGGCGCTCACGTGTTATGTACGTGAGCGCTACTTAAGAATTTAATTCTTATAATGGGTATTTATGTGTTTTGTACATTGGCTCCCGCGTGAGGAGCACGTGCGGCGCCATTTGAGAGTTTAACTCTTATATAATGAACTCTTCTGTACTTTGCACATTGGCGCCCGCGTGAGGAACACGTGCGACGCCATCTAAGAGTTTAACTCTTGTTAACTTTTTTGTGCTTTACACATTGGCGCTCGCGTGAGGAGCACGTGAGGCGCCGCCATAGGATTTAATCCTATAAAATTAGTTTTGGCGCTGGCGCTCTCATGGAGAGCACGTGAGGCACTGCCTCATTGAATTCAACAAGGTTTTGCTTTTTTATTAGGTTAAATATATTGGGGAAACATTGTATATACATGATCGTATGATTAGACGTTATATGTTTGACATGAACCTGACTTGAACCATAAATACATGCCTACATGAATACTTGAACCCGTGAACATTTGAACTTAACATGAATCTGAACTGCTTCGAATGTATTCATAGACATGTGTTATTGTTTATGTTAAACTCTCGAACTTAATGTATGATAACGTGGGAAGGGGTAGTTTTGGTAATGAACATATTTCGTGTCACGAGAATCCTTTAGATGTGCTATGATTCCGAGTGTGAACGAAAGCCAGCTATTTATTAATCTCGTGTGTCGTTGTTCCGTGGGTTTAATGGAATGCTAGTGATGTTGATCCTTGTGTTTAACAGGTACTCTCGTTACACGTATTCTTTCACTACCAAAACTACAATAATATACGTAACCGTACAATTGACATGTTTAAATCATTCATCGTTATTCACCTTGTCATGCTATTTATTGCACTACCATGTATAATTCATTCATCCTTATATGTTTCGTTGTTAAACTACTATGCTTATATTCATATTAAACTTGGACACTTACCGAGCACAAGATCGCTGATAGACATTTCCTTATTGTTGTCTGTTTTGAAAATGTTCGTCGAGTGATTCAGGGACAAACAAGATGATAAGAGAAGAGGTTGAACCATCGGAGGAGGATTTCCTCCGACCACCATCTCAGACGAGCTATTAGTCGTCTATCAGCTTTTACTTTCAGTATCCCTGCCTGTTTAAGGGTTTCTTCTGTTTCTACTTTCAGCTGTATCAGATGATCATACCTGTATCGGTTTTTAATCCTGTAGAATTTGAATTGTAATAAATATGGTTGGATTATTTGTTTCTGCTATATTCTTGTTGTATTAAACTGCTTGCTTTAACGGTCAACGTATCTATCTCGAGAAAAATCCTTTTCTCTGTATAGATATATCGCAGGCTTAGTCACGTGCCGGCTAATGTATTTTGGGAAGCGATACATGACAAAATTCGTGAAGTATTGGGTTTTAAAACATTTTCTAAAAATACACGGGTTTAAACACAAGTCCTCCTGGAACATATTTTCCTTTGTTTTCGTATTCTTTTTGGTTTCTCTTCCTACATCACCTATATTTCTCCTGCCATCGCATCCATCGCCCATGGCATCGTCTTTTCAAACATAGTTGGTATTGTGTCAATACTATAACTGTTTTTATTAGTGTAAGAACAACATTGTTCGGAATCATAGGCCATAACCTGATATAAGCCTTTTTATATTCGGGCCCTATGGGCCTATGAATTTTAGCCCGGGTTAAACCGCAATCCAATAACAGGTTGAGCAAACCCCCTCGCTCTCTCCTATCCGTCTTCAACCTCGCTCTGATCAGGATCCGTTCAAACTCCAAATGCCAAGTTTGACCTAGATCTGAAAACCCTAGCTGAAGGCAGCTCCAATGGACATCCTCATCGCTCAGATCCAAGCGGACCTCCGCTCCAACGACGCCCTCCGCCAGTCCGGCGCCCTCCTGCAGGCCCTCCAGCAGTCCGCTGCCGGCCGCGACTTGTCGGCGGTGGCGAAGTCGACCTGTGAGGAGATAATCGCCTCCCCTGCCTCCGCGGTCTCCAAGAAGCTCGCCTTCGACCTCCTCCGCACCACCCGCCTCACCGCCGACCTCTGGGACATTGTCTGCTCCGGCGTCAGATCCGACCTCGACTTCCCTGATCCCGACGTCGTCGCAGCCGCCGTCTCCATCCTCTCCGCCATCCCCTCCCACCGCCTCGCCAAGCTCATCTCCGACTCCAACAAGGAGGTCTCCAAGTGCTTCGACTCCCAAAGCGACAACCTCCGCTTCTCCATCACCGAAACCCTAGGCTGCATCCTCGCCCGCGACGATCTCGTCCTGCTCTGCGAGAACTCCGTCAGCCTCCTCGACCGCGCCTCCAACTGGTGGACCCGGATCGGGAGCAACATGCTGGACCGATCCGACGTCGTTTCGAAGGTCGCGTTCGAGTCGATCGGGCGGCTGTTTCAGGAGTTCGAGTCCAAGAGGATGAGCAGGTTGGCGGGGGACAAGCTGATCGACAGCGAGAATTCACTTGCGATCCGGTCGAATTGGGTGGTTTTGGCTATTGATTTCGTTTGGAGGAAGAGGAATGCTTTGATGGCAAGATCATTGATCTTGCCGATCGAGAGCTTTAGAGTCACGGTGTATCCCTTAGTTTATGCGACAAAGGCGGTGGCTTCGGGGGCAGTGGAAGTGTTTAGGAAGCTTTCGAAGGCAGGGAAGAGCAATGAGGCTGAGAATGTGGCGAGCGCGGAGAAGATTGTGGGGGTTTCTGATGTGGTTTCACATTTGCTGCCGTTCCTGAGCTCATTGGATCCGCCGTTGATTTTTGAGGTGGGGATTAATATGTTGTCATTGGCTGATGTGCCTGGTGGGAAGCCGGAGTGGGCTTCAGCTTCGATAATTGCGATTCTGACGCTATGGGATAGGCAGGAGTTTTCATCTGCGAGGGAGAGTATTGTCAGGGCTGTTGTCACCAATCTTCATCTTCTTGATCTACATATGCAGGTGAACTTTTGGATGAATACTCTTTATGCGCCCTACAATTTACAACATTGTTTATAATGCAATCAACTTGCTAAAAATTATACTTTTATGTCAATATTGTTTATAAACTGTCTACCTTTTCAACCATGAGACTTAAATGT
The DNA here is from genome assembly GCA_030015575.1 of Agapanthus africanus. Taxonomy (NCBI): domain Eukaryota; kingdom Viridiplantae; phylum Streptophyta; class Magnoliopsida; order Asparagales; family Amaryllidaceae; genus Agapanthus; species Agapanthus africanus. The sequence continues at coordinate 185,410,233 of JASDDO010000024.1, forward strand.
CAATTTCTTACGCTGGAACCTATATCACTGTTATCTTCTACTATTATAATGCTAACCAAATTTGGGGTTTCACAATTTGGAAATTGGAACCCAAGACCGTGTCAAAGCAAGACAGCCGTGGTATGATCACTCCATTTACAAAAACGAAGAGAAAAAGCAACCTCCCGAGAATGATCTTCTAGACCATCAATCTATTTCTTTTTGCATATAAGGCGTTTAAAAATACTAACCTTGCAAATTCGATCATCTGTGCCTGTAAAAGGTCAATTGCAAATTTGACGAATGTGTATAGAACCTGCCAAAAAAAGTTAAAAATCAGTAACCCTAATTTTTAAAGTTACCATATAATCTATACATGATGATGTAAATATTAATTACCTTAGATAATTATTTCAAACATTTACGTATCCTACATGCTATGTTTCATTGGCTAGGCGTTCAATAATATTGTCCCCACAGATGTTAGATATGAGCTTAACACATTATATTGTATCCCCTTTACTGCTAAGAAGATTCAAAAACAGATCAATACTGCCATACTGGCACTTGAGGTGATTTTGATCCACTCCTGGCATATTGTTTTGATTTTTTGTGCAATTCACACGCCAATAATAGGATATCAATAAATACATTACTTGAATTGTATCTACATTTTGATTACTTTGATATCTTTACCTTTCTCTATTTAGCGTCTTTTACTTTGTTATCTGTGTAACATGAATTCTGCTTGCAGGTTCAATTGTTTAAGCGTCTTCTTTTTATGGTGAGGAACTTGAGGGCCGAATCAGATCGGATGCATGCTTTGGCTTGCATTTGTCGCACTGCCCTTTGTGTCGATCTTTTTGCAAAGGAAAGTGTGCGAAGAGGTCAAAAACCTCTCCCTGGGACAGACATTGCTTCTCTTTTCGAGGATGTGAGGATCAAGGATGATCTAAACAGTGTAACAAGTAAAAGCCTGTTCAGAGAGGAACTGGTTGCTTCCCTAGTGGAAAGTTGTTTTCAGTTAGCCTTGCCACTGCCTGAACAGAAAACTTCTGGTACTGAGAGCAGAGTTATAGGAGCATTGGCTTATGGAACTGGTTATGGTGCATTGAATTGGACAGAACCAGCTTTGGAGGTTGTTGAAGTTTGTAAACCTTGTGTTATTTGGGACTGTGATGGGAGGACTTATGCCATAGACTGCTATTTGAAGTTACTAGTTAGGCTTTGTCATATTTATGATACAAGAGGAGGTGTAAAAACAATTAAAGATGGGGCTTCTCAGGATCAGATACTCAATGAGACACGGCTTCGGAATTTGCAATTACAACTGATTAGAGATCTTCGTGAGGTTTGCTATAATCCTTTTTATCATTTTAAATGTGGACTTGCATGTGATTCCATTTTCGCATTAAAGATCATTTGTTTCTTGTCAGGTTCATACACCAAGAATATGTGCACGTGTGATTTGGGCCATTGCTGAGCACTTGGATCTGGAGGGTTTGGATCCTCTTCTAGCAGATGACCCAGAGGATCCATTAAACATTATTATCTCAAATATACACAAGGTGTTGTTCAACACTGATTCATCGGCAACCACCTCCAACAGGCTTCAGGACGTGCAGGCTGTACTTCTATGTGCAGAACGTGTAGGGTCAAGGAACCCAAGAGCAGGCCAGCTTCTTACTAAAGAACTTGAAGATTTTAGAAGTAGTAATTCAGCCGATTCTGTGAACAAGCATCAATGCCGCTTTATTTTGCAAACAATTAAATATGTCACTAGTCATCCAGAGAGCCGGTCAGTTCTTTAACCATCATAGACAAAGTTTGTATTTATCAGCAACCTCTGTGGTCCTTCCAAGCTTCTGCTCTCAATTATCGAACAATCTCACTCTTTTTTACTCATACGATAATTTCATTGGGCAAACTTTTCCAATGAAGTATTGTATATCATATTTTATTAAGTAGTAAATTTTAGTTTTCTTAAGAAAGCGCAGCCATCTTCTGTCCATAGTTCCCTTGTGAGGAATATGAATCCAACCCAAAAGGTAGGCATCATGCTGACAACCAATTGTAAAACAAGTTCAGCCTTCTCGATAAGCAGTTTTGATTTACAGCTGAACCCTTTTTGTTGACGAGAATGATAAAATTAGGACGATTGTAAATACATGAAATACATCACCCATACTGTCATATAACAGCTCGCATTTTTTCCTAGCAGTATGCCTACAGCCTACTAGTAGACAAACAACCTTTAAATAAAATGTCAAAGTGCCAATACTCACTGCATGCTGCTGGTGCTTCCTACTGTTGCCAAATCTGCATGTATGTTTGCTGACTGCTAGTATGAAACTGTGTCTGATTCCAAAAAGTAAAACGAAGCCTTTCTTAGTATGCCCTCAGGTTAGCTGCTGCATCTCTTAATATGCCACATTATCATACTTCAATCACAAGAAATGATCTGTAGGCACAATAAACACGTTTATCCATGAGTCGGTGCATGAAAATCACAAACTTGGAAAAGAATATAAACCTTGAAACCATGTACTTAAGAAATTTGATCATGGTGAGACTGTTTAGAGATCTGGAAGGTAATGATTGAAAATCAATTAGAAATTCTTGAAGAAGTTGAAGTGATATAATATGAGCTTCCTAGATTACATTATGGACCACTACTCTAGAGGTCTATGATAGGCTTTATGAATAAGTTGACTTTTTTTCATTGTAACATTTGGTTAAAGAAGGTGGCATCATTCCAGGTTCAGGTAGATATAGGATTGCTAGGTGGCAGCAGATGAGTTTAGTGTTTAAGAAGGTTTTAATGATGGCAAGACTTAGCTTTCTTTAATTTCCGCAGGAAATAAGAAAGGTATGCTAGAATACCCATTCAGCCACAGTCATGTTTGTCTAGGACTACGAGTTATATTTACATTTATTTTATTGATTAGGTCATGCAATTTATGCCAAAGAAAATTTGTTTTGAACTAATTATTCAACTCTTCTCAGGTGGGCAGGTGTAGGTGAAACTACAGGAGACTACCCATTCAGCCACCACAAACTCACAGTTCAGTTTTTTGAAGCGTCAGCAGCACAGGACAGAAAGCTGGAAGGATTAGTCCATAAGGCGATTCAAGAGCTTTGGAGGCCAGATCCCAGTGAATTGAGCCTTCTACTAACAAAAGGTGCTGATTCTTCATATCTTAAACTGCCTCCTAAGGCGCATAGCCTAACTGGTAGCAGTGATCCTTGTTATGTGGAAGCATATCATTTGGCAGACTCAGTTGATGGGAGGATCACACTGCATTTGAAGGTCTTATTCTGATCAGCACCCACACATTTATTAAAGATCCTTTCGTATTGCTTTTGATGCAACATAATTTCAATTGTGTTACGCTTTATAGTCTTGCAGCGGTCAAACCTTAAGTAACTTGCATTGCTTCTAGTTCTTTGCATGTGTGGTGCATGTGGAATGAAATAAGTTCGAAAAATATGAGAAGTTATTCTTCTTAAGAGGCAGGTGCTCTTATAGCATGGTGGTAACGCCTCTTTGCAATTGAGCAAGGTGTGGGGTTCAAACCCCGCCTGCATTAGGTCACGACCTATTACTTAAAAAAAGAAGAAGAAAAAACTTTTAAGAGAGATAAAGCATGTTAACCAAAAGGCATTGTTTGATGTTGATCATTCCAAACATATAATTAGAAATAAATATCAATTTTTAGGTGTAATGTGATATATGGTTTTTTATTCATGATAATTTAAGTTTAATAAAAAATCTCTTTTTAATTGAGATTATATATGTATTCTTTTGATACAGATCACAACAATAAAAAAAATTTGAAGGTAGATTATTCAGTTATATGTACAGTTCTTGTCACAAGACAAAAATCCAAAGGTACTTAAATGGTTTAGCTTTCTAAAACTTTCTGTTAGCATGCATATTCTTCTTCCCTTCCATGTAAACCCTCTTTTTAAAAAATAATATGAAAGTTCTTGAACATCATGGCTGGTCTTTCTGCCTTTCATTTAGGTCTCTCCTTCATGATAAGTTCCGCTCTTGACTGACTAATTTGTGGTCTAGACCTACTGGTGCTGAAAAGTTTACATGCGAATGTGAATTTTGGTTGGGATTCACTATTCAGGCATAATAGACGTATCAGGTTTATTACATACTTCTTATCTACTAGAAAATTAACTTGATTCTCGGACATCATTGCAAATGCATTTGAATCAGAAGTGTCATGCTGCTTGATATGCTGTACATTGTTAGAACCTCGAGAATGTAACTTAGAGAATTCTGGGCGCCAATAGACCGCTACAGACTGTAGCCATATCTTCTCTCTTTATATTAACTACTGTCTCTCTCCAAATCTTAGCTGAACAAGCTTTACTGTCTTTAAAGTACAACTCGTCATGGGTTTTATTCTTTATATTATTAATTTTGCTTATGATTTGCTGGCTTTCTTCTCTATTTATTCAGGATGAAACACTATAAGTTCTAATTAGAAATCTGGTTGCAGATTCTAAACTTGACTGAGCTGGAACTTAATAGGGTGGACGTCCGGGTTGGACTGACTGGAGCATTATATTACATGGATGGGTCTCCCCAAGCAGTTCGACAACTGCGGAATCTTGTCTCGCAGGTTCTTTTTACGAATCTCAGTCTGTATGCATTAGTTGATACTTTTGTTCATGCTTCTGACTTTGTTTTCTGTAATCATAATCTCGTATGGTTGCTAGTTACCCATTTTGTTTTGGGCTGGAAAATTGGCTTTGCTGGCTCCTTATAGCATGAGTATAATTAAATTAAGGCTTATAAAAACGCTGTGTGTCGCTAGGTTTTAGAAAGATCTTTCCTGCATTTTGTATACTTATCATTTTTCTGCAAGAAAGATCGCATAATTTGTACTGAATGATGTACATGCAATTTCTAAGCAGCGACTATGATACCATAAGAAAAATATTAAGTTCTCAGAAATGTTTAGTCAGTTTGTCATTCCCTTTCTTCGCCATTAGATGCTTGGGCTAAAAATAATCTACCCTTTAACTTGAACAAGGCAGTCTTACAGGACTGATATAAAAGGCTCTAATCTAGTTCTACATGTTTCCTTTTCATAAACATTAAAATTCCACTATATTCATTATAATAGTATTATATGAAAATAAAATTTACTGTTGAAGTTTGTGAATCTACATCACCTGATGTGGAGGGTATTTTTTAGAGTTGCAAATCTGTATCTAAACTTCTTCTTGAAGTGAAGTTCACTTTATCTTTTAAAAGTTGGTCTTGTATTTCTCTTACCAACATGTATAACTTGTGAAAGAATTAAATACCTAACGTCCGGATAATGTATCAATCCTGACAAAGCAAACGTTTAATAGCTAATACCATCAAGAATACCCATACTTTAATATCGATGAATATCAAATTCATATCCTTCAAGTGCCTTAATTCATTTATCTTCTTTTAATTTCCATTTATAGTAAATAAGAGGCTACCTATGTTGCTTAATAACATTGATGGTTATATTATTTGTTTCTCTTTTATCTTAGGATCCAGTCCTCAGCAGTGTGACAGTGGGTGTTTCACATTTCGAGAGATGCGCCCTTTGGGTTCAAGTTTTATACTACCCATTTTATGGAAGTGGCACCGGTGATTACGAAGGAGATTATTCAGAAGAAGATCCGCAAATAATGCGACAAAAGCGAACCCTAAAGCCAGAACTTGGGGAGCCAGTGATCTTAAGGTGTCAACCATATAAGATTCCCCTCACCGACCTTCTCTTGCCACATAAATGTTCGCCCGTTGAATATTTTCGCATGTGGCCAAGTCTGCCAGCTATATTGGAGTACACGGGTACATATACATATGAAGGAAGTGGCTTTAAGGCCACCGCTGCACAACAAAGCGAGGCTTCGCCATTTCTTAGTGGACTGAAATCTCTCGCGTCTAAACCTTTCCATCAAGTTTGCTCTCACATAATTCGTACGGTGGCAGGGTTTCAAGTAAGTTTATCATCTCTGTTCATTCAGTGTATTAGCTTTAACATACTAGTATTTGACATGTACTGTGCACATGCATGGAAGAAAGCATGATATACTTGAGGAATTTATAAATCTAAAGTCCTACGAGTGTTTTTTAATTGATCTATTAGTTATATGGATTTATATGTAAAATATTGGATCAATAGAATAATTTTTTATAAAGTGTTGCATAACATCCAAAAAAATGGGCATGGCAGTTGAAGAAATAGGCCTTGAACAACTTTCCAAACTGCAATCTAAAGGAGGTCACATTATACTTATGCTTTACTGAACTATCCATCCAAAATATATTTGTTTATATATATAGCGTATATACAACTCAACAAAGCTTTTAAGTTATACTGTTCCTCTTAAAAGTCAAATTACCCAAATGATTACATGGAAATACTAGGGATCCCCAACTAGTAGGGTGTTTTTTCTCTTTTTTCCTTCTTTATTATTTTTTTTGAAATCGACCCCTTCAGGGTTTAAACTTGTGACCTTCCACAATGTGGAGAGGAAATTGGTACTAACTGAGCTAAGCCCAATTGGTTAGTAGTAGGGTCTGTTTGATAGGTAGGAAATGGAGTTGCATGCAGTATTTACTGCAAATGTTTTCAATTTTTCATTATTTATTATCAACGTGGCAGATAGGAGATGAAATTGTTATTTAAGCCAAATTGATTGCAGCATCTTCTGCAACAAAACAGTGGATGGTCACCTCAACAAATAATTATTATTACTTTACCATTCATAGCCTATGAGAATTCGGAGGATGCCAACTATTTATTAGGGCCATTGCAATCCCTTCTCTTGTTGTAGTTTTCTAAATCAGGGATTCGGCACTTATTTGGAGATGGCTAACGTCAGGTCGACGACCGATCATAAATATTTGTCAGATCTTACTGGAGCTTTGCTGCATAGCCATCTCCATTTGGATAAGGAAAAGGCTTTGATGATGATTACTTTACCATCCTAAATCTTAAATCCAATGTTGCATCCCTTCGCTAAATTTACTACTATTAGTTTCTAAATAAGCGCTAAATTTACTACTATTAGTTTCTAAATAAGCGCTAAATTTACTACTATTAGTTTCTAAATAAGTGCATTCAGCAAATTCTCAGTGGATCTGGATCTTATTTCTTGCAACAATAGCTGCATACAACAATTATTGCATTTTAGGCTAAACTGCCGAAATACCATGAACTATTTGGTTTTATGTGAAAACCCCCTGAACTAGATTAGTGCAAGAAAATTATCATGAACCATCACTCACGACTGCAAGAAAGTACAATGATGTATCGGGACGTTCGCAAACTCTATGGTGAGCTGAAGATTCATCATAAGTTGACATGTTTCCTCCATTTTAGCCCCATATGATAATTTTAAAATCGCTGTTTTCTTATTCTCTCAATTAGATAACGTCTTTTCTTGCCCTAGAAGAGTTTTTTTTTGTTGGGTGGTTTTTTTTGTGGGGGTGGTGTGTGTGTGTGGGTGGGGGGGGGGGAGGTAGGGGAAAATAAGAATTCTGATTGAAGGAGGAGAAAAGAGATAATTAAACCATCACATGGGGGTATATTGGAGATAACACATCATTTATGATGGGTTGGCAGCTCAACGTAACGTTGCGGATGTCCCAGTAAGTCACTTCTTTGCAGTCTTGGGTGGTAAATCATGGTAGTGTTCATGGATGAAATGAGTTCAAGGGGATATTCGCAAAATCTTGAATGGTTCATGGTATATTAGTGCAACCCTGCATTTTGTTGTCCACCAAATCAACCAGCTTATATTTGTGAGTTCAGTAAGCTTGATGTTTGATTTCCCCACCAACAGCTATGCTTTGCGGCAAAAACTTGGCACGGTGGTTTCTTAGGCATGATGATCTTCGGCGCCAGTGAGGTGAGCCGCAATGTTGACCTCGGCGATGAGACCACCACCATGATCTGCAAATTCGTTGTGCGTGCGTCCGATTCCTCAATCATAAAAGAGATCGGATCCGATCTCCAAGGTTGGCTCGACGACGTCACAGATGGTGGTGTAGAATACATGCCCGAGGACGAGGTGAAGTCTGCGGCCGCAGAGAGATTGAAGGTTTCGATGGAGAGGATCGCACTGCTTAAGGCTGCAAGACCGAAGCCTCAGCTGCCAAAGGAGGAAGAAGCTGATGAAGAAAAGAAGAAAGAGAGTGAAGATGTCGATGAAAATGGTTTCCCAAAGGGGCCTTCTACTATTTCTGCACCAACGGCTGAGGAGGTCGAGCACCGGGCGCTGCAGGCGGCGGTGATTCAGGAGTGGCATATGCTGTGCAAGGAGAAAGCTGTCAAAGTTAACTGAATCCATTGTGGTGCTTGATATTCATTGTGCTTTTTGTAATCTAATTACCTTGGAAAGTGACAATTTTTCAATATATGAGTGTTGAATTTGGTGTAATAGAAGTAGTTGTGTTGAGGGGCTTAATGTAAATTATTGAGATGTGATGGTGTTGCTTAACCTCGAGTCCTCTGTGGTTGGGAAATTTGTTTTGTGATTGAGAACAATAAAGTTCATCCACATCGTACTTTTTCTGCGTTATAATTTCCAGTGGTGGCAAGACGATTATTTGTTTTAAATGAAAAGATTTGTTCAGTATGAGGGCTTTGGGGCTAACTTTTTTCTGAGGACACGAAAGATGCTTGACCAGCAGAATTCTTTTCTGTCTGTGTTTGAGAGCCACATGATAGGTCAAATTGGATAAATGGAACGAAGTTGCAACAAACGTGATGATCAAACTTAGTTCAGCCTGCCTGCAGCAAAAATATAGCCAGCAACTATTTAAATTCGCATCTCTTAATTAGCAGCCCCAAGACCTTTACAACCACGGTCTCAGGGATGGGCTCTACCCCAATTAAAACCTAAGGATCCAACCCCTCCTGACTTATGGCGTTGTGCGACCGAAGCGCCTAATATCTCATAAGAAATATTAAGTGCTTGCAATTAACCAAGCCTGGGGCTTTCAACTTTGTAAACTTATATTTTCATTAACTAATCAAATAAATAAAACGAGTATAAAATAAAATATTATTATATATCTCCCCTCTCTACGTTGACCATGAGCCATCTCGATACTCCAGCTGTCTTTAAAAAGTATCCCTCCTATAGCAAGCACCCTTAATTCTATTTTATCTTCTAGCAACGCCCTTAATCCCGAAAATCTAAACCCTAGATTTCATACAGTTACCGAATCCCACGCCTATTTAGTACAGGATTCACACTTCGCAATCACAATCGCGTTCCCCCTCCCCCTCCCCTCTCTCTCCCTCTATTTATCGATGCATCGTCCTAGCCGGTGTAAAGATCACCGGAACGGCACCAGCGCCGCCGCCGGCGGAACCGCCTTGTGATATGGCCGCCTCCGCTGGCTCGCAGCACCGCTGTGTCTTCGGTTAGTTTCGAAAGCGCCCCCTTGTTCAGATTCTTCGTCTTTGTTGTGCAAAGATTTGATTTTTTTTTTGTTGAAATTTTGGTATTTGTGCAGTGGGGAACATACCTTATGATGCGACGGAGGAGCAGCTGATTCAAATTTGTGAAGAAGTCGGGCCGGTCGTGTCTTTTAGGTTAGATGAGGATCAGAAACCCTAGAATTTTGATGTGTAATTGGAACTGGAATTTGTGAATTTGTAACTTGAATACATGGAATTAGATTTTATATTGCCAAAATTCTCTCTCGATTTGGTTGATCAAGTGATTTTGTATTCAGCTGTGCAGTTCTTTCCATTGTCTTTGGCCCACTTTTTTGTTTTCTGTGAATTCTTCAGTTCTTTTCATTGTCTTTGTTGGGAATTTGTTGGGAATTCTTCAAAACTGTAACTTTATGTGGTTGTGTTATCTCGGTAAATTTCCAAATTTTATGCGCAAGTACTTGAGTTGTTTATATCATATAAAGACTATGCTTTGATACTGCTATAGACTAGTTATTTAGCCATTATACTTCTCGGAGCAAAGATGAGATGTTGTAGATGATTTACAATTACAGGTCTAACTACCCTTTTCTTTGCATATAACGAATCCTGCAAACAATACGGAATTATCCTAATATTTCAAAATTTAAGATTACTATAAACTGCTCTTCCCTTGTACTACAACAACTACTCAGCTTATCTAATTGAATTACTTACAGCTTTCTCCCATTTTCCAGTCAACAGTATTGTTTTATTTTCAATCTTTTACTTTTCTTATTAGTTCTGATCTGCAGATGAAAAAGTTGGTCATGGTTGTGAATAAAATTTCCTTCCCTCTGATTTTCAAATTAATTACATCTGCAGGTTAGTACTTGACCGAGAAACTGGGAAACCGAAAGGTTATGGGTTTTGTGAATACAAGGATGAAGAGACTGCTTTGAGTGCTCGTCGTAATCTCCAAGGTTATGAGATAAATGGCCGTCAGCTGAGAGTCGACTTCGCTGAGAATGATAAAGGCGCTGATCGTAATAGAGAACAGGTCAGAGTTAGTCATCTATAGTCAGATACAAATTTTAAATGGCAATTTGTGGCCAGAATAAACCTAAATTGCTTCGTGTTCAGGTGGTAGCTTTGTATTTTCAGCTTCCTTTGTAGAAAACTGATTTCATCACTGATTGCGTGAAACATACGATCGAGATGGCTACTTTACTAGCACGGGAACTCTTATTTTCACTTCCTAGAAATAAAGGATATTTACCAGTTTTACTTATTTAATATCTCCACTCTTATAGTGCAAACTCCAAGGCGTAGCTCATGCCATCAATTGACGCTCTATTTTCTTTAGAAAAGAAGACATAAGAAATAAAGAACAACCCCCTAATGAATTCTCTCTATTTGAAGTACCACATCATCAACTTTTCAAAATTTTAGATTCCGTCCCTCCATATCTTACCTACTTTCCATAGCTATCCACATCATTATTCTTATTTAATATTTAATACTTGCGTCCTTGAATTTTAACCACCCTATTCCCATTCTGCACCCTCTCTCTCTCTCTCTCACACACACACACACACAAAATATTGTATACAATATTTATTTTTTTCACATGCATTACACATGCAAAAAACTAGTACCGTCAATTGCATGAAGAATCCTTGTAGCTTAATCCAAATAGCACTTATACCCTGTCAAGTGATAAATTTGTGCAAACACCCCCTTTGTTCAGCAACCTAAACCATTAAAGACGAGCAAATTCTAATCCAAACAACACAAACAAGTTCTAGAGTTAAATTATACGATCATTTGGGTTGTTTTGGAGTTGAATTTAGTGTTTTCACGGTTTTGATCAATGAACAAAGGGGGTGTGTATTCGCTTGAGGGGGTGCAAGTGCTATATGGGGTAAACTTCGGGTGAGTTGTTGTTCCATTAACCCTTTAGAATATTATAAATATAGTGTCTTATTTTCCTCTTGACAACTGCACCACGATCACAACCATTTGCTTATTTAAATTTTGCATTCTCCATAATTGTTATTATTAGGTGTCCAGTATACATGGTTTTTTGAAACATTGATTAATCTTCCTCTCGTTATATATCTGAATTGAAAATCGTTGTTGCAGGGGCGCGGTGGACCAGGACTGGCATCCACAAATGGTTGGATATCTCTCCTACTTGAATTCTCTTTATTGTTCATTTCCAGCTTTAACCAGTTCTTCGACTTTTAATTTTTAGGTGAAATTGTAGGAAGCTTCCCTTCTACTCGATTATCAAGAAACCACCGTAGTTTAAAAAAGCCCGCACTTTGCCCCTCCTGTTTTAATGACCGCTAAAGTTTTCGCTCTCTATTATTATTTTTTATTCCCAAGTTTTCCCTCGGCCAAAATATTACAATCAGTTAATGAACAAATTGTAGAAAAATGATAGAAGTTCTGGGGCATTTTAGGAATAACACAGTTAGGATTCGAGAGGTAAAGGTGCGCTTGGTAGGAGATACTCTAGATGGTAATCCTAGATTATCATGAAATATTATCATGCTTATTTAGGTGTAAAAAATATTCCCGGGAATATAGGATTACCATGGTAATTAAATGACCCACATTTCATGGTAATCCTATTCCCCCAAAATACGTGTCTATTCTAAATTACCACGAAATATTTCCGCCTAACATCAAATGCGCCATAACCATCTGCCGCCAGCCTTTCTCGCCGGCCGCCGGCTGGCCGGTCCGTTGTCGGTTGTCTGCCGGCCCGCCAGCCATCACCGATCGTTCACCTGCCGGCCGCCGGTCATCGCCGATCATTCACCGGCCCGTGCCGATTGGCCGTTCGCTGCCATCCACCGGCCCTCCCTCGGTCTCGCCGTTGATTGACAGTTGCACACAAAAATATTACCGGAAATGATTAAAGTACGACAATCACGATAATGCAAGATTCCTTGGAATTAGATGCCCACATTCCTAACAATGCGAGGATTCCCGGTAATCTTTCATTCTGTATACCAAGCGCAACCTACGGTTGCCTGCTTCAGGAGAAAGTATGGGGTTTTTGCCGTTTAGCCGTAACTTTCGTAGGATCCTAACGTCAATGAAAATTTGCAGATGCTCATAAAACATTACAAAGACCACCCATCCTTGGAGATTCCTCTCTCCATCAACCAATTGGTCATCCAATTGCTGCTAGTGCTGCATCTGCCATGGCAAGAGCATTGGGTGGAGCTCAAACTAGTGGATTGCCTTCGATGCAAAATGGCTTGCAAAATCTCTCTATTATAGGAAATGATCCTTTGACTCAGTATCTGGCTAAAATGTCCCGCCAGCAGTTGAATGAAATATTGGCTGAAATGAAGGTTTGATTTTATTTTCCCATTTATATTTTAAGATATTGTATGTAACCACTTCCTTTTTCCTAAATATATGACATTATATCAATTTATCATAATGGCAGGCCTTGTTGGTACAAAATAAGGTGCAAGCTCAGCAGCTTTCGCAAGAATGCCCACAATTACCAAAGGCTCTTTTTCAGGTCATTGTTCATCTTAATGATATTAGAAATTGTTTCTCTATGATTTGTGCATTTTTACTTCCGCGATGATGGATTTTGAGCTACGGGTAAGCCTCATTGTATTGACACAAGATTTGCCCTTATCTTACTGCTCTACCTTTCCAAAATCTGAGGATATTCTAGTCTTTTCCCTCTGCATCCTCTATATTCTCTCCGGATTAATTTGCCATTGTTGATAGGCTCATATTTATGTCAAATGTACAGCAACTAAAGCATTTGTGCTAAGTGTTAATATACGAATTCCCCCAACACATGAAAGTTGAGTTAACTGTCTATGTCAAATGTGCAGTCGAAGCATCATGTCAACTTGCCAAGGCAAAGTTGATAACGTTATGCAATATCATAAGCTAAAATTTGCTCTCAGCTTCTATCTGTTTAACCCCCTTTTAACTTGAGCTTGAATTCCTTTTTGTGGCGCAGGTGCAAATAATGCTTGGCATGGTGACGCCACAGATGGTATGCATACTTCAAATTTCGAATCATCTAGCTATCCTTCAAGTTAGAAAATGCATAATTTATCATACATTTTTCTCTATGCAGATGCAGATGGCAAGCACTGGACAATCTTTGAGTTCGGCCCCTCAGCCTGCTCTTCTAAATAACATACCTAATCCAAACCCACTAATTCCTCCTCATCTTGGCCAAACGCTTCTGCAAAAAGAGTCAAATGCATTGCAAAACCCTATGATACAACAACAATCATCGATGCCAATTCAACATGTTCCTGTTCAACCTCAATTTCCACAAAAACCCGAAATGCTAAATCCTGTAATTACAACAATGCCACAAACTTTTGGAAGCACTACAAATCAGCCACAAATTCCGCCTTTACCGATTTCTGGGAGTTTGATATCGCAAGCGCCATCTCCAGTTCTCCAACATTCTAGACCCCCTAGAGCTACAAATGTTGGTCTACATCAATCATATTTGCCCCCTCCTATTACATCTCAGGTAAGAGGTTGCTTGCTGATCTTTTCAAAAGGCAGATATGATCTCTACTATTTTAAACTTTAAAGAAAGGTCTTTATTTTTTTTCCCGCGCAGGGATTTTCTCTAATTTACATTTCAATTTGATCGGCACAACATGCGGCAAGTAAAATCCTCGTAATTTTCAGGAAAATGACATTTGAATAATTTTAATTCTAACCAATTATATCTTTTCAAATATTTCTAAATGTCATCTAAAAATATTTAATACCATAACTATATTAACCACAGTTCTTTAGGAACCACTATTGTTTTAACTAAATTTTCTTATAGAAATCTTCTCATTTTTTCTGTAATGTCTAATATATGCATATGTGTGCATATGCAAAACCCTAATAGTTGATAATTGCAGTGCATGATTGTTCTCTTGTTCACTATGCAATCCATTGTAGTAAAAGTTATAGAGGGTAAATGTCGGAACCTGATCTGTATCATAGGACAGACATAAACCAATTCTTGGGACCCTAACCCCTTCCATACTATTTTGTGATTTGATTTAAAAAGTTCTAATCTTTTTTAATCTTGGGTAGTATTTCCTTAAACTTAAGGCTTATTTACCGAAAACTCCCAACAAGTTTGGGCCAGAATCACAAAACTCTCATTACCTTTAAAACTATCAAGAAACTACCAAACTTAACGGTGGAACGTCGGCACCACGTCAACTAAGTTGCTACGTTAGCATTTTTATTTAAAAAAACACCCCTCATCTAATCCTAAACCTTCTTTTAAAAAACCAAAAAAAAAACCAACATCATCGATTCATCGTCATCAGCCACCACTGCAGCATGCCGGCGCCGCCACCACAGTACCCTCTCCTCGCTGGTGCCTCCGCCTGCTCCCTCTCCTCCTCCGACGGCTTCTTCTTCAATTTCTTCCCTAACCTCCTCTAGCCCCTCCCCCTCCCCCTCCCCCTCCCCCGTCGCCGGCGCCTCCGCCTTCGCCCTCCCCTCCGACGACTTCATCATCATCTTCTTCTTCTTCAATCTCTTCCCCATCACCTCCTCTGGTCCGGCCCCCTTCCCCTTTGCTGCCCAACCCCGACCCCTTCCCCCTCCCCCGACCTCGCATCCCTCAGACCATCCTCGGCTCCCCCATTTTTTTTAAAATTATGATGTTAATATTTAATAATTATTAAAATTATTTCAAAATGTAATTTATAATTAATTATATTATATTATAAAAAGGGCAAAATGGTCATTTGACATGAACAGTAACGTTGACCGTCAAGTCATGGCAGTTTTTTTGAACATTTCAAAGGTAATGGGAGTTTTCTGATTCTGGCCCAAACTTGTTTGGAGTTTTCAGTAAATAAGCCTAAAGTCAAGGATATCTACAAGTATTTGTGAGGTTTAGCATTAGCATTCCGGTTTACCAGCATCATATCCTCTCACACGAGAAGCCACAAAACAAAATTATAGTAATTGGTCGTTAGGGAATTGGAGAAGAGGTTATTTTGGCTTCAAATCATTTATGAATCTTGTTTATTGATGTTTGAAAGTTGAAGATCCTCACTTTTTGTGACTATTAAAAGCTTGAAGTTTACATGATAAATGGTATGCTTGTGCTTTTACTTCGGAAAAAAAAAATGTATAGAATTGAGCTACAATCAGAAGCTTTGCATAATATACGTTTTTTTAAGTATGTTTACGCCATCATCTACTTTTCATTTAATTTAAATTATGTATCAGAGTGGCCCGTCGAATTACCCAGTATTGCCAAATGGAGTGAATTCACTTTCAAAGGAACCCGGAACTTACAATCTTGCAAATCACGATTTAAGTTGGCGATCTCAAGGCAGCATGCAATCAAACTCAGGTGTGAGCTTGCCAGCACAAACAGTAACAACAAGTGGAATATCAGAAGCGATGGATCATCGGTCAAAGAGACCAAAATTGGAAGATGGAACTGGTGCTCATCTTACTAATCCGGCTCAATCAATTGCGGCTGGCTCAATACCTGAGAAACATATGCCTCAGGTATTGAAACGTTCGTATAATAGATCACTAGTTTATGTCATCCATCAACATGCTTAAGCTTGTATGAGTGTTTGTTGACATATCTTGCCATTTATGACATGTTTTTAAATTATCCGCCAACTAAGTAACATGGATATGGGACACGATACGCGTAGATTCACGGGATTCATGATTTTTCAGTTGGACATGCGACTCATTGGGATATGCTAATTTTTTTGTTTAAATAGATATACTTGATACCAAAAAAGTACTCCCTCTGTAGCTTTTTACTAGTCCTTTTCTTTTTGCTCTTTTGTTTCTTTAAATTGCTAGTCCTTTTAGAATATCAAGAAGCATGTTTTACTCCATGCTTCTAAAACCTATGCACTTTATGTTTAAATTTCGAAACTTACCCCTAACTGGGAAAATTAATGAAGACTATAGGGTTAAATTAAGAATTTCTCATTTATGACATTTTAGATTATAGAGGAGTTATATTCTTTTAATAAGCATGCAAGAGGAAAAAAGACTAGTAAAATGAAAAGGAGGAAGTATCATTTTAGCAAATCTCAACTAAGAATACAAATAATTTGCTGGTGCCTTAGATTGTTGGTGTTTGGCCGTAGATACAATATAATACAAGGACCTGCCAAAAATCTACAATATAAGGATGTGCCAAAACTAGTTCCTTTAGTATCCTGGACAAATCCAAAAGGATCAGATGTGAATACGAATCTGATACAAATTTGATACGTATGTCACCTTGAAGATGAATCTGTGCGACACAACGCATCAACTATTTAAATTAAACAAGTAACTCCCGTTAGCTATTAAGAAGCCTTTATATATGGTGACGTGGTTTTGCATTGTTAATGCAAACCAACGAGGAGATAGGGGAGAGTTTTGTAGTAGTAGTTTCATCAATAAATGGAAGGGTTTTACCTTCAATGGCTGTAGGGTTGTTTGTTGAGTTTAATAGTTGATAGAAGTTGTCTTAGAACGGTTCTTACATAAAAGGCCTATAATTGGGAATAAGATTAGAGCAAGGAAGGTTTGGTACATTGGATCATCTTGCTCGCGTTCAATCTGATACAGCTCAAATTTAAGCTTTAGGATGTCTCATAAATTTCAATCCAATAACATCTTTCCCCCTTTTTGAGAGTATTCGTTTTGCGATACCCAATATAGACGAATGCACTTGTCATGTCTCACATTAATAAGCATTCCAATTTTTTAGTAGGGAGGATCATGCATGATATCGTGAACCATAGTTACATTCCCCTAATTAATCCATGACAGATTTTTTTCCACAGAGGGGGGAAAAAGCATCCATCAATACCAAACAATCTATATATTGCGTACCATGTCATTTATTTTCTTCCCCTGTGCAGATTTCACCAGAAATGGAGCCGGCTCTTCTTCAACAAGTGATGAACCTAACGCCCGAGCAATTAAGTTCATTACCTTTAGAGCAGCAGCAGCAAGTACTTCAGCTCCAGCAGATGCTGTTGAAGCAAAATATGTAGTTTGTATAATGATTTTCTCCCTCCAGCCAACAAAATGGGCGATATACATGGATAGTTGCAAAATGAAACTATCACAATGATAAACTGATTGGCCTCGTGCAACATTTTTTTTTAGATCCATGAATTCTTTATGTATAAGCGAGATGGATGAAACAAATAGCCCATAATGCGAGGTGTTGCTCCTTGCATCCATGTAACATTATCCGATATTTGTCAGAAAAAGAATCCTTTGAATCTTTTGTTACAATTAGAACTTTGCGCCTTTCTTCTATACTCTTTTCTTTTAGTTAAGTTCCTTCATGTAAACTGGTGCCATATCTCTTAATCTAGATAATTTTTCCTTTTCTTGCATTTGGAATGTATAAACTTTCGCCTTCCTTATTTTATTTGATTTTATCTTGTGGCCTCAGACTAGTTATTTGTTTCTGAAACAGTATCTTCCTTGAATGTGAATCTTTAGTTCTCATGTTTGCTCAGAAAGAAAAGCAGCAGAATTGACAAAGACTGAAGAAGGGTTGTTTTTCATTTTAGAGAGTTATTTTGTAACGTGACACCAATTGTGCTAGTGTCAATAAAATTTTTCATGTTTTAATATGATTTTGTTCTTCTTATAGTTCTTATTGTCCAGAAAAAGCAAATATCTTCACGATCCATTGATTATAAATTCTATATATGCACATGCTTGTAATGGAGAAATAATGTTTCACAGTTCTCTATTATTTTGCAAACCGAGTCATAGAATGCACAAGGGATGTGATCCTTGTGTTTTGCAGTTTCTGACAGCACCGACTTAATTTACATTTAAGATTAAAATTACCCTCTTAAATGGCAAAAAAGGTACATGTATGAATTTCTTGACAAAACTTATTGAATAGAATTCTATTTGGCAAGATAACATAGCCTACTCCCTACAGTCCTGCAGCAAGCCAAAAAATAAAATTTTTCTGTCAGCAACAGAATTTATCTACATCAAATTTGATCAAGTTACTAATCATTCAATAAAACTAGCACAGTGGAACTAACAGTATTAGAACATGAAAGACACAGGATAAGAATAATTGGCATTCTGCAAGAAACTTTAAACAAAATGTAAATTATAATACCAGTATAAATATCTTGTATTAAGTACATCAATGCCATTTGCTCTATTCTACCTAGGTACTAATTCTTTACATATAGATTCTATGTTCAACAACAAACACATTTCATTTAGAATCTAAGATACAAAATTCGAACAGGATACAAATATATCAATCTTCTTTATCTCCATGCTGGTATTCATTGCTGCTTTCGCCTTCAGAGGTTGATCTATTGGTATTTTCAGACTCAGCTTCAGTTTGTCTTGGTTGGGGGATTTCATCAACTTGATTTGCCAAGTTTTGGATAAGCATGAAAATAGCAACTATGAAGACTATTAAGTACACTGTGTTTACGCTGATTAGTGAATTAATAAAGCCCATTACTGAAGGGCCGGCAACCCTTTTCTTTATTGTTCTCCCTTCTCTGTAACCTTCAAGAAACTGACTTATTTGGGATCCTAGGTCATTGTCGTCGTCAAGAGTTTCTGAACCTTCGACCTTAAAAGAGAAAGAGAAAAAAGAAACCATGATTAGAAATGGATATGCAATTAGCTCTAGCATCACTAAAATAAGAATTAAGTCAATCAACAAAAGGTCGAGGTGATTGCATTATAATACTGGAACATGAAAGTATAATACCAATATCCAACATAAATAATACTCCTTTTTTACCCTCCGAAATAAGAAATCTAGGGATATCTGGGAAAGGGAGAAAATTATGTAAATGAAGCAAACTTCTTTGATGTAAAATTTAAGTAACAAACGAACAAGAAGTTTTCTATTTCCGGTTGAATTTTTTTTTAAAAATGAATCACAGGAAATCTCACTCACTTTTGCCCACAAACAGCTTCCTCTTTTTTCAAAAGCTGCAGGTAATCCCTGAATTTGGCAGCCGTTATTTTTATATATAATTTTATTTCATTTCAAATTATTAATAATTTTGAATAAGATAGAATTATAAATAATGCATAGATAAGACTCGTCAAGCTTAGGTCAGTTTTAGCCACAAACATGTTCTTGCAGTGTAAAATGAACATAATTACTTACTGGCATTGTGGTGCAAAGCGTCCGTAAGTTGATGATATAGGCAGCAAATAAGCGGAGGTAATCTTTAAGAAGGCTATATTAGTAATCATGAAGAAGGATAAATTACACTAACATACCTCGTGTGTATCGTTTTTTCAGTTATCTACCTTGAAGGTTTTTTTTTTATAAAAATATTTAATCATAGTAAGTTCCCTCAAAGTGCTATGTTTGAAGGTATTTTAATTTTAGAAAAAAACTCCCTTATAAAAACCAAAGTTTAAGCGGCTTTACTATGATAATAAAAGGTTAAAGGTAGTTTAAAAATAAATATAATCAA
Source organism: Agapanthus africanus (assembly GCA_030015575.1). Classification (NCBI taxonomy): domain Eukaryota; kingdom Viridiplantae; phylum Streptophyta; class Magnoliopsida; order Asparagales; family Amaryllidaceae; genus Agapanthus; species Agapanthus africanus. The sequence goes on from JASDDO010000024.1 coordinate 185,430,145, forward strand.
GGATACTTGAGTGTAAATTAGCCTTCAAAAAAAGATTGTGAGGGCTTACTATATAATATTCTTCAGTTCCGTCCCAGATCAACAATTTTGGTAATTCTGATCCTTTGCCAACGCCAAATGTATCAGCAAATTCTTCCCACTGCTTGACTCCAATATATCCAAATACCAGGTCACGGTTTGCATTTGCAGCAGCCCTTAAAGTCTTAATTAGTTTATGTGATTTGTTGTCAACTTCATCATCCAAAATTGTTAAGACAATTTTCCGATGGTCGTCTTTCAATAACTTGAGTGTATCATAGTTTATAGGTACAGTTAGTGGCAACTGATTGTGTCTGATGAAATCCTCTAAAAATTGACCTGCAAGTTGAATGAGTTATCTATCATGTAGAGCTTTGGTATGAAAATGCGCATAACTTTCATGACAAACAAGTTAGAAAACTAATCAATTGTTTCTGCCAATTAGTATGTACTAGTAGATAGTTCAAGAAGTGAAAAGAAATCCATATATCGAAATTTAAATAAGTCATTTCATAATACAGATTAGATAATTAAAGATAGTCCAATTAAAAGCGGTAAATGAACGGCACAAAAACAGAAATGATGGATTTCTCCGTCTGCTGAAAGGAGCAAAAAAAGAAGAAAGAATTAAGTACTATATTTCAAACCTGCTTACTCGTTAAAGAGAAATATTGAAGTTCGATTACCGGTCATCTAAATAGAAGGTTGTCTAATAATGGAGCAGACCAGAAAATTGCATAACTTTCCATGTTCTCTCCCTTACCGGGGAGGTCGAGGGCGCTCCTCCTCTCTTTGAAAATATTGGATCTTATTCTATGCTGACTGGGTTATATTGTAATGTTAAATTAATGCCAAGCAAGGCCACCTTCTGCAACTTTAAAGTGGTGTCCCATGCTAACATATAAATAATGATTACTGCTCAGTTTCCTTCCATATAAAAATCTTTAAAAAGAATTTGAAATATGAAAGCTTAATTACCTTCAAATGGGCCGTAAAACACGTTTTGTTCATCATAGTTGGGATGAAAGGATACCAATGCAGGGACTTTGTCAAAATTATAAGTTACCATAGCTTCCTCTGAGAAATCTTTAGCCACAGAAAACCAAGCTTGTTTCTTGTATCTTCTGGCCAATTCAACCACCACTGATTCATTCAGGCCAAAGCCAACGAATATTGGAAACTGTTTGCCAGTTGCTTCAATAAAGTCTGAAATGGCAGTGTCTGACTCGAGAATAGAAACATCAGGTGCAACAAACTTCTTTAAATATCGAACAAGTAAGTCGGCTTTCCTAGGACCACGATAGTCAGTAGGGTCACCATGCATAAAGAGTTTCAGTGTAGGATACCCGCTGTATTAAAAATGAAAACAGTGCATTTTCAATTAGGATCAGAACAAGAGGCAGGGATAAAGTGTCACTGCAGGGTGCACCCTACAGTGGCACTGACATGGCAATACTTCATTGGCTTGTTGCATATTGATGTGACATAAAGTGAATCCAATATTTAATACGAGAGACATGCAGTATCACTTTACGTAATAGGTATCATCCAATAAAATGTTGTCAAACATTCAAAAATAAAAAATGAAAATGAAAATGAATGAATGGTGTCCGTCTACGTTACTGTTGGAATGCATCCGGTAGTGACACTTTCAGCTCTTTTTTCCTCTCAGAACAATGGAAATGTAATAAGAGATGTTAGGAGTAAAAAACTTTCGGTTGTAATAATTCAGTAACGAATCGCAACAAAACATATGCCTTGCTTTTCGAACATCAAATTCCAACCTTAAGCGTCCAAGCTGCGAAATTTAACATTCTGATTTAAATGGAAGTTACATCAAGGTTTGATTTCAGTATATATAATAGCGCATAATAAATGTATCTTTCCAAATGAAAGGTGCAAAATAGTGAAGTAGATGGGAACATACTCGATCTCGTATTTCGAAGCAAGCTTGGTAAACTTGTCAGCGTTAATTTTAGCAACCACAACGGGTTCATTCAGCCCAGCTAGTTTTGGAGCAGCCGCATCTAACTGCAGAGTAAAAGCATTGGTCTTCAGCCGCCCGTATTTGGCAATAATAGAAACTAGGAAAAGAAGTAGGCATCAATCTCTAACCTGATGACACCTATAGAAGTATTAGCATAGATAGTACTAACATATTCACTCTCATATATCTCCGTCTAAATTTTAGAAGCCATGGAAAAAAAATCAATGCTGCGTACACAAATCATATTCACTCTCATCATATATGATGGAAGTAGCAGGGATAGAGAAAGCTAATTAAAGATAAATTGCACTCTTTATAAAGATAACTCAAGCGCTCTTTTAGTTAATAATATCTTTTGCTACAATGAAATACAACTCACTCTTTACTCGCTTCGGCGTTTCAACACCTCTCTCTTTACTTCTCAATTGCTTGATACAAACTCACTGCAACTTACCATCTATTTATACTACCAAAAACATTTTCATGTTTAAAACATAACCAAAGCAAAGTCTAAAATGGTGGGTGTACTTAGTTGGTGCAATAGTAAGGATGTGAAAACTTCATTTTACATGAAGTGGGTGTGTATGAGCAGCCTATGTGCTATAGGCTTTCATATTTGTAGGCTTCCAGAAAAACTTTGAAACTAATTGATTTCAACACCCCCTCAATTTATTACACCACCATGCCAAGTTGTTTCTTCAATATTTCACGAGCTTCTGTATTTAAGGCTTTAGTAAAGATGACATCAATTTGATTTTCCGTTCGACAGTATAACGGCTTTACATTCTTCTGTTGTACTTGATGTCGTATAAAGATAAATGCACATTTGTGATGCACCTGAACACCTTTAGATGGTTGGCACTTGTTTTGAGACTGCTCCGTGTCTCCAATGGTATCATGAACTTGACATTCTTTGTTGGACAGCGTTGAGAAGGAACATTGCGCAATCTATGGCTTCGACCCAAAAGTCTTTGGTAGGTACGTGGTCTTTAGCATGCTTCTCGCCATGTTAAGTATGGATTGTGAAGCCGGTATACTGCCGAACGGAAGATCAAATTGCAGATATCTTTACTATAACCGTAAATACAGAAGCTCATGAATGATTGAAGAAACAACTCGACATGGTGGTGAAACAAATTTGGGGGGGGGGGGGGTTGTTGTTGTTGTTGAAATCAATTAGTTTCAAAGTTTTTCTAGAAGCCCACAAATATGAAAGCATATAGCACATGACTACATACTCACTTCATGTAAAATGAAGTTTTCACGTCTTTACTGTTGCACCAACCAAATAAAGTATATCCACCATTTTAGACTTTGTTTTGGTTATGTTTTAAACATGAGGAGGTTTTTGATAGTATAAATAGATGGTAAGTTGCAGTGAGTTATAAAGAGAGAGTTAGAGAGAGAGAGAGAGAGAGTTGAAACACCAAAGTGAGTAAAGAGTGAACACCTAAGTGAGTAAAGAGTGAGTTATATTTAGTTGTAGCAAAAGATATTATTTAATAAAAGAGTGCTTGAGTTATCTTTATAAAGATTGCAATTATCTTTAATTAGTATTCTCTATCGCCCCTACTTCCATCAATATATATAATATGTTCCACGCATTATATCCATGAGCCTACAGCGCATCGAAAAGATTCTAATTCAATCTCTTTCATAAATGTGACATTTACATTGAACCCTAAAGTTTAAACTAGAGCAATCTAGTTGATACTGGAAGTTACAATTTTTACTGGAGTTTACTGAATAATATCAATTATATATTGAGAATTTTACTGCTAATAGCTATGTGAACATCAAATACAGATATTCCTCCTAAATTACAATGTTCAGAAAGAAACCAGATTACATATTACACCAAAATCTAAACTTTTAGGGTTCTGAGAAGAAAACAACAATCAATTACTCCTTTTCTTACGAAAATAACGATATGGAATCGCTAAAAAGGCAAAATGAGAATCAAATTCAGCAAGAACAAAACTATTTGTCATTGAAATCAAGGGTTGCTGACCTCGGGCGCGAGCTTCTTGCAGTGGCCGCACCATGGAGCGTAGAAATCGACGAGGATGAAGTCGAAGGATGAGATCGCGGAGTCGAAGTTGGTGTCGTCGAGTTCTAAAACCCTGCCATCTGATGAAATCTGATGCGAGGAAGACGATGATGAGGCTGAGAAAACCCTAGCAAGCAGGAAGACGAGCAGCAATGGCGAAAGGGGGTTCAAATGGCGGCGAATCGCCATCATTTTCTTCGATTTTTGGACGTTTTGGCGTAAAACTCGTAGCTTCGTGTAATTTAGATCGAGGGAGTTGATTTGGGGACATTTGGTCAACAGAGGCTAAAATAGAAGAGAAAACGGGGCAGGCATAAACTGCAGTTGGCTTTTCCATGGGCCATATCAATCTATATAACTAACCCTAAAATAGGCAACGAATCTTGCGGGTCTATGAAAATCCACTGCAGTTTGACCCGTTTACTCAAAATGACCCGTTTACTCAAAAATAGAAAAAGTTTAGGTGTCAAAATTTCTTTTAATTACAAGGAAACGGGCCCAAAACTGCAGTGGGCTCGCATGGAATGGCGGGCCCGCTGATATTTTACAGTTAGGTCACTGAACCTCACTATGGGAGGTCACTGCAATTTTGGAGGCATACTCCGTTTCCTTTTTATTTATTGAAAATTCCAAATTTTATAACATGAAGATTTGGTTTTGATGCGCCTTTTAACTTTATTATTCTAAAATTTTCTTCTGTAGTTATCGCTTTTTTTTAGACACCGCTCATCTCTTTTGTAATCGGAATCATGTCCAGGTGATGGTTATTAAAATTTCTATATTCAGATAAGGTTGACTTTAAAAAATAAAGTAAGATTTAATGTATTTTGACCCAATGGTTTATGTGATTTATATGCAAAAAGCAAACATTAAACATCCCTTTTCAGCCTCATGGCAGGAAATTTTTTCCTTTTCTCTAAGATTTGAACCTTGAATCGTAAATGATTCATCTTCATTTATTGTTTTAATCCAAAAGATTTGAAATATTGCTTTCCCAATGATTGAATTTGTTGGTGTTGGGTGCAATGCAATGGCTACTGAGCACCAAATCTATAAAATGTAAAGAATCCCGAAACCAAATCAGAGGATTGAGAAACTTATTACGTTTCTACTGCTACACCTTTTCAGATTCGTGTATTCATAAGAAACATGCTTGGTTAACACCTTTCCGGATTAGGCCACTCAATTTTCCTTCGACTTTGGCTCGCTCGTATGTGCGCGAGCCCACCTCAATTCTTGCCCTACACTTGACATTTGGTAGTGGATCGTCTTTATACATATACCCATACAATCCCAATTCCATTTCAAATGTGAGACTAAAAGAAAGAGCTTTGTGAGCATAAATTCAAAACAACTAGAATCACATCTAAAGCTTAACACTCTCACCAAAAGCTCAGAACTGTGATTCGAAAAACAAAGCATGAAAACCAACAGTTGGATACTTCACTCTTGCATGAGTTAGATGGATCAATTTCAATATCGGAAATTAAAGTCTTATCTCGTGATTTCTGCTTTTCTAATCGACCATCTGTTAATAATTGATACTAGGATCGCAACATTTGCAGACCGCGGTAGAACAATGAACAAAAAATTTCAAGAGTATGGCACCAAATACAACACCCAAAATTATCCAAATACAAATAGTTGTCAAAACCTAGTAAGCATAAAATGGGGTTTAGGAGTCTACAACCTTTGTAGCGTTTCTACTCGCCTAGTGGAAGACGACCTCTTCGTCGAAAATGATCCACTTCTAAAAAAACCCCAACTCAAGTTTCAACTTCATCAAAAGAGCAAATCTTCAGGAGTAACTTGCTCTCATAATTTGCTAAAGAATGAAAGGAAGAGATATAGTTATCCCACTCGATATATTTTGTCCCATTTTTCTTTCTTGGGCTTTCATTCTCTACAAAAGAAAAGGTTGAGAAAGAAAAAGCATGAAGGAATGAAGAGAAGAGAGAATGCTTCCTGCAAAAATAGTCTTTTATTCTATTTTAATATGAAGCCCATTTCTCTCTACAACCTTTGCATTTTCTTTATTATTAAAAAGAAATGACTTGTTTCTTTAATAATAATAACAAGAAAATGAGGTGTCCCTTATAGATGTCTATCAAATATATAAAACATCTAAAATGTGTATCATATATACAAATTATATGTATGGTATACATATACATGTATTTGCATTATATACAAATACCAAATGAGAGATAAATAGAAAGTGAATATATATATATATATATATATATATATATATATATATATATATATATATATGAGATTAATGGAGGAAAGAGGCCGTAGGAGGGGATTTCCTCCTATGGCGTCGAAAAAACACCCCCTCCCTAGTTTTTTCCGACGATCGGCACTCACCATCTTCATCGTCATCATCTAAGATGTGGGTATACCAAATTTCATGTGATTCTACAACTTTTTCACCATTGATTTAGTGGGTTCAAAATTAACGGTTTACCAACAATAGTATTTTTTACATTGCTAAATCAACGGTGAAAAAGTTGTAGAATCACATGAAATTTGGTGTATCCACATTTTAGATGATGACGATGAAGATAGTGGGTGCCGATCGTCGGAAAAAACTAGGGAGAGGGTATTTTTTCGACGCCATAGGAGGAAATTCCCTCCTATGGCATCTTTTCTCCATTATTCTCTCTCTCTCTATATATATATATATATATCAACCTTGACTTAATAATCCAGTTTAAACATAAACCGACTAGTATTACAAAACGTCCCATTAATGTACATGTATCATATACACGTATTTAATCGAACCCCCGCACGTATCATCATATGCACACTACATCGTTTCGCTTGAGCGGGGAAAACCTCTATGCGGGACTCTAAAAACTCAATCAATACGCTGGTAGTAGATTATGATCATATCCGATTGAATCTAAAACACTTTCATATCAATCCCCTCACGGGTTAATCCACAAACACATCAGCGGTACTAGCTGCACGTAACGGATATCCAGATATTGATCAAAAGATGGTCGACAAGTAAGATCATCTGAACACAATCAGAGCCTATCACTGACAGTCACTGTACAATCCGGTATCTTCGTCAGAGAGTGTCGTATACTAGGCCTGGGGGGTGGATAATGTCAAACCCCCAATAACTTAATAAGTCATGCTGATGTCAAACTCATAACCACTCGAGATACAACTAATAATACTTATCAGTTTATCTTAACCGCTCTGACCAGGGATTTATGGTTATAGCAATCAAGCACGGCACGGCATCAACTCTCAATACCGGGATAAACAAATCCCTTCGACTGCTTACTACCTCCATGTGCTTCGGGACTCTACCCAACTAAAACCTGTTTGCACGGCTCTTTAAAGCCGTTGTAGGGTAGTAATTAAAGTACAGTGGGAAAACACAAAAGACACTATAACGATCTCAGGTCAAAAAACTACAGTGTACTCATGTCACCAGAGAACTGCTATTTGATAATGGTATAATACCATCAAGGAGTTCTCGGTGAGTCCATCTAGTGAAACTAATTCTCGAATGAGCACCTGTTGTTAGTGTAATATACCCTAGAGGCCATTATTGTATAGTACTAGCTTGTATATTACATTTTGGAAACTCGTGATATATACACGGATTTATGATAGTCTTGCTCAATATGGTAGTATGCTACTTGGTTTGTATCTATCTTAATATGTATATATGTTTCTTTTGACGTATCGCTAATACATATTGGTAGAGCCCTTAGGATTTTTGCTTGACTACCAGTGTTGTGATGACAGTCACACCAGTGGAGGCTGGGTAGTCTACAAGCACATCCTTATAAAGGTCCCTAGTCGTAGGATTATCGAGACATGGCATCGATACTCCAGAGTAGACTAGTGTATACGCTTCTCATCCCAGCAGGGGGGATGGTATGTCCTACAGCCATCAGTACGTCATACTGAAGATAGTATATAGGTGCTCATTGGGTTATGATTACACTGGACGGACTCGTGGGGAACTGCTGGTTGGTACTATACCTATCATCAGGTAGCAATTCCCAGATGACATGAGTACAGCATAGTCCGTTGACTTGACACTGCTACTTCGCCTCAAGTGTGTTCCCGCTGTTCTTAGATTACTACCCTACCACGGCTCTATTGAGTCGTGCAAACAGGTAGTAGTTGTGTGCAGTCCCGAAGCACTTAGAGGCAGTGGCAGTTAGATAGGATTCGTCTCTCCCGGTATTAGGGGTTGATATCGCGCTGTGTTTGGAAAGCCATTACACAAAGTCCTTGGTCAGGGCAAGCGAGATTTACTGGTTGGTACTCCATTAGTTTCTCAGAGTGTTTTTGCGCTCTGCTCCGACACGACTTATTGCACTGTTAGGGGTCTGACGTTTACCGCCCTCTAGGCCCGATATGCGATACTCTTTGACGAACAGACCGGACTGTACGGAGATTGCCACAGACAGACTCAGTAGGAGTTCGGATGAGTTTCCTCATCGGCCTTCTTATCGACAGATACCTGGGTAGCCGTTACGTGCAGCTAGTACCGCTGACGTGCTTGTGGTTAAACCCACGGCCAGCGTACTGTCGAGTCTTTAGAGGCTCACACAGAGGATTTCCCTGCTTCGGGCGAAACGATGTAGAGGTTGTATGGTTTTACGACAGGGTTAGATCACATACGTGTACTTGTGCGCATATGATGTTCGGACGGACAATACTAGTGGGCTTTGGTTTAAGCCGGATCCTAGCATTTGTTTATTGGATTCGTTTCGTCTCATTGTATTCGTGTTTCTCGGAATACAGATGCGGGTATGTATATACGGGTGAGAGAGGCATTCTTGTAATTTGATCAAGATTGTTTCTTAAAGTGAGACACCTCAATTAGGGTTTTTCTTTATTGATGAAATCTTTTGTGAGGTGGAGGAAATGAGGTTGGAAACTTTGTGGTATTTTAGTGAAATGTGAACATGGCTTCATGTTGACTTTCTTGGACTCTTGTGAGATATGAAGACTTAGATATTTTGAGATATTATTTGTGATATTTGTTTGAGATATTTTCAATTGGTTTAAAGTCAAAAACATAAGCCATTTTCACATTATCATTCTACAGATACTTTCCTCTCTCTTTCTCCTCAAGCTCTCTTCTCAATTCTCAAACCCTAATTGTCTCATGATTTGAGAATTCTAGGGTTTGTGAGACAACTAGATCTCTAATCACTCTCAACACACTCTAGGCTACTTAGTTTAGCATACCAAGTGACCTAGTTCCCTCATCTTGGAGGTGAAAGCTCAAAGTAGAAACTCTCGGGTGGATCTTCTTCGACTTGGAGAAATCGACGAGGGGGCGCGATCCATTCTCACTACGAGGAGCTCACGATGAGGAGAAGGACAGCGAGAAAAAGAAGGACTTGTAACTTGAGGAATAACATTCTCACATAGTAGTTAAACCTCCGAGTTAGTATTTTAGTTAGGGTTTAGTATCAATCCTGGAGTTTAGTTGATAATACGAAGCACTTAAAAATCGTTTTTTGCAAACTCCTCCTCCCCGCGAACACGTGGGGTGCGTGGCATCGACTTACAGTGGTATCAGAGCCGAATAAACCATAACTAATAGATTAAACGATAAGTAAAACTACGAAACCGAAATAACCCCAAAACATCGAAGCATAGATCCTAGTTTCTGTTGATCTTTTACGGGGCTCTAAATTTTTTTTAAACAATTGCAGAGTACTCCTTTACTTGTAAAGTGAACACACACAAAAAAAGACATTTCCCTCTGTACTGGACCGGCCACATTGCCATAAAATCCGGCCTCACCGATTTTGTTGAAGGGGAATGCTTCGTGTTTTGTTCTGTGGTCTTGTTACTTGGATCTAGGGTTTCATGAGTTGTTTGTTTTTGCCAATTTTGAATATGCTGTCAATTCTTTACTGTGGCAATACGGGGTGTTTCGAAGTCGCAGTTTTAACGTCGTTTAATGTTTCAAGCTGTGATATATGTGTTCGTAAACTTCTGCTAATTGCTATATGTCGGTTAGTTGAGGGTTGCACATATCTGTGATGCTTTTGTGGTTTGTGTATATGAATTTGTTGGATCATCGTGGATGAATAGCCGGGGTTGTGAGATGAGATTTTTCCATTCATTCAATCAAATGTAAATTGTAATTTGATGTAATATTTTTTCGCAGGGCACATCCGGGTTGAGGTTGTAGCCACCGTTGTATTATTTCATTTACTGTTTATTGCTCCTAGAATAGACCCAAGGTGGGGTGCATAAACTACCGAGTACTTTGAAGTGCCGAGTGATCTACTCATTATACTGAGGGAGGTTGCTTCATTTCGGGTATTTGGCGGGTAGTTTTCCGCACCCACAGGGGTCTCGGATGGGATTTTGGCTATTCATCACGACCGTGAAATCCGTCTTTCGTTACAGGCTTCAACGAAACGCGGAATTCCTAATATATCCAATATATTCATCTGTGATCTGGAATGCCTATTATTGCGTCTGACGAATGGATATTATTATATATATTATATATAATAGACGTTGCTTATGTTTTGCATCCGCGCTAGTTCAACCCCTAGCTCTGGCGTTAGTTATCTAACCTAACGGTGTAAGATGAGGCCCAGTGGCGAATGCGGATGGTATAAGCGTACGTTATATTTTTGTCTTTTTCTGCAATGGTAGGTTAATTGATGGGACTGCATTACATTAATGCAAAGCAAACAAACCAAAGCTGAATCATTGGAACAATTCTAAAACCACTCGGTTTTTTCAAAACAGCAAAACTTTTAAAATGCGGAGCTTAAACCACTCCTTTTAAAAAGCTATCAGGTTCCTTCGATTATATCAAGTTCACTGCGTTCACGGTTTCGCCAAAACCATTCGTAGCCCTCCGCCATTTCAGTTGGATATTCAGTAGTATTCAAGCTATATATTTTGACTTTCGCTAAGGCATAGTGATTGGTAGTTGCTAAATATTCATCTGTAGCATAAATAGATGCGTTGGTTTGGGACAGTCGCACTACTATGTTGGCCTTCGTCAAGGGTATGTACGGATGGGTTCAAATTAACCTGGACAATGACGGGTAGGACTTGACATGTGACTTATGATATGTTGGCCTTCTTCAAGGTCATAAGAGTATGGGGCAAAAATCCACATCGGGAGTTTTTAAAGAAACTAAATCTTCCTAGTGTTGCATACCATTTGGAGTGTGATAATTTTGGTAGAATTCCTTCGACTTTATCACACGATGATATTTGGATCCCGATCCTACTGTGAGTATATGCTACTCCTCGAGAGATTTTTTCATTTAACGATCAATGCTATAAACTAAGTAGGTGTCTAGAAAGGTGTTAGCGGGGCTACGCCTCCAGGGAAAAGAGGTTATTTAATTAAGGAACTTCACGAAAGCGTCGTAAAACCTCTATCGAAATACCGACACTGACCTGGCTGAAAGGTTAAGCAAGAATTGTACGGTGAGATTAATCCTGACTAATTCTTCTTTTATGGTTTGAGGAAGAATTCGAGAAACAGTGGAAGCCATCATGTTAGATAAACTAAAAACCCTATCTTCAGTATCTGAAGATATGGGGATGTCCAGCTTTTGTCAAAAAGCAGCACGCAGACAAACTCGAGACACGCTCAGTACTTTGTAAGTTTGTGAGATACCCAAAGAACTTCAGAGTGTATCTTTTCTATTACGCAGAGGAACAAAAGGTTTTTGTTTCTCGTCATGCCCACTTTTTGGAAAATCAATTTTTAGAAAAGGAAACTAGTGGGAGCGCAATAGAACTGGAAAAAATTCCAGAACCATAATCTATTACTGAAAGTATAGTGGAACCAGAAGTTTCAAAAGAACAGGACATTCCCGCGCCACTCCGCAGGAGTAGTAGGCTATCTCATCCGCCCGAGAGATACTACGGTTTTCTCGTAGACGGGGATAGAGAGGATTGCATCATTGATAATGATGAGCCAACTAACTTCCAGCAAGCCATTCGGAGCACAAACTCGATAAAATGGCTGGATGCAATGCGGACCGAGATGGAGTCCATGTACACCAACAAAGTATGGACTTTGGACATTGCTCCAGAAAGGGTAAAACCCGTAGACTGCAAATGGATCTTCAGAAAGAAGATTGGTGTAGATGGACAGATTGAAACCTATAAGGCTAGACTTGTTGCAAAAGGATTTCGCCAAAGACCTAGTTTGGACTATGATGAAACCTTTTCCCCAGTAGCTATACTCAAATCCATTCGAAACCTTCTTTCCATTGCTGCCTTCCACGATTATGGGATTTGGCAGATGGATGTAAAGACCGCTTTTCTAAATGGAAATTTAGAAAAGTGCGTCTATATGGACCAGCCAGAGGGTTTCATTCAGAATAGGAGCAGCGGGAAAGTATGCAAGTTGCCTAAGTCCATTTATGGACTAAACCAGGTATCGCGGAGTTGGAACATCTGTTTTGATGAGACGGTCAAAGAATTTGGCTTTATCAAAAATCCAGATGAACCATGCATCTATAGTAAGATTGTAGCAAGAATTGTTATATTCCTCGTCTTGTATGTCACGCCCCGCTTCCCAAAATAAGGAGAAGGATGACGTGGCATGGTTCGCAACCTAACTGTATTGAAGGTAGTCTATTCAATACAGTTACGTTAAGCGTATGAATATTTAACATGCTGGATGTGTACCAAAACAAAAATAATAAAAGCGAAAGGCATTTATTTCCATTAACCAAACTTTATTACATCCCAAAAGAAAGGGTAAAATAAACTAAGCAGTTTAATTACACCGAGGGGAAACAAAATCCCTAAACATGTGGGCAACGACAAAAATTAAATCTAGCTAATCTTCCATCGTCCAGTCTGCATAATCTTCATAAGTTGACTTCACACCTTGATACTCGCCATAATACTCATTCTTATCTGACGAACATTCCAAAGATAGATGAAAAAAAGGAAGGTCCGTCAGCGAGTTATACTCAGGTAGGATTGCCTCATAAGGAAGTTGATATAGAAACAAACATGTGTATTTAAATATAATGAATGTGATGTACTTGGGTATAAAGGTATGAGGTTGTATGCAAATTAGATATGTTGACAGAGGTATATGTTTGGTAAAGATTCAAGTCAAGTCAAACGAATATTCAGTCTAAGAGTTAGATCAGGTTAAATAAGGTGTGTATGGATGGAATTGACTGGTGAACATACCCGTATCCTTGAGGTATCCCATGACTAGCTGGAAGCAGTATGAGCTGGTGCTCGTGCCTGGGATGGCATCAATGTGGTAGCGTGAACATCCTCGAAAGGTGTCCCATGACTACGATGGAGGTTTGTCTAGCGTGAATATCACTCAAGTGCACAGGTATTACCACCCTTCAGTTCCATAATAAACAACAAGTCTAAACTGGTAAAATATCCACATCCAAGATACTGAATAACTCGTGTCTCATGAAGAAAGGTAGATAAGATAATAAGTAGGTATATCACAAGATATGGGTTTAGTATTGAGTATCAATAGATTTTGTAAACGTTTTAGTTTGTTAAACAAGGGTCCGGATACTCGCGATTATTCCGTTGTGGACACGGAACAACAACTGGGGAAGTGAAATGTACCGTTTCACTTCCCGAGATCATGATCGAGTAGTAGGGGAATCCGAGTTCCGATATCTCCTTGTCTAATCAAACTACCCATCCCCGTGGTTCAGTATAAAGGTTTTGACGAATTAGAGTTAGTGCGTATACCTCTAGGCATGGAATTTCCACATTGTATGTCATCCACATATTGGATCATTCGCCCTCAAATAGGGTTAGTATTCGCCCGAATATCGGGTTAGTAGTCGTCCACACTTTGGACTGGTCACCCTGCCTGCAGGGATCTTCATATAAGTATAGTCGTCCGTACATCATACTGATCATCCGGAATGTCGGGATCTTCTCAATAAGTATTCCATACCTAGGTCTGCGCATTCTAACCCTAACCGTTGTTGGGGTAAAAATTTACACCCCGGTTGACCAAGTCAAAATCAAAGTCAACCCCAAGCCAAGTGGGCCCAAGCCCAGATCCAGTGGACCCATGCCCGGGTCGAGCCCGAACATGAAGCGGCCGGCCTCCCCCCGCGCCAAGATAAAATTTTTGTAATAAACAATTTTGTTGTATTTCTTTTATTTTTATTTTATGGAAAAATGTAAGAAAAATAGGCATAAAGCCAAATTTTTGTAAAGCCCATGTGCAAAAAGAAATGGCACATAAGCCATGGGATAGGCAAAATGCCATTTTGTGAAGCCCAAGGGGCTATGTGTAAAGTGCATGGCCTATAAAGGCAAAGATAATGAAATATCTCAACAACTTTTCTCTCTCCAAAAAAGTTTCAGATCTGAGATCTTTCTTCCTTCTTCAAGGTTCCAAAACCTTCTTCTTTCTTTTGAATTAAATCAAGAGTTTTACTCTTCCTTTTTCAAAACTAAATAGTTTTCCACCACAAAACCCATTAAGGGGAACTCAGATCTGCCATCAGATCTCAAAAAGAAAAGATTTTTAAATCTCACATCTTTTTATCTCCAAGATCCGGCCAGCAAAGGAAGAAGAAGGACCCATTTCCTTAACCCAAAGCATCTTAGGAGTTTAACTCCACCCTATTTTCTCTTTAGAGAATTTCCGGGGCTAAAACCCCCCCTTTTCTCGCTGGTGCGCTAGCGCTCGAGCGCAAAGCGCCCGCGTGCCGACACGTGGCGCGCTTGCGCTCCAGCGCACTGCGCTCGAGCGCAAAGCGCCCGCGTGCCGACACGTGGCGCGCTTGCGCTCCAGCGCTCTGCGCTCGAGCGCAAAGCGCCCGCGTGCCGACACGTGGCGTGTTGCGCTCCAGCGCTCTACGCTCGAGCGCAAAGCGCCCACGTGCCGACACGTGGCGCGCTTGCGCTCAAGCGCCCAGGCGCTGGCCCCACGCATCCTTTGGATGTCTTTTCCCCCCTTTTTATATATATACATATGTATACAAATGTACACATACACATACTCCACGACACTGCCCCCTTGACCCCCAACTCGCTATCCGGGTAGCGAGACCCCTGTAAAAACTCTGCGTGGCTCCCAATATATTCAAACCCCCCTCCAAAACAACAACACACGTACACTGCACATCGAGTTCGCATGACCAGTTTGACCCGTCAATCGGAGGTTCCCTCGCCCCAAAGGCGGGGGGGGGGGGGTAATTAACGGCAGCTTAGTTCGCGGCTGCCGGAGATTCGGATCCCCACAATCATTAAACCCCGGCCTACCCTAGGCAGGGGGAATCTGTAGTACGCCTGACAAGCGCGCGCGTATTCCCATCTCAATGGGGTGACGAAAAACACCCTACAACCGTATCATATGTCATGTATGTCATAAACTTGAAATTTAAAGTGGATCTCGTTTAATATAGCCTTCCACAACTGCTCGTTTTATCTTGTTATCTTTTAAAGTTTGTAATGTATTTCGTATCATCTTATAAAACATTTAGTTAATAAAAGATAATAGTGTTTAATTATTTTTAGTGTTTATAAGAAAACCATGATGTTTGGAATATTTATCGTTTTGGAAACCCATAATGTTTTACTGAGAAAATACCCCTTTTAATAAAAGGTCATGGTATTTGTTTGAAAATTATCTTTTAATAAAGTTTTAGATATCCTTTTGGAAAATATCATTTATAAGGGTTATGTTCTTTGTTGAAAATAACCTTTTAGTAAAGGTCAAGGTATTTAAATGAAGTTATCTTCTTTTTAGGATGGATTGAGGTATTTTATTGTAAATAATAATTTTATGAAATTATAGTGTTTTAAGTTTGAGGTAACGTTTTAGAAAATACGTTCGTGTTGGCAATCGCTGCATATGGACAGCAGGATTTGTGTCCTTTTCAAGGATGATTGCCTATTAACCACGAGGTACTAGCGTAAAACATTACCCTATTATTAGGGTAACTCATTAAACTTTAGTTAACATTCTAAGAAGAATTAATATAAAAACATCATTTCGAGTGAAAGGGGCTAAGTTGGAAAAACCTTATGCCGTTATTTAAATTTAGTATTATCCCCTTTCAAAAGGTGAAGGGATTTTTGACAAAACTAAAGTAGTTGGTGGAAAAGTGTAAGTAAAATATATATATATCGTATCTAAAACATTTATTCCAAATATTTTATCTCGGGTGGATATTTTAAACAAATACAACATTTTAATAAAACAAGGGTATTTTGTGGAAGTACGCTATTTCGAGATTAAATTGGTAGTATGGGTAAGTGTGGGTATGTGAGGGGTGAAGTCATACCCCGTGGGTTATAACATTAAGCATATCACATTTCATGTAGTACGAGGGTGCAATATTTTGTATAGGAGTGATTAAGGAAGCCATTTTAAACATGGGTTAATATGATCATCATTGAGAAGTACAAAAGATTAAACATGCAAGAATAATTTTTAATATCATTTTAATATGATATTAGGGATTAGGAGTTGAAACCAAGACTATTATGAGAAAGAAGGCGACAGAGGAGTGGAGAGGCGGATCTTACCTTTTGTTTGAGTCGAATGCCGATGGGTTGGAAGCGTAGGCTTGTACAAACTCCTCAATAGCTCCGTGCTCAGATTTTTCCTCGGAGATTGGGTGGAGCCGTAGCGTCGGCGTCGTTGATACGAAGGCGTGGGTATTTTTTTCAGAATTTTTGGAGTTCTGAGGTATGAGATATCAGTGTTTGAAGGTGTCTATTTATAGGGTTTTTTTACCAACCATAAAATCCAAGAAATCCGTTAAATTTCCCCAAAATCCGCGCCGCCCAATGATTTCAGAATCATTGGCTCGTGATTGCCGCCGCCGCCCCTTCGTGTCAGCCGTTGGATCAAGATCCAACGGTCTGGATCGCGCCGCCGCCGTCTCTGCCACGCGTCGCGCGTGCAGCTGCTTGTGGAGACCACGCGTTTTCGCGTGGTCCCCACCACGTGGGCGCCGCCGTGAGGCTCTGGGCCGTTGGATCTTGTATCCAACGGTCCAGATCAAGGGGATTAAACACACACACACACACACACATATATATATTATAAAAAAATAATAAACTGTTTATTGTTTTAAAAATTGAATTTGGTTTTAAAATAATTGTTAAAAATAGTTTAAAATACGGGAAAATTATGGAAAAGTTTCAGAAAATATATTTTATTGTTATCTTTAGTATAAAAATAATTTTGGGCTAAAACTAAATAATATATCCATTCGTATGGTTTTAGCTAGTTATTAAAATCTAGTTTATCCTTTGAAACATTTTTAATTACGAATTAATTATTTTAATAGATAATAAAAATATACAGATTATTTTAAGGCATTATAAAACATTTTAAGCCTATAAAAATGATAAATAGATTTTAGAAAATTCCTTTAATCATTTTCAATGCTTTGAAAATTATTAACATTACTTTAAAAATATTCTTCTATCAACGAAACACGTAAATAATTATTTGATAATAGAAATTTAAATAAAATATATTTTATTAGGTATTAGAAAATACGGTCGTTACATTGTACGTGGATGGCATTCTCTTGATAGGAAATGACATTCCTATGCTACAATATATCAAAGGATTCTTGTCACAAAGGTTCTCCATGAAAGACCTGGGTGATTGTTCCCCTCCGAATGGCGGCCAAGACATGGACGTCTCGCCTGAGACTCGGGGCAGATGCTATTTGGTTTTATCCGTCCACCTCTCCGAAGATGTCAAGTTGATTTATGGCACCGTGTATCGGAGGTTTAGACGGATGCGGCCGATGTAGCAGACTTCGTCAGATTCCCCCTCGCTTGAGGGGTTTTTGATTGTGGGGACGCTCTTCCCTGCAGGCGCAAGCCCCTGCAGTTAATTACGCTACCGCATCGCGGTAACAACTTTCTCCTTCTCCAGAATTTTACTTCGTGTCGTGGGTGTTTGTTTTGTTTGTGGTTGCCCGTGGATTGTATACGGAGACTAATTTATGTCGTCGCCCGTAGGACGTGGATTAGTCCAAATCCGTATTTTCTTAGATTTGGATTTAGGGTTTTGATTTAAGGATACGTTAGCCCTATTTAAGGCTAAGATCAACTTAAAATTTTGTTAAGGATACGTTAGCCTAATATCCAGACTAAGATCAACTTAACGGGATCGTTTGGATCCGACAAGAGAGCAATTGGCTCTATTGTTTAGTTTAATGACATTGCGGTCGATTTTCAGTTTAGGGACATGGTGGTCCATCATTCCCATTTGGGGACGAACATTAGTTTAAGGACATTTCGGTCCAACGTTCCCATTTTGGGACGAATATTAGTTTAAGGACGTTTCGGTCCATGAGTTTAAGGACCCCGCAGTCCGTATCGATGTGTGGTTGTCGGGACCCGTCACCTCTCTGAAGACGTTGAAGGATTACAACGACAAATATCAGAGGAGTTCGGAGATGTACCCTTGAACCGGGTGTAAATTGGTTTAAAAGAGCAGTTGTGCTAAGCTCAATTTAATTTGAGGACTTACGGCCAGTATTGGGCTAAGTCCAGTTGAGAATATTCAACAATTTTTATTTGTCTGGCATGTTAGGCCTTTGATTGGGCTCTGCCCTTGTTTAATAATGCATGGCATTTTGTTTGGTCTATTAGACCTTTATTTGGGCTCTGCCCATTTTAAATGATGCACAGCATCTGTTTTGGTATGACAGACCTTTGTTTGGGCTCTGCATTGCATTTTATTCTGGCCTGTTAGGCCTTTTAAATTGGGCTCTGTTCCTTTTTTTTATAATGCAGAGCATTTGTTCTAGTCCATTGGGCCTCTTAATTGGGCCCTGCCCTTTAATAATGCGCTGCATTAATTAGTCTGACAGAGCGCCACGGGCTTGTCAGGCGCTTTGCGCCAATTGAGGAGCGCAAGGCGCAAGTCCATGTGGAGGTGACACGTGTCACGCTCTGGTGAGCGCAAGTCTGCTAGCACAGTGCGCTGCGACAGTGCGCTGCGCTGTTGCGCTGCTGACACGTGGCGCGCTCTGGTGACTTGCGCCAATTTAAGAGAGCAGTGCTCTGTTTTAGAAGCACATAGCGCAGTCTGTTCTGGGGCTGACACGTGGCGCTCTCCGGTGGCTTACGCCAACCCGAGAGCGCAACAGTGCAATTTTTTCAAGTGCAGGGCACTGTTCAATATCTTGATCCGATTTTGGATCAAAAAAGAGAATCTTCTAAGATCCCAGAACCAATGGTTCATCAAAAGGCAATGCCTTTATGTAGATCAAATGATCTAATAAAGAAGTAAATTACTTCTTTTTATTATTATATATTTTTTATTCAAGATCTTGATCTTGTTTTTAGATCACTGATCTTTTTAGAAGAAAATTCTTCTTTTCAAAGGTTTACCTTCTTTTCTTTCTGAGTTCTTCTCAAACTTTCTTTTTAGGAGTTCTGTATATCTCTCTGTGTTCATGTCTTTTAGACTTGGAGTCTAGGGGCCTTTTTATAGTGCCAATTGATTTGTTAAATCAGTTAGAAAGATCTTTCTTTGAGTGATTTAGAGATTTTTCCCCGTTGGATCTTTGATCCAAGGGCTTCTGTTTTACAGAAGAGAATCTTATTGTTTTAATAAGATCAGAAAGATCTTTCTAGAATTTTAATTCTGTTTTGGTGCTGGCACAGTTGGCGCAAGCGTTCCTGCGCTTGACACGTGTCGAGCAGCGCAACTGCGCTGCCACGTGTCGCGCAGCGCAGAGCGCATGTCAGCTGAAGCGTTGCTTCCTTTATTATTATTTGAATTTCTTTTAAAACAGAGCCTTGCTCTGATTGGGGGAAACAAAAGCGTTGCTTCATTTCCCGCCTTGGAATTTGAACAGAGCTTTGCTCTGATTGGGGTAAACAAATGCCCCCCCCCGTTGCGCTTACGTGGCCCCAAACGTGAGCGCGACGGTGGCAGAATTCCAACCGTTGCGGCAACTTTTGGAAATTGAAAGGGCTCTTAATGCCTATAAATAGGACCTTTGGTCCTTTAGATGATTTTCATCTTTTTTGTTAAGAATTTTTATTCAGAGCCTTGCTCTCTTGTTTAAACATTTTTAAGAGTTCAGATTCTAGAGAATCTTTAGGTAAAAATTAAAGTAGATTATATTAATTTTTTAAGAGCCTTGCTCTCAATAGATCCCTGATCTAAAGAAAACCCATTTAGGGTTTCACTTAGCAGAGCTTTGCTCTAAAGGGATCCAGAGAGAACTAAAGAGAACTCTATTAGAGTTCCGTTAATAGAGTTCTGATCTTCTGAAAGGATTTTGTTTATAATTTCTTGATTCATTAATGGAGCTTTGCTCCTTTTAAATCATATAGCAGAATTCTTAAGAGTTGCTAATTTTGTCGATTTTCTTTTATAGGAGTGATGGACGCCCACATGTACGATCTCGACGAGATCATCTCTTACGGGGACATCCGTCGACTCGGCCGTTCTCAAAATCGAGAATTCACAAACGCGGAGTGTGCCGAAATCATGAGCCGCTTCGACGCATATAACGGTCAACTGCTTCCCCGACGTTCTTCCCTCCTGAAGCTTATCGTGGGAGCCATCTGGGAAGCGCTTCCCCTATTCTGTTCCGGTGTGCCGCTTAGGGCGTTGGATGCCGCCGAGAATAAGGTGCACTCGGTGTACCTGATGAACTTAATCTCAAAAAGACGGCGAGACAATCTTGTCGATCTCCTGCACCAGGCCTTCCAACAGTCCGCCATACTCATTGCTTATTGGAGGGAAGAGGACATCAGTGGGGACCCCGACGCTTGTGCTCGCGAAAGAAAGCACACTAGAATGGTTCGCCAGGCTTGGAAAGTCTTTGATAAGGTTACTTTCGAGTTCCTCAATCCATGTCCCGGGTCCGAGGTCATACCGTTGTAAACTTTTCAATAATGTTGTTTTTGTTTATTGTTTTTATTGATGTAAGAATTTTTCGAGTATGAATGACAAATCCTTTGCCTCCTTCCTTTTATTTTCTGCTTTGTTATTGTTGGCATGTTCCTTAAGCAAGCGCAGCCTGTAATCGATGTAGAACATACTGTCTTAAACACCTTGGGGAGTAGTGATGGCTTAGGAAGCAGGTTCAGGTCTGCTACCTAAGGCTTTTCAACTTTATGAGCCGTGAGGGTCCCACAAAGACTTTTCTCCCTACGGATCGAGAGGATTTCGTAGGTGTATTTTCTCCTTAGGAATCGTGAGGATTCCTAAGTGCGTTTTCTCTAATAAGTCGTAAGGATCCTATAAGAGAATTTTTCCCTCTTATGAGTCGAGAGGACCCGTAAGCGGTTGTTTCCCTCCTTATCAAGATTTGACTTCGGAGAGTGTGACCCATGAATAATATGCAAGAGTCCGTTCTGGACCGACTTGCAGGGTCCCGGTGCTTAGGAAACAGGTTTTTCAATCCCCACTGCCTAAGGCTTTTTCTCACGAGTCGAGTCGAATCGAGCACTCCTCGCAAGAATATCCTAACGTCACAGTTAACCTCTGCTCTTTACGACAGAGGTCCGTTAGGGTCTGTGGTACTTAGGGTTTTGGCCGTCGTACCGTCGCGTTGGCTGATATATTCCTCGATATGCAATCTTGCTGTTCGAGTACCCATGCGATTGCCGTGTCTCTGATCCCTTCGGGGGCTGGACAAGACGTCTTCAAGTAATCTTCCAGGTAATCTTACCGTCGAAAGAGTAAGCGTAGGGATATTCCATGTCACGTTTTACTTGAGGTTAGGCTCATTTTGGAGAGCCCTGATGAGTCATAACCACTCCGCACTGGTGTAGGATGATCTCCGATAGTCTTTCAGGCTTTATATGACTTGCCGTCAAGACCCTGAAGCTAGGAATTTGGCCTTTGCTTCGTTTGCTGGCATTGCGTCCTCTATATCGAGACGAATGTCGCGGTTGTCTCTAGGTTGTTGGTGAACCGTCGAGGTTTGGAACTAGGGACTTTGCCGTGGCTCCGCTGTTTGATGATGTAGCGTCTGCTGTGTCGAGACGAACGTCGAGGTGGTGACCATTCCGCACTGGTGTGAGATGATCTCCGGTTGTCTTTCAGGCTTTATATGACTTGCCGTTAAGACCTTGAAGCTAGGAATTTGGCCTTCGCTTCGTTTGCTGGCATTACGTCTGTTGTATTGAGACGAATGTCGCGATTGTCTCTAGATTGTTGGTGAACCGTCGAGGTTTGGAACTAGGGACTTTGCCGTGGCTCCTCTGTTTGATGATGTCGCGTCTGCTGTGTCGAGACGAACGTCGAGGTGGTGACCATTCCGCACTGGTGTGAGATGATCTCCGGTTGTCTTTCAGGCTTTATATGACTTGCCGTTAAGACCTTGAAGCTAGGAATTTGGCCTTCGCTTCGTTTGCTGGCATTGCGTCTGTTGTATTGAGACGAATGTCGCGGTTGTCTCTAGGTTGTTGGTGAACCGTCGAGGTTTGGAACTAGGGACTTTGCCGTGGCTCCTCTGTTTGATGATGTCGCGTCTGCTGTGTCGAGACGAATGTCGAGGTGGTGACCATTCTGCACTGGTGTGAGATGATCTCCGGTTGTCTTTCAGGCTTTATATGACTTGCCGTTAAGACCTTGAAGCTAGGAATTTGGCCTTCGCTTCGTTTGCTGGCATTGCCTCTGTTGTATTGAGACGAATGTCGCGGTTGTCTCTAGGTTGTTGGTGAACTGTCGAGGTTTGGAACTAGGGACTTTTCCATAGCTCCTCTGTTTGATGATGTTGCGTCTGAATCCTGTTGGAGGAAGAACGCTGGGGTGACATCTCGTCTGCTGTATTGAGACGAACGTCGAGGTGGTGACCATTCCGCACTGGTGCAAGATGATCTCCGATTGTCTTTCGGGCTTTATATGACTTGCGGCCGAGACTTGGCTCCATTTTCTGATGGAGCATGGGGAGGGAAGATGTGCTTCCTTCTTTGTTTGCACCCCTGGATTGTATACAAGGATTGCTGTGATATCGCCTGCAGGGCATAAATTTCATTATATATATATTTTTTTATTTCTTTCCGCGATGCTCTATCATTTCAGCTTTTACATCGCGAAGGTCGCGATTGCCTAATCATTTCGGCTATTTTTCGCGGTGCCCAATCATTTCGGCTATTTATTTTATTTTCACTCGCTGTTTTTTATTGCGAGTTGTCCAATCATTTCGGCTATTTTGCATGCATACATTTTTACTTGCTGCTTTTTATTGCAAGTTGCCCCATCATTTCGGCTATTTCATATGCACGTATAGCTCGCTGATTTTTTTTATCGCGAGTGTGGAACTTGGAATCTGACGCCAATCTCAGTATCAGCATCGCTACAACTCGAATATTGCCAGGAGCGAATCATCATTTGCCATGAAAGGGCTTGGGATTTGATACCGATTTAGGCATCAGCATCGCTGCAACTGGGATATTGCCAGGAGCGAATCATCATTTGCCTCTGTCGATGTCGAACAAAGGTGGCTTAGCGAACAGGGTTAGGATGCTGCCGACTAAGGCTTTTGACTTTATGAGCCGTAAGGGTCCCACAAAGGTGTTTCTCCCTACAAGTCGTGAGGATCTCGTAGGTGTGTTTTCTCTTTAGGAATCATGGGGATTCCTAAGTGTATGTTCCCCTATAAGTCGTAAGGATCTTACAAAAGGGTTTTCTCCTTATAAGTCGAGAGGACTTATGAGGGTTGTTCACCATATGGACATATCCCTAGTCACGGGTGGGACTTTGCTGGGGAAATGTTTATTCGCGCCCGTGGATTGTATATAAGGGTCAGTATTGAGCCGCTTGTAGGGCCATATCGAAGGTTGTGGGGGTTGCTTAAGAACATGTTAAGGTTTCTATAACTTAAGACTTTCAAATCTTATGAGCCGTGAGGGTCCCATAAGAGAATTCTCCTTACGAGTCGTGAGGATCTCGCAAGTGTAATTCTCCTTAGGAATCGTGAGGATCCCTAAGTGTGTTGCTCCCTTGTGAGTCGTAAGGATCTCTCGCGGGTGGTTTCTCCTTACAAGGTCGAGAGGACCCTGTAAGTGTCCTTTAACGAGGTTGCGCCTTTTCGGGTTTTCACAAACACTCGCCGGTATTCCTTGTTAGTGTTTATGCCCTAGAAGGCCATTACTGTATCATACTAGTTTGTATATTACTTAATGGAAGCTTGGGATATTCACATGTATATAACAGTCTTGCTAAACATGGTAGTATGCTACTTGGTTTTTCTATCTTAATATGTGAGTGTACGTATTGATAGAGCTCTTAGGATCTTGCTTGACTACCAGCGTTGTGATGGCAGTCACACCAGTGGGGGCTGGGTAGTCTACAAGCACATCCTTATTCAGGTCCCTAGTCGTTGGATTATCGAGACAGGGCATCGATACTCCGGAGTAGACTAGTGTGTACGCTTCTTATCCCAGTTGGGGAGATGGTCTGTCCCACAACTGTCAGTACGTCGTACTGGAGATAGTATACAGGTGCTCGTTAGGTTACGGGTACACCGGACAGGACTCACAGGGAACTGTTGGTTGGTTTTATACCAGTCGTCAGTGAACAGTTCCCAGGTGACATGAGTACAGCGTAGTCCGCAGACTTGACACTGCTACTTCGCCTCGAGTGTGTCCCACTGTTCTTAGATTGCTACCCTACCACGGCTCAAAGGAGTCGTGCAAACATGTAGCAGTTGGGTGCAGTCCCGAGCACTTGGAGGCAGTGGTGGTTAGACATGATTCGTCCCTCCCGGTATTGGGAGTTGATATCGCGCTGTGTCAGAGAGCCATTACGCAAAGTCCCTGGCCAGGGCAAGCGAGATTTGCTGGTAGGTTCCAGTAGTTTCTCAGGGTGTAATGGGCTTCCCTCCGACACGACTTATACCGCTATTAGGGGACTGACGCTTGCCGCCCCCTAGGCCGGATATGCGATAGTCTTGGACGAACGGACCGGACTGTATGGAGATTGTCACATCAGAATCAGTAGGAGTTCGGATGGGTTTCCTCATCGGCCTTCTTATCGACAACTACCTGGGGACCGTTACGTACAGCTAGTGCCGCTTGCGGTCTGTGGTTAAACCCACTGCCAGCGTAGTAGTCGAGTCTCTAGAGTCCCACACAGAGAGTTTCCTACTCCAGGCGAAACGATATAGAGGTCGTATGGTTTTACGACAAGGGTTCGGACGCATACGTGCGTTTACGCGCGTACGACTTTCGGACAGTTTTTACCAGTCGGCTTTGGTTTAAGCCAGTTACTGGTATCCGGTTATTGGACTTTTACAGTCTAAAGTTTTTCCGTGTTTTCACGGATCGGAGGGGCATTCTCGTAATTGCGCGAGAAGCTTCTAGAAGATGGTGACTAAGGAGGTTTAGGTGGCATATACTTTGGATAAGATTTGTGAGTCATGAGAGTGATTCATCATTGTCATTATTGCACCATAAATGATTAATGACTCATGCTAATGAATCACCACTTAACATTTATGAAGCATGCTTATTCATCACATTTATTCATTTATTCTTTAATGAGAATGCTTCATAATATGTTATGATACTCACAATCTTATCTCATAATTTATCTACACATTCTCTCTCCTCAAGCTCTCATCTTCAAACCCTAATCCTTACACCTCATGTGTTGAGATCAAAGGATTAGAAAGACTAATCAATCCATAACCATCACTCTATTTTATTCTATCTTCTTTGATTAGCAATCCAAGAAGATTAGTTACCTCAAGTTAGAGGTTTAGTTTGGAGTTTTGCTCTCGGGTGGATCGTCTACTACCTAGAGAAGGCCGAGGAGAACAAGGAGATCGTAAAGACGAAGGACTGGTTTCATTAGGTATAATCCCTAAACACAATAGTTATGAAACTCTTTGTGTACGGTTATTTGTAGTTTAGCTTCGATTTAAGCGGTTAGTCGATGTTCGTTCTTTAAACATGATCGTTTTTGAAAATTCCGCCTCCCCACAAGTTCTGGGGTGTAGTACATCGACTTACAGTGGTATCAGAGCCTCACTAAACAATAAATAACTTAATTGAAAATTTGTACGAATTTCGAACGGAAAAAACGAAACCGGAAAACCCCGAACTGTCAAGTTTCTGTCGAAATTTAAATGAAGTCCAAAAATTTTTCAGGTTCGTTCAGAAAGCTTGAAAAGACATTATAAGAACACCCAAGAAAACTGGGCCCCTGAATCGCCTAACGCGCCGCGGAACCGAGGCCTCACCCTACTGAGTCGCCGCGGTTCCGCCGCCGAGTTGGCGATTCAGGAACCCAATTTTCTTCTGTTGCTTCTGTGTGATATTTGGGATTTTCTGGAATATTTTAATTTTGCTCAGGTTTCAGTTTAACAGAGCAGTTTTTGGAGCAATATTAAAGATGTTTAATCGATCGAAATTGTACAGTATTTGCATATTGGATTATATCTGTGATTGTATAATGTGTTCGTAAACCTCCCCTAACTGCTAGTATGTCGGTTGGCAGGGGGTTGCACATTTCTGTAATGATTTTATCTGTTTGTGCATATGAACTGTAATTGGACTGTTGTGGTGTATAGCCAGGGTTATGTGATGGGTTATCATTTAATTCATTTGATGTAAATGTAATTTGTTGTAATATTATTTTGCGGGGCACATCCAGGTTGCGGTTGTAGCCACCGTTGTATTATTTCATTTTACTGTTTTTGCTCCTAGGACTGACCCAAGGTGGGGTACACAAACTGCCGGGTGGGTAGTTTGCCGTACCCGTAGGGGTCGAGGGTGGGGTAATGGCTATTCATCACAACTGTGTTATCCGTCTTTTCTTGCAGGCTCAAAAGAAATACGGATTGCTAGCAAATCCAATTAAGTTCATCTGTGTTCTGGAATGTATATCATTGCGTCAGACGAATGTAAAATATCTATATATATGATAGCTATTTAGACGTCACTTATGTTTTACACCCGCGCTAGCCCAGCCCCCGCTCTGTCGTTAGTTAAGTAACCTAACGGGTGATGACGGGACCCCGTGGCGAATGCGGATGGCATAAGAGGACGTTGTATTTTCGTTGTTTTCTGCAATGATAGGTTAATGATGGGACGCATTATCTATAATGCAAAGAAAATAAACCAAAGTTTTAATCGTTGGAACAATTTAAAAGAAACCACTCGGTTAATTTTAAAAACAGATATTTTTAAATGAGGAGCTTTAACCACTCCTTTTAAAAAGCTATCAGGTTCCTTCGGTTATATCAAGTTCACTACGTTCACGGTTTCGCCAAAACCATTCGTAGCCCTCCGTCATTTCATCTGGGTATTCAGTAGTATTCAAGCTATGTATTTTGACCAACGCCAAGGCATAGTGTTTGGTAGCTGCTGGATATTCATTTGTTGCATAGATAGATGAGTTAGTTTGGGACAGTCGTATGATCATTTTGGCCAACGTCAAGGATATGTACGGATGGGTTCAAATTAACAAGATAATGATGGGTAGAACTTGACATGTGACTTATGATATTTTGACCAACGCCAAGGTCATAAGAGCATGGGGCAAAAATGTATATCGGGAATTTCTAAAGAAACTGAAATTTGCAAAGAGATGCATACCATTTTGAGTTTGATGAATGTTGGTAGCATTCCTACAACATTATCAGACGATGATATTTGGATCCCGATCCTACTGTGAGTATATGCTACTTATCAGGATATTCGTCACTTAACAATCAATGCTATAAACCTAGTAGGTGTCCAGAAAAGTGTCAGTGGGGTTACGCCCCCAGAGAAAAGAGGTTATTTAATTAAGGAACTTCGCGAAAGCGTTGGAAAACCTCCCTCGAAGTACCGACACCAGCCTGGCTGAACGGTTAAGCAAGTATTGTACGGTGAGAATAGTCCTGGCTAATTCTTCTTTTATGGTTTGAGGAAGGATTCGAGAAACAGTGGGAGCCATCCAGTTTAGATAAACTAAAAACCACTCTAAACTTGCAAGAGCATCATGCTAAAGAGTTTTCTTCTCTCTCTCTTAATTGCAGCGACCCTGAAAATGACTGGACTTAAGTTACTTTTAGAGAAAAATATACTGACAGGGCCAAACTATAACGATTGGCTGCGGAATGTCAAAATGGCTTTGACCTATGACAAATTGGGGCACGTCCTCACCGCTACGGCACCTGCTGTCCCTGGTCCCAAATCCAGTAATGCGGATAAGGAAATCCGCAAAACCTGGGATTTAGATTGCGCGAAAGCCAAGTGCATCGTGCTTGCCTCGATGAACAATGAACATCAGAGGAGGCACGAGGATATGGACCTTGATGGCATATTTCTTCATACAAAGGAACTTTATGGAGAGCAATCTCGTATAGCAAGATACGAGACCTCAAAGAACTTGTTTCGAGCGAGGTTGGCTGTCGGGTCATCGGTAGGAGAACATGTCCTAAAGATGATCGGCTATATAGAAGAGCTCGCAGACCTTGGGACGACTTTGGATAATGAGCTCTATACAGACCTTATTCTCCATTCCCTTCCTCACACCTACGCCCAGTTTATCCTGAACTTCAACCTTCAAAGAAAAGAAGTTGAACTTCCGAAACTCCTGAACATGTTAAGGAGTGCAGAGGGCACCTTGAAGAATCCAAGGGAAACACCTGCTATGTTTGTTGGCGGTACATCTTCTTCCGGGTCCAAGGCTAAGGCCAAAGGAAGGAAGAAGAAGGCCGCACCCAGACCTAGAGGAGGTGTTAGTAAGGTGGGAGGGAAGGGAAAGAAAAAGATTGCAGTACCGATAGTTGGCCAGGATGAGTGCTTCCATTGTCACAGGAAAGGGCACTGGAAGAAGGACTGCAAGGCGTGGAACGCCAAGAACCAGGAACCGAAGCAAGCTGTGGCTTCGACTTCAGGTGTGTTTGTAATTGAGAATTATCTGTCGATCAACTCTACTTCCTGGGTATTGGATACCGGATCAGGATCTCATATTTGCAATTCATTGCAGGCACTGAGAAATCGTAGAGTGCTGAAGGAAGGTGATATGACCCTAAAGGTTGCTAACGGAGCTAGCGTGGGAGCTGCGTCCGTCGGGGATTATCACCTAGGATTGACGAGTGGACACATTTTGGTTTTACATAACTGTTATTTTGTACCAAGCTTAACGTGTAATATCATATCAGTTTCCTTGTTATCAAATAAAGGTTATGATTTCACGTTTGTAAGAGATGTTGTCAACATCCACCTTAATCATGGTTTGATTGGGTCAGGTACACTAAATAACGGAATATATGTTTTAAACCAACTCCAAATTTTTAATGTCCAGAACACACTAAAAAGAAAGTCTCCAGATTTAAATAAAGCTTTCTTATGGCATTGTAGACTGGGTCACATCAATGAGAGAAGGTTGACTAAGTTGCATAGAGAAGGATATTTGGACTCGTTCGAATATCAATCTTATGACACTTGTCAATCTTGTCTCAAAGGAAAGATGACAAAGACTCCATTTACTGGACAAGGAGTAAGAGCGAGCGAGCTCTTAGGACTCATACACAGCGATGTATGTGGTCCAATGTCTACACATGCAAGAGGTGGTTTTTCCTATTTCATTACTTTCACGGATGATTACTCAAGATACGGATTCATTTATCTGATGAAACATAAATCCGAGGCTTTTGAGAAATTCCAAGAGTATAAGAATGAAGTAGAAAACCAAACCGGCAAAATTATCAAGACACTAAGATCTGATCGAGGTGGAGAATACTTAAGTGCCGAGTTCCTAGGTTACCTAAAAGAGAAAGGAATTCTCTCTCAGCTTACTCCTCCATACACTCCACAGCATAACGGTGTATCGGAGAGACGGAATCGAACCCTATTAGATATGGTACGATCCATGATGAGTAATGCTGAGTTACCGCGATTTTTCTGGGGTCATGCGCTAGAATCAGCGGCATATCTTTTGAACCAGGTTCCAACCAAGACTGTGCCTACCACTCCATATCAGATGTGGACTGGGAAGAAACCCTATCTTCAGTATCTGAAAATATGGGGATGTCCAGCTTTTGTTAAAAAGCAGCATGTGGACAAGCTCGAGGCACGATCAGTAAAGTGTAAGTTTGTGGGATATCCAAAGAACTCCAAGGGGTATCTATTCTATTACGCAGAGGAACAAAAGGTATTTGTTTCTCGTAATGCCCATTTTCTAGAATATCAGTTTTTAGAAAAGGAAACAAGTGGGAGCGAAATAGAACTGGAAGAAATTCCAGAACCACAAACTGCTACTGAAAGTTTGGTAGAACCGGAAGTTCAAGAAGAACAGGACGTTCCCGCACCCCTCCGCAGGAGTAGTAGGCCGTCTCATCCGCCTGAGAGATACTACGGTTTTCTCATAGATGGGGATAGAGAGGATTGCATCATAGATGATGATGAACCTACTAGCTTCCAGCAGGCCATCCAGAGCGGCGACTCGGTACGATGGCTAGATGCAATGCGAAGCGAAATGGAGTCCATGTACACCAACAAAGTATGGACTTTGGAATTTTCTCCAGGTGGGGTAAAACCCATAGGATGCAAATGGATCTTCAAGAAAAAGATTGGTGTAGATGGGCAGGTGGAAACCTATAAAGCTAGACTTGTTGCAAAGGGTTTTCGTCAAAGACCTGGTTTGGACTATGACGAAACTTTTTCTCCAGTAGCTATGCTCAAATCCATTCGTATCCTTCTTGCAATTGCTGCCTTCCATGATTATGAAATCTGGCAGATGGACGTAAAGACGGCTTTTCTGAATGGAAATTTAGAAAAGTGCGTCTATATGGATCAACCAGAGGGTTTCAATCAGAGTGGGAGCAGCGGGAAAGTATGCAGGCTGCTTAAGTCCATTTATGGACTAAAGCAGGCATCGCGGAGTTGGAACATCTGTTTTGATGAGACAGTCAAAGAATATGACTTTATCAAAAATCCAGATGAACCGTGCATATATAGTAAAGTTGTAGCTAGAAGTGTCGTATTCCTCGTCTTATACGTGGATGACATTCTATTGATAGGAAATGACATTCCTATGCTACAATCTGTCAAAGGATTCTTGTCACACAGGTTCTCCATGAAAGACCTGGGTGATGCCTCTTACATTCTGGGGATCCGGATCTATCGTGATAGATCCAAGAGGATGTTGGGACTTTCACAGTCCAGGTATATCGACACTATACTGAAAAGATTCAGTATGGAAGATTCTAAACGCGGCAATCTACCGGCTTGTCACGGAATCACCCTCTCCAAAGAGATGTCTCCCAAGACTGATTTGGAAAGGGAACGCATGTCTATTATAACCTACGCTTCTGCGGTAGGCTCTATAATGTATGCGATGTTGTGTACCAGACCAGATGTAGCTTACGCACTGAGCGTGGTAAGCCGGTATCAGTCAGACCCAGGGGAGAAGCACTGGATAGCAGTAAAGAACATTCTCAAGTACCTGAGAAGGACTAAGGAGATGTTTTTGGTTTACGGCGGAAAAGACCTCAGGTTGGAGGCCTTTGCTGATTCCGGCTTCCAAAGTGATAAGGACGATTCCAAGTCCATGTCGGGTTATGTCTTTACCCTCAATGGAGGGGCGGTGTGCTGGAAGAGCTCCAAGCAGGAAACCGTTGCTGACTCGACGATGGAAGCGGAGTATATAGCTGCTTGCGATGCCGCAAAAGAAGCAGTCTGGATGAAGAAGTTTTTAACAGAACTTCAGGTGGTTCCTACCATAGTTGATCCAATACCTCTGTATTGCGACAACAACGGAGCTATAGCTTTAGCGAAGGAACCAAGGTCCCATCAGAAGTCCAGACACATCTTGAGGCGGTATCACCTGATCAGGGAGATCATTGATCGTCAGGAGATCGAGATTCGGAGAGTTGCTTCAGAAAAGAACATTGCTGATCCATTCACGAAGGCCCTACCTCAGACGCAGTTCGAGAGGCTACTCGAGATCATTGGTCTTCGATATGCCAGTACATGGCCCTAGTGCAAGTGGGAGATTGTTAGTGTTTATGCCCTAGAAGGCCATTACTGTATCATACTAGTTTGTATATTACTTAATGGAAGCTTGGGATATTCACATGTATATAACAGTCTTGCTAAACATGGTAGTATGCTACTTGGTTTTTCTATCTTAATATGTGAGTGTACGTATTGATAGAGCTCTTAGGATCTTGCTTGACTACCAGCGTTATGATGGCAGTCACACTAGTGGGAGCTGGGTAGTCTACAAGCACATCCTTATTCAGGTCCCTAGTCGTTGGATTATCGAGACAGGGCATCGATACTCCGGAGTAGACTAGTGTGTACGCTTCTCATCCCAGTTAGGGAGATGGTCTGTCCCACAACCGTCAGTACGTCGTACTGGAGATAGTATACAGGTGCTCGTTAGGTTACGGGTACACCGGACAGGACTCACAGGGAACTGTTGGTTGGTTTTATACCAGTCGTCAGTGAACAGTTCCCAGGTGACATGAGTACAGCGTAGTCCGCAGACTTGACACTGCTACTTCGCCTCGAGTGTGTCCCACTGTTCTTAGATTGCTACCCTACCACGGCTCAAAGGAGTCGTGCAAACAGGTAGCAGTTGGGTGCAGTCCCGAGCACTTGGAGGCAGTGGCGGTTAGACATGATTCGTCCCTCCCGGTATTGGGAGTTGATATCGCGCTGTGTCAGAGAGCCATTACGCAAAGTCCCTGGCCAGGGCAAGCGAGATTTGCTGGTAGGTTCCAGTAGTTTCTCAGGGTGTAATGGGCTTCCCTCCGACACGACTTATACCGCTATTAGGGGACTGACGCTTGCCGCCCCCTAGGCCGGATATGCGATAGTCTTGGACGAACGGACCGGACTGTATGGAGATTGTCACATCAGAATCAGTAGGAGTTCGGATGGGTTTCCTCATCGGCCTTCTTATCGACAACTACCTGGGGACCGTTACGTACAGCTAGTGCCGCTTGCGGTCTGTGGTTAAACCCACTGCCAGCGTAGTAGTCGAGTCTCTAGAGTCCCACACAGAGAGTTTCCTACTCCAGGCGAAACGATATAGAGGTCGTATGGTTTTACGACAAGGGTTCGGACGCATACGTGCGTTTACGCGCGTACGACTTTCGGACAGTTTTTACCAGTCGGCTTTGGTTTAAGCCAGTTACTGGTATCCGGTTATTGGACTTTTACAGTCTAAAGTTTTTCCGTGTTTTCACGGATCGGAGGGGCATTCTCGTAATTGCGCGAGAAGCTTCTAGAAGATGGTGACTAAGGAGGTTTAGGTGGCATATACTTTGGATAAGATTTGTGAGTCATGAGAGTGATTCATCATTGTCATTATTGCACCATAAATGATTAATGACTCATGCTAATGAATCACCACTTAACATTTATGAAGCATGCTTATTCATCACATTTATTCATTTATTCTTTAATGAGAATGCTTCATAATATGTTATGATACTCACAATCTTATCTCATAATTTATCTACACATTCTCTCTCCTCAAGCTCTCATCTTCAAACCCTAATCCTTACACCTCATGTGTTGAGATCAAAGGATTAGAAAGACTAATCAATCCATAACCATCACTCTATTTCATTCTATCTTCTTTGATTAGCAATCCAAGAAGATTAGTTACCTCAAGTTAGAGGTTTAGTTTGGAGTTTTGCTCTCGGGTGGATCGTCTACTACCTAGAGAAGGCCGAGGAGAACAAGGAGATCGTAAAGACGAAGGACTGGTTTCATTAGGTATAATCCCTAAACACAATAGTTATGAAACTCTTTGTGTACGGTTATTTGTAGTTTAGCTTCGATTTAAGCGGTTAGTCGATGTTCGTTCTTTAAACATGATCGTTTTTGAAAATTCCGCCTCCCCACAAGTTCTGGGGTGTAGTACATCGACTTACAGTCCTGCCGTTTTTACTCATGGAGCCCTTTTGGGTTTTCATCCGTGCCCATTTTGCTTATGGACATACCGTTTTTTTCTCTTTTTTTTTCTTATTCTTTTTATTCTTTTTTTTTATAACGAGGTTACGCCCTTTCGGGTTTTCACAAACACTCGCCGGTAGCCCTGCCGTTTTTATTCACGGAACCCTTTCGGGTTTTCATCCGCGCCCTTTTTGCTTATGGGCATACCGTTTTAATTTATTTATTTATTTTTTATTATTATTCTCTCTTTTTTTATATATCGGCTTTGGGATGTTGCAATCCACCGTAATTTATCGACATCTCGGTCAACAGCTAGTTTTAGGACGTAGTGGTCCGTCGTTAGTTTAACGATGTTTCGATCTTTCGCCAGTTTTAGGACATAGTGGTCCAATGTCGCCGTATTTGAGGCGAATCTCTAGTTTACTGACTTTTCGGTCGATGGGGCTTTCCCTATAAATGAGCATGATGCCCCCGGCATATCCATCTTTCTCGGAGCATGTGGTTATGGCGGGTTCACCTTCCAGTTTTCGAACAACGCGAACTTGACCTGTAGGTATTGATCTTCGATCCAGTTTTTGAAGACGAAGCAATCTTCGATCAGATGACTTACTGCTCGATGGTAGGGGCAGTAATTAGGATCGTTGACATCGCCTGGCTGTAGCGGACGTTTCGGACTCGGCAGATTAATGAAACCGTCGCGCACTGCCAGCTCAAACAGTTTCCTCGTTTTATCCTGGGGAAACAAGTAAGGACATCCCAGTCTTTCCTCGAGGGATGGGCGTGGACGCACGTTGTTTTGGCGAACAATCGGTTTTGAGTTGCTCGACTGTTGTTGAGCATTGGCGACGAAGGTTGCTTTCCCTTTGCCCTTTTCATTCCAAGGCTCTGTCTTTGAAGGAGATGGTCTATGACCCATCTGGTCCATTTGGGCCAGCTTGTTAATCAAGGCCTGAAAAGTGGTCGGCTTGAAGAACATCATGAATTGGGAGATGGTCGCTTGAGGGTCGAGAGTACCCACGAACATGCCCACGACAGGAGCTTCTTCGCTGCGCTGCTCACACTTTAACCATAGATTACGCCACCGTATCGCATACTGGACCCAAGTTTCTCCAGGCTTCACCCTGGCATTGATCAATGCCGTTATTGGAGTACGTTCGCTGGCGCTCGCGAAACGTTGGGTAAACAACAACTCCATCTCCGCAAATGTTTTGACAGAGTCGTTAGGTAGCTCCGAATACCATTCAAAGGCCGTCTCCGCTAAGCTACCGACGAACTGGCGAAGCAGCAGTTTGTCGTCGCCTCCAGTGTTGCCGCATAAGGCCCTGAATTGAGCGACTTGCTGATGTGGATTCCCTGTCCCTTTATACACATGGAATTTGGGGATCGTATATCCCGGTGGATAACTGATTTGGTCATACCAGCCCGGGTAGGGTCGTCCGGTTCTAACAATTTGCCCAGCCGCTTCATTCGCCTGATAAACTCGTATCTGCTGAGCAATATATTCATCCAGGGCAGCTTTGGAAATTTTCTCCTCCTTGGTTGTTGAAAGAGCCGGTGGAGGATTCGATGTCTCTCCTCTGTCGTCTTCAAGGGTAATCGGAGGATCTTCAGCTGGAGGATCCGGCTGTAACATCATTCCTACCATGTCTTGGAAGAGAAGCGCCATTTGTTTTATGTTGGCAGCTTGTTCTGCTGCTTCTCTGTCCTTCTTTTCGAGGACTCTGCGTAGGAAGTCAGCGTCAGTTTCTTGTTCGTGACGCTGTTCTGATGATGCCTCCGAGCTTTCTTTTAGCCCGGTAAGTGCGGCCATTTGCGTCAGCATTTCCTGAAGCTTATGTTGCTGCTCCTGGGCTTTTGTCATGGATCGGGTGAGCGGTCGGTGACCCATCGAAGCGCGGCTATCCTCTTTCCTGGATGCCATATAAACAGTATGGACCACCATGCCCCCAGACTTGGGGCGTTTAGATTCAGTGTCTTTGCGATTTGCCAAAGACGCAGGGATCTTCTCTGACCCCCTTCTTTTGTGAGCGGTCGAAGTTGAAGGGGCCGTTGTAGTGGGCACCTAAGTAGCTGTTGCTTTTTCTGGCTTGACAGAGTAGTCCTTCTCCTGCCGAACCTTCATCTTTTTCTGTCGGCGGAGATAGTCTTGATCCATTACGGAGTCTTGGACTTGACGCCAAACCTTGTAAATTTTAGAGGACAGCCGTTGAGGGAGCTGCTCCAGCTTCACCTTTGGAGTATTCTCCACAGGTGAAGGAGTTCTCTTCAGCACTGCAGTAGGAGAGTTTCTGCGCACCTTGTTGAGCAATTCAAAGTTGTTCTCAGTTGGAACTGCAGCATCGATCCCCACCATTGGAGCTGGCGGAGTTATCCCAGAGGGGGAGTTGCCCCCAGCTTTCCTTACTCGGCGCCAGTGGCGACGTCGAGCGTGTCGTGCGGATGGAATTGTTTCAGCCATAGGGGTGGACTCCTTATGCCCCCTGCTTTGAGGAGAGACCGTTATTGGAAGACTGACACCCGTTGAGAAACAATGTCTAATCTGTCAAAGACAGACCTCTGGGCAGAGGAAGCGGCTTTGAGGACCTCGTCTGGAGCAGAAGCCGGAATGGCCATCCTTGTAAAATCTGACTTTTTGGAAGGAGAAGCCTTTCCAATGATTCCGTCCGCTTGAGCCGAGATAGCTATCCGCTTTGGGATGGCAACTTCGGGTATCGCGGACTTGTAGACGCTCTGGCCCAGTCTGTTGAAAACTGAGGTATTGAAGTTGGGCATCCCGTTGAGAGGAGCCGCGGCAGTGGTAAGTCGATCAAAGACCGACTTCTTTGGGGCTTCTTGCAACGTCATTGGGGCATTGAAGCTCATCGGTGGGAGCATGGTCCCGAAGAATAATCCAGTGGTGGCTTGAGTTACCTGCTCCACTGGCATCTTGAAAAGGGAGGCTGCTTGGGGCCCATAAGTCACTCCTCCAGCAGGGACGGAGCGAGAGTTGCAGTTGCAGGTAGTGCAGTTTGAAGCCATTGATCTTCTGTTTTCTGCACGGAGCAAGACACCAAATCTAAGTACCTCGGATCCACAGGCAACCACAGCAAACCGCGATTTGGTCGCGAACACGACACACGAAGTGTGGAGTGGAAAGAGGAAAAGGTCCCACCGGGCGTGCCAGAATCTGTTCCCCTCCGAATGGCGGCCTAGACAGGGACGTCTCGCCTGAGACTCGGGGCAGATGCAATTTGGTTTTATCCGTCCACCTCTCCGAAGATGCCAAGTTGATTTATGGCACCGTGTATCGGAGGTTTAGACGGATGCAGCCGATGTAGCAGACTTCGTCAGATTTCTCCTCGCTTGAGGGGTTTTTGATTATGGGGACGCTCTTCCCTGCAGGCGCAAGCCCCTGCAGTTAATTACGCTACCGCATCGCGGTAACAACTTTCTCCTTCTCCAGAATTTTACCTCGTGTCGTGGGTGTTTGTTTTGTTTGTGGTTGCCCGTGGATTGTATACGGAGACTAATTTATGTCGTCGCCCGTAGGACGTGGATTAGTCCAAATCCGTATTTTCTTAGATTTGGATTTAGGGTTTTGATTTAAGGATACGTTAGCCCTATTTAAGGCTAAGATCAACTTAAAATTTTGTTAAGGATACGTTAGCCTAATATCCAGACTAAGATCAACTTAATGGGATCGTTTGGATCCGACAAGAGAGCAATTGGCTCTATTGTTTAGTTTAATGACATTGCGGTCGATTTTCAGTTTAGGGACATGGTGGTCCATCATTCCCATTTGGGGACGAACATTAGTTTAAGGACATTTCGGTCCAACGTTCCCATTTTGGGACGAATATTAGTTTAAGGACGTTTCGGTCCACGAGTTTAAGGACCCCATAGTCCGTATCGATGTGTGGTTGTCGGGACCCGTCACCTCTCTGAAGACGTTGAAGGATTACAACGATAAATATCAGAGGAGTTCGGAGATGTACCCTTGAACCGGGTGTAAATTGGTTTAAGAGAGCAGTTGTGCTAAGCTCAATTTAATTTGAGGACTTACGGCCAGTATTGGGCTAAGTCCAGTTGAGAATATTCAACAATTTTTATTTGTCTGGCCTGTTAGGCCTTTGATTGGGCTCTGCCCTTGTTTAATAATGCATGGCATTTTGTTTGGTCTATTAGACCTTTATTTGGGCTCTGCCCTTTTTAAATGATGCACAGCATCTGTTTTGGTCTGACAGACCTTTGTTTGGGCTCTGCATTGCATTTTATTCTGGCCTGTTAGGCCTTTTAAATTGGGCTCTGTTCCCTTTTTTTTTATAATGCAGAGCATTTGTTCTGGTCCATTGAGCCTCTTAATTGGGCCCTGCCCTTTAATAATGCGCTGCATTAATTAGTCTGACAGAGCGCCACGTGGCTTGTCAGGCGCTTTGCGCCAATTGAGGAGCGCAAGACGCAAGTCCATGTGGAGGTGACACGTGTCACGCTCTGGTGAGCGCAAGTCTGCTAGCACAGTGCGCTGCGACAGTGCGCTGCGCTGTTGCGCTGCTGACACGTGGCGCGCTCTGGTGACTTGCGCCAATTTAAGAGAGCAGTGCTCTGTTTTAGAATCGCATAGCGCAGTCTGTTCTGGGGCTGACACGTGGCGCTCCATGAAAGACCTGGGTGATGCCTATTACATTTTGGGGATCCAGATCTATCGTGATAGATCTAAGAGGATGTTGGGACTTTCATAGTCCAGGTATATCGACACCATACTGAAGAGATTCAGTATGGAAGATTCAAAGCGCGGTAATTTATCGGCTTGTCACGGAATCACCCTATCCAAAGAGATGTCTCTCAAGACTGATTTGGGAAGGGATCGCATGTCTATTATACCCTACTCTTCTGCAGTAGGCTCTATAATATATGCGATGTTGTGTACCGGACCAGATGTTGCTTATGCACTAAGCGTAGTAAGCCGGTATCAATCAAACTCTGGGGAGAAAGCACTGGATAGCAGTAAAGAACATTCTCAATTACCTCAGAAGGACT
Source organism: Agapanthus africanus (assembly GCA_030015575.1). Lineage (NCBI taxonomy): Eukaryota > Viridiplantae > Streptophyta > Magnoliopsida > Asparagales > Amaryllidaceae > Agapanthus > Agapanthus africanus. Next base: position 185,469,069 of record JASDDO010000024.1, read on the forward strand.
AAGGAAATGTTCTTGGTGTACGGCGAAAAAGACCTCCAGATCAAGGCTTTTGCTGACTCCAGCTTCCAGAGTGACAAAGATGACTCCAAGTCCATATCGGGTTATGTCTTTACCCTTAATGGAGGGGCGGTATGTTGGAAGAGTTCCAAGCAGGACACCGTTGCTGACTCGACGTTGGAAGCGGAGTATATCGCGGCTTCTAATGCCGCAAAAGAAGCAGTCTGGATGAGGAAGTTCTTAGTAGAACTTCAGGTAGTTCCGTCCATTGTTGATCCAATACCTCTGTATTGTGACAACAACGGGGCTATAATTTTAACAAAGGAACCCAGGTCACATCAAAAGTCCAGACACATCTTGAGGCGGTATCACCTGATCAGGGAGATCGTGGATCGCCGGGAGATCGAGGTGCGGAGAGTTGCTACTGAGGACAACACTGCAGATCCATTCATAAAGGCCATCTCTCAGACGCAGTTCGAGAGGATATTTGAGATGATAGGTCTGCGATATGCCAGCACATGGCCTTAATGCAAGTAGGAGATTGTTAGTGTAATATGCCCTAGAGGCCATTATTGTATAGTACTAGTTTGTATATTACATTTTGAAAACTTGAGATATATACACGGATTTATGACAATCTTGCTCAATATGGTAGTATGCTACTTGGTTTGTATCTATCTTAATATGTGTATATGTTTCTTTTGACGTATCGTTAATACATATTGGTAGAGCCTTTGGGATCTTTGCTTGACTACCAGCATTGTGATGACAGTCACACTAGTGGGGGCTGGATAGTCTACAAGCACATTCTTATAAAGGTATCTAGTCGTAGGATTATCGAGACATGACATCAATACTCCAGAGCAGACTAGTATATACGATTCTCATCCCAGTAGAGGGGATGGTATGTCCTACAGCCATCAGTACGTCGTACTGGAGATAGTATGCGGGTGCTCATTGGGTTATGAGTTACACTGGACGGACTTGTAGGGAACTGCTGGTTGGTACTACACCTATCGTCAGGTAGCAGTTCCCAGGTGACATGAGTACAGCATAGTCCGTTGACTTGACACTACTACTTCGCCTCAAGTGTGTTCCCACTGTTCTTAGATTACTATCCTACCATGGCTCTATTGAGTCGTGCAAACAGGTAGTAGTTGGGTGTAGTCCCGAAGCACTTGGAGGCAGTGGCGGTTAGATAGGATTCGTCTCTCCCGGTATTGGGGGTTGATATCGCGCTGTGTTTGGAAAGCCATTACACAAAGTCCCTGGCCAGGGCAAGCGAGATTTTCTGGTTGGTACTCCATTAGTTTCTCAAGGTGTTTTTACGCTCTGCTCCGACACGACATATTGCACTATTAGGGGTCTGGCGTTTACCGCCCCCTAAGCCCGATATGCGATACTCTTTGACGAACAGACCGGACTATACGGAGATTGCCACAGACAAACTCAGTAGGAGTTCGAATGAGTTTGCTCGTCGGCCTTCTTATCGACAGATACATGGGTAGCCGTTACGTGTAGCTAGTACCGCTGACGTGCTTATGGTTAAACCCACTGCCAGCGTACTGTCGAGTCTTTAGAGTCCCACACAGAGGGTTTCCCTGCTTCGGGCGAAACGATATAGAGGTCGTATGGTTTTACAACAGGGTTCGATCACATACGTGTACTTGTACGCATATGATGTTCGTGCATACAATACTAGTGGGATTTGTTTTAAGCCGGATCCTAGTATTTGATTATTGGATTAGTTTCGTCTCATTGTATTCGTGTTTCTCGGAATACGGATGCGGGTATGTATATACGGGTGAGAGGGGCATTGTTGTAATTTGATCAAGATTGTTTTTTGAAGTGAGACACCTCAATTAGGGTTTTTCTTTATTGATGAAATCTTTTGTGAGGTGGAGGAAATGGGGTGAGAAACTTTGTGGTATTTTAGTGAAATGTGAGCATGGCTTCATGTTGACATCCTTGGACTCTTGTGAGATATGAAGACTTAGATATTTTGAGATATTATTTGTGATATTTGTATAAGATATTTTCAATTGGTTTAAAGTCAAAAACATAAGCCATTTTCATATTATCATTATCATTATCATTCTACAGATACTTTCCTCTCTCTCATTTTCCTCAAGCTCTCTTCTCAATTCTCAAACCTTAATTGTCTCATGAGTTGAGAATCCTAGGGTTTGTGAGACAACTAGATCCTTAATCACTCTCTACACACTCTAGGCTACTTAGTTTAGCACACCAAGTGACCTATTTCCCTCATCTTGGAGGTGAAAGCTCAAAGTAGAAACTCTCGGGTGGATTTTCTTCGACTTGGAGAAACCGACGAGGGGTGCGATCCATTCTCACTACGAGGAGCTCACGACGAGGAGAAGGACAGCGAGAAGAAGAAGGACTTGTAACTTGAGGTATAACATTCTCACATAGTAGTTAAACCTCCGAGTTAGTATGTTAGTTAGGGTTTAGTGTCGATCCTGGAGTTTAGTCGATGTTACGAAGCACTTAAAAATCGTTTTTTGCAAACTCCGCCTTCCCGCGAACACGTGGGGTGCGTGGCATCGACTTACACCTGTATACAATTCTCGGTGTCAAACACCAATAGCTGTAGGACCAGCTATCACTCTAACCGGTCAGGAAACGTGTACACTGGTCTAATTTAGAGTACCGATACCCAGTCTCGATACTCTTCCGACTATGAACATTTAAAGATGTGCTTATAGACTATTCAGGCCCCATTATTATGATCCCTATCATAATTCTGGTAGTCAAGTAAAGATCTTTTGGGCTTTATCATCATGTATTAGCGATACGTAATAGCAAGCAAAACGTATACACATGAATGATAAAGACAAACCAGATAGTATACTATTATCTCAAGCAAGACTGTTCTTTCCATATAGGTCCTTGTACAATTACAATAATTGCTTTCCGGGCACCTGTATCCAAAAATCTCCCACTTGCACTTAAGACCAATTATTGCAGTATCGCATACTCAACTTCTCTAATAACAGTTTCACAAACCGTATTTAAGAAACGGCCTCAGTGAGTGGATCTGATACAATGTCTCTAATTTTTCTCTCTTTATCTCAATCTTACGAAATCAAATATTTTCCAAATCAAGCGATACCTGTTTTAGAATTTGTCTGGATAGCTAATGGGACCAAGTTTAGAAATGAACATGTTTATTTAAACAATTTCTTGGACTGTATCCTATGTTGAGTCATACTCAGCACCCAACGTCATGTCTGAAGGGTTTTCTTAGCACCACTACTAGGGTTTGGTAGCATCACGCATGCCATATTAAAAATTTAAAGGGTGCTAAAGAAACTATCCTAAGGATCAAACTAGAAAAGCTAGGGTAACACTAAACTTTAACACAATCCACAAGTAGTTAAGCACTAGGTTTAGAGAATACAACCTTTGTAGCTCCCTTCGCTAGACTCCTTGGCGACTTGAACGTTGAAAGAAGCTTTCTTGAGATCCTCCTTGTCCACGATGATCCACCCGGAGTCCTCTTTGTCCAAGCTCAAAGCTCCACTTGATCAAGAGAAGAAGTTGAAGCCAACACTCTAAACTAATGGGCAAGAGTAGTATAGAATGATGATGTGGTTTTTTTTCTCACTTCAAAACCCTAACTTGATCACTCTTTCACTCACTATCAAAACCTAGAGAGCAAGAGAGAGAGGAAGAAGAAGATGGCAAAATGAGAGCTCAAGATAATGATAAAGCTTGAGATAAAATGAGAATAGAAAATATATATATATATATATATATATATATATATATATATATTTTCCTCTTCTCATTCTTAACCCAAGTTAATAAATATCTAAATATTTCTTTTGGAGCTAAAATGGCCATGGAAAAATAACTCATGGCTAACCCAAGGTTTAGTGTAAGAATAAAATAATCAACCATGAGTGATTATCCATTTCCATTAATCACAAAAATAAATACCAATATATTTACTAACATGTGAGTCTTATATTGCCACCATCAAGTGTATCAACAACCATGACACACATGTGTATGCATGTATGTGTGCATGCACATCCATATGTGCATCAATGTAAACATGTGCATATATGCATGCATACACCAAAAGACAAAAGGGTTTAAAGTGAAAAGCTAATGGTCAATATTAAATTAACACTTGATTTAACAAACCGGTCATATCACATATGACTCGACCAATAGCAAATCGTCCGATTAATATACGGTATCACATACACGCATTTAATCGGGTCCCCGCGCATATCTCATATGCACACCACATCGTTTCGCCTGGGCTAGGTAACTCCATTGTGGGACTCTAAGACCCGTCAATACGCCGGCAGTGGGTGATGATCATATCAAGCCCTCCCAAGCCGCAAAAGGTCAGCTAAACGTAACGGCCACCCGGGTATTGAGCGATCAGAAGAAAACAAGCGAACCCAACTCCCGTCGAGCCAACCGGCAACACTACCGTACAGTACGGTCTCTTCGTCAGATATGCTGCATATCGAGTCTAGGGATGGTAACGTCGACCCCAATAACTCAATAAGTCATGCGGATGAATGGTCTATAACAGATCGAGAAACTACTGATAACACTTATCAGTAAATCTCAACAGCCCTGGCCAGGGACTTACTGATATAGCCAATCGAGCACAGCACAACATCAACTCCCAATACCGGGAGAGACGAAACCCCTCCTATCGCTCATCGTCTCCATATGTCTCGGGACTGTACCCAAAAGCCACCTGTTTTCATGCCTCAGTAGAGCCGTGGTAGGGTGGTAATCAAAGTACAGTGGGAGAACACACAAGTCTCTATGACGATCTCGGGTCTACAGACTAACCTGTACCAGTGTCACCTGAGAACTGCTATCCGACGATAGATATAATACCATATAGGAGTTCTCAGTGAGTCCGTCCAGTGTACCCAGTCTCCACTGAGCACCCGCATATGATCTTGATGTCAAACATCAATGGATGAGGGAACATTCATCGCCCATCATATGGGTCTAACATCATATACGTTAGTCTACTCTGGTATATCGATGCCCCATCTCGATACATCTACGAATAGGGACATTTCAGGATATGCTTATAAACTACAGGCGTCCCACTAGTATGATCTCCATCATAATCACAGTAGTCAAGCAAATATCCTCATGGCTTTATCAACATGTGTAAATGAATAAAAGCATGATCAAGTCAACATGTCTGATAAAGAAGAACCAGATAGCATACTATCATGTCGAGCAAGAATGTCCTCTGTACACACACACACACACACACACACACACACACACACACACACACACACACACACACATGTATAAATACATCCGCTATCATATAATGGCCTCTAGGACATACATATATCCAACAATGTCTACCTCAGTATCCCGTTTGAAACCTTTCCAATATACCGCTCCTCGTAAGAGAGTAAACTTATAACTCGTGACAGACACTCTGTCAACGATGTCACCTTAGAAGCTGGAATCGGTAACCGCCTTTAGTTGGAGGCTGCCATTACCATACACCGAGAACATTCACATATGTTCTTTACTGCTATCCTATATTTCTCCAGGATTGAACTGATATCTGCTTACTACAACAAGTGCATAAGCTATATCTGGTTTGGTACACAACATCACATGATTGACCCCACTTTCAAAACATGTGGAATATCATTCATGCAAGTCCATCTCCTCATCAGTCTAGAAGACATCTAATTAGAGAGGGTGGCTCCATTTTATTCGGATACACTACCGCGATACGAGTCTTCCATTCTAAACCACTTTAGAAAAGTGTCATAGTACCCGGATTGGGACAATTCCTAAATCTTTCTAGATCTATCTTTATAGATTTAATCACCAGATTTAATGATATGTTACCCAAATCGTATATGGAGAAACACATGTGACAACCATAGTTTAATTGATTCGTAGCATAAGAACATCATTTCCTATCTGGAGGATGTCATCCACATATAATATGAAGAATGTGACAATACTCCCTACATCCTTTTTACAAATACTAAGTTCATTGTCATGCCCCGTTTCCCATAGTGCGCTAAGATCGGCACGTGACAGAGCCAACCATGCTACCTGTGATTAGGAAACATCCCTCCACAGTCACATTACGGCTGTCTATAAGATATCAAGAACAGTAAAATAAAATAAACTATCTAATATATGTCCATCTGCCAGAATAACGAGTCAAGAAATAATATGCGGAAGCAATAAAATCCAAATAACAATAACATCTGGAAAGTACGTCCCAAATACGGGCTCACATCAGGAAATGAAAGTACGGAAATAAAACTAAACTAAACTAGACACTAACAGGATCCTCACTGCTCGGCCTGTCGGCTGAAATACTCCTGATCAGCCTGCGAAAGAGATAAAGGATCTGGGCCATACAAAACCCAGACGTCAGTGCATCATAATATCAATAATAATAAGCAACCAGGATACACGAGATATGCAGGCATGAATTATAAATAGTAACATGAATGTAATAAGTAAACACAGATATAGAACAATGAAGTGTATCAGTATATGTGACGTGCAGTGATCAATATAAACTGTGCTGCTGGGTTATCTATTCTAAAGTTTGTTTGAAATCAATTAGTGTACTCCTCCATGTAACTCAAAAGAATATGTCCCGTTATCCCCCGGGACCACGGATCAGGTAGTGGGAGTCACGAATGACTCTGTCCCGTTATCCCCCGGGACCACGGATCAAGTAAGAATCATGAATGATTCTGTCCCGATCCACCGGAACCATGGATCAAGTAATACCCTTTTAAGCTACACTTCAGTTACACTTTTTATTTTCCCATGCCCCCAGTGTTATGTGTTCAAGTCAGGTATTGATAATCTGGAACTAATGCCAACACAGGATCAAGCAGGTACAGGTTTGTCTATGTAAACAACAGGATACGTCCGTCAGGACGACAAGTCAGGATTGTCGGTATTAGGAACAGGATCAGGTATCAAGTCAAGCAGTGGTATAACATGTCATGTTAGGTAGTGCAAAGTGTATCCAACGGATGCTCATAATAAAACTTTAGCAAGTACGGATGCACGATAAAAGTACGGATGCACAGTAAAACACGGATGCACAAATATCTATCAGGGATTACATCTACAACTCCATGACTACGTAGGATGCATGTTATCAAGCATGGGGTGCTAATATAACAGTAATATGAAACATTATGATATGGCATGCAGCTAGATATGCAATAAATGATACGGATGCGAACGAATATCGAAAAAACGGTAAAATTGTAACATGGATGCACAATACAATAAATATGCAATATTTTTATTAATATAGATGCAAGTATAATAATATAGCATGTATCAAGCTAACTTGCATGCAACCAGATATGTAATTAATGATATGGATGCGTACGGCTATCCGAAAACAGTAAAACAGTAATATGGATGTACAATGCAGTAAACATGTGATATTTTTATTCATATGGATGCAAAATATGTATCATAGCATGTAGCAAGATAAATTTGCATGCAACTAGATATGTAATAAGTGATATGGATACGAACGACTATCCACAAACAGTAAAACGGTAACATGGGATGCATAACTAAACAATATGTAATATTATTATTCGCATGAATGAAAAAATAGTAGTATAGCATGTAGCAAGATAAACTTGCCTGATCAGATCTCACGACGGGTGCGTACGGCACGTCCGACGTCGGGTAAACGTCGAAATATCCACACGCGTGCACGGGACAGGACCAGGCAAAGCAAGAACACGACCACACTGGCTGGGGATGTCCACTGGGTCTCTCGGATCGTCGGTGATGGTCACGGCTCTGGCGACGATCGGAACCCAAGAAACCAAGAAGGAGAAGAAGAGAAAAAGAGAAGGGAGTGGTCTGGGATTGGTGCTCTGTAGTCGGAGATGAGGCAAAGGGAGACGACGGCGACGATGGGCCGTCGACGACGTCCACGGCAAGGGCAGTGGCTACGGGGAGGTGCAGGGTTTCTTGGTGTCGGGTAAGAAGGGGAGAGGTGAGTAGAAGAGGAGAAGGTGGAGGTGAGGATGATGATGGGATGAAGTTAGGGTCGCGGAGGTGAGGGAACGGCGACGAGGTCGGGGGTTCCGGCGTGGTTCTGTGCAGGGATAGATGCTCGGGAAGGAGGGTTGTAAGGGAAAGGAGAGAGGTGAGGTGGTTATGAGGGCGAGGAAACGAGAGGAAGAGGAAGAGGTGACGAGGATGGGGTGCAGGCAACGGGGTGAAGAGGTCGACGGCGAGGTAATGGTGCGGGTGTCGGTTTGGGTTCTTGGGTATCGGTCGGGGAAGGAGAGGAGATGGTTGTGTGGGTCGGAGATCGAGAAGGCAGGCGAGGTCGTGAGTTAGGCGAGGAGGAGCGGGCGGCGAGGGCGAGGCGAGCGCGACGGGCGCGGGCGTGGGTTCTCGCGAGGCGAAGGGTTTCGCGAGGAAGAAGAGGTGGTGAGAATAGTAGAAAAAGCGGTGATGGGATTCTCGTGGTGGGGTTTATTATAAAGGGGGGGGAGAGAGAGTAACAGTGAGATTGAATAGGTTAAGGAAAAATATAGATTTTAGTAGAGAGAGAGAGAACTGTAAGATTATTTTAGGGTTTAAAATATTAGAATATAAATGTATGTGTGTGCAGAGAGAAAGTGCTAGGCATGTGAGATTTTGGTGACGGAAAAATATTAAAAATATTTTTTTTTAGTTAAGAAAATTTATAAACGTATATTTTACAGTTTTAATATGTAAAAGGATTTTATATTATATATTCCGAGATTTTGGCTAAAACAAAAAATATTCAAAACATGCCCGGTTCGGGTCTAAAATAACGGTTTGAAAATATGGATAATATACGTATCAACCAAAACCAAAATAGGATATCCGGGTAACGAAAATGCATACCCCCAAGAACTGATGCACTTAGCGTGCACGTAGCTATCCAAACGGGTCCGTTTCACTGAACAGGATGAGAACACCATGTACGGAAGCTACGACAGAGTTATGGGTATCATGCAGGCCATGCAAGATATTTTTAACATATATTATTTGATTATAAATGTTTTATTAAAAAATGCAGATGCCAGGTATAATGCAAGTATGTAGTATAAACAACATGAAAGTGCATGGATCCTCATAACTAGCCAGGATCGATCATAAACAGGAATCAAGACGGGTTTCAAGCAAGCGGGTTGGGTCGGATGCAAACACATGTACCAATTACACTATTCGCACCCATAACAGTAATAAATCAAGAAATATCCATAGATAAAGAAATACCCAAAACAGAACTGGTATAAATGAACTAAGGTGTTACATTATACCCAACTACAAAAAGAATTTCGTTCTCGAAATTCCCGAAACAAGAAAAGAAAAACAAGCATGAATCTACGAAAAGAGGTGTGGAAACTTCTGCCGAATCTCGTCTTCTCGTTCCCAAGTCGATTCTCCGTGCGAGCGATTTCCCCATGAAATAAGTACGAGAGGGATAACCTTGTTCTTGAGGACCTTTTCTCTTCGATCAACAATTGACGTCGGTCGTTCCTCAAAAATCAAATCCTACCTTACAGTCAGCTCCGAATGATCTAGCATGTGGGTTTCATCTCGAATATACTTACGGAGTTGAGATACATGAAACACGTCATGAACACTCGCCAAATATGGTGGTAAAGCCAATCGATACGCCACTTCTCCAACACGCTCAATAATCTCGAAAGGCCCCACGAATCGAGGACTAAGCTTGCCTCGACTCCCAAAACGAATCACTCCTCTAGTCGGTGATATCTTCAAGAATACAAGATCACCAACAACGAACTCTAGAGGTCTTCTCAATGTATCGGCCCAACTCTTCTGCCGATCTTGTGCTGCCTTCATGTGATTCCGGATAGTATTAACCTTCTCTACTGTTTTCACGATCAAATCTGGTCCCAACAATCTTCGTTCTCCAATATCGTCGCAACAGACGGGTGAGCGACACTTGCGGCCATACAATGCTTCGAATGGAGCCATCTGAATAGTCGCCTGAAAGTTATTATTGTAAGAAAACTCCACCAAGTATAGATGATCCTCCCACGAACCCCTGAAGTCTAACATGCAAGCTCTCAACATGTCTTCAAGAGTTTGGATCGTTCTCTCCGACTGGCCATCTGTCTGAGGATGATAAGCAGTGTTAAACTTCAATCGCGTCCCCAAACATTCCTGTAAACTCCTCCAGAAGTGTGATAAGAATCGGGTATCACGATCGGAAACAATGCTCACAGGTACTCCATGCAACCTCACAATCTCCTGCATGTACCGTTGACTGACCAACTCGAAACGGTATGAAATGAGCTGCCTTGGTCAATCGATCAGCAATCACCCAAACTGCATTGTTGCCTTTTGGACTCCGCGGTAAAGCTGTCACGAAATCTATGGTTATATGTTCTCACTTCCATTGAGGAATCGGAAGTGATTGCAATAAACCAGCTACCCTTTGATGTTCAGCCTTAACTTGCTAACACACCAAGCACTTCGTTACAAAGCAGACAATTTCCCTTTTCATGCCTTCCCACCAGAAATGATGTCGTAGATCACGGTACATCTTCGTGCCTCCTGAATGTACGGAATATGCGGAACTGTGCGCCTCCTGATTGATCATCTTCGTGTGTATTTGGAAAAGTTTTAATCATAACCAAAGAAATTTATACCGCAATCAATTAACGGTGTCGATGTAGCGCGTTAATGAATACGGATCGTCCACTGAGATGTGTGTTTTGATCGATCTTGTTTTAGATGAGTCGAAATGAAAATATAAAAGAAAATGCAAGAAAATTGATTCAAGATTTGTGAGTTTTAATTTCAAGAAACATTAAAAAACTAAAGATCTAGAATCAAGAAATGTCCCAATCAATTTAGTTATCAAGATTTGTAGAATAGCTTGTAGGAATCGATCGAATTGGTAGCAATGATGATTCTAATAATGACTAATCTTATCTATTGATCATTTGTAGCTAGATTGATGGTGATGAATGAAGATTAGGGATCTATTGAAGAAACTAGGGTTTCTCCTTCTCTATCCCTTATCTTTTCATTGATCATCATTCGGATCTAGCCTCTAGCAGAATTATCAATTATTTGATCCCTAATTTGCAACGAAATAATTAAGAACATTGTTCTCGCTCTAAATTAGGTTATTGACGATTCTTTTTCCTAGAGTTTACAATTCTCATAAGACTTAAGATTTGTATTAGGATTTTATCATCACTAGATCTACCTATTCTCTCGATTCCGTCACAAGCGGAGATTTACTCAAGCATCATGAAAATAAAAGATTCAAGATCTAGAAATTTCATAGTGCAAGAATATAAAGAAAGCAAGAATTACAATTATCACCTTTATTCAATCGACGACTAATTACACATTCCTTCAATTTGAGGTTACAAGATGTTGCTCTCGATCGCTCCTTTTGAAGAGATAACTAGATCCGTCGAATTTCGCTCCGCTCGATCTCTGTGAGACTTGGATCGTCATGGATCTCGCGCTCTTGATGAAGATTGGCTTCGCGAATAAAGGATCATTGATGGCTTGCTTGATTTGCTTCTCAAAATGATCTTGATTTGGCTTTGGATTTGGATTTGGATTTGGGCTAGGGTTTTGGTATCAAGTTGTGTCACTCAACTTGAATTTGAATTTTGGCTCAATGTTCAACCCTAATTAATGAACAACTTATTCAACAACAATCAACAACTCAAACCCTAGGTTTAGATCTCCTTTTATAACAACTCATTTGAATCTTCCCTCCAAAACTAGGTTGTTAGAGAGAGCTTTCTAGAATGAGTTTGTTAGAGGGAATATTCTAGAATGAGATTGTTAGAGGGAATATTCTAGAGTGGGTTTGTTATGCAGAGCCTCGGGAGGAAGCCACGTGTTCTTTGAGAGTCTTCTAGAAGCCAGGGTTGTTAGATGAAGCTTCAAGAGAATTTTGAGTTGATGACGTGTCTAATAAGCCATGGATCCGCGGCGGATCGGCCAACTCGGCCGCGGATCCGCGGCCAGGTTGAGAGATCGCTGCATGAAATTTCTGTGGTCTTCTTCTGACAATGTTGGGGTCTTCTTCTGATACCTGTAATCTGACATTTCTTTCTTGATTGCTGCCAGATCTCAAGTCTTGGACTTGATGCATTTTATCGGCACTTTTGTGATTCCGACTCTTTAACCTGAAGGATTTCCTGCACACAATCTTGATAAACAGTGTTGAGATATACAAAATCATGCGTGTAGTAATAAACACACAATTTCCTTCATAATGCCGGTTATAATGTATAACACATGTTATTTGATATTTCACAGACGAATTGCTAATATGTGCTATATTTATACCAAACACCTTTAGATGACTACAAAGGGTAGGGAAATTGATGTGTTAAAAATGCAATATTTTCGATTGATCAAATTCCCCCAAACTTAATTTTGATCGTCTCGAGCAAACATCTTTTATTCAGGAGAAAATATAAGAAAAAGAAAAACTAACTAGCACACTTTCGTAGGCAAACACGATTGCACTGAGCACGTGCAACAAGTCTTTAAACCTCTAGGTGTCCCTAGTAGGAGGAGTGTTGTCTCATGAGGATTTTCAGCGGATTGCACCCACAAAATCCAATAATAAAAGGGAAGACTGTGAAAGTTACATATAAAGATAGGAATTATAAAAGAAAGACTTTGAAAATTAGAGTTTCCAACTACACTAGCTTTTCAGTTGTCATGAGCTCTATCTTAATAGTCATGAAAAGATGTTAGAAATCATATCATCCCTCAATAAAACATCGTCTTTATTCTTCATTCCTACCTTTCTTCCAAACATCGATCATATACCCCTACGTGTGTGTACAAGACATCCCTACACTCAGAGAATTCAATTCAAGTTATCATACTCTTGTCCATCTACCTTAGTACTTTTTAATTAATGAATATTTAGATGGATTTGCTCACACATTTTTCATGCGATCGTTAATACTTCTTGAGGTACTAACCGACCGATTACTACATGTGCTCACATGTTAGGCGTAATTAGCAATTTTCTCGTCTTGCAACACCTAAGGCTTAGCAGTGACTCCTAAACCAGTTGGTCTAAGGCACTAGCTAGGTGATGAAGCACCCTCGCTATATTTTTTTATTGCTGCCTTGGTGATAACAAAACCAGTATTCATTTTTTTCACCATTATATATATTTTTTTCATTTATTTTCATTTTCGTACTTTGGCTTTTAGACAAGAGCATTTCAAGGTATCCTCTACTATCCCGAGTTTCAAGACGTATGTAAGTGTGTATAGTACGGTATCAACATTCAAATGTTTGGCTTCCAGAATAGGAACTATTTTTCAGACTCATTTTTATCCTCAGATTAGTGACTTCTTCCATCTTACTAACCCTTGGGACAACGGCTCATAACTATTTATTACTAGTTTCGTTTAAGAAAACTTCTAATATTCTTGGTTTTCTTAAATTTTTCTAATCTGTTAGATGTAATTTTTCACTATCTAATCTTTTATTATCTTATTTATGTACAATTTTTTTATATGTTTTGTGCTTATGCAAAGTATGATGCAAAGTGATGCGTAAATAAGTACAAACCCCCCAAACTTGTTTTGAACAGTGTCCTCACTGTTGCCATCCGTTAAATCTCAAAAACCTGTAAGCTTGGAAGGAAAATTTATTAGCGGGGTCAAGAAATATGGACATGAAAATCTCCCCCAAACTTATTTTTGGCTCACCATTTTGAGGACAACTTTTATTTTCAAGAGCCAAAAATAACCCCCCCAAACTTGAGTTAAACAATGTTAATCTTTTAAAATCATAAGAGGATGTAAAGTTACTGGTCAATGCAAAGCCTTACAAAGACCGAAAGTCAACACCAACCATTCGAAGATTTTATCAGTGTAGTGCACCGGTTGGTGGAAGAACAAGTTGAAAAGAGCCAAGAAGAAGTGGGGAATAGTTAAGTGGTGTAAAAGAAAGGGTTTGCGTCTCGTTTTGGAGAGACGACACAGTGATTGTGATGGATTACTCGCATTCTCGTGATTATCAAGAAGAAGGGGTGGAGGTTCAATTTCTTCGTTTTGGAGATGATTCATCTCAATACCCGTGTTTGCTAAAAATGCGAGTTCATCAGCGAAGCTTTCATCGATATCCCGAAGAATAATGTCATTGGAAAGAATGGGATGATACTCAGACTTCATGAAAAATTCAGTATAAGCGTTAGATGTTGACCCGGACAACTCAAAAGAAGGGTCCGTATGTATACACTAGTAAAAAAAGGGGTTGCCCCTACGGATATTGGAATCCGTAGGGGCAGATTTAAGTTGGCCCTACGGATTAATCCGTAGGGCTAAAAGGTTACCCCTACGGGCACAGACGTTCAAGAATTAAAATATTAATTCTTAATTTGGTGTTTGCCCCTACGGAGCCGCAAACAAGGGACCTACGGTTATATCCGTAGGGGCAAGTAAATATCGATTTAATAAGACCCCAGACCGATCGCCTACGCTCACTTTCTCTCTCTCTCTCTCGATCGGGCGCGAGAAAAATCCCCAAATCGCCACGCCGTCGTCACCACCGTCGTTCTCCTCGTCGCCACCGCCGGTTTCGTCGCCACCGCAGTTCTCGTCGCCACCGCGGTTCAGGTCGTCGCCCCAGCCCCAGTAGCAGCCGTTCAGGTGAGTAAATCTCGAGGTAAATTAAAGAATTTTTGCATTATTTTGGGCTTAGGGTTCATGGCTTGGTCTGGGGTTGCGCGCGCGAGTTGGGGTTGGGCAGGGGTCGCGGTCGCGGTCGGGGTCGGGGTCAGGGTAGGGTTAGGGTTGGGGTTCGGCTGCTGCTGGGGTGGGGCTGGGGTTAGGGTTTGCCTTAGGGTTGGTGTTGGGGTTTAGCTGGCCACGCTGGGGTTAGGGTTGGGCTGGGGCTGGGGGCTGGGGCTGGGGCTGGGGCTGGGGCTGGGGCTGGGCCACGCGGGGTTTTGGGATCTTTGTAATTTGCTTGCTCTGTTTGGGGTTTCAGTTGATCCTCATTAAAAAATTGGTGATTTATCTCTTCAATCATATTATTATCTGTATTTAAAATTTTTGTGAAGCCTTCAGAGTTTGGGAAAATCTAGAATTACCGTTGAAATTCTGGCAACATTCAAAAACTGTGTATATGATGTATGTGTGTGTATGCATGTATATACATTTGAAATTTATCTTTCTTCTATGATATAAAACGGTTAAACCGAAGAAAATTACTGGGGGAATTTTTCCTAAAATGTCTTGAGAGGGGGTTCAAGTGATGGGATAATTTCATTTGGTAATCTTTTACTTATTTTACATCTCTTATTTTTTCATGCAAAAATTTGAATAGGTTTCTTGCAATTTTGCCTATCGATCATTTATTATATTTATTTCTATTTTTTGTGGATGATTTGGCTTCAATTGAATGGAGGCGATGATGGCTTGCCCTCAAGCTTCCACTTTTATGAGCTTTATAGTTATGAGATTGGCGAGGCAAGCTGGTTTGTAGCCATCTTATTTCTTTTCCTAAATTCAAATCCAAATATAAACTGTCTGATTGAGAGAGAGAGAGTATGGGAGATTATGTATTATTCAATGTGTTTGGAAGCTGGCATGTTCTGAGCGTCATCTCTGCATGAAAGCTATGGTTTTGCAAAGGGTTTGCCCTAACTATTTTCTGTGGGGAAGCTGAAGGCCTGAAGCTTCATCAAACTCAGGATTGGATTCTGGTCGGGTATTGTAAATTCTTGTGAAAGTTCCGTTCAAGATTTGTTCAGAGCTTGCATAACATCCTTTTCATCTTTATGAGATCTTTATGCAGTCATTTTTTTGGGTTTATATATTTCTCGAGCCCGTTTGACTTTGGACTTAGGATAACCCCAAATCTCTTTCTTATTTTGATTCCTAAGCTGGCATATCTGAGGCTCGTATTCCAGTATCGTTGCTGGAAAAGCTAGGGTTGCGAACATTTTTTCAACGATAATTTCTGTATGACAGCTTAAGCACACATAAAACTTAAACAATCTTGAAGCACTGCAGTTTTTCACTAAACTACCTAAAAGTTTTTATATTGCTGCAAGCTTCCTTAAAGTGCTGCATCTAAGTGTATTTTAGTGGGAAAACCCTTGAAAGCCAAACTTTATGGGGTTTGTTGTTTGCCTTCTCTGTAGCTAGTTTGAGGTTTATTTAGTTTTGGATTTGTTTTGCAACACTCCCTGAGTTCCAAATCAACAAAAAGCTGAATGTTGAATCATAAGCAAGAAGCAGCCAAACTGGCCCTAAAGTAATCCTGAGTGATGATAATTTTCCAGGGAGTTTAAAATTTATAGAAATGGCGAGGCAACATTGGATTGTCTGCAAGTATTCAAGCAACCTGTTTGCAGCCATCATGCTATTTGTGATCCCAGTATAAAACTCAAACATGCCTCTTAGTTAGTTTACTTTAATTTGTTATTTATGTGTGTGTGTCAACATTGGATTGTCCCAAGTATAAAACCAAACCCACAAAACATCAAAACTGTCTCCGACAATCTTATGGTCATTAGACATAAGATTTATGCATATAGGTAACATCTGCCAATATGCCATATCCAGACCGCAATCTATTTTTGCCTATTGGCTAATATGAAAATATCGGCCCGCGTATATGACATAATCAAAGTTGTTAAATCTTAATACGGTTTGTGTTTCGTTTTTTTATTTATCAGTTCTATCAATGTTGCGTATAACGCTTTATGATATCAGTATCCTACATTTGTAGTTTTAATTGTTGATTGTTATAGATGAATACCATTGCAATAATAGTTTTTGGTCGATGAATGCTATTGCAATGTAGGATGATCAGTTCTATCAATCTTGATCTCAATGGTTTAAAATCATGTTACACATACAACACGAATGCACAACAAACGCATAATTAGAGAGCGACTCAAGATATTCAGGTTAAAACCAATATATGATACTCGATGATAATATGAAACCTTCATATTCCCATCGATACTCATATATGAAACTAAAAGCGCCACTTTGTCCCTACGGTGCCCGACATTTTAATTTAAAAATATTATATCTTAATTTGTTGTTTGGCCCTACGGGCACCTAAATGGGAATTTAATTAAAAAAGGCACAGAAATGCCCTACGCCTCGATATCTTTCCCTCTCGTTCCCAAAATTTTCTCTCGTTCCCGCGTCTCCAATTTTCTTTTCGTCGCCACCGCGCGCCCTCCGTTCTCAGCCCGCCACCGCCCTCGTTCTTCCTCGTCGAGTTCCTCGTCGCCGATATTTGTGCCTACATTGATGCCTCAAGCAACGAATCAAATGATGTGGATCACAAACTAATTAAATAAATTTTGAATACCAATCTGGACTGGGATTTGAATACCAATCCTAGTTTGCTATATTTTTTTATATATAGTAGATGGTGATACTTCTTTAAGTAAAAACAACCCTACACTTAAGCGAAATCATAAATCGAAACACACATATATAGAATACAACTCATACATGGGTATCCTCAAATCTAACTTTCATTGAATTTGCACGCGCACTTAAAATAACAACCTTTATACTAAAAAAATTATGTATGCCATTACTTAGTAGTTTATGGTTTTAAGACGCAAAAGTCATTTGAGAAATACTTTTTCTACCCACTATTAATTCATATTCTCAATATAGTCATTGAATTTGCACGCGCACATAATAAGAAGGAGAAGAGAATAATGTGGCAGAAGAAGAAGGAGAAGACAGTAATGTGGCAGAAGAAGGAAAAAATGACATTCCTCGTTCTCTGTTTCAGCATCAATCTTCTGATATGAACTAATGATGGCTTTCACATAGGCTTTTCCCATTAGAGACTTCTTAGTGTCCAATGGAAAGCATACATCAGATTTGTGCAGGTCGGGTTCTTCTATGACTTTCAAGAGTCTCAACTGATTCTGTTAATTACACTCTAGTTGGGTGGTACTTTTACCACTTCTCACTGCAGGTGCGCTCTCTAATATCCATTTTGAATGTAATATTATCGATATTCAAAATGGATATTAGAGAGCGCACCTGCAGTGAGAAGTGGTAAAAGTATCACCCAACTAGGGTGTAATTTACAGAATCAGTTGAGACTCTTAAAAGTCATAGAAGAACCCGACCTGCACAAATCTGATGTATGCTTTCCATTTGACACTAAGAAGTCTCTAAAGGGAAAAGCCTATGTGAAAGCCATCATTAGTTCATATCAGAAGATTGATGCTGAAACAGAGAACGAGGAATGTCATTTTTTTCTTCTTCCGCCACATTACTGTCTTCTCCTTCTGCCACATTACTGTCTTCTCCTTCTTATTATGTTCGCGTGCAAATTCAATGACTATATTGAGAATATGGATTAATAGTGGGTAGGAAAAGTATTTCTCAAATGGCTTTTGCGTCTTAAAACCATAAACTACTAAGTAATGACATACATAATTTTTTTAGTATAAAGGTTGTTATTTTAAGTTTTCCCTTATAGAGATATGATCTAACTGCATCTATCAACTATAAGTGTGCAGAAAATTATGATAAGAAATCATAAGAAAGGGTCGTAGCCATGCATAACCTTGAATCTACATACCAAATCATGCAAAAGTATGCACTTATTGTCATCTTGTCTTGGAATATAAAATATCTTGGAAGACTATAAGCGAGCATTTAAATCTTGATAGCTTTTGACTTCAACATATATTTTTCTCAAGTACCATGAAATATACTTGCTCCGTATAAACCGTTTTCAGGAAGATGGATTAATAATGACAAATTATCCATTGTGACTCACTAGGTTAGAATTTTCTCTTCTATTGACCATCTTTCTAATCTGCTTGGTAAATTTATTCGGAACCGGCTGCGAATCATTAAAAGACATGCATAAGAAAGAAAACTAAAATACAGATATATAGCTTACCGATACATCGAAACTTCATAGTTGCGATGGCAATCCAGAGATATTTATTTCTACACACGTGGTGCGCGTGCGAATGCGTCAGGCATCATGGACAAATATTTCAGAACATGAAAAGTATTATTCGTATAAAGTAATTAAAATTTTTAAACACCTTGGGTAGATATTTTCTTAGTTGATGCAATCATATCATGATGACTAAATTTAAGCTATTATACATATGCTTATGTATTTTTCTAATCTAATATATCACACACACAGAGAGAGAGGGGGGGGAGAATACCAGGTAGATAGAGAAATCAGTTAGCAGGATCCTGAAGAAATGGAGTCCATAGCATTGCTCATCATCATCATCCGTGATCCCTTTGAAAAAATATTATCAAAGGGATCATGGATGATGATGATGAGCAATGCTATGGACTCCATTTCTTCAGGATCCTGCTACCTGATTTTTTTACCTACCAGGTGTTCTCTCTCTCTCTTTCTGTGTGTGTGTGTGATATTTTAGGTTAGAAAAATACATATGCATATATATAATAGCTTAAATTTAGTCCTCATGATATGATTGCATCACCTAAGAAAATATCTCTACCCAAGCTGTTTAAAAGTTTTAATTACTTTATACGAATAATACTTTCCATGTTCTGAAATATTTGTCCATGATGCCTGACGCATTCGCACGCGCACCACGTGTGTAGAAATAAATATCTCTGGATTGCCATCGCAACTATGAAGTTTCGATGTATCGGTATGCTATATATCTGTATTTTAGCTTTCGTTCTTATGCATGTCTTTTAATGATTCACAGCCGGTTCCGAATAAATTTACCAAGCAGATTAGAAAGATGGTCAATAGAAGAGAAAATGGTAACCTAGTGAGCCACAATGGATAATTTGTCATTATTAATCCATCTTCCTGAAAACAGTTTATACGGAGCAAGTATATTTCATGGTACTTGAGAAAAATATATGTTGAAGTCAAAAGCTAACAAAATTTAAATGCTCGCTTATAGTCTTCCAAGATATTTTATATTCCAAGGCAAGGTGACAATAAGTGCATGCTTTTGCATGATTTGGTATGTAGATTCAAGGTTATGCATGGCTACGACCCTTTCTTATGATTTCTTATCATAATTTTCTGCACACTTATAGTTGATAGATGCAGTTAGATCATATCTCTATAAGAGAAAACTTAAAATAACAACCTTTATACTAAAAAAATTATGTATGTCATTACTTAGTAGTTTATGGTTTTAAGACGCAAAAGCCATTTGAGAAATACTTTTCCTACCCACTATTAATCCATATTCTCAATATAGTCATTGAATTTGCACGCGCACATAATAAGAAGGAGAAGACAGTAATGTGGCAGAAGGAGAAGACAGTAATATGGCGGAAGAAGAAAAAAATGACATTCCTCGTTCTCTGTTTCAGCATCAATCTTCTGATATGAACTAATGATGGCTTTCACATAGGCTTTTCCCTTTAGAGACTTCTTAGTGTCCAATGGAAAGCATACATCAGATTTGTGCAGGTCGGGTTCTTCTATGACTTTTAAGAGTCTCAACTGATTCTGTAAATTACACCCTAGTTGGGTGATACTTTTACCACTTCTCACTGCAGGTGCGCTCTCTAATATCCATTTTGAATGTAATATTATAGATATCCATGCCTGTTTATGTCAAAATTACTTATATTGTCAATGTTTGATTGTCTAGTTGTTGGTGATGCGTCCATATCAGGGACAGAGGCCACTCCCGTTCCTCCAGGTATGTTTATATATTATATAGGGCATGTATATTGATTTAGAATGCTATATCATAAATATACACACATTTCTTTTGCTCTTAGTCGTCCAACTCATTATCATGGGCTGCTTGATGAGATTAGATTTGCGCCTGATGATCTACAAGAGCTTGTTCACTCCCTGTCATATGTGTAAGCAGCGCTATATGCGAGTTTACCTTGTTAGTATGTATGTACTGAAATTAATTAATATTATTCAAATTTTGATACATGCAGATACCAGAGGAGCACATCTTCTATCTCTGTAGGTAAGGCTTTGAATTTGTTGATTTTGGTGTTTCTTGTCAATTTTATAGACCAGTATGTGCTAAATATAATGTTCTGACAGTTGCTAGGGGGAAGGCAACATTCGAGGCTGCTGACCCCAGTCCTGGACGCCGCACACGGACGGCACCACGGAGGTTGGGAGAGAGGCCGAGGACTGGGCTCTAGCAGGGCCCATATGAGGTTGGACTCCACCCCGGTGGTTACTTCCTCCGTCTCCAGTGAGCGACGTATCCATCATGAACTGGATAGCTTGAGGGCCAACGTTCAGGAGTTGAAGGAGATGCTGGTATGTATACTACTTTATAGTAAAATATCATTTCATATTATATACATATCAACATATCCATAATTAGTATGTAGCTTGAGCTTATTTGGTTTTAGACTTAAGTTTGATTAATCATACATACATATGTAATTGAAATAAACAACGCTTTTCCAAACTAGATATCCAAACAGGGTTTCGAAATAACTTAATAATGATACGAATTCGAATAATAAACAGTTCTTACACGCTTCTTACACACGTTATATCCAGACGCGACAGGGTAGATCGGTCGAGCCTCCACACGCAACTCCTTCGGCTGCGGCTCCGCAAGCCACTACACCGGCTGCGGTTCCGCAGACAGCTCCTGTAGCTCCACCGCCCACTCAGACTCCCGCAGCCGCGGCTCCGCAAGCGACTACCTCGACGGCGGCTGCGCAGACCACATGC
This sequence comes from Agapanthus africanus, assembly GCA_030015575.1. NCBI lineage: Eukaryota > Viridiplantae > Streptophyta > Magnoliopsida > Asparagales > Amaryllidaceae > Agapanthus > Agapanthus africanus. The sequence goes on from JASDDO010000024.1 coordinate 185,490,819, forward strand.
CGCTCAGACTCCCGCTCGCGACAAATTGCATAGTTTATTGACCGAGGAGCAGGCGCGCGTTATTCTATCGTTATTCAGAGGTGGAGCTGGACCGAGCTAGGGTAGATTTTTGGTTCTTTTTTTTTGAAACATGTATTTATTTATATCATACACATTGTACTACATTTTGAAACGATATTGATATTGGTTTGTATTTATATCATATTCAGTTTTTGTGTTTCTTTTGTATATTATATATATGCGTGAGATGTGATTATGAATACTGCAATATATGATTTGATTGATGTATATATTATTGTGCACAGGGCGGGAAAAAATCAAACAGCCCATTTTTAAAAAAAAATTTCAGATAATATGTACCTACGGATTAATCCGTAGGCAAACATGTTACCCCTACGGATATAGCCGTAGGGGCAAAATATCAGCAGTAACTGATATTTCCCCCAGATCTCAGTACCAGGGGGTTGGGAAAGCCCCTACGGATATATCCGTAGGGGCCACTGACTCTCCCCTACGGCGTTATCCGTAGGGGCAACATATCAGGAATCCTGAATTTATGCCCCTACGGAAACGTACCTACGCATATATCCGTAGGGGGTAGTACATGCCCCGACGGGTATATCCGTAGGGCAAAGTAATTTATTAAAATAAACCGTAAATAATATAAAATCTTATACCCTACGGCTTAATCCGTAGGGGCAACAGGACCTACACAGATAACCGTAGGGGCAAGAATTTGCCCGTAGGGGCAAGTTCAGGGCCTCAACTTGCACCTGCGGCCTTTGCACCTACGGGGTATTTTTTCGCCCCTACGTATATATCCGTAGGGGCAGTGGGTTGCCCCTACGGATAAATCCGTAGGGGCAACCCCTATTTGTAGTAGTGATATGATACATATCTGGATCAAACAACAACGTATAAATAGAGTCTAGTTCAGTATCATGAAGCTGTTCAAGTTCGCTGCTGTCGACATCCATTAATTCGACAGAACACACTCGAGCATGAGGATCGGAGGGTTGACTTCCCAACTTGTAAATGTTAAGCTCAATTGACCTATTCCCGAAAGATAGGTTCACAGAGCCGTTTCTACAGTTGATTACAACGTTGAAAGTAGCCAAAAAGGGACGACCTAGAATCACCGGAATTTGGTTCCGTGGGTTTACTACAGGCTGTGTATCAAGAACAATAAAGTCTACAGGGAATACAAATTCCTCGATTTTTATCAACACATCCTCAAGTTCACCCCTAGGTTTGGTGATTGATCGGTCGGCCATCTGGAGAGTTATGTTCGAGGGCTTTAACACTCCGATACCTAGTTGCTCATAGACCGAATATGGAAGCAAGTTAACACTAGTGCCAAGGTCAAGTAAAGCACGATTAATGTGTTTATCCCCAATAGAAATAGAAATAGTAGAACAGCCAGAGCCCTTACGTTTCCTTGGTAATTGTTGGGGAAAAGTCGTGTCTACAGTACTCGACATGAACATTTTTTTCGGCATTTGAGTCTTCCTCTTCCTAGTGCACAAGTTCTTAAGAATTTTCGTATAGGACGGAACTTGTTGTATAGCATCCAGGAGAGGGATGTTGATGTTAACTTGCTTAAACATTTCCATAAGCTTCTCCATTTGGGCATTGGGTTTGTTGGCCCTCAATCTATTTGGAAATGGAGCTCTATCAATAAGTGTTGGGTCCAACATTTGTGGAGAAGTTTGTGAGGGTGGAAAGGATGAAGTGGGTGGAGGGTTCGAGCCTTTGGGAAAACGGAGAATAGGCTCAGAAGAAGACGGTAAACTAGACGAAATAGGACATGGAGTAGAAGTGGGAGTGGAAGTGGAAGTGGAAGTGGAAGCTGGGGTGTTAATGATCAATTCATCATTATCAATTTGTTCACCCACATAATTGTCTAGCACTCTTCCAGATCTCAACGTGGTAATAGCACTCACATCATTATAATGCGAGGGTCCAGGATCAGGTATGGGTTGAGATGGAAGTTTCCCTTTCTCTCTAACACTTATTTCGGCTGTTAACTGTGCAATTTATGCTTCCATCGATTTAATAATCTCACCTTGAAAGGCAGAGGTTTTCTTTATATCAGCGATAGAAGACTTAAAATCACCCGACATTTGAATAGAATTTGTCAGAAGCAAACTCATGGTTTGTTCAAGTACAGAGGTGTTATTGGTACCGGCAGAAAAATGATCAAAGTTGTTGGCTGGGTTTTGAAAAGTTTGTGGTTGATAGGGGTGCTGACTCAGTTGTGGTGGTTGCTGTTGTGGTGGAGGGACCCATTGAAAGTTATTCTGGCTTGGATCCGTATATTGAGTTTGGTGTTGGATCCAAGAAAGATCAGGATGATTCCTCCAATCTTGATTATATGAGGAAGAAGAAGGATCGTTTCCAGGTCTTTGCTGAAATGCAGTATTAGTGTGACCTTGAAACGGTACATTCAAAGAACATTCTTCCGTCAAATGTGATGGGTTTGAACAACAACCACACACGGTTTTGGGAAGTGTGTATTGGTTTAGGGAGGCTGAAGCGATTTTGTTTTCTATAGCGTCGAGCTTTCTTTGTATTGCGGCCATTTCGGCTCTCATTGTGACGGAAACATCGAGTTGATTGATATCTTCCCTAGGTGATTGTGGTCTAACACTTTCCCATTGTAATGTGTTTTGAGCTAAATCTTCTAGAAATTTCCAAGCTTCACCATCATCTTTAGACAGGAATTGACAATGACACATGGTTTCAAGCATCTGTTTTGTTGTGAGATCAATACCCTCATAGAGAATTCGACACAAATCCCATCTAAGGATTCCATGATGAGGACATTGGATAAGAAGATCCTTGAATCGTTCAAAGCATTTCCCAAATGGTTCATTGGGAAGTTGGGTAAATTTGAAGATTTCGCTCCGAATACGGGCGGTCTTATGATTGGGATAAAATTTCTTAAGGAATGCTGCAACGAATTCGTCCCATATTGAAATAGAATGTGCGGGTGTGTTGTAAAGCCACTTTTCGGCTAAATCGCACAAAGTGAATGGGAGAAGACGTAAATGCATAGCATCCACAAACAGTTGTGAATTACCCATCAAAGCACATACATTTTCGAATTTGGTGATAAAAACGTATGCGTCTTCTGACTCAAGCCCGTGAAATTTGGGTAAAAGTTTGATGAAATGAGGTATAATTTCGAAATTGTCCCCATTGGCTGGCGGTATAGAAAGACAGGTGGGAAGGGGAACGCGTGTAGGATAGCATCTCTCTTGGAGAGAAATGTGTGGAGGGTTCTGCGCACCTGTGGGCGGTGGCAGAGTGGTGTTAAAGTTTGATGGAAATTCGTCCATCGCGGTCGTGGTGGGTGATGGGAAAGAAGACAAAGAATTACCGACTCTGGGGTCGATAAAAGAAACGCGGACAAGACGGGAAATAGAATCCCATGTCCAGCCTAACATGTGCTAAACAGTTGTAGCACAAGTGGCAGCGTTGGTGATAATTAGAGAAAAGTTGGTTGGGTGTTTGTTTTGAAAAATACGGATTTTGAAAAATCACACAAAAATATGCACAAGCAACCCTAGATCTAATGGTCACCTAGGTCAAGTCTCTAGACCGCTCCTAGACTTCCAGAAGACAAATTGCAGGATAAATCCTCTACTGCCTCTTTACCCCTTCTTTGGCCAGGTAAGTGGGAGGTTCTCCACTACGTAAGTAGTGGGCCTAATTAAGTAACCACTTTTCTTAGACACACTTGTCTTAGACACCACAAAAGAAATGCGGATAAACAGTAGATTACCCACAACCTTCTTCTATCCTAGTTGAGCGCGACGGTCCTTAGAGTCTTGTCTAGATATTTTTTTAGTTAATGAAGGGTATTGCGGATGCTCGTTTTGTGATTTCCGGGGCTTAGGAAGGGTAATGAACTCCCTACCTAATCTGAATTTGGTCGTGCCCCTTAATTTCTGTATTAAAATATGCAAACAACCAAGATCAAAACACGTAAAAAAAATTTCTTTTACCGGCGCTGCGAATTTTGCAAAGAATCCTGCAGAAAATGGTTATTGGAGAAGATCAGAGAGGAGAGGAGAGTACAGAGAGTAGACATGAGAAATTTGGCACAGTGAACACCCTAAACGGCGGTGGTTCCGCCGCAAAAACACCTCTGTGGCCGCGGTTCCACGGCTTGATGGGAGAATTAGGGTTTGAAATTTTTTCCTTAGCTGTCTGTGCTTCCCTGAAGTTCTTAAAACTTCTCTGAATCTTGAGATCCCTTCTACAGTGATGCCAGATTCACTCGCAAAAATTCACAACTAATTTTTAAGCACTTGATGCGAATTTGATCTAAAAATTCTGATGGAAAAATAATTTTTCAACTCAAATAACAAAAACGAACAAAATAGCACACATCCCCGGCAACGGCGCCATTTGATTGATCATCTTCGTGTGTATTTGGAAAAGTTTTAATCACAACCAAAAAAATTTATACCGCAATCAATAACGGTGTCGATGTAGCGCGTTAATGAATACGGATCGTCTACTGAGATGTGTGTTTTGATCGATCTTGTTTTAGATGAGTAGAAATGAAAATATAAAAGAAAATGCAAGAAAATTGATTCAAGATTTGTGAGTTTTAATTTCAAGAAACATAAAGAAACTAAAGATCTAGAATCAAGAATCAAGAAATGTCCCAATCAATTTAGTTATCAAGATTTGTAGAATAGTTTGTAGGAATCGATCGAATTGGTAGCAATGATGATTCTAATAATGACTAATCTTATCTATTGATTATTTGTAGCTAGATTGATGGTGATGAATGAAGATTAGGGATCTATTGAAGAAACCAGGGTTTCTCCTTCTCTATCCCTTGTCTTTTCATTGATCATCATTCGGATCTAGCCTCTAGCAAAGAGAATCATCAATTATTTTCCCTAATTTGTAACGAAATAATCAAGAACATTGATCTCGCTCCAAATTAGGTTATTGACGATTCTTTTTCCTAGAGTTTACAATTCTCATAAGACTTAAGATTTGTATTAGGATTTTATCATCACTAGATCTACCTATTCTCTCGATTCCGTCACAAGCGGAGATTTACTCAAGCATCATGGAAATAAAAGATTCAAGATCTAGAAATTTCATAGTGCAAGAATATAAAGAAAGCAAGAATTACAATTATCACCTTTATTCAATCGACGACTAATTACACATTCCCTCAATTTGAGGTTACAAGATGTTGCTCTCGATCGCTCCTTTTGAAGAGATAACTAGATCCGTTGAATTTCGCTCCGCTCGATCTTCGTGAGACTTGGATCGTCATGGATCTCGCGCTCTTGATGAAGATTGGCTTCGCGAATAAAGGATCATTGATGGCTCGCTTGATTTGCTTCTCAAAATGATCTTGATTTGGCTTTAGATTTGGATTTGGGCTAGGGTTTTGGTATCAAGTTGTGTCACTCAACTTGAATTTGAATTTTGGCTCAATGTTCAACCCTAATTAATGAACAACTTATTCAACAACAATCAACAACCTCAAACCCTAGGTTTAGATCTCCTTTTATAACCACTCATTTGAATCTTCCCTCCAAAGCTAGGTTGTTAGAGAGAGCTTTCTAGAATGAGTTTGTTAGAGAGAATATTCTAGAATGAGGTTGTCAGAGGGAATATTCTAGAGTGAGTTTGTTATGCAGAGCCTTCCGGGAGGATGCCACGTGTTCTTTAAGAGTCTTCTAGAAGCCAGGGTTGTTAGATGAAACTTCAGGAGAATTTTAAGTTGATGACGTGTCTAATAAGCCGCGGATCCGCGGCCAAGTTGAGAGATCGCTGCATGAAATTTCTGTGGTCTTCTTCTGACAATGTTGGGGTCTTTTTCTGATACCTGTAATCTGACATTTCTTTCTTGGTTGCTGCCAGATCTCAAGTCTTGGACTTGATGCATTTTATCGGCACTTTTGTGATCCCGGCTCTTTAACCTGAAGGATTTCCTGCACACAATCTTGATAAACAGTGTTGAGATATATCATGCGTGTAGTAATAAATACACAATTTTCCTCATAATGCCGGTTATAATGTATAACACATGTTATTTGATATTTCACAGACGAATTGCTAATATGTGTTATATTTATACCAAACACTTTTAGATGATTACAAAGAGTAGGGAAATTGATGTGTTAAAAATGCAATATTTTCGACTGATCACCTCCTTCATTATTTCTTCGCGAATATCTCCTTTCGACACACACAAATGGCTATCATATCGTAACGAACCATCTTCATGAATCAACAAGTCCGTTCAAAGTCCCGCTTCTACCAGTTCTCGAAACTTCTGCAATCTTCGATCCTGTAACTGCGCTGCTTTAATATTATTGATCAACGATGACCGTACCTGCAGCTGCATCAACTGTCATGAAGAATGCGGTAACAAGATCTCCAACTGGAATCTCCGAAAATCATCTATAAGCTCCTTCTGTACAGTCAACATCCGAATTGCTGGCAACCGACTAAGCGCATCTGGTACTACATTAACTTTCCCGGGATGGTACTTGAGATCAAGATCATAGTCAGCCATTAGCTCCAACCATCTATGCTGCCTCATGTTAAGTTCTTTCTGCGTGAACACGTACTTTAGGCTTTTGTGATCGGTGAATACTTCGACCCTTTCGCCCAATAAGTAGTGTCTCCAAATCTTCAAGGCGAAAATCACTGCTGCCAGCTCCAAAACATGAGTTGGGTAATTCTTTTCATGGGTCTTCAACTGTCTCGATGCATAGGCTATAACTTTCCCATGCTGCATTAAAACACATCCCAAACCTTTCCCAGATGCGTCGCTGTGGATCACCAATCCTCCGGAACCATTTGGTACGGTCAAAATAGGAGCGGTTATCAACTTTTGCTTCAACGCCTCAAAAGCTGAAGTACAACTATCCGTCCAAACGAACGATACTTCCTTCCACGTAAGCTTGGTTAAAGGCTCAGCCAATCGAGAAAAATTCTCCATGAACCTTCTATAATATCCAGCAAGTCTAAGAAAACTTCTGATCTCCGCTACATTCTTCAGAATCGGCCAATCTTGAACTGCTGCAATCTTTTCAGGATCAACGGCGATTCCATCTTCGGATACGACATGCCCCAAAAACTTCACTTCTTCAAACCAAAACTCGCACTTGCTCATCGTTGCATACAATTTTTCATGCCTTAATGTCTGCAGTGCGATCCTCAAGTATTCAGCATGCTCTTCTAGGCTCCTCGAGTAGACCAGAATATCATCGATGAACACCGCTATAAACTGGTCCAAGAACGGTGAAAAGATTCGGTTCATCAAGTCTATAAATATCGCCGGTGCATTCATGACTCCGAATGGCATCATTAAGTACTCGAAATGCCCATATCAAGTTCGGAACACAGTCTTGCAAATATTCTCTGATTTAACTCGAACTTGATGATAACCGGATCCCAAATCTAGCTTCGAGAATACCCTCGCGCCACTAAGTTGCTCGAATAATTCGCCAATGCGAGAGATCGGGTACTTGTTCTTAATAGTCAAACGGTTCAATTCTCGATAATCGATGCATATCCTCCTTGTGCCATCTTTCTTCTTGACTAGAAGAACTGGAGCCCCCAAGGTGAATTGTTGTTGCGAATCCAACCCTTTTTCTAGCAATTCGGTAACCTGCTTCTTTACTTCTTCCAACTCCACTGGTGCCATTGGATAATACGCTTTTGAAATTGGCGCTGCACCAGGAACAAGATCGATCGCGAACTCCAGATCTCGTTTTTGCGGTAAACCCGAGATGTCTTCGAACACGTCCATGAACTCTCGAACTACTGCCGATGCTTCCTCCTTATCAACTTCCATCGACGAAAGAACGGTGCTTGTCGGCCTAGCCCTAAACTCGACTGGCTCGACAGAACTGCTACCTCCATAAAAAACAAACTCCGGATGTCCGGGAATCTGGAAAATCACTTTCTTTGCCCTACAATCAATGTGAGCGTGGAAAGTGCCAAGAAAATCCATTCCCAAGACAACATCATAACTGCCGGTATCGATCACCAAGAAATCTGCAAATAACTCTCGTCCGCAGATAACCACCGAACAATCCTTGCACTCACTACTAGATATGATTTTCCCGTTCCCAGTGTGTATGTCCCAACAACTAGACAGGGTCGTGCAATAAATCGAATGTGCAGCAATAAACTTGGACGACATAAAACAATGGGATGCACCAGAATCGAAAAATGCTAAAGCGAGAAAATCATGAACAAGTAGGATACCAAAAACGACTTCATCTGATGCCAAGACACTGAAGAAGATAAGCACGGTAAACAGGATTCAAGCTTGCGATAAAACATGAACTGGTAAGCAATGAAACCGAGAGAAGCAAGGTAATATCAGGACCATAAATCAAGAAAATGAATCAAGACTAGAACTCCAAGTTACTTAAATTGAGTACTGCATTGTAACCATGCCGCAGTTCATAGTTACAATCACATCACTCCGTTCAAGTCGCTCAAAACCTAGTATCAGAATCAGAAGAATAGGAAGGGAGAAACAATAGAGAAACAAAAGAATTTCAAGTCGAGATGCAAGGTCATTTGCATATCGTCAAGAAAAGGGTCAAGAGAAAGATAAGATTCAAGAATGGCAAGATGGTAAAGTGGCAGGACATGTTCCTAATTACGGGTATTCTGATTCGTGTATTGGGTCCAATACCCAACTACAAAAGAATCAAAACCGATTAACATAAATCCTATGGCTTTGATACCAAACAAACCCTGTCACGCCCCGCTTTCCAGAGTGTGCTAAGATCGGCACGTGACAGAGCCAACCATGCTACATGTGGTTAGGAAATATCCCTCTACAGTCACATTACGGCTGTCTATAAGATATCAAGAACAGTAAAATAAAATAAACTATCTAATATATGTCCATTTGCTAGAATAAACGAGTCAAGAAATAATATGTGGAAGTAATAAAATCCAAATAACAATAACATCTGGAAAGTACGTCCCAAATACGGGCTCACATCAGGAAATGAAAGTACGGAAATAAAACTAAACTAAACTAGACACTAACAGGATCCTCACTGCTCGGCCTGTCGGCTGAAATACTCCTGATCAGCCTGCAAAAGAGATAAAGGATCTGGGCCATGCAAAACCCAGACGTCGGTACGTCATAATATCAATAATAATAAGCAACCAGGATACACGAGATATGCAGGCATGAATTATAGATAGTAACATGAATGTAATAAGTAAACACAGATATAGAACAATGAAGTTTATCAGTATATGTGACGTGCAGTGATCAATCTAAACTGTGCTACCAGGTTATCTATTATAAAGTTTGTTTGAAATCAATTAGTGTACTCCTCCATGTAACTCAAAAGAATATGTCCCGTTATCCCCCGGGACCACGGATCAGGTAGTGGGAGTCACGAATGACTCTGTCCCGTTATCCCCCGGGACCACGGATCAAGTAAGAATCACGAATGATTCTGTCCCGTTATCCCTCGGGACCACGGATCAAGTAATACCCTTTTAAGCTATACTTCAGTTACACTTTTGATTTCCCCATGCCCCCAGTGTTATATGTTCAAGTCAGGTATTGATAATCTGGAACTAATGCCAATACAGGATCAAGCAGATACATGTTTGTCTATGAAGACAACGGGATACGTCCGTCAGGACGACAAGTCAGGATTGTCGGCATTAGGAACAGGATCAGGTATCAAGTCAAGCAGTGGTATAACAGGCCATGTTAGGTAGTGCACGGTGTATCCAACGAATGCTCATAATAAAACTGTAGCAAGTACGGATGCACGAAAAAAGTACGGATGCACAGTAAAACACGGATGCATAAATATCTATCAGGGATTACATCTAAAACTCCATGACTACGTAGGATGCACGTTATCAAGCATGGGGTTCTAATATAACAGTAATATGAAATAATAAGATATGGCATGCAGCTAGATATGCAATAAATGATACGGATGCGAACGGATATCGGAAAAACGGTAAAACTGTAATATGGATGCACAATACAATAAATATGCAATATTTTTATTAATATAGATGCAAGTATAATAATATAGCATGTATCAAGCTAACTTGCATGCAACCAGATATGTAATTAATGATACGGATGCGTACGGCTATCCGAAAACAGTAAAACAGTAATATGGATGTACAATGCGGTAAACATGTGATATTTTTATTCATATGGATGCAAAATATGTATCATAGCATGTAGCAAGATAAACTTGCATGCAACTAGATATGTAATAAATGATACGGATACAAACGACTATCCACAAAGAGTAACACGGTAACATGGGATGCATAACTAAACAATATGTAATATTATTATTCGCATGAATGCAAAATATAGTAGTATAGCATGTAGCAAGATAAACTTGCCTGATTTGATCTCACGTCGGGTGCGTACGGCACGTCCGACGTCGGGTAAACGTCGCAATATCCACACGCGCGCACGGGACAGGACCGGGCAAAGCAAGAACACGATCACGCTGGCTGGGGATGTCCACTGGGTCTCTCGGATCGTCGGTGACGGTCACGGCTCTGGCGACGATCGGAACCCAAGAAACCAAGAAGGAGAAGAAGAAGAAGAAGAAGAAGAAGAGAAGGGAGTGGTCTGGGATTGGTTCTCTGTAGTCAGAGATGAGGCAAAGAGAGACGACGGCGACGATAGGCTGTCGACGAAGACGTCCACGGCAAGGGCAGTGGCTATGAGGAGGTGCAGGGTTTCTTGGTGTCGGGTAAGAAGGGGAGAGGTGAGTGGAAGAGGAGAAGGTGGAGGTGAGGATGATGATGGGATGAAGTTAGGGTAGCCGGAGGTGAGGGAACGGCGACGAGGTCGGGGGTTCCAGCGTGGGTTCTGTGCAGGGATAGATGCTCGGGAAGGAGGGTTGTAGGGGAAAGGAGAGAGGTGAGGTGGTTATGAGGGCGAGGAAACGACGGGAAGAGGAAGTGGTGACGAGGATGGGGTACAGGCAATGGGGTGAAGAGGTCGACAGTGAGGTAATGGTGCGGGCGTCGGTTTGGTTCTTGGGTATCGGTCGGGGAAGGAGAGGAGGTGGTTGTGTGGGTCGGAGATCAAGAAGGCAGGCGAGGTCATGGGTTAGGCGAGGAGGAGCAGGCAGCGAGGAGGAGCGGGCGACGAGGGCGAGGAAAGCGCGACGGGCGCGGGTGTGGGTTCTCGCGAGGCAAAGGGTTTCGCGAGGAAGAAGAGGCGGTGAAAATAGTAGAAAAGGCGGTGATGGGATTCTCGTGGTGGGGTTTATTATAAAGGAGAGAGAGTAACGGCGAAATTTAATAGGTTAAGGAAAAATATAGATTTTAGTAGAGAGTGAGAGAGAACTGTAAGATTATTTTAAGGTTTAAAATATTAGAATATAAATGTATGTGTGTGCAGAGAGAGGGTGCTAGGCAGGTGAGATTTTGGTGAGGGAAAAATATTAAAAATAATTTTTTTTTGGTTAAGAAAATTTATAAACGTATATTTTACAGTTTTAATATATAAAAGGATTTTATATTATATATTCTGAGATTTTGGTTAAAACAAAAAATAGTCCAAAACACGCCCGGGTCGGGTCTAAAATTACGGTTTGAAAATACGGATAATATACGTATCAACCAAAACCAAAATAGGATATCCGGGTAACGAAAATGCATACCCCCAAGAACGGATGCACTTAGCGTGCACGTAGCTATCCAAACGGGTCCGTTTCACTGAACGAGACGAGAACACGATGTACGGAAGCTACGACAGGATTAGGGGTATCATGCAGGCCATGCAAGATATTTTTAACGTATATTATTTGATTATAAATGTTTTATTAAAAAATGCAGATGCCAGGTATATTGCAAGTATGCAGTATAAACAATATGAAAGTGCACGGATCCTCATAACTAGCCGGAATCGATCATAAACAGGAATCAAGACGGGTTTCAAGCAAGCGGGTCGGGTCGGATGCAAACACAGATACCAATTACACTATTCGTACCCATAACAGTAATAAATCAAGAAGTATCCATAGATAAAGAAATACCCAAAACAGAACTGGTATAAATGAACTAGGGTGTTACATTCATCTATTATTTTAATGAAGTCAAACACTTTGACTGTTATATCAAAATAGATGATCCAACTCCGCAATACCTTCTTTAGTCCATGAATGGACTTAAGCTACTTGCACACCACTCCGCTGCTCCCACTGACTACAAGGCCCTTTGGCAGTGTCATATAAACGTACACTTCTAAATCTCTATTTAAAAAGACGTTATAGACATCCACCTGTCAGGTCCCACGGTCATGAAAATCGACAATGGCAAGTCATATCCGAATGGGCTTCAGCATAGACCCTGAAGAAAAAAGTTTCATCACAATCCACACCGGGTATTTGACGAAAACCTTTTGGTTCAAGTCTAGCCTTATTAGGTTACTACATTTCCATCTGCACAGATCTTCTTTTGAAAGATGTAGTTGCTCCTAATGGGTTTTACCCCTTCTGGAGCATCCAACATGATCCATACTTTGTTGGAGTGCATAAAGTCCAACTTGGATATCTTAGCATCTAACCATCAGTCGAAAGTCACCACTCCTTATGGCTTGCTGGTAACTAGTAAGATCACCATCAATCATGATGCAAACCTCTCTGTCACCGTCTATGAGGAAACTGTAGTGTCTCTCGGGTGACCGAGGTCATCTACTATATCTGTAGAATGGCTAAGGTTTGTTAGGCACAATTGAATTCTTAGGTTCCACTAAATTTTTAGTAATCGTTTGTGGTTCTATAATCTCTTATAGTTCTACCATACTTCCACTAATATCTTTTGCAAGAAATTCCTCTTCTAGAAAAGGTGGCGTGTTAAGAACAAAATAACTTTTGATCTTAAAAATGATAGGAGCTAAACCCTTGTGAATACTTGGGATAACACACAAACAGCTCATTACTGAAACGTGCTTTGAGTTTGTTCGGATTATACTTTTCAACATAAGCTGGATAACACCATATCTTAACAAACTTAAGTTATAGTCTCCTTCCATTCTATATCACATATAGAAACTTAAGCACAAATTTAGATATAACCATATTCAATTAGTATGCAGCTGTTTCCGGTGCATAATCCAAAATAAGAAGAGGCAACTCAGTATTACTTATCTTGGAGTGCAACATATCTCATAGGATACAAATCCTCCTCTCCGACACTCCATAATGCTATGGTATATGTTCCCGCCGAAAAAAATTTGGCTCAAAACTTACATTTGTTCTCATCCAAATCGTGCGCACCTCTCCAGATGCGCACTTGGCAAAAATGCCATTAAATGCCATGTGCCGCGTGCAATGCACGTGCGCATGCACAAAATAAATTAGACCAAATAGAGCGCACCACTTAAGTGCGCACTTGGCAAAAATGCCACTTAAATGGCATGCAATGCACGTGCGCATGTTCTAATTCCTCAAAATCCAACGGTGCACATGCCGCCTTTAATTGATATGAATCAATTAAATAAATTTAAAATCAAATCGTTAATTGGAGGAAAGATCTTATGTTACTTAAAATATCTTAACAAACAGATCATGGATCTTAATCCGACGATACATATGTCACCTTTAATTGATATGAATCAATTAAATAAATTTAAAATCAAATTGAGATCAAAACAGATCTAATAATTAGGAACAAACCATAATTTTTTTCTCTCCTATAAATAAGAGCCTCATATATAGAAATAAAAAAAGACCGACCCCCAAGTTTGAAGAAAGAATTCTCTCAAACTTATCATCTCCTTCTTCCTCGGCAATTAAAAAAAAAAGAAGAAAGGTAAAAAATACATAAAAGAGATACTTCCCTTTCATTATATAAGCCTTTGCTTCTTTTATAAAAGCTTTTGTTTTTTCCTGAATCTATCGATTCATTATAAAAGAGATCAAAAGATTTTATATTCGATCTCTCTTATATAAAAGTTCATATTTTTACGAGAGATCGATCTTAATATCCAAGATCCATATCAAAATATGACCCGGCCATGTACATAAAAATGGTCTTTAGATTATATCATTACCAAAAATCAAAGAACAGAAACCACTGCTTCTTTTTGAAAGTCATTGCTTTCTGATGAACAGTGCGCACTTGATCGTAGTGTGCGCTTGATAAAAAATATCTATGCAGACTTGCGTATCACGTGATATGCATGTGTGTGCATGGGGAAAATAATATCCCTGAAGATGTGTGCATCACGTGATATGCACGTGAGCGTACTTGATGAATACTGCCTATGAAGGCATGCACGTCACGTGATATCCACGTAAGCGCAGATGATAAATATTGTCCCTAAAAATGTACGCATCACGTGACATGCACGTGTGCGAAAATAAAAATGTTGACTTTTCAATACGTGCGCACTTATACAAGCGCAGATGTGAATTTGACCTGATAATAAGTGCGCATGCACGTGATATGCACATGTGCACCCTCTTTAAAGAAGCTACATATACATGTGCACCTCAAATGTACATGTGCATGTGGACAACAAGTTTTTGCTTGAACACTTAATTAAAATAAACTAGGTGTAGAAGCTTATGCTTCTCATATGTGATCCTATGATCAAACAGACAACTTTAAATTGATCTTAATCTAAAATAAGATTAATGATCCTTAAACCATATCTTCTAAACATTGATTTTAGTCACATATACGACTAATGATCCTTACATTATATCATTTATGTTGATCTTAGTCGCATATACGACTAATGATTCTTAATCCATGATACCTAAATCGATCTTAGTGTCATATACGACTAATGATCCTTCAAACCCAATCTCATGATATCCAAGTTGATCTTAATCACATGTACGATTAAAGATCCTCAACCCATATTTCTTAAGTTAATTTTAGTCTCATAAAAGGCTAACGATCCTTAGTTCCAACATGTTCTCTGTAGGGTGTTTTTCGTCACCCCATTGAGATGGGAATACGCGTTGCTTGTCAGGCGCATTACAGATTCTCCCTGCCTAAGGTAGACTGGGGTTTATTGATTGTGGGGATCCGAATCTCCAACAGCCACGAACAAAACTGCCGTTAATTACCCCTCGCCTTTGGAGCGAGAGAACCTCCGATTGACGGGTCAAATTGGTCATGCGAACTCAATGTGCAGTGTATGTATATGTGTCTTGAGGGGTTTTGGATATATCAGGGGCCTCGGAGAGTTTACAGGGGTCCCGCTACCCGGATAGCGGGCTGAGGGTCAAGGAGGCTAGCAGCCCCCTTGAGGGGTGCGGGACAGCGCCCCGTTAGAAACATTTTCCTAATGGGGGTGTATTTTGAGTGTGGGATAGTGTGGGAAAAAGTAGGGTGAGGAGCGTCTTAAAGACGCTAGGGAGCTGGGCACAGGGCGCTAGGGAGCTGGCGCCTCACACGTCCGGCACGTGGGCGCTTGGGGGCGAGCGCCTCACGCGTCCGGCACGTGGGCGCTTAGGCACCGGCGGAAAGAAGGGGGCTTTTAGCCCCGGGAATAGGAGCTAAACTCCGAAATAGGGTTTTTTATTTATGGAGTTAAACTCTGACATATGTTGAATGGAGTTGAACTCATATATATATATATATATATATATATATATATAAAGGGTTTGATTTATGGAGTTAAACTCCAACATATATATATATATATATATATATATATATATATATATAAAGGGTTTGATTTATGGAGTTAAACTCCAACAGATCTTGAATGGAGTTAAACTCCTAGAAATCTTTGGGGATGATCAAAGGGGGCCATTTTCTTCTCCTCTTTAGCCCCGGTCTTCTTCTGAGCCTTGGATCGTTCCAAGGTGGGATTTTTGGAGATGGGTCTCCTTCTTCCTCCTCTTCTGTTGGCCGGATCTTGGAGAAAAGGGGAGTGAGATTTAAAAATCTCCCCTTTTTAAGATCTAATGGAAGATCTGAGTTCCCCTTCAAGGGATTGATGGTGAAAAACTGTTTATTTTTAGAAAAGGAAAAGTGAAACTCTTGATTTAATTCAAAAAAAAGGGAAGAAGGTTTAGAACCTTGAGCAAGGAGAAGGAGGCACAGAAACCGTAATTTTTGGGGAGAATGAATTGTCTCCTTTATTTCATTATCATGTTGCCTTATATAGGCTTACAAATTTACATATAGCCCCTTGGGCTTTACAAAATGGCATTTTGCCCATCCCATGCCTCATGTGCTCATTTCTTTTGCACATGAGCCATGGGCTTTACAAAAATTTGGCTTTATACCCATTTTTCTTACATTCATGTATGAAAATTACATCAAAATTATTTATTACATAATTTTCATTTTGGTATGGGGGGCTAGCAGCGGGGCTCGACTTGGGCATGGGACCACTTGACCTGGGCTTGGGCCCACCTGGGTTGATCAACCGGAGTGTAATTTTTTACCCCAACATTCTCATTCCTCATATACGGGATTTGGTTCAAGGGTACACCTTCCACACCTCTGATATACGACGTTGTAATTCCTCAGCGTCTTCAGAAAAGTGGTGGGTCCCAATAACCAATGACTCCTTCCTCGTCCCGACTAAATGAAAGATATGAAATTTCATCAAGACAGGGAATGTCTTAGCCACATATGAGCATCCTATACAGATGTGAACTTCATACTGATGCCCATCCCATACAGATGTGAACTTCATACTGATGCGCGCCCCATATAGATGCGCACTTCATATTGATACACATCCCATACAGATGTACACCTCATGTTGATGTGCACCCCATATAGATGCACACCATCCCAACAAACACCATCCCAAGCATACATATATGTATATGTATATCTTTGAAGGAAATATAAATGCCTTCAAATCAAATCGCACCCCAATATTGGGTGCATTCCCATGTTACCATCATTCATTTCGCTGCGTAATATATACACCTGCACGCAAGCTGAAAGATGGACCGTAATGTCCCTTAACTAATATGTGGCCCTACGGACTGTTGTTGATTACCGTATACTATCCACGGGCTACCCATGGTATAGAAACCTATACTTCATATGTGATCAAATGATTATCCCATATGTTCACTGTTATATAAGTTGATCTTAGTTTCATATGCAACTAATGATCTCATATATCATATCGTCTAAGTCGATCTTAGTCTCATATATGACTAACAATCCTTAGACATATATCCCTTGAACTCATAGACCTCATTTATATGAGATATGCGTCCTAAGTTTAAACACCAAATCTAATATGTACGGATTTGGACTAATCCGCGTCCTACAGGCGACGACATAAATTAGTTTTCGTAAACAATACAAGGGCAAACCCTAAAATAAACAAAATATAACACGACACGAAGTGATATATCTAGAGTAGAGAGAGTTGTTATTACCCAGCGATAATGTCATGCCCCGCTTCCCAATAGACAGAAACAGTGATGTGGTAAGCCCGCGGCGTATTTATTTCGAGAGGGTCATTTCTCGAAATAAATACGTTAAGCGTAAAAACATCAATATAAAATGACAAGAAATGATAGGAGATTTAATCTTCAACAACTTTATTTACATCTAATTTGATTCATTTACAATACATAAGTTCAACTAAAAGAAAATACAATACAAGAAGAGAAATGCCTAAACAGATAGTATACATAAACTGAAAAAGATAGCTAGTCTAGTCCTGAGCGGTGATCTGGTCGTGCTCCTCCTCGGTGGTGTCCACCTCCTCAGTCTCCACAGTATCTGACGAACATTCCAAGAAACAAAGATGGGTGGAATGACTATCAGCGAACTTTCGCTCGGTAAGTCCCTAAGAATTTAGGTGTGAAGTATAATTGTAGGGTGTTTTACGTCACCCCATTGAGATGAGAATACGCGCGCGCTTGTCAGGCGTACAACAGATTCCCCCTACCTAGGGTAGGTGGGGGTTTATTGATTGTGAGGATCCGAATTTCCGGCAGCCGCGGACTAAGCTGCCGTTAATTACCTGTCGCCTTTGGAGTAAGGGAACCTCCGATTGACCAGTCAAACTGGTCATGTAAACTCAATGTGCAGCATACGTATGTTTTGAAAGGGGTTTCGGATATATCGGGGGCCTCGCAGAGTTTACGGGGGTCCCGCTACCCGGATAACGGGCTGGGGGTCAAGGGGGCTAGCAGCCCCCTTGCAGGGTGCGGGGCAGCGCCCCGTTAGAAAAAATTTCCTAACGGGGGTGTATTTTGAGCGTGGGATAATATGAAAAAAAAAGTAGGGTGAAAGGGCGTCTTAAAGATGCCAGGGAGTTGGACGCTTGAGTCCCGGCACGTGGGCAACAGCGCTAGGCACTTGGGCGCCGGCGCCCTACGTGCCCGGCACGTGGGCGCTTGGGCGCCGGCGCCCTACGTGCCCGACACGTGGGCGTTGGGCGCTTGGGCGCCAGCGCCTTGTGTGCCCGGCATGTGGGCGCTGGGCGCAAGCGCCTTATGTGTCCGGCACATTGGCGCAGGTGCTAGGTGCTTGGGCGCCGGCAGAAAGAAGAGGATCTAGCCTCGGAAATAGGAGTTAAACTCCCAAAAAATGATTATTTTAGTAGTTTAGGAGTTTAACTCCAGGAAAGACTTTTGTTTATAGAGTTAAACTCCCAAAAAGGACTTTATTAACGGAGTCAAACTCCCTGAAATCTTTGGAAATGATCAAAGGGGAACCCTTTCTTCTCCCCTTTGGCCCTGGATCTTATTTTAGGCCTTGGATCTTCCCAAGATAGGATTTTTGGAGATGTGCCTCCTTCTTCCTCCTCTTCTGTTGGCCGGATCTTGGAGAAAAAGGGGATGAGACTTAAAAATCTACCCTTTTTAAGATCTAAAGGAAAATCCGAGTTCCCCTTCAAGGGTTTGATGGTGAAAAACTGTTTATTTTTAGAATAGGAAGAGTTAAACTCTTGATTTAATTCAAAAAGGGGGAGAAGGTTTTAGAATCTTCAGGAAGGAGAAGGAGGCACATACCCTAATTTTTTGAGCGAGAAAAAAATTTCTGGCGATATTTTCATCATCTTTACCTTTATAGGCTACACACTTTACATATAGCTCCTTGGGCTTTACAAAATGTCATTTTGCCCATCTCATGCCTCATGTGCTCATTTCTTTTGCACATGAGCCATCAGTTTTACAAAAATTTGGCTTTATGCCCATTTTTCTTACATTTATTCATAAAAAATACACCAAAATTATTTATTACAAAATTTTTATTTTGGCATGGGAGAGGCCGGCCGGTCATGTTCGGGCTCAACTCGGGCATGGGCCCACTTGGCTTGGGGTTGACTTTGATTTTGACTTGGTCAACCGGGGTGTAAATTTTGACCCCAACAATAATGATAAAGAAAATGTATATCATGAAGTAATAGACTAGGAGATATGTTGTTTAAACATGTCATTCAATGTAAGCATGACAATTCTATTTAACATGCAGTTCTACATATTTATCATGGCAAAATAATATGAGTATAGTATAGCATGGCCGTGTGGTGTAGTTATAGTGAGTATGAAGTAAGTGTCATAAAAGGTCTTTACATGGGTCAACTAATGTAACGTAAGTTCAAGGGTGAATGTCAACCAATTTCAAGAGTGTTCTCGAACCCAACAGGCTGTAATCCAGGGGTAAGAAACCACGGGCCCGAATCAAGTGTTAGTAACGGGATTTCAACCTAGTGTTGAAGTATTCCAAACTCAACGGGCTATAATTCAGGAGCAAGGAAACACAAGCCTTCATGATAGTTTGCTTGTGTTAGTAGATATGGATTCATGATCTAGGGGGACTCCTAAGATTTCGTTGGATTCATATATGAAATACCCCAACACCCCGTGTATTCTACGTTATAGTTAAAATTACCAACCTTGGTCGAATCCATGAATACATTAGGTAGCAAGATTGAGTTCATGTCAATATCAAGTATTCGTATCAAGTGTTCATGTATTCAGATCAAGTTGTATTCATGGTTCGAGTCAAGTCAGTTTCAATAGCAACCATTGTGTTCTAGTATTCATGTCAAGTTCAAGTCAAAATATACATGTTTGAATTTGATGTTGATTTCGAGTATTCAAGTTTATGATCAATTATTCGTATTTGCTTTTGGATTCAAGTTTTAGGTTGGACTCGAACTGAGTAAGACACTTGTAAACTGATTTAACTCTTGAAATCTTAGGTTCGGGAGTCATCGGCAACTGCTGCACATGGACGGCAGGATTTGTGTCTTTTTCCAAGACAATTGCCATTAATAACACCGTTAAGTTGTCTACCTTAAATAAGCAAGCACTCACTTTCTCCGACTCCCGGGGGCTCAAGAGAATTGATCCCGCTTAAACTTATATTTACCGGGATCCTTAAAATAGTGTTTATATATATCTCGAGGGGGTTTTATGAAAAATATTTTTAATATAGTTTAAAAGTAAATATCGATGGTGATTAGTATTACTTAGGGTTTTCATGAGCATGGATTTTAAGTATTGGGGTATTTTAATGATAAATACTTAGTTTTGGAAAGTTTATGATATTTTATTGAAAAACTTACCTTTTTGGTATCTTGATAGTATTTTATTGGCATTTGTTAATCTTTCGTTTTTAGAAAAATATAAGTTCATTATATTTTGAAAATAAGGATTTATAATTTTATATAATTTAAAATTAGTTTTATTTAGAAATTCGTTTTTCTTAAAAACCGTATTTATATCCTTTCGAGATCGAATGCTCCGTGGGGAGGTCTGCATCTCGCTCTACTATCCCCAGGATGTGCGATAATCTGCACCATCCATTAGCGGGTCTTCAAAAGAGAGTTGTAAATACATAATTGTAAAGGAGTATGAAATATTGTTTTAAAAGAAACCCGGTTTTTTTAATTATGTGGTATTTTATTGTAAATACTATCTTCGTACCAAAATACATACAATTAGGCATCGTGCTATGAAACCAAGCGTGCGTGTGGGGTAGGTCATTACCCCATGAAGTTTTCCTAAAGGTATTGTTTGAAACAATTAGTCGATAAGGTGTGATAATAAAGTTCAAGGTATTTTAATGTAAAAGTTCAATTATGGTTGTTTCACATGAGATTTTTAGTTAAACTTGATTCTAAACATTGGTATTAAAATTACAAGTGAAGTGGTAAAAATTACATTGTCCAAATGATAAAGGAAAAGGGAGTTCTAGAAGATATCGGTAATAACTCCACTTTTACCGATATTTGATTTAAAAATGAAATTCAATGAAAAGGAGGAGAACTGGGAGGGACTTACGGTTTAAAAATTTCAATGAGAGGTTGAAGAAGAAGGGATGAGTTTCGTGGCGTCGCGGGAGCTTCGGAATAGGCTTCGATCTTCGTCGGAAGAAGCTTGCTCGCTAACTCCACTTTACTCCACTTGAACTTAGGAACTTTTTAGAGAGTTTGGGCTAGAATTTTCAGAATGGTGCTGAACCAAAGCGTGGGGTGGTATTTATAGTGGAGAATTAGAGTTTGGGAATTAAAATTGTGGATTAAAAAGTATTAAAATGGTATTAAATTGTGAAATGAAGGGTCTCTGTTTGATTGTAGGAAAATCAAACAGTGCAGAGGAGTTGAGAGAAGTTGAAGAGGTGTATGTGCAAAGCACGAATCCAATTGGACCCAATCAGACCGGCCCTACCGGCCCAAAGGCAACTTCCGCCGGTCGATCTAGGGTTTTTAGTCTTAAGATTTGTGCCACGTTGATTTTTTTGTGTTTACACCATTTTGCACATGTTTGATTTTTCTGAACTTTTCATTTTCCCGTGTATAGCACGTGCAACCTTTTGGGCTTCCAAAAAGTTAAAAAGAAAAATCAGAAAAATAATTGTGTCTGATGGGAATCGAATACAGGGGTTACGTCACAGCAGTGCAAGGGCTTTATCAGTGAGCTACACGTTGTTTCTTGCTTTTGTTTAACAAAAATGACTTATAACTCATACACAAGCCATCAAACTCTTTTCTGTATATTAACAGAAGAATTACCGTACAGAGATTTCAGAGTCGTTACAGATAACGTAATTAACTGCAAAGGCTTGCGCCTGCAGGAAAAAGTGTCCTCACAATAAAAAAAAAACCTTATCATTGAGGATGAACCTAATAAATTCAGCTACAACGGTCGTATCCACCCAAACCTCCGATATACGGTGCCATAAATCAACTTGGTATTTTCGGAGAGGTGGAAAGATATGTTCTATATAACATTTGCCCCGTATTCAGGCTGGACACGCTTCCCGTGCCTCGGTCCGATTTCCGGCGATAAACGGTATGTACGGAGTAGTAAGCTGAGAGATGATCAAATTCTCAATTAGATAACTACGGAATACCTAGCATAAGTATTCACATCCTTGATCACATCAAAAAATCTTGATATTTCTGACATCTAGATCTCTATTTTATTCTTATACACCATGAACTTCTCAAAATCTTTAGACTTTACATCTCAATAAGAACGTGTGTCCAAAACCAGATAACTCATAGGTAATCGTAAAGAAAAATGAGTACCAACCCCTTATCCGTAGGACATCGGACTACATACATCACTAAATACAAGTCCTAAGAGTTCAATAACTCTTACTCCATCTATTGTAAATTGAAAACTGTATTTTGGTTAAGAATATCTATACCGTAATTCTATGCACCTTACCCAATCAATATTTGATAAAGGTAAATATTTAGAACATAATTTTCAAAGTTTATATCCTTTTTTATCAAATAAAAAGACAGATATATATCATTTTTAAAAGTTGATGCATAATAACGGTTATTCAAAACCAAAAATTTGTCGCTAGGCAAAATCAGGTGATAGTCCACAATAGCAACATTTGCTCCGATTTCCGACTATGAGAATCAAATCACCATATCTCAATACTCTACTCCTCCTCAGCACATGCGACATCTTACAGATGTGGCATTCTAATCCGGTATCCATATATTCAGGAGCCAGAGTTTATAGAGATACAATTGTTCTCGCCAAAAATTTTGGCTCGAAGCTTACATTTGTTCCCTTATAAAAAAATAGAGGGCACCCCCACGTGTTAAACACGTGAGCACTCACGTGCAAAGCATGCGAGCACCTGTTGGAGTTAGGATTAAATCCTATAACAGCCCTCATGTGATATCATGTGAGCATTCATGTGCAAAACACGTGAGCTCCGCTGTCATATATGCATATGGCAGCGCTCACGTGATTGCACGTGAGCGCCCCAATTTGAAGCACAGGTATCTAATAGAATTAAATTCTATGTGATAGAATTAAATTCTATGTGATAGAATTAAATTTATTTGGGAAATATTTTCCCCGATCATTCTAATATGGTAAGATTTTTCTCTAACAGAGAATATTTGGATTTAAAATCCAATAGTGATAAAATTTCACCAATTAAAGAATATGATAGACTTAAATTCTATATAATAGAATTAAATTCTTGGGAAATATTTTCCCAGGTCTTTTTAATATGGAAAGATTTTTCTTTAATAGAGAATCTTTAGATTTAAAATTCAATGATGATAAAATATCACCAATTAAACTATCTGATAGAATTAAATTCTATTGATAGAATTAAATTTTATTTGGGAAATATTTTTTCTGATCTTTCTAATATGGAAAGATTTTTCTCTAATAGAGAATTTTTGGATTTAAAATCCAATGATGATAAAATATCACAATCAAAATATCTGATAGAATTAAATTCTATATGGGAAATATTTTTCCTGATCTTTCTAACATAGAAAAAATTTCTCTGTTAAATAGAGAGTTCTTGGATCTAAGATCCAACGGTGGTTAAAACAATCATCATGATAGAATTAAATTCTATGTTAAGAAAATATTTTCCTAATCTTGTTAAACAAACAAAAAATATATTCTCAGATAAACAGAGAGCCATTGGAGAAAAATCCAACGATGACTTAAACATCTCCGATTGATTATAAAATCAATCAAGATTTCTCAATAAGAGATTTTCTCAAACAAACTGATTTTTCTCTTCTCCTATATAAAGGATCCAAGATATTAAATCTCACATAGAAGAGACCTCCCATAAGCATCTACAACAGAGAATTTAATTCTTTTCGAAGAAAGATCATCTTCCTCCTTCCAAAACCCTAGATAAAGAAAATATAAAGATAAAAGAATCTCCTTTACCATCATATACATATATAAGAGTTTAACCCTTCAAAAGAACTTATTTCTTCCTCTGGATCTGAGATCCACAAGACAAATCTCCCATAAAAGAGAGAATTTAATTCTCATTGGGAAGATTTTGTTCTTCAGACTCAAGATCCAGGGAAAAATAATGATGTTTTACCATCCTCATATGAACAGAAGAAAAGAACATGGAAGAAAGAAAGGAAAAAATGGAGTTTATACTCTAGAAACTTAGTTCCCTTAAATAATCAAGAATTTAGATTTTACATGAACAAGATCTTCAAGTTCTCAAAAAACCTGCATTCCTATGATCTCAGATCATCAAATATTGATCTTGGTGATCGTTAATGGTCAAATAACCATTAACAGAAGATTAAGCTTCATGAAAACTTAAGTTTTTCCCCTAAAAAACAGAGATTAAATCTCTAGGGAGTATGCGCATCACGTGATACGCACGTTAGCGCTCAGCAGAAAGAATGAGTACCTTGCGTGATACGCACGTGAACGTCTGAAGCTAAAGAATGAGGTGCGCATCACGTGATATCCACGTAAGTGCCTGGAGTGTGCATCACGTGATATACACGTGAGCGCCTGAAGAAAGAACGAGAGTGCGCATCATGTAAAAAGCACGTGAGTGCCTGAAGCTAAACAGAGAGTGCGCATCACGTGATGTCCACATGAGCATTTGAAGCTAAAAAGAGAGTGCGCATCACGTAATATCCACGTGAGCGCCTGAGATTCATGCGCTTTACGTGATATCCACGTGTGCGCTGAAGGGTTGAGTGCTTAACACTGCTGGGTGATATAGAAACCCAATCTTAGCCCCAAACTGGATAAGTCTGTGAAGTTTAAACTTCTTTGAGCTCATATGCTCACATGTTTAAGTCGACCTTAATCTAAAGCAAGATTAATGGTCTTTAACCATATTTTAAGTCGATTTAGTCTAAAACAAGATTAACGTTCCTTAAATCCATGAACTGATGGAACATATCGCCTAATATCACCCCAAATCTAATGTATGGATTTGGACCAATCCGCGCCCTACGGGCGACGGTCAAATTAGCTTCCGTATACAATCCAAGGGCAACCCCAAAATAAACAATATATATAACATGACATGAAGTGATGCACATGGAGAAAAAGAAAGTTGTTATCGCGTTGCGATAACATAATTAACTACAGGGGTTTGCGCCTGCAGAAAAAAGCGTCTCTACAATTAAAAACCCCTCACAAATGAGGGGGAATCTGATAAGTCAGCTACAACGGTCGCATCCATCCAAACCTCCGATATACGGTGTCATAAATCAACTTGGTATATTGGAGAGGTGGATTGATATGTTTCATATAACATCTGCCATCAAATTCAGGTAAGACGTTCTATCCCAGTCCGTCTTCGTTTTCGACGGTAAACAACAATATTTAAATACAAACACACCAGGGGATGAAGCATTATCATGCTTCAAGGGGGTGGCCAGGTATTTCTATTAATATCTCTTCCACTGTCCAGGCTCATGACCGTAGTTGCAATCTCCTTTTTCTTAATCGCAATTCCTTTAATTGTCTCTTCATCTTACCTTCTATACACCATACTTAGACTGGTTGGTTTTCTTCCTTTTCTTCCTTTCAGTTTCAACCTAAGATTTGAAAGAAGACTATCCAACAAGTGTAACTGGTGTATTCTCCTTATTCAAGGAACTCTCAACTAGAGAGAAGGTAGAAGGAGGAGACAATTGAATTATATCAATATATAATTCAGTTTCTCCAGAGCCTGTGCCCATTCTCGGATTGAAACAATTTTTTCGAGTTCGTATGTAATTATACGAGACGGCCTTCCAAACAATATGGATCTCTGTATCTGATACAGAGAGTTCTAGAGAAGATAAAATGGGAAGTAGAAGCGGCAAGGACATATGCAACCATGTCGTGAATTAGGGCAATTATGATCGTAGTTTCAATCCCCTTTCTCTTAACTCCGACCCCTTTAACTGTCTCTTCATCTTACCTTTTATACACCATACTTAGACTGGTTGGTTTTCTTTCTTCCCTTCCCTTCAACTTTAGCCTAAAGTTAGGAAGAAGACTATCCAACAAGCGTAGCTGATGTATTTTCCTTATTCAATGAGCTCTCAACTAGAGAAAAGATAGAGAGAAGAGACAATTGAATTATATCAATATACAATTCATTTTCTTTAAAACCAGTGGCCATTCTCGGACTGAAACAATTTCTTCGAATTCATATGTAACTATACGAGATGGCCTTCCAAGTAATATGGATCTCTGTATCTGATACATAGGGTTCTAGAGAAGGTAAAGGGGAAGTAGAAGCGGTAAGGACATGTCACGCCCCGCTTCCCGATGTACAGTAATGGGACGCGGCGAGACCGCTATGTATTTACTCAGAAGTAAACACGCTAAGTGTATCT
Source organism: Agapanthus africanus (assembly GCA_030015575.1). Lineage (NCBI taxonomy): Eukaryota > Viridiplantae > Streptophyta > Magnoliopsida > Asparagales > Amaryllidaceae > Agapanthus > Agapanthus africanus. Next base: position 185,517,400 of record JASDDO010000024.1, read on the forward strand.
AAGCAATATAAAGTAAAAGTACACAAGAGACATAAATATAATGAACAACAACTTTATTTATTAAACATTCTTTTACAGGTACAACTGGAAATGTAAATACATGTCTGGAATGCAATGCCTAAATAATGGCATAACTGAAATGAAAAGTATGTACAAGTAAAGTCTAATGCTCAAGGTTTTCTGTGTACTGCTCCAAGTGCTCCTGGCTGGTCTCGATCTCTGGTGCGTCCGATCCACCTGACAACATTCCAACGAAGAAGAGAAATAGGAATGCCGTCAGCGAACAATCGCTCGATAAGTCCCAAAGAATGAGAGAAGTAGAATAGACAGAAAGAGAGTATAACTAATAGTGTTTAATTATAATATTAACACGGTTGTTTTTAGTTTGGTACAGAATATGCCAGTGTATACGAGAGGAGTCCAACTTACACCGTGGGCTTTGGTAACCCGTAGTACAAGGCTCCGTCGAAAATACCACGGAACAACGGTATAGATGTAATTACGTCTTAAGTGACCACCTCGTGCTACCTTTGACATGTTCCGTACCAGTCTACCCCTTTATAAACCCCGTAATGTTTTATTGTATTGATTGGTTATATAGACGAATGACTGATTGTTTTATAGTAAATGGAAGACTTGCCGAAACCATGATATCAGTAAACGGAATGGATATAAATGGATAGTCATGTAATCAGAGTATATCCATGGTTCGGTTCGGTCATGTTCATGTTGATATAGATTGTATGCTGGCATTCATGGATTCATATATAGATTGAATTCTGGTATAGACGGATTCATGTTGAATTACAGTTTATACTTGAATCATATTCAAGTCAGATTGATTGTATATTGAGACTCAGTCTGAGTCAGACACTTTGAAAAGAAATTGAAGTCCTGAATTAGTTTAGATGTTATCGGTAACTGCTGCACATGGACGACATGATTTGTGTCTTTTTCCAAAATAATTACCGTATTAATAACACCGTTTGTTAGATTTTCTACCTTAGATAGGCAAGCACCCATATTCTCCGGCTCTCTGAGGCTCAAGAGAATTGATCCCGCTTAAACCTATATTTACTAGGGTCCTTATTGTAAATTAATATAATTTGAGGGGTTTTATGTAAAAACAGTTTTGATATATTTTCAAAATAGTTCTCAAGCGTCTTTAGAGTATTCATAGATGCAAATTTTAAAATATGAAGTATTTTCTAGTTGATATAGACCTAGTAATATTTGTACATGGTATTTTAATGTAATAATGGAATTGTCTTGATCTTGATGGTGGTTTCATGAAATTGGTGATTCTGTTCTGGGATTTTGGAAACATGGAATATTTGTATAATATATTTAAAATATATATTTGGATAATATATATATATATATATATATATATATTTAATTAAAAAATGAATTTTATTTATTTTGTAGAAATCTCATTTTCTTAAAAATAGCATTAAAATTCCATCGAGATCGAATGCTCTTTGCAGAGGTCTGCATCTCGCTCAACTAGGCCCGAGAATGTGCGATAACTCGCATCATCCCGATCGGGGTTTCCTGTTCATATCAGATTTTTGCATTTTTATACCGCCCAATTTTTATCACATTGCTTATCGGTAGGTACTCTTGAGCCGTGTTTGCTAGTTAATTGCAGGATACAGGTTCTCAGCTCTAAACAGTGAAATTCATGGAAAAGCACGACAAATTCCGGATTACTGCCAACCACAGATAACACACGGGTCTCCGCTCTCTATCCGTATGTTGCCGCACACCAGTTTAAGGGACAAAATGGCAAATCGATGTCATTTTCATGCACAAAGCACAATGTCAACACAAGATCCAACATGTCTACGCGGAGCTCAAGAAAAATCATGGCAAAATATCCACATCACATCACCTTTTGATCTGCTGAAATTCTGGAAAAATTGTGAAGAGCTTCTGAGAAACAACATATACCACACTGAAGAGTACTGAAAACCAGGGAAACCCACCAAATTGTATGATCTAACTCTCCTAAATGGCCGCGGATCCGCGGTATAAGCGTGCTTAGGCCGCGGAACCGCAGCCATATTGGCTCGTCAGATGAAAATATTTCAGGGGTAGTTGGGTCTTTTCATGAAGGGTCAGAATGTGGCCCTAGGGTTTCAGTTTCCTGCCTATAAATAGCCCAGAACTTGCCAAGCCATGGGCTCAATTCTTATGCCCACTTTTTGTTAGTTTTTAGTTTAACTTCTTCTTCTTCTTCATCTTTCCTCCATTAAATTGTTGTGAGAGCTTTTGAGTGGATGTTAAATGAAGATGAGGGTTATTTTGTATCATTCTTTTGCTTAACTTCCCCCTTGAGCTCTCTACCTTAACTTGATCTTGCAACCTCTTAAGTGAGCTTGCAAGTTTAAGCTTTGGTCATTGATCTCAAGGGGTTGTATCATTTTGGAATCAATAATGTTCTCTCTTTTGTGCTTCATTCTCCATGAGTTCTTTGCCTTTTCTTGATCTTGCAACCTCTTAATTGAGCTTGCAAGTTTAAGATTTGGTTATTGAACCCATGTCTTGTTTTGGGTTCTATGGTTCCTAGTTTCATTTCTTGCTCATTTACTTTCTTGCACTTTAATACTTGTTTTACTTTCATGCACTTAAATTCCATGCACTTTTAATTACTTGCTTGTAATCTTTTCTTTTCTTTGTTTATCTTTTCTTTTGCTCTTTTTGGTTCGTTTTGTGAATGGTTGTAATATGTTGTTGTTAAGAATAAATACAATATTGTAAGTTAAGGTTTCATTCCTCATTTCCTTTTCCCATTATTTTCCTTTGAACTCCGCCCAAACGTTACGCAAGCGCTCCGTTAGGCACCCTACCCTACCAAGGTAATGGTGATTCCTAACCGCGACCGGTTACGTTCGGTTTGGCCGGAGGCGAAAGCAAGAAACAAGAACGGAAGGACAAGGGTAAATAAGCCGGATTCTACGAATACCGTGCTTGAATCCCCTAATCCACATTGTTGCCGATTGCTCTAGCTTAAATTAGTCAAGACTCGGCTCAAAGGTTTTGAGTGCGGATTTCTTTAGTTTACACTTTCGTATCTTTTTCTTAACAACTTTATACTTGCATATAAAACACATAGGTTAGATTTGAACAAACATATACAAATTCTTTATTGACTCGTCTAAGACAAGAACGGACATACAACCATCTCCCTGTGGATCGACCCGTGCTCAACCGGCTAGCTGCGAAGCGACACCTTCCTGATCGCGGTTATAACTTTAGAACTTTGAACATCCGACACGCCAAAAGCATGCGATCAAATGGCGCCGTTGCCGGGGAGACGGTAACGTATTTTCTTTCTTGTTATTCGGGTTAATATTCTTTTTGTATATATTTATAAATAAAAAATAATAATAAAATCTTTTTGTTATTTTTGATAATTTTTGTGTGCAAGTGTGCAGGCTAATCTGGAGCAAGTACAGTAATCCAAAAAGAAAACAGAGAATTTTATTTTGGAGAAGAGACCAAGGGGAGTACAGGGACCCAAGTTGAAGCCCCAACTAAGCAACTTGACCGCGGAACCGCGGTCAAGGGGGGCTTTAGCCGCGGTTCCGCGGCCGTATTGAAGCCTCCGTGCCTCAATTTTTTTCTGCCCTTTCTATTTCTTTTTATCTTCTTTGTGAATTCCTCTATACTGTATTTTTTGCAGGTTTCTTTGCACAGAATTGCGCCACCGCAAAATAATTTTGTTGTTGTTTTAGATTTTGTTTGTTTACCGCTTTGCATATACTAATACGGACATTAAGGGGCTTGAACACCAATTCAGATTGGGTGGGGATTTCATCACCCTTCCTAAGACCCCACAAATCACTAATTGCATACGCATTACCTTGAGCTAATAAAAAAATACTAGACTCGGCCCTAAGGACGTCGCGCTCAATAGGACAGAGGACTGGTTGTAGGCATCGGCCGTTTATCCTATCCTGACTTTGCGGTGTCTAGGCAAGTGTGTCTAAGGCAAGTGGTTACTTAATTAGGATCACTACTTACGTAGTGAGGAGCCTCCCACTTACCTGGCACTTACCTGGCCGCAATTGGCGGAGAAGAGGCGGTTTGAGGTCCTATTTCTAGCCCTTTGGAACAGTTAGGAGCTGTCTAGCTGACCTAAGTGACCCTAGCTCTAGGTGTGTTTGTGCATATTGTGATTGTGATTGTGCTTGTAAATTTTAGTCCCATAATTCCGTATTCTTTTAAACAAACAATTTTCAAAACTCCAAAAACAAATATTTTTTTTATAAAAAAAAAATCCACATTTTCCCCCCCTCCTTTTCTCTGTCTTTCTTTCTCTCTCTCTTCATATCATGGGTACCCCACCTCGCAAAACTCTTGCCGAACTTTGGTACCCACAACCAGACATTGCTTCTTACGGTTCTTGCTTTGGCCGAACGTCGAACGACCCCTCCATGCCCAAAATTTCATTGAAAGATTGCATAGACACGTCTAGGACAAACACTTGCCCTCCGCAATCCACTTTGTATCAACCTTTTCAACCTCCCCCACCCTCTTATGTTGATACCAATTTTGCAAGTCGTCCTTTGTCTATCGCTGAACATATTGAACAATCCTGTAGCCGATCTTTCACTCCTTTCACCACTACAGATTCTTGGGATCAACAATTCCATTCACCTTCTTATCCAAATGTTGATCCTGCTCCTGTCCAGCCATTCAATTCCTACCAGTCCTACCCGACTTTTGCACCTTCCCTAGACATTGCTTCTGAACCGCCATTTGGGAGTTTTTAGTATCCAAACAACTTTGAATATTTTACTGAAACCCCTTCACAACCCATGTCTAGTCTGGAACAGTCATTGGAAGACTTTAGGGTAGCGTCGTACCAACAGATGATGGATTTGAATGCGTCTATGGCCGCCCTCATACAACCTAGTGACCAGGTAGCTAGTTTTCAGCTAGCTCCAAATTTTCCAATGTATGAAGAGGCGGTAGGACAGGTTGAGAATTTGAGTGGAGAGAGTGGGTTGTACCCCCTTCCGAATCAAGCCTACCTGTTTCGACTTGAATCCCACAACTCCGGTTTTGAATGTCTATCTAGTGTTCTAAACGATTCATTGATTAAAGATAGAACAAATAATGAGTTGTGTGACTTTGTAGTGTTTGATTTGCCCGATTGTGAAGGGTCCCTTTCGAGTGAAACCACACCCAATCCTTTTGACATCTACACCTCCACTCTAGAACCTGAATTGATTAATATCCATGCTTTTGTTGAGGTGTCTGAGAATATTGATTTTCACTTGATTGAGGATATTGACGCCGGGAATATTTTGGATGATGAACCTGTAGATTTGGCAGAGTTTTTCTCTCCAATTCATCATCCCGAGTCATTAACTGTCTTTCCCGAACCCCATATGCGTCTTGATTTTGATGAAATTTACATGGATAAGCTGAATTTTGAGGAGACTATTGAGGACAGTACTGAGGATGAACCAGTTTTAATTGATGAATCGGATTTTCCAATTCATCATGTTCCTTTCATTGACTGTGTACACCCTCCTGAACCTTTAACCGATAACGTTCCTCAATCACCTACCTCCATCCTTTCCATCGTTCCGACCTTGCAAGTAACCGTATCACTTCCATTTCCGTTGTCTGGTTTACCAAGTTCGGCGTACCCATGGTTTCTCACGAATCTTGAGGGATTTGACCCAATTTCTCGCCATATTGATAGATTAGTACAATCCATCTTTTCACATCGATCATTACAGTTTGTACTAATTTATTCAATCCATTTCCACCCTCAAGTTCGTATTCCATTTCTTTCTCCCTTCCGCCATTCTTCTTCTTATATACCTCGACCGTATACCACTTCTATCTCCATACGGTCTCGCGTATTCTCCCTCTCTTTTCTCTACGCCTTCTTCCACCAACCTGTACATTATAGCGATAAAATCTTTGAATGGTTGGTGCTCACTTTTGGCCTGTGTAAACCCTTGTATAGCTTGATACTGTTCTTTCCCCCTGATCCTGAACTTCAACGCTTAACAGTGGAAACACTGCTTTAATTAAGTTTGGGGGGGGGACTCTTTTTTGTGTATATATTTTTGGTTTTCTTTTTGTTCTGTATATAATTTTCTTTTGGGGAGCGCCGGCAATTTTGACCCTCTTGGTGGAGCCTGACAGTGAGGGCACTGTCAAGTTTAAGTTTGGGAGTGTGCTCGGTAAGCTTTCTTCCTTCGCATTCATTTGTATATTTTGCATTTGCATGGTAAGTTTTCTTCCTTTGCATTCATTTGTATATTTTGCATTTGCATACCTTATTAAAAACCCATAAAAAATCGAAAATTTTCCAAAATATAAAAACTTTGTCGTCAAGTTAGCTAATAGGGTAACTTAGATTTTTATTCTGAAAGTTTAGTTGATATGTTAGAAACAACTAAATTCTAGGTTTAGGAATTGAAAAACCTAAAGATAACCCTCATTCTGTTTAAACTTGGTGATTATACGTCCTTATAGTTTGAGAAATAGGTAATTTTGAGTTCAGTTCTTTAGTTAAGTCATGATGAAGGGAAAGTATTGAAGTTTTACTAAAGGATAAGTCTGAAAAATAGTTTCTTTTCTTGAGTACAAATTCAGAAAGTATATACCCTACAACTGCACTTACACGCACCTTGAAATTTGGGATAGTAGAGGATACCTAGAAATACTCTTGCCTGAAAACCTAGTATGAAACAAAAAAATGGTATTTAAAGCTAAACACCAAAAGAGCATTATTGAAAAATATATCCGGTCTTGAAAAAGAAAAAGAAAAAAAGAAAAGAAAAATATAATAAAGTCAAGACCTGGAAACTGCTATTTACACTTTAAAGCTCACACATTCAGTAATCGGCCGTTAGTGTCTCAAGAAGCATTAATAGTCGCATGAAAGGTGTGCAAGCAAATCCGTCCATCCTTAATGAAAAGAAGTAGTATTAGGTATTAGGGCAAGGGTATTATAGCTTGAATTGAATTCTTGAGTGTAGGGGTGCAAATATACACACACGTAGGGGTATACAATCGATATTTAGATAAAAGATAGAAATGAAGAATAAGACTTATGTTTTCTGTAAAGTTAATAAAAATCCCTGATTTGAGACCACACTTAAAGAAGGAAAACTCAGGAGATACCAACATCTTTCTAAACTTTTTTAGAACGTATAAGATCTGAGGTTAAATAGAAAGGAGGTGTGAAGCATTAGGATTGGATATTTCTAACTTAGGATAATAGAGTTTCTAACGTAGATACTAAACTGTCGGAGTAGAATCAATGTTAACTTATGAAACTAGCTTGACGGGATTTTGTGGGTAGTATCCGCTGAAAACCCTCAGGAGACAACACTCCTCCTACTAGGGACACCTAGAGATTTAACGGCTTGTTGCCACGCTCAGTGCAATCGCGTTCCCTGCGAAAGTGAGGTTAGGAATTTTTTTGTGAATAATTGGCTTTGCTCGGGACGAGCAAATGATAAGTTTGGGGGTATTTGTTCATATCAGATTTTTGCATTTTTATACCGCCCAATTTTTATCACATTGTTTATCGGTAGGTACTCTTGAGCCGTGTTTGCTAGTTAATTGCAGGATACAGGTTCTCAACTCTAAATAGTGAAATTCATGGAAAAGCACGACAAATTCCGGATTACTGCCAACCACAGATAAAACACGGGTCTCCGCTCTCTATCCGTATGTTGCCGCACACCAGTTTAAGGAACAAAATGGCAAATCGATGTCATTTTCATACACAAAGCACAATGTCAACACAAGATCCAACATGTCTACGCGGAGCTCAAGAAAAATCATGGCAAAAGATCCACATCACATCACCTTTTGATCTGCTGAAATTCTGGAAAAATTGTGAAGAGCTTCTGAGAAACAACATATACCACACTGAAGAGTACTGAAAACCAGGGAAACCCACCAAATTGTATGATCTAACTCTCCTAAATGGCCGCGGATCCGCGGCATAAGCGCGCTTAGGCCGCGGAACCGCGGCCATATTGGCTCGTCAGATGAAAATATTTCAGGAGTAGTTGGGTCTTTTCATAAAGGGTCAGAATGTGGCCCTAGGGTTTCAGTTTCCTGCCTATAAATAGCCCAGAACTTGCCAAGCCATGGGATCAATTCTGATGCCCACTTTTTGTTAGTTTTTAGTTTAACTTCTTCTTCATCATCTTTCCTCCATTAAATTGTTGTGAGAGCTTTTGAGTGGATGTTAAATGAAGATGAGGGTTATTTTGTATCATTCTTTTGCTTAGCTTCCCCCTTGAGCTCTCTACCTTAACTTGATCTTGCAACCTCTTAAGTGAACTTGCAAGTTTAAGCTTTGGTCATTGATCTCAAGGGGTTGTATCATTTTGGAATCAATAATGTTCTCTCTTTTGTGCTTCATTCTCCATGAGTTCTTTGCCTTTTCTTGATCTTGCAACCTCTTAATTGAGCTTGCAAGTTTAAGATTTGGTTATTAAACCCATGTCTTGTTTTGGATTCTATGGTTCCTAGTTTCATTTCTTGCTCATTTACTTTCTTGCACTTTAATACTTGCTTTACTTTCATGCACTTAAATTCCATGCACTTTTAATTACTTGCTTGTAATCTTTTCTTTTCTTTGTTTATCTTTTCTTTTGCTCTTTTTGGTTCGTTTTGTGAATGGTTGTAATATGTTGTTGTTAAGAATAAATACAATATTGTAAGTTAAGGTTTCATTCCTCATTTCCTTTTCCCGTTATTTTCCTTTGAACTCCGCCTAAACGTTACGCAAGCGCTCCGTTAGGCATCCTACCCTACCAAGGTGACGGTGATTCCTAACCGCGACCGGTTGCGTTCGGTTTGGCCGGAGGCGAAAGCAAGAGACAAGAACGGAAGGACAAGGGTAAATAAGCCGGATTCCACGAATACCGTGCTTGAATCCCCTAATCCACGTTGTTGCCGATTGCTCTAGCTTCAATTGGTCAAGATTCGGCTCAAAGGTTTTGAGTGTGGATTTCTTTAGCTTACACTTTCGTATCTTTTTCTTAACAACTTTATACTTGCAAATAAAACACATAGGTTAGATTTGAACAAACATATACAAATTCTTTATTGACTCGTCTAAGACAAGAACAGATATACAACCATCTCCCTGTGGATCGACCCGTGCTCAACCGGCTAGCTGCGAAGCGACACCGTCCTGATCGCGGTTATAACTTTAGAACTTTGAACATCCGACACGCCAAAAGCGTGCGATCATTTCCCAAAATGGGTTGTAGAGGCGTAATTGCAAGGAATTAGATAACACTCTTTTTAAAGAAACGGTTTTGTAATAGTTTAGGATATTTTATTGTAACTCGTAATATTCCCACAAATATTGTCCAAAAGTAAATCATGCTATGTCCAAGATGTGTGTTGTTATGAGGTAGGTCATTACCTCACGAGTTTTCTAAAGGTAAATATGTTGAATTATATAGAAATGTAAAGTATATGGTATTTTACCGCATAAATGCGATAAAAGTTATATAAAAGATTTTTTTTGAGACGAAACTTGTTCTAATGTGTTTATTTATGTTTATTAAATATTATATGAGAGTATGGTATTTTAAGGTTTAAGAAAAAATGGAATTTTAAAGAAAAATGAATTGGAAGTCGGATTAACTCCGCTTCCGTTGGGTTTTGGAAAAAGAAAGTTTTATACTAGAGATTAAGAAGAGAAGAGGGGACTTACAAGCTACAAGAAAATGGGGGAGGTAGGATAAGGTTTAGGGATCGTCGGGGAGTCGTTTCGTCGCCGGAATCTCCTCGAAACTTCGTCGGAATTTCACCCTTTGCTAACTCCACTTGCACAACTTGGGACTTGAGAATTTTTGAAAGTTTTGACAGGGAATTTCTGAGTGAGGATGTGTAAAATGGAGTGTGGTATTTATAGGGAAAATTAGGGTTTTGAGGGTTAAAAAATGCATTAAAATTGGATTAAAATGTGATTTAACATTCTCTGGATGAATACATAGTAAACAAACAATATGGGGGTAGTGGGGTAGGCCAAGAGGTGCAGGGCGGAATTTTCAAGGCATTACCTAAGGGGCCTGGCGGTACCGGTTCTTTTTAGGGTTTCGCCGGTCGATTCCCGGTGAGGAGTGGTGAGATTTTTGCCACGTGTTGGTGTCGTTTGGTTTTCTTCAGTGCACATATTTGTTTATTCTATAACTTATCATCTTACGTGTAGTGCACATGTAAACCCTTGGGTTTCTAAAAGATTATTAGAAAAGATACAATAAAAATATATGTGGCTGGGGGATTCGATCACAGGGGCTACGTCACAGCAGTGCAAGGCTTTACCAATGAGCTACAAGTGTTTTCTTGCTGTTCAAAAGCAGATTTAATTTATAACTTGTGCTCAGGCTAAAGTACTCCTTTCTGTATTTTGGAAAAATGTGTACAAAAAGTTTAGAGTTGTTACAGGACATATGCAACTATGTCGTGAATTAAGGCAATCATGACATTTCAAAGCCAAAGTTTGTAAAAAGGTTCGGTTAACTTAGTTTTGTGAGTTTTAGTTTAAGGCCAGTCACGATCGCTGTCAGTAGAAAGAGAAAAGAAACACTCAGAGTGCGCTCTTATAAGATTAGATTGGTTTATTAATTTATCTACTCAGGATGGCTCCTACTATTTCGTCGAATTCTCCTTCAAACCCTAAAACGAGAACTAGTCGGGATTATGTACACCTCACAAATTCGCTGACCGGTCGGCCAGGCCAGTGTAAATACTCCGAGAGAGTCTCCCCGCGCTTTCACACGGATTTAATTAAATAACCCCATTTTCTTAGAGGTGTAACCTTGTAAACACATTTCTAGACACCTAATGGGTTAGCTAACCGTGAAGTGAAAATCTCCCTAGAGTGACTATTACTCACAGTGGGAATCAAGATCCAACTATCATATAGATGGTATGCAATCACATTGCAAGCTTCAACACTTGTAACTCCCGATATGGTTTTTATCCCTGGCGGCTTATGGCCTTGATAAATGCCAACAAACCATAAGTCGCTAGTCAAGTTCAACCCATCACTTTGTGATTGATTTAGATCCACCCGTGCAACCCTTGATAAAGGTCAACAAGGTCGTACACTGTCCTAACCAATCACATCACATGCGGCAAAAAATCATCACTTAACTACCGTACACTACGCCTTGACAAAGGTCAATAAACGCAACACGAATACTAAGTACTCTAATAATCTGAAATTACGGAGGGCTACGACTGGTTTTGAAGAAAACTTTTAACGTAACAAATTTGATATCATTGAAAGAACCGAGTGGTTTTGAAAACTAATGGTTTTTAAAATATGGTTCCTACAACATCGGTTTTGGGTTTATTTTCTTTTACATTAATCATATTAATGTAGTCTCATCATTTAGATAATAACATTTATTATCTAGTTTCCTACCACACTAGAAAGACATGATAAGAAAAAGAAAATACAGTGTCTTATATGCCATTCGCATTCGCTGCGGGGCATCGGGTCTTCACCGTAAGATTAGTTAACTTACGGCAGAGCGGATGCAGGGATAGCGCGCATATAAAACATATAGAAAAACTTACACACACACACACTCTTCATAAGCAAGTAATCACATTACAAGCATGTTGTAAACATCACATAAAATGGAATAGCCGGATATCCTTGAAATCTCGCGTTTCGTTTGAGCCACAAACGAAATGCGACATTCCACGGTTGCTTAAATAGCTTATACATAGCCAAATCATAACCTCTACAAGCACGGCGAGCCACCCGCTAATCCTAGAAACGAGGCAACCCGGTCTCAACAATATGAGGGGATCACCCAACGCTTTCTAGAACCCAGCAACTTGAGCACTCCTCCGCGGGTTAAACCTAAACCTCTACAAGCGCGGCGAGCAACCCATCAATTCTAGAACGAGATGGTCTAGTCTCAACTCCTTGACATGGCCACCTTACGCATTCTAGAATCCGGCGGCTCGAGCGCTTCTCCGCGGGGTAACCTGTATTAAATACATACAATCGGACTCGACGGTCTCAATCCGACCGTGATCCTTAAAAGAATAATACATTTTGCGATCCACAGAATAATGAATTGCATACAACACTTATATATGTCACGCCCCGCTTCCCAGTAGACGAAAACAGTGACGTGGCAAGCCCGCAACGTATTTACTATGAAAATATATTAAGCGTAAGTAAGCAATATAACAATGTGCAAGAATAATAAGAGTAATAAAATGAAACAATAACTTTATTTATATTCAACTTTACATACAATTGTTTGGAAATAAAAGATACAATGATAATGCAAATGCCTAAACAATGACATAATAAAAGTAAGTACATGAAGGAAGAAGCTAGTAATCTAGCTGAGTAGTAAACTGGTCCAAGTCCTCCTGGCTCGGCTCCATGTCCTCAGAGTCCGGTCCTCCTGACGAACATTCCAAAAAAAGAAAGTAGAGAGAAATTTCGTCAGCGAACTAGCGCTCGGTGTCATGTCCCGCTTCCCAAAATACGGAATACGAGGATGACAAGGCCAGCCATGCTCCTACGATCTAGGAAAAATCCTGTCGTAGTCACCTTTCGGCTTCTAGCATTATATGGTAATAAGTAAAACATAGCACGGATAAAGAAAATGCAGTCACTGAATCTATCGAATATAAAGAAAACTGAATGCAATGGAAGTAAACAAGAGGACAACTAACTAGGGATATCAAGGGAATGATACGACTGGTTCATTGGTCTGAATCATCGCGGTCTTCTCGAGATCAGACGAATCCACTTCTATAACTGAGCATGCATACTCAGGTCGTCATGACGACGCAATAGCAATATTATAATAGTATTAATGGGGCAAGAAAATTTTAAAGTAATAACGGTGGAGATAATAAATGCAGGCAATCGATATGTCAATAAACAATGCAATGTATGATCTCTGTCCCTATTGGTCTCTAAGTCACTTTGAAATCGATTTGCGGAAAGGAATGATCATGTTTAACGAGGGTCTCGTACGTACCCGAGACTACGGCCCACTGTTGCCCGGGACATAACCCTGTCAGCCAGACCCCTAGGTCCAAACATAATATATAAGAGTCGTTGTTCGAATGATAATCCTCTAAATCACTGACCTCGCAAAATACAATTTCCTTTTCATTTCGATTTCCCCATTTTCCCCCAAGTTTCACTATCTATGAGTATGGGCTAGTTGTGTACAAGTACGCATCAATAACACGACTTTATTCACTATTCACTGTATTGTTCATTATCATGAATCACTCACTTTTCACTGGCGTACTTGACACAACCGAACCGATACTATTCACGTTCGACAATGCATTATACACTGAAAATTAATAAGGATGCTCACTATCACTAGAGGTATTACAGTCGGGTAAAACCGTGAATCATGCCGCCAAACAATTTATATGCAATACAAGTCACTATGCATCTCATGAACTTATAAAAATCGCATTAAATCATACGTTCAGAATTAAGCAAAATGATACAAAAGCGGTAATCATTAAACTCAGTCATAAGTTCAACGAAATTAGTTTCAAGTCAATCGGGTTTTGGGTTCGCAAATTACAGTCGTTTCATTTTAAGTGTTCGCTGCTGGAAATTCAGTTCCTGAACTAAAGGTCTATTTCGTAACACAGTTTTAACCCTGTTGGGATCAAAATTAGGTGACACTATAGTTGAACAATATTTAGGTTTATCAGTTAGGTTTCCAACGCACTAGACAGATAGATAATATCCATAGTGTACTGAAAGTTATGCATTATATAGTATTGGGGTATATGTTCTGTCCCTGCTTGGGACTGCCGTATGTACTGATGGTTTAAAATGTGATTAAAATAGTAAACGATGGCAAAAATGAATGAAATCACTTCCAATAGTTATCTAACATATTTATCTTCGCTACGATATAGGATTCCGCATAATAGTATTTTCACACAGAAACGTGGAAGCATTTCAATTCGAGTATTGACAGCCAGTGCTGCTCTGGACTGCAGTCCAGAACAATAAATCTATTCAGTTTTCACCATTTAAACGACATGATATTCAGTAACCGTATACATGGATTCATAGATTATTAAGTTCTATTCACAACGAGCCTAAGCACACCCCGATCCGATTTATATATAATTTATAATGAAATCAATGAGGCTGCATGATCAGAAAAATTCAGGTTTTGACGATGCATCCTGAGTGCATCATATCATGTTTGGAACTTCAATATTTTAACACCAATTTTATACACATTACTAGATAACAGTACATGGATATTTTAATCATAAATTTGGGGAATTTCAAACGAGATTTTGGTTCAAGACATTTGATCGAGAACGTAGTATACACATGAAACTATCGATCGGGATTTCGAGTTTCGTCTAATCAATTCAAACGGGATTTGATCCCCATGACCCCTACATGTCTTAGCCCCGGGTTTTAGACCCGATTCCAAATGATCACGCATAACTCCAAACAATTACAGGTCATAGTAGAAAACTAGTTGGTAACAATACGACAGACACACAAACATAATTTCAATTGTCTCATTTGTATCTAATTGAAATTAAAGAATACCAAATAAAATCGAGTACTTAGATAAAAGAACAAAAGGAGAGCATTTACATATTCTTAATGAGACATGCTAATACTCAGGAAGGAAGTTATGTATAAACGAAGAACCCATTCCATCATAGGCCACAACCAAAAAATAGTATGAAAGCAACATGTATACCGATAGGGATGTCACACATAGGGGTAAAACAGTAGAGAGTAAACTCTCAATATCACCAGAGTAAGGATTCTTGATAACCTAGAATTCAATAGGGTAAAAAAAACTTGGCATGAAACTTTTAGGTGAACTCCCAACCCAAGATAACACATGTTATAGAGATAGGTTCAAGATATAGCATGATAAGCAAGTAGGAGATACTTTCCTGCGACGACCGACGGTCGGCGACCCACGATGCCGGTACGCACAAGACTACACACGGTTAGGATTCAGGCTTGGCCTCGGCGATGGAGATAAGTTGCTGGGCGGAGTCGCGCCGGATCGGCAGCGGGGGATTAGGCTCCGGAGCAAGGGAAGCTCGGGGTATACATTGGCGTTGAAGGTTGAAGAAGGAGCTGGGGTCGATGGAGGGGTTGTGCGGTGGTCGGAGGTGGCCCATAAGTGGTGGGGTGAACTGACGGGGTTGGGTGATGGCTAGAGGATGCTTGGGTTCTTGGTGTCGGGGATGATGGTGATGGTGGTGTCGGGCGGTCGGGGAAGAGGGAGGTGAGGGGAGTGACGACGGGAAGGTGAGGAGAAGGTGAGGTGAGGTCGTGATCGGCGATGGGTTTTTCTTGGATCGTCGGGTGTTGGGTTCACGGGCTTGGTGCAGGGGTTTGCTCGGGTTTTGCAACGGGGAGAAGGATGGAGAGAGGAAGGTGGAGGTGAGAATGGTGAGGGATGGTCGACGGTGACGTGGCGACGACGGTGAAGATAGGGGTTAGGGTTCTCGGGGTTGTGGGTTTCGTCACGAGGAGGCAGGGAAGAATAGGGAGGTGAGAATAGAGAGGAGGAAGGTAAGAATAGGGAGAGAGAGGGTGAACGTGAGATGAAAGAGAGAGAGAGAACGTGGGTGGGATGTTTAATAATTAATTGGAAAAAATTATGAAGAAGAAAGAGAGAGAGAGTAACGGGAAAATCGATATATAATTATAAAGTTTTTAATGAAATTAATTTGTAGGATTTGGGTTTAAATGAGGATTTTTTTTTGAATTTGAAAAGAAAAGAGAAGGTAAGTAATCTGTTGGTTAAAAGTAAGTCCTTGGGTTGTTGGGCTTGGGCTCAAGAAAATTTTGAAGGAAAAGCGTGGGATTTAAATATGGACTTGGGCTTAGGGTTAGGTTCATAGGAAACAAAATAATTAGAATATAATACAAAATTTAAAATGGGTAAAATATTTTATTTGAATACAGGTATTGGCGTAGATAAAGACTGTGTATTACATCATACCACCCTTACAAAAATTTCGTCCTAGAAATTAAAAGAACGAAAAAGAAAGCGATGATACAATGGCTACTCGAAGAGATGTGGGAACCGCGAATGGATATCCTCCTCACGTTTCCAGGTAGATTCCCCAGGTGAACGACCGTCCCAAGACACTCGGACTAACGGAATGGCTTTATTCTTCAGCACCTTCTCTCTACGGTCGAGTATAGTAGTAGGCTGCTCCACATGAGTTAAATCGGTACCCAAAGTCAATTCTGAATGATCGAGAACGTGACTGTTGTCTCGAATGTAGCGCCGCAACAGTGACACATGAAATGTGTCGTGCACTCTCGCCAACGATGGGGGTAAGGCAAGACGGTAAGCCACTTCTCCAACTCGCTCCAATACCTCGAATGGCCTGATGAATCGGGGACTGAGTTTCCCGCGACTTCCAAACCTGATAACACCGTGGGTAGGTGAGATCTTCAAAAACACATGATCTCCGACGTCGAATTCTAGTGCTCTCATGCTGGCATCCGCTCAACTCTTCTGTCGATCCTGAGCCGTCTTAATGCGATGTCTGATCATCTGGACCTTATCTACTATCTGAAAAATAAGTTCGGGGCCCGGTAATCTTCGCTCACACACAACATCCCAACAAATAGGGAATCGACATTTCCACCCATAAAGTGTTTCGAATGGAGCCATCTGGATGCTATCTTGGAAACTGTTATTATAAGAAAACTCCACCAGATGAAGGTGATCCTCCCAAGAAACCTGGAAGTCTAGCATGCAAGCCCTTAACATGTCCTCGAGCGTCTGAATAGTACGTTCGGACCGTCCGTTCGTCTGTGGATGGTAAGCCGTGCTGAACTTGAGACGTGTACCCAGACTCTCATGTAAGCTCTTCCAAAAGTGCGAAACGAATCTGGTGTCCCGATCTGATACTATACTTACCGGAACTCTGTGAAGTCGCACTACTTCTTGCATGTATTTCTCCGCCAGCGACTCTGTCGACTGTCCTACCCGGAAGGGTATAAAGTGTGCTGCTTTTGTAAGACGGTCGACGATAACCCAAACGGCGTTGTTGCCTCGTGGACTCTGCAGTAAAGCATTCACAAAATCCATAGTGACGTGCTCCTATTTCCATTCGGGTATCGGAAGCGGTTGCAACAGTCCAGCTGTTCTCTGGTGTTCAGCCTTTACTTGCTGGCATACTAAGCACTTGGATACAAACCGTGCAATCTCTCGCTTCATCCCGTTCCACCAATAGTGTTGCCTCATATCTCGATACATTTTCGTACCTCCCGGATGTACAGAATAAACTGAACTGTGAGCCTCAGCTAGTACTTCTTCTCGAACACCCCCCTTGGGAACGCAGAGCCTGCTACCGAATCTTAAAGATCCGTCTCGATGTATGAATAAGTCTGTCCTCAGTCCGGCTTCCACCCGTTCTCTGCAATCTAGGATCATCGGCTTGCGCAGCCTTAATGCGATCTATAAGAGAAGACTGCACCTGTAACTGCAAAAACTGCCTGATTGCACTCGATGTAACAACCTCTAGTTCGAGCTTCCGAAAATCCTCAATGATGCTTCTCTGATTGGTCAACATCATGACCGCTGGCTTGCGACTAAGAGCGTCGGGTACGCCATTTACCTTTCCCGGATGGTACTGTAAGTCCAAGTCGTAGTCCGCTATTAGTTCTAGCCATCGGCGTTGTCTCATATTCAATTCCCTCTGAGAGAACACGTATTTCAGACTCTTGTGATCCGTGTACACTTCCACCTTTTCGCCCAGTAAGTAATGTCTCCAGATCTTCAATGCGAAAACCACTGCGGCTAACTCCAAGTCGTATGTTGGGTAGTTCTTCTCGTGATTCTTAAGCTGCCATGAGGCATAAGCAACTACCCGACCGTGCTGCATCAGAACGCAGCTTAAACCTTTCCCTGACGCATCGCTGTGTATCACCAAACCACCTGAATTATCTGGCACTGTAAGAATAGGGTCCGCGGTCAACTTTTGTTTCAGTATCTCAAAAGCCTGAGTATATTCCTCTGTCCATACGTAAGGCACTTCCTTCCGTGTCAGCTAAATTGGGGGTCAGGTGATTATAAGGTTCAAGAATGAGATAAAGTAATTGCTTGTAATAAGGGGAAAAAATGTTGTAAGTAGGGTCAATTAATACATCAAGCGGGCTTTAAAGGTACAATACTCTAGGAAAAATTCGATTGAACCAGAACTTTATTATTCAGAAAATCTTGAAAGGGTACAATTGAGAGATAAATGCGGCCCTAAACTATACACCGTTTTTATTTGGCCCTAAGAAAAGAAAATAAGTCGCGTCAGTCGCGATTGTGGAAGTTCAACAAGTTGCGATACGTTCTCACGCTAAGATGGGGCGTCCATTCCTACAGTGCCTTGCCTGGATATCTGCTTGAGCTTCTTCAGCCTCGAGTTCCTCTTCACTTGAGGTTTCATCCCCCGATTCCTCCTCGGCTGGAGCTCCGTCTTCAGATTCCTTCCCTATAGGGTTTTCTTCTTTTAGCTTTTCCTCTTCGGCGGGAGCTTTCTCATCGGAATCCATCTCCATATGCTCTGCCTCTTCCTGGTCCCTTTCTGGATCCTCTTCCTCAGGATTCTCCTCTTCAGGATCCTCATCTGGATCCTCCTCTACTATATTTTCCTGTGGATCCTCTTCTATCGGGTCTCTTTCTGGATCCTCCTCTTCAGGGTTTTCTTCTGGATCCACTTCCACTGCATTTTCCTGTGGATCCCCTTCTATCGGGTCTTCTTCGGGATCCTCCTCTCGTCGTCGGAATCATTAATCATATTGATCTATGGAACTGCGGCATCGACTCCCTCGTCCTCGGATTCGCTGTCGTCGAAAATAACCTGTGGGCCATCGACTTCGATGTATGAACTCACTAATATACAGTCGAAAGAAATGCATAACCTAGTGTCCTCATCGATAAGCGGTGCTTCCCCAGGGTTGGCCATAGCCTGAAAAGTAAGGGTCATGATCAGATAATGGAACACGAAAGAAAATAACAACTCATAATGCAGAACACGAGGAAAAGATAAGGTAGGTAAGATTCAAAACATGAATGGTGATGCACAAGTATTATATGGAAGTGAAAGCAAGGAAACGAAGTATAATTCAAGGGATCCTTAAATTGAACTGCAATCTTATTCTAAACCCGGCGCTCTGATACAAAAAAAAAACCATGTCACGCCCCGCTTCCCAAAATACAGAATACGAGGGTGACAAGGCCAGCCATACTCCTACGATCTAAGAAAAATCCTGCCGTAGTCACCTTTCGGCTTCTAGCATTATATAGTAATCAGTAAAACTTAGCATGGATAAAGAAAATGCAGTCACTGAAACTATCGAATATAAAGAAAACTGAATGCAATGGAAGTAAACAAGAGGGCAACTAACCAGGGATATCAAGGGAATGATATAACTGGTTCACTGGTCTGAATCTTCGCGGTTTTCTCGAGATCAGACGAATCCACTTCTATAACTGAGCATGCATACTCAAATCGTCAGGACGACGCAATAGCAATATTATAATAGTATTAATGGGGCAAGAAAATTTTGAAGGAAAAGTGTGGGATTTAAATATGGACTTGGGCTTAGGGTTAGGTTCATAGGAAACAAAATAATTAGAATATAATACAAAATTTAAAATGGGTAAAATATTTTATTTGAATACAGGTATTGGCGTAGATAAAGACCGGGCATTACACTCACTAAGTTCCAAAATAAGTAAGAGAAAATAATATATAATGTGAATAGAAACCAAATGAACGGTAGACTGGTAATGTTGAATATGATCATTCACAGGTATAAGATAGTTATTCTAACGTGGTTATTTGTAGTTTGATAAAAAAAGGTATTCATGTATATGATAGGAGTCCATCTTACCCCGTGAACTATGGAAACATGTAGTATAAGGTCCCGTCATAACACACGGGACAACGACATGTGAATTCATATAGGTGTCTTTTAAGTGACCTCTCGTGCCACGATATACGTACCGTACCAATCTACACCTTTATCCCCGCGTATTGTATTGTATAGATTAGGATTACAGGTCATGACCGAATCCATGGATATAAAAAAAGTACAGGTTCATGTGCAAGATGTAATCATGTATTCAGGTATTCATGTCAAGTTATATCCATTGTCACGCCCCGCTTCCTGGTATATGGCGAAGGGGACGCGACTGGTCCGCTACGTATTTACTCAGAAACAAACACGCTAAGCGTAACTAAGCAATATAAAAGAGAATATACACAAGAGATAAGGTATAATAAAAACATCAACTTTATTTATTAACATTCTTTTGTACAATGCATGAAAAGGAAATACAACTGAAATAAAAGCGATGCCTAAACAATGGCATAACAGGAAATTAAAGGTACTGAATAGAAAATATACAATGTCTAGAGCTCAGGGTCTTCGCTGTACTGATCCAAGTCTTCTGCAATTGGCTCGATCTCTGACGGTTCCAAATCACCTGACGACATTCAAAGAAGAAAGAAATAGAATGTCGTCAGCGAACAGGTCACTCGGTAAGTCCCAAAGATAAGAGGAGAAATAGAATAGACAGATAGTAAGAGATAGAGAGAGTAGTTTTTACAGTTGTATTATAATGTTATATTGTTGTATTTAGTGTTAACGCTGTTGTTTGTAGCTTGGTACAGAAGGATGCCAGTGTATACGAAAGGAGTCTCACTTGCCCCGGAGACTAAGGTATCAGGAACTCAAGAAACCGTTGGGCCACGGTACAACAACAACGGAATATAGGTTAGGTGTCTTAATCTTACCGTCTCGTGCCATTTTTAACACCTTCCGTACCAATCTACCCCTTAAACCCCATAGTGTTTTGATTGTATTGTTTGTCTTGTAAATTGTATTGATTGTATAATTGATTGACTGACCGAAACCATGATATCAGTAAACGGATGTAACCGTAGAATTATGTAAATGGAATAACTGGAGAACCATGTAAATGGAATGTATATCCATGGTTCGGTTCGGTCAAGTTGTATAAATTGATAATTGGATTCATGGATTCATGTTGAATTGTAATATTGAAGATTGTAGATTGTACTTGAATCATATTCAAGTCAGATTATACTTAGACTCGAACTGAGTCAGACAGTTAGCAAAGTAAATTGAAGTCCTGATTGTTTTTATTAATTTGTCTACCTAAGATAGGCAAGCACCCACTTCTCCGGCTCCCTGATGCTCAAGAGATTGGTTCCGCTTAAACCTATGTTTGCTAGGGTCCTTAGGGTAATTTATAGAACTTGAGGGGGTTTTATGTAAAAATACTTTTATATACTTTTTCAAAATATACCCCAAGCATTTATTATTCATATTAGGGTTGTAATGAATATGGATTTTATATTGTGATATTTCTAATGAAAATATCCTAAATTCAGAAATAAAGGTATTTATTTGTAATATTGATTTATATGGAATTCGTGGTATTTTAATGTAAAATTGATTCTTGTGTTTTTTAGAAAAAGGTGGAATATTTATATCATAACAAAATAGGAATTTTAATGATAAATATACATATATCTGTACAAAAATAATTTTAATATATTTTTTATATTCTAAAAATCTCATTTTCTTAAGATGTCGTATTTTAAATCTTTCGAGACCAAATGCTCCTTGCGGAGGTCTGAATCTCGCACTACTAAGCCCGAGGATGTGCGATAATCCGCACCATCCCGAACGGGTTCCCCAAATGGGTTGTAGCGGTGCTTTGCAAAGATTGTATAAATACTAAATCCTTTAGAAAACGGTTTTATGAAGTAAATGGTATTTATTTGTAAAGATGTCAATTTTCCGTATTCTATGTTCTAGGGCCTCCTAAGTCAACTAGACTATTCCTAACTGGTCCAAAACGATAAGTTGTGAGATACCTCAAATCGCCTCTTCACCGCCAATTGTGGCCAAGTAAGTACAAGTGAAGAAAGGAGGGCTCCGCTCACGAATCACCGTGAGACGGGACTTTTAAATTTACCTTTCTCACTTGCCTACCCTAGACACCACAAAGTCAGGTTTAGATAAACGACCGATGTCCACAACTTATCGTATTTTCATAATAATTGGTATTTATTTAAAAAGTGTATCAAAACTAATCTTTTAGAAATGGTTTTATTAAGTATATGGTATTTAAATGAAATTGCGTGTTTTCTTCTATTCTGGGTTCTCAGGGGGTGTTGCATATGAGTGTGTGAGGAGGTAGGTTGTTATCTCGTGATCTACTTTAAATGTATAGCAAGTTTGATGGGGTTAAATGAAGGATTGAAACAATGTGGTATTTAAGTGAAAATACGATGAATGGAAATAGCTATCATTTTATGTAATGAAACTTGATCAATTTGTTTGATTAGTGTTTAATAGTCAACATGAGGAAGTTTAAGTATGATTGTATTAGTGAGAAATGGAATTTTATAGGAAACCGAATCGGAAATCGGATTTGTTCTGATTCCGTCGGCTTTGTAAAACCGTATTTTTTAGATAGAAGAGATAGATAGAAAATGGGACTTACGATTTTAGGACACACAAGAGGGTGAGAGGGAAGTAGTGGAATCGCCGATGTGTTGCGTCGTCGCCGGCAGTTCCTAAAACGATCGCCGGAAGTTCCGCCGGGAATTCGTCGGAGCTTCACCTCGAGCTCGTTTTCAAAGTGCACAAGATTCTTGAAATTTTGAGAGAGTGGGCTCAGAATTTTGGGGTGAGAGGGTAAAGGGTAGCGGGTGTATTTATAGGGTTATGGTAGGTGAAAGGTTAAAATGAAAAATGTGATAAAATGTATTAAAAGTGGAGTAATTGGGGTTTTAAAAGAGCTCTGGAAATGGTCTGAGGCTGAAACTTTGCAGGTGCATAGGGAATATGAAAAGACACAACTTTCATGTTGGGGTCGTCGCCGGAATCGGCCGACTCGGCCGTGACTCGATCGGAGGACTGAGTCGGCCGAGTCGGGGCCGATTTGGCCGATTTCCGGCCGAGTCAGGCCGCCGGGATCCCCCCGACGGTTCATCTACCCTCTGGCAATGTTACATCTTTGGATGTAGTGGGGTTTTTGTGAGATATGGACGTGTAAACTCTTGGTATTCTAAAGGTTCAAAATAAAAACAATATTAAAAATAATGTGGGGTATGAGATTTGAACTCTGGTGGCTTCGTTCAGCAGTGCAAGGTATTACCAATGAGCTACAAGCTCCTTCTTGTAATTATGGAGCTAATTAATTAATTACTTAAAGTAATAACAGTAAATGTAAATACCCCAAGTATACATTAATTTTAAAGCAAATTTTTTGTACACTAAAAATGGAGTTGTTACATTCTTTTAACTTGTAATTAAAAAGCAAAATAATTACTTATAACTTATGCTCAGGCTAAAATACCCCTTTATGGATTTTTTGAATTTTTTTTGTAAAAACTTGTATTGGAAATTTGGGGTTGTTACATTCTACCCTCCTTATAAAAATTTCGTCCTCGAAATTTGTAAAAGGAAAGTTTAACAGATTCAAGAAAGTTTAGTGACTGAAGTACTGACAGTGTGTGAAAAAATAACAAAGTGGTGCAAGGGTTTTAAAAATGTGAAAAAGGCTTACCGATATTATCTTGGCCTACAGTCTCGGCTTCTACGGCTGCTAATGTGAAAGTTTGTCGCCGTGGTATCTTCCTTCTAGCCGGAGGCACATTCTGTCCTTGGGGCTTGTTTCTCTGCCCTCGAGGCATGTTCCTCATTGCCTGTTGGAATTGGCGAGTAAGCTGTGCAGGAGTTCTGTGTGGAGGTGGTGCTGGGAGTGCAGGACGAGTTGCAGGAGCCTGGATAGCTGGCCGCTGCGGGTAGTTGGTAGGTGTGTGAGCTGAGTTGTATATATATGGACAGGTCTCAATTCTGTGATTGGACGCGTCACAAACTAGGCACATGCCTTTTGCGCGCCTACAGTCCTTTATCAAATGTCCATCTCTCTTGCAATGGAAACAGAAATGTGGTCTTGGCTGGTTATTGGGTTCTTCAGTTCTCCTGGGTTCGAACGTTGGCCTGGAAGAGGCTCCTCCTGCCATTTGAGTGGCAGAGCGTTTCAAACCGGCAGATTGAGTTCTGCCCCTTGCTTTTATCACTGCCTCATAACTGCGGGCAGCTTCCAGAGCATCCTCATGAGTCAGAAATTTCCCTGTGGCTAGTGCAGCCTGGATTTCCGTGTCCAAACCTTGTTGGAATTGACGGGCTCTGATCTCATCCGTCGGTATCTGGTGTGCCGCAAATCTGTTACGGTCTTGTGTTAGCTGTGTATTATGTGATATCAAAAATTTGAAATACTGTGACATATCTTACCGACTGAGTATGGTGAACTCAGCGTCATACTCATCTACTGACTTGACCCACATAGAACCTTATTGTAGATGAATGAACTGTTGTTCCATGGCAAACCTGGCAGTCACAGGGAAGTATTTCGCGTCGAACCTATCGCGAAAAGTCTTCCATTCAATGGGCTGATCAAGACGGCTTTCTTCTGCCTTCCACCAGTTCCGTGCATTGTCCGTGAGTTGCAGCTTTGCAACTCGGACCCAACCTATTTCTGGCACTTGTGCTGCTGCCAGATCATCCTCGATACTTTGAGCCCATTCCTCAGCTTCCAGTGGGCTCCCCTTTCCTGAGAACTGTTTGGGATGTAAAACTCTGAATTGCTTCACCCCAGGTGCGTTAGTCTCGGGACGGTTCAGGAGTTGTTGCTGTCCTTCAAGAAGGCTGTGGATCGCCTCAAGTAGCACAGTTTTCTCGGTGGGTGGCGCAGGAACAGCAGGTGTAAGAGGTGGTGGTGGAGGTGTGTTGTTGACATTGGTGCTGGTGTTGTTCGGGGAATCCATAACCTTGAAGAAAAATTTGGGTTAGGATAGATTCAAGTACATGAAATGATAAGATTCAAGGAATATGAAATTGTAAGATTTAAGGAACATGAATTGTAAAGAATATTTTAGTTGCTGGTTCTTGTGCTATATTGCTTAGGTTGTTCACGCAGAACAGAACTGCATGATAGAGTTTCATACAGCTCTGACCTGCATGGGCCACCAACAAAACCTGTCACGCCCCACTTCCCAGTATACGGCGAAGGGGATGCGACTGGTCCGCTACGTATTTACTCAGAAGTAAATACGTTAAGCGTAACTAAGCAATATAAAAGAGAATATACACAAGAGACAAGGTATAATAAAACTAGCAACTTTATTTATTAACATTCTTTTGTACAATGCATGAAAAGGAAATACAACTGAAATAAAAGCGATGCCTAAACAATGGCATAACAGGAAATTAAAGGTACTGAATAGAAAATGTACAATGTCTAGAGCTCAGGGTCTTCGCTGTACTGATCCAAGCCTTCTGCAATTGGCTCGATCTCTGACGGTTCCAAATCACCTGACGACATTCAAAGAAAAAAGAAATAGAATGTCGTCAGCGAACAGGTCGCTCGGTAAGTCCCAAAGATAAGAGGAGAAATAGAATAGACAGATAGTAAGAGATAGAGAGAGTAGTTTTTACAGTTGTATTATATTGTTATATTGTTGTATTTAGTGTTAATGTTGTTGTTTGTAGCTTGGTACAGAAGGATGCCAGTGTATACGAGAGGAGTCTCACTTGTCCCGGAGACTAAGGTATCAGGAACTCAAGGAACCGTTGGGCCGTGGTACAACAACAACGGAATATAGGTTAGGTGTCTTAATCTTACCGTCTCGTGCCACTTTTAACACCTTCCGTACCAATCTACCCCTTAAACCCCGTAGTCTTTTGATTGTATTGTTTGTCTTGTAAATTGTATTGATTATATAATTGATTGACTGACCGAAACCATGATATCAGTAAACGGATGTAACCGTAGAATCATGTAAATGGAATAACTGGAGAACCATGTAAATGGAATGTATATCCATGGTTCGGTTCGGTCAAGTTGTATAAATTGATAATTGGATTCATGTTGAATTGTAATATTGAAGATTGTAGATTGTACTTAAATCATATTCAAGTCAGATTATACTGAGACTCGAACTGAGTCAGACAATTAGCAAAGTAAATTGAAGTCCTGATTGTTTTTATTAATTTGTCTACCTAAGATAGGCAAGCACCCACTTCTCCGGCTCCCTGAGGCTCAAGAGATTGGTTCCACTTAAACCTATGTTTGATAGGGTCCTTAGGGTAATTTATAGTACTTGAGGGTTTTTTATGTAAAAATACTTTTATATACCTTTTCAAAATATACCCCAAGCATTTATTATTCATATTTAGGGTTGTAATGAATGTGGATTTTATATTGTGATATTTCTAATGAAAATATCCTAAATTCAGAAATAAAGGTATTTATTTGTAATATTGATTTATATGGAATTCGTGGTATTTTAGTGTAAAATTGATTCTTGTGTTTTTTAGAAAAAGGTGGAATATTTATATCATAACAAAATAGGTATTTTAATGATAAATATACATATATTTATACAAAAATAATTTTAATATATTTTTTATATTCTAAAAATCTCATTTTCTTAAGATATCGTATTTTAAATCTTTCGAGACCGAATGCTCCTTGCGGAGGTCTGAATCTCGCACTACTAAGCCCGAGGATGTGCGATAATCCGCACCATCCCGAACGGGTTCCCCAAATGGGTTGTAGCGGCGCTTTGCAAAGATTGTATAAATACTAAATCCTTTAGAAAACGGTTTTATGAAGTAAATGGTGTTTATTTGTAAAGATGTCAATTTTCCGTATTCTATGTTCTAGGGTCTCCTAAGTCAACTAGAATATTCCTAACTGGTCCAAAACGACAAGTTGTGAGATACCTCAAATCGCCTCTTCACCGCCAATTGTGGTCAGGTAAGTACAAGTGAAGAAAGGAGGGATCCGCTCACGAATCACCGTGAGACGGGCCTTTTAAACTTACCTTTCTCACTTACCTAGCCTAGACACCACAAAGTCAGGTTTAGATAAACGACCGATGTCCACAACTTATCGTATTTTCATAATAATTGGTATTTATTTAAAAAGTGTATCAAAACTAATCTTTTAGAAATGGTTTTATTAAGTATATGGTATTTAAATGAAATTGCTTGTTTTCTCGTATTCTGGGTTCTCAGGGGGTGTTGCATATGAGTGTGTGAGGAGGTAGGTCGTTACCTCGTGATCTACTTTAAATGTATAGCAAGTTTGATGGGGTTAAATGAAGGATTGAAACAATATGGTATTTAAGTGAAAATACGATGAATGGAAATAGCTATCATTTTATGTAATGAAACTTGATCAATTTGTTTGATTAGTGTTTAATAGTCAACATGAGGAAATTTAAGTATGATTGTATTAGTGAGAAATGGAATTTTATAGGAAACCGAATCGGAAATCGGATTTGTTCCGATTCCGTCGGCTTTGTAAAACCGTATTTTTTAGATAGAAGAGATAGATAGAAAATGGGACTTACGGTTTTAGGACACACAAGAGGGTGAGAGGGAAGTAGTGGAATCGCCGATGTGTTGCGTCATCGCCGGTAGTTCCTAAAATGATCGCCGGAAGTTCCGCCGGGAATTCGTCGGAGCTTCGCCTCGAGCTCGTTTTCAAAGTGCACAAGATTCTTGAAATTTTGAGAGAGTGGGCTCAGAATTTTGGGGTGAGAGGGTAGAGGGTAGTGAGTGTATTTATAGGGTTAGGCTAGGGTTAGGGTAGGTGAAAGGTTAAAATGAAAAATATGATAAAATGTATTAAAAGTGGAATAATTAGGGTTTTAAAAGAGCTCTGGAAATGATCTGAGGCTGAAATTTTGCAGGTGCATAGGGAATATGAAAAGACACAACTTTCATATTGGGGTCGTCGCCGGAATCGGCCGACTCGGCCGTGACTCGGTCGGAGGACTGAGTCGGCCGAGTCGGGGCCGATTTGGCCGATTCCCGGCCGAGTCAGGCCGCCGGGATCCCCCCCGACGGTTCATCTACCCTCTGGCAATGTTACATCTTTGGGTGTAGTGGGGTTTTTGTGAGATATGGACGTGTCAACTCTTGGTATTCTAAAGGTTCAAAATAAAAACAATATTAAAAATAATGTGGGGTACGGGATTTGAACTCTGGTGGCTTCGTTCAGCAGTGCAAGGCATTACCAATGAGCTACAAGCTCCTTCTTATAATTATGGAGCTAATTAATTAATTACTTAAAGTAATAACAGTAAATGTAAATACCCCAAGTATACATTAATTTTAAAGCAAATTTTTTGTACACTAAAAATGGAGTTGTTACATTCTTTTAACTTGTAATTAAAAAGCAAAATAATTACTTATAACTTATGCTCAGGCTAAAATACCCCTTTATGGATATTTTGAATTTTTTTTGTAAAAACTTATATTGGAAATTTGGGGTTGTTACATCCATTGTTCGGTCAAGTCGAGTCAAGTGTTCAAGTTTGAGTTGGATATTTGAATTCGAGTGTTCAGGTTCATGATCAAGTATTCAAGTTTGTGTTTGATTTTGGATTCTGGTTTGAGTTTGGATTCAGGTTGAAGTCAGTATCTTATGAAAGAATTTAGTTCTTGAAAATTCTTAAGTTCGGAAGCAATAGGCAACTGTTGCACATGGATGGAAGGATTTGTGTCTTTTTTCCATGATAATTGCTATTGATAACTCCGTTAAGTCGTCTAAGCTGAATAGGCAAGTACTCACTTTCTCTAGCTCCCCGAGGCTCAAAAGAATTGATACCACTTAAACTTATATTAATCTAGAGTCGTTAAATATTGTTTGCATTGCTCGAGGGGTTTTATGAAAAATACACTAATATTGTTAAAAATAAATCTCGAGTGTGATTTATAATATTTAGGGTTTTCATTAACATGTATTTTAAAATTTTTATGGTTTTTAGTGATAAAAACTTAGTTTTTAAAAGTTTATGGTATTTATTGAAAACCAGCTCTTTTGAAAACTTGATGGTATCTTATTATAAATATAATTTTTCATTTAAAAAATATAGTTTTATAATATGTTTTTATTGAAAATAAAGATTCATAGTTTTATATAAATTTTTCAAAGTTTAGTTTTGTTTTAGAAAAGTCGTATTTCTTAAAAACCGTATTTTTTAATTTCCTTTCGAGACCGAATACTCCGTGAGGAGTTCTGCATCCCGCTCTACTATCCCAAGGATGTGCGATAATCCGTACCATCCATTACCGGGTCCTCTAACGAGAGTTGTAGAGGCGTAATTTCTAAGGATTTAAAATATCGATTCAAAAGAAACCCGTTTTGAAAAGTGTGGTATTTTAATATAAAACCTATTCTTAAAATAACCATATATTTAGAATACCGTGCTATGAAACCATGGTGTGCGTGTAGGGTAGGTCGTTATCCCGTGGATTTTCCTAAAAGTATGTAAACTAGTTATCGAAAAAGGGGTTATACTAAAGTTCGTGGTATTTTAATGAAAAGTTTGTTATATGATTGTTTGACATGAAATTTTTTGTTGAACTATAAGCTAAATGATATGCATAATGTTAAGAGTGGTGTTGGGATATTATTTTGACTATTTTTCTTGTAAAGTGGGTGAAAAGGTTTGAAAAGAAAGCAATATCGGTTCTAACTCCAATTTACCGATATATTTTAAGAATGCGATTTTAGTTGAAAAGAAAGAGAGGGGGAAGGGGTTTGCGGTTTTATAACGTCAAGAAAAGAGTAAGGAAGAGAGGGGGGATCCGTGGCATCGTGGTAGCTCCGGGATTGACTCCGATCTTCAACAAAAGAGAACTTGGTTGCTGGCCCCACTTGACTCCACTTGCACTTAGAAAATTTTGGGAGAAATTTGATAGAAATTTCAGAATGGGGGAAAGCTAGGGCATGAGGTGGTATTTATAGGGTAAAAAATGAGAGAGGGTGTGAAATAAAATAAATTAAAATGGATTTAATGGTGTTAATTAGAGAATTGAAGAGTCACTGTTCGATTGCAGGAAATCAAATAGTGCATGGGAGTTCAGGGGTGCTGAAGGGACTTGTGTGCAAAGCACGGAGCGATTTGGAGTATCTTGGACCGCCGGCGGCAGATGGATGGGGACTTTGGACGGTTGGATTTGGCCTAATCGTCTCGAGATTCGTGTCACCTGCTTTAATCAGTATTTACTCCTTTTTACGCATGTTTGGTTTTTCTGAAACCTTTCGATTCTCCGTGAATTGCACATGCAACTCTTGGGCTTCCGAAAAAATTAAAAAGAAAAATCTTAAAAAATAATTGGGACTGACGGGAATCGAACACACAAGCTATGTCACAGCAATGTAAAGGTTTTACCAGTAAGCTACAAGTTGCTTCTTTTTTATTGAACAAAAATAACTTATAGTTTCTATACAGGCTGAAATACCCTTTTCTATATATTTAAACAACTAATTCTATACAAGGATTTCAGAGTCGTTACAGTATACATTCACAATCACACGAGGGGATATTCATCGCGATAATCCGAACCAAACCAAGCACACCAACTTTCACAAATGTGCAAGCTCGTCTAATTGATCACACATCAATTAAGCGACGTTTACCAACACATATCAATATATGTTATTAAACCAGCTCGATTAAACACTTTAATCAAGTTAATTTGAAACCGCGACCAAACTATTTCATAATCCACGAGAACGCAAACTTGAAATTCCAAAAACCAAACTTTAAGTCCACCCAGCAGTCCAACATCCCTCATTTTTGCACATTTTCAAGCCCCAAAAGACCTAAAACAACCCCATATCCACGCCCCACATTAGGTCCTAATTCATCCCTCGATTCGGGGCTGAATCGGCCTCAGTTCAGCCCCGAATTTAGCGTGAACTGGCTAAATGATGCGCAGGTTTGGGTGCCTCCTGAGCCCACACGAAATCCTTGGTCCAAACCAAGAACCCGGGGCTCGGATTCAAGCTAAAATGAGAGGGTTTTAATGCAATTTTCAAAACTAGTTTTAGAAAAATTGGGTTTTTTAAATCTTTCGCCGCAAAAACAACTACTATAATTTAATCGGTTTTGATACCATGTTAGTAATTGATGCTAGGGTTGCAACATTTGCGGACCGCGGCAGAATAATGAACAAAAAATTTCAAGAGCATAGCACCAAAAACAACACCAAAATTCATCCAAATATAAATAGTTGTCAAAAAACAGTAAGCATAAAATAGGGTTTAGAGGGCTACAACCTTTATAGCATATCAACTGGCCTAGTGGAAGACCTAAATTAGACTCCGCATCGTAGGGATCGAGCTTGCAAGCGGACCTCCTCGACGAAGATAATCCATTTCGATAAAAAACCTAACCTAATTTTCAACTTCACCAAAAGAGCATATTTTCTGAAGTAACTTGCTATCATAATTTGCTAAAAATTGAAAGGAAGAGATGTAGTTATCTCACTCACTATTTTCTCTCTTGAGCTCTCCTTCTCTACAGAGGAAGAAGAGGAGAGAGGAAAAGCATGAAGGAATGAAGAGGAGGGAGAGAATATTTCATGCAAAAATAGTCTTTTATTCTATTTTAATATGAAGTCCATACCTCCACAGCCTTCTCATTTTCTTTATTATTAAAATAAAATGACTCATTTCTTTAATAATAATAACAAGAAAATGAGATGTCCTTCTGGATGCTTATCAAATATATGAAACATCTAAATGTGTGTTATATACGCAAAGTATATGTATCGTATACACATACATGTATTTGTATCATATACAAATACCAAGTGAAACATAAATAGAAAATGAATATAATACTAGAATATATCAATCAATCAATATATATATATATATATATATATATATATATATATATATATCAACACTTGATTTAATAATCTGGCTTATACATGGACCGGATAGTATTATAAAACGTTTGATTAATATACATGTATCATATACGCGCATTTAATTGAATCTCTGCACGTATCATCATACACACCATACATCGTTTAGGTTGACCGGAGAAAACCTCTGTATGAGACTCTAAAGTCTCAATCAATACATTGGCAGTAGGTTAGGATCATATCCGATTGAATCTGAAACACTTTCAGATCATTCTCCTCACGGGTTAACCCACAGGCAAATCAGCGGTACTGGCTGGATGTAATGGATACCCATGTATTGATTAAAAGAAGGTCGACAAGCAAGCTTATCCGAACATAATTAGAGCCTATCAGTGACAGTCACCGTACAGTCCGGTATTTTCGTAAGAAAGTGTCTCAGGCCAGATCTCGGGATAAATAATGTCAGACCTTCAATAACCCGATAAGTCATGCTGATGTCAAACTCATAACCACCTGAGATACAACTAATAACGCTTATCAGTTTATCTCAACCGTCCTGCTCAGGGACTTATGGTTATAGCCAATCAAGCACGTCACGACATCAACTCCCAATACCGGGAAAGACAAATCCCTTCGGCCGCTCACTGCCTCTATATGCTTCGGAACTGTACCCAACTAAAAACCTATTTGTACGATTCTTTAAAGCCGTGGTAGGATAGCAATCAAAATACAATGGGAACATACACAAGACACTATGGCGATCTCAGGTCAAAAGACTGCCATGTACTCATGAAACTAAAGAGCTGTTATTTGATAGTAGGTATAATACCATTTAGGAGTTCTCGGTTAGTCTGTCTATCGAAACTCATTCTCCAATAAGCACGTGTATACAATCCTCGTTGTAAAACACCAATAGCTTGTGGGACCAGCTATCGCTTTTCAACTGGGTCAGGAAATATATACACTAGTCTAATTTGGAGTACCAATATTCGGTCTTGACACTCCTACGACAAGGAACATTTAAGAATGTATTTATGGACTATTCAGGTCCCACTATTATGATCCCCATCATAATCTTGGTAGTCAAGTAAAGATCCTATGAGCTTTATCGTCATGTATTAGCGATACGTAATAACAAGCAAAACGAATACACATGAATGATAAAAACAAAAGTATACTATCATCTCGAGTAAGACCGTTTTCTCCATATAGGTCCTTATATAATTACAATAATTGTCTTCAGGACTCCTATATCCAACACCATCAAACTCAAAAAGAATATTTGTTATCGCCAAGATACAATATATTTTTTATTTTGTTTTTTTTTGTAAAAAGAGCAAAAATAAGGAAGAAAAAGGATTATACATGTGCAACACATGCATAATAATTAAACACTAAAGGTGGAGACTGATTTTGATGGATAGTCATAGGTCACAACCTTGTGTCCTGTAATTTTCGAATCTCATAAACATGCATTGGCCAATTTTGGCTCTAATATATATCATTTTCTTAATCAAACTAATATGGAGTTGACTTGAAAGAACACCTGGTTAGAATCGTCCATCAAACGTTAACTATTCAAAACAATGATTTGCACTCATTCAAAGACTACAAGTTTTTAACCCAAACAAATTTAATACATGAAATGACTTAAATATGCTCCGATTCAGATTTATTGAACTATGGTTGAGAATCTAAAACATGTTTTCAAGTTTCAAATCAAATCTTTTATCTAGAAACACAAGAAAAGATCTAGCCCATATTCATATGCATCTAACAGTCGGATGGAGCAACTGTCCATCTACAAGTATCTAAAATAAAAAATTTCATCCTTTTATTAGGTTATTGGTTTCATTATACATCAATCACTTGCATCATTAGATGCCCATATACCTCCTCCCTCCTAACATCTATTTCATATTGCAACCTTATCATAATTGATCCTATAAAAATCAAATTACACTATTTATAATAAGTCCTTGTATGGTTTTGAACACCATTATCCCCATGCCTCTATTTAGGGGCTGTTTGGTTGTTGATCACAATGATTTTGCATTGTTTGAATTCAAGAATCCAAAATACAGAGTCAGAATTAGCTGATTCTTATTTGGTTGTAGGATTTTGGGTTTTGGATTTGTTTGTTTTTTGTGGGGGCCCATCATTTTTTTAGATTCTTGAATCCAAAAAAAACTATAGATTACTATAGATTTGGTACTGTTTATATGTATTTTATGTTATTAAAAAATCCTCTCTCTGTCTTTCTTATCCTTACATCCAAATCCCACTTATTTTTTTCCAACTAAACAAGGATTAGAAGAATCTACAAATCCATCGCTGGATATCTAATGGCAACCAAACACAAAATTAGTTAATCCGGATTTTTTAACTGTACTGTTTTGGAATCCAAATTTCAAAAACCTTCACCCATACAGCCCCTTACGAGATGGAGACGTGTATTGATCAATGCCACCTTAAATGATCGGAACGATTTTATGTCATAAAAGCATTTCCTTTATCATTATCCAGATGTATCCCCACTTCACATGATGGGACGACATTTTAATATAGGCTCATCATATATTCCCTATCAACTGCTCAAAGATATTTCTATTTGCAATATTTCTTCTTCTTCTTTCTATCTAGTCCCCTCAAATATCCAATTTTGCACATTAGGTCTTAGGACCACATTTTTTTAGTCACCTCATTAAACATTAGATAACTAATAATTTTTGAAAAAAATTACTTATTATTAGGGTGGTACAATAAAAGGCAAAATGGAGAAAAAGTTTTCCGAATGAGAAAAGTTTTGAGGTTTTAAAATTTGAAAGAGAGATTGAAAGAAAATAATTAACAATATGGCATGCTCCGTTTCCTTAACGCCAAAATTAATTTCTATTTGGCTTTTCTCATATTAGCGGACTTTGTTTCTGTGTCCATGAAACATGGTGGTTTCCATCGTTAGCCTATATAAAAGAAAAGGTTTGTTTTTACGCACTCCTGTGTTGTAAGAATTATTTTTTCACAGCATAATACTTCCTATGTAACAAGATAAACCATTAATAAGAGAACTATAATTTAGACCATCTTGCTTATGCTTGGAAAATACTTCTCCTTTTCATTTAAAGCACTAGTGTTTTGTCACGTGCACGCACATGATTAAATTAATTATAAGAGATAACAAAAGGGATTTGTTACTTCTGTAATTCACTTATATCCATACTCTATTGTTTTAATTTATAATTAATTTGTTATGTTAAGAGAGTTATGAATATTTGGGAGGTTAATTATGATTTTTTTTAAAAACCTGTAATTTAAATACACAGGTTTTAGTTCTGTAATATTTTTGTTCACCTTGATAATCTATTTTTAAAAAACATCTGTATACTATTATTTTATAAACTTTGGTTATTGATTTTAAAGGATTTTTTCATACCAAAAAGATTAATGATGTGGACCATCTTAGAAAAAATGATTTTTCTTATCCCCATCCCAATATTTTATATGAATTAAATCAGAGAGTGCTGCATACACCCCCTTCTTTCTAGTTCTAGTATAGAGATAAATAGTCTTTTTGACATATAATGTGCATATAATTAAATAAGCCAAAAAACATTAAAAAAAAACAGAAAGATTTGTTGCTATTGTTATATGTGTGTGGTTCGTTTCTCTAATTTGTGATCGATTTATTGCTATAAAAGATTTGTAAAGATTTGAAAATTTGTGATTCTTATATATTGATTTCTCAAAATTATAGAAAAAATCCTTTTCGTTTGAAGAGCTCCTTATCTTGGACATCAAAATAGCACGGTCCAGATAATTGAGCTTTCATGCGAAAAAAGGTAAATCAATTACGCAATTAACCAGTGCAAGGCACATAGCCCAGCGGTCTGCAATATGAGTTTATGGGGGAAGACCTGGGATCTCCCATTTAGTGCTTCGAAGAGGGCGAGGCTTTTGGGCTTCGTTGCGGTAAAGAAATTATGCAATTAACTAAATTTATTGGGAGCAATTTGAAAAAAAATCCTATGTAAATTAATTTCTCGGGCGGCTGATTAATCGAGTGGATGTATTCTGCCTAATACAGTCGAAGACTCAAAGAGACCAATATCTACTCTCTTTCTCTCTCTCTCTCATTTCTCTCTCTTTAAACCCTTGCAAATCACAATATCTCCCCTTTGAATCCTCTATTTTCATGGAATTTGATGTCTTAACCTCTCAAATTCGCATTTCTTTCAGGTTGATTTCAGCTCGATTAGCTCTCTATCTATGGAAAGTTTGCTTCTTTTAGTATTGTTTATGGGTTTGCTGAAAGATCTGTGAAAGTTTGAATCCTGCAGGTTTCCAGAGTGATTAGAAGAAGAAAGGTTGGAAAATTTTCAGTGAAGAGAGAGGGGAAAAATATAAAAATTTGGGCATGGAATCGTTGAAGAGTGTTTGTGCAGTTCTGCTTGTGTATCAGACGATGGTGGAGTTTGTGTCTGGGAATGTGGTTCTGATGGGGAACAACGTTTCTAAATCTTTCGATGATATGGAGGCTAATTTCAGT
Source organism: Agapanthus africanus (assembly GCA_030015575.1). Lineage (NCBI taxonomy): Eukaryota > Viridiplantae > Streptophyta > Magnoliopsida > Asparagales > Amaryllidaceae > Agapanthus > Agapanthus africanus. The sequence continues at coordinate 185,553,768 of JASDDO010000024.1, forward strand.
AAGGAATTTTCTTTCCTTTAATGTTGTTTTGATTAAAAGAGAATTTTGTTTGTGTTGACAAGTGGTTCTTGTACCTAAATTTATTAGCTTCCTCATGTGTTGTTTTAGGGTTGAAGGGTCATCGGGGTCAGAACTTCGCATAAATAAATGCTAAGTTGTTATCGTATCATGTCATTAGTGATTTTTTAGGCTCACTATTTAAAACTTTCAGATATGTATCTTTGTCAAGGAAACACTGTGAGTTAGCCGGGGGAAAGGTGAATAGTAATATAAGTTTGGGCGCCAACATTCATTGCTTTAACACGGTATAATTAGTCGTGTCATTGCCATATGGACTTGCGAAATAAATCGATCAAGCGAAACCGAAGCAGGGTTGCTCGAAATTGCCTATGTATCGTAAAATAGCATGATGTCGAATTAAGATTAGTCACATATCCTATTTTAATAAGAACCTAAGTTATCCAGAGATTTTGGATGAAAATGAGGATTCATCGTGACACTCTGATTGCAAAGATGACATTTTAAGCTAGGTGTTAGGTTTAAGCTATCTCAAGCAAAATTCTTAACATATTTTCTTACAACGCAGCCGATTAATATTTAAACGAACTCATATCACCTACCCACATGTACAACCACATTTACATAGGCATCTATGCAATATAAAGATTTTATTATGTCAGGATTTTGGAAGTTATTATCCCAAATTCTTACTGTAGTCGTATTAAGCAGTAATGGTAAGAGTTAAAACTTGTCTAGCTGTCCTGACTCCAGACCATACAAGCTTCTTTCTTTTTCCGTTTGTCGGTAGCAGCGCTGATAGCCTAAACTTCTACTTCTCCTGTATTCTTGTAGACACTTTTAAAGGTATTTAGGGTTAAAGAACCAGTAAAATCCCTTATTTCAATTGCTTGGAGCCAGTGATAATGGATATTATGAAACAGTCTAGGGTTGTTTGAGTACGTTACAATTCTTTGTTACTTTACCTTGTACGAGGTTTATTTAGTGATTTTTGTCGAATCAGTACTCAGATTTCCTTACTTGAGTGGGATTCCTTGTTTGAGGTCAAATAAAGTTCATGGGAGAATCATCTTTTTATCAATAAATTTAGTTGGGGGTCTTGCTGCTCTCAATAGTTTGAAACAATTTATTTTGCTTCATTTTGGGAGGTGTATGGCCAAATTCGCATCTTACACCATAAGGGAGTAAAGGGTAGCTATTATTGGAAACTTGAAAGCTTTGTTTCCCAGCATTGAATGTGAAAAACTAAATCAGGATACCTAAATTGTCAATACAGTTAGCTTTGGTTATATCTTCCCAGAGCTACCTTTTTTTAATAGGTTTATAAGAGGATATTACATGGTGTTATGTATCAAAATCCACTGTTTCATGCATTGTCCATCCATGCCCCAAATGCTACATCCCTCTAACGTGCTTTTCAATTTTCTTAGCAATTTCTCCTTCTTTTGGACAGAATTTTAATTTGTCAAATTTGAGGGAGCCGAGAACAAGCAGCTGTTTCATAATGGAAATGCAGTCCTATTTTAACCCTTATATTCTTCTTAGGCTAGTTATTACTTTCCACCTCATTTCTTCTTCCACAAGTATGTCCCCATTGGACAAAGCTTTTTAGATTAATTAGTAGATAACTTTACAGCAAGAGTCAGCAATTTTTCTTAAATTTTGAATGTAGCTCATCAAGTCGTCATATATAAGGGCTGCTAGTACCTAATTTCCATTTTGTACTAGGATATTTACCCATTATTTATAGATAGTTAATATTGGATTGTATAAAATTGATTGTTAGCCACCACCCACTAGAGTAAGCTTTTTTGGGTTAAGTATTACAACATGGTATTAATGCCCCACTAGATCGTAGGTTCAAATCTCACTACCAACATCAAATAAAAAGGTCATTTTCCTGCATGTGTGCTTTCTTTATGTGAAGAGCAGTGTTGGATGGTATATAAATACACTTTTGGTTTGTGAGTCGCTAGCTTAAGCAATTGGGTAATTTGGCTGCTAACATCTAGCACTAACTTTGCTTGAAGAATACCAATTGGGCATAGCTCACGCGGTATAACTTTCCTATCTAAAGTGAGGTTGCCGGTTTGATTCCTGAAGAGGCCGCATCCAAAATTTTCTTTTAAGAAAAGAAGAAAAAACTTTGCACGAGGAATGAGAAGTTTGGTAGGAATTTGGATTGCAGTTTTTTGTGCACCAAATAGCTAGGGCTATGAGGATGTACTAGCCCTTTTTTATCATATGATTTCTGAAATCTTGTTTTATGCAAGAGGAACATCTGTTGGATTGGGTATGAAAAAGGAAAGATAAATACTCGTTTGTTTGCGTTATATGCTCTTAAATTTCACAACGTATAATTTCTCATGTCAAACTATTTTACCTGCTTGATGTTATAAGATCATTTGTTTCTGTTGGTTTCCTTTCTGCTTACCATGTAGTGCAATGACAGATAGAATAAAATAATGATTGTTGAGACCCAAGTTAAATGTATTTGATAAACATATATTTATGGTATTAAATCTTCTCCTCCCTTTCTTTCAGCTCCGAAAATAAAAGGAACTGGTGAAAGTGGGGTCTTGTATTTGGCAGAGCCGCTTGACGCGTGCTCTTCATTAGTGAACAAAAAGGTTGGAGGTTCAAAATCTCCATTTGCATTAATTATAAGAGGAGGGTGCTCATTTGATGATAAAGTTAGAAGTGCACAAAATGCTGGATTCAAGGCTGCTATCATATATGATTGTGAAGACAATGCTCCGCTGGTTGCAAGTAATATTTCCCCCCTTCACGTTTTTAATTGTAATTTCACCTTTTATAGCTTTCTGCGGTATTTGAAGGAAGTTATAACATTTTAAAAATTTGTGACTTTCGGCATTTTGCCGCAGTGTACTCATAGAAACATAATTTCTGTATATTAAGAAAATCGGTCTGTCTTGTAACTCTTATTAAACCTTTGATGAAAGTTCCAGTTATTCCAATTACAAAGGTAAAAAACTGAAATTAGCGGGGAAAGCTTGCTTACATTATTTGATGTGATCTTCTTAAACAAACAAATGATCCTTAAGCTTTATACATGTCTTTGATTTATGTATTTAGCTTGTTCATCTAGTTGATTCTATCATGCTTGTTGACTGCATTAACCTAGAATGTATATGTATATGTATTATTCTCTTATTTGCTCCTTGGTTCCATAAACTTAAACTGTATGAAATATAAAGGGCGGTTATACCTATCCAAGGGGTATAAGAATCGGTTAGGCCATGAGAATTGTGACAAGGTCACACCTTCACGGCATGCAACCTACATATAAGGGAAGAGCTTCAATTTAGGGGTTTTAATTTAAGCCATCTACATCCTAAAATAAAAGTTGGTTAGCCTTCAAGGTTCTGTGGTCTGACTCTCTCCATCAGAGTTGGCTCTGCCTGGAACTTGATTGTGAATCATAGAATATTGATGCTAGGTTGTTTTTATAAAAAAATGAGAATTTGGTCAAATTATTTTGGGGCCTTATCAACTTGAGATACCGTCTGAAGGGTCAATCCCTTTCCAATGTCACAAAGGTTCCGATGATAGTTGTTGTGTATGCTTTCCATTCCGATCCCTATTGATTTCCCATAGATTCAGACTTATCTACAAGGCAAGGCATAACAGATCCAGACTTATCTACAAGCAAGGTGGATATTTATTAGTCGGGAAATTAGTTATTTAGACTTATCTCTATTATACTATATATATTGTAGTATTTTATAACCCTAGAGATTGATGCCTTTGAAATAGTTTTTTGAGAGAGAATTATTTGTGAGAGGGGTTTGTATTCGTCCATCGTTTGTACTTCACTTTTGGTTATTAATAAAACTTCGTCAACGCCTAATTAGTAAGTTCTCGTATTTTCAATTTGCCTGTGTTTTTGTTTTTTCTCTATATCGTTTGTTTTATTTTCGTGTTTGTATTTGTCACAACAAATTGGTATCAGAGCATTTTGCGTTTGTGTGGGATTTTTTGGTTGAACCGTTAGGTCTTTTTATTTTGCGATCTAGGTTATTAGTGGGTAACGACGCTTGTGTCCTCTTCCCCACTTTCTTAGATCGTGATTTTGAAGTTTTAGGGTTCGTTAGCACTCAATGTGTTTTTTTAATTTGATCCCGCAACATGTCTCTTACAATCATGAAGTTCAATATCGAAAAGTTTGATGGAAATATGAGTTTCTGTTTATGGCAAGTCCGTATGATTCTCGTGTTGACTCAAAACAATTTGAGAAAGGTGATTTTTGAGAATGATGCAAAGCCTTCCACTATGACGAAGGAAGTTTAGGAGAAGATGGATGAAAAGGCTCTCACGGTTATCCAGTTATGTTTGACAAACGAAGTTCTACAAGAAGTTTTGGTGGAGAAGACAGTGACTGATTTGTGGAAGAAATTGGAGGAGCTATATTTGAGGAAATCTCTCACGATTCGACTCCTGTTGAAGCAGCGTTTCTACACATCAAAAGGCTCTCTAATCAAATTTCATGTCGGTGAGTTTAATTCAATCATTATATATCTGGGTAAGATTGATATTAAGATTGATGATGAAGATCAGGCTCTTCTTTTGCTGTGTTCGTTACCACCCTCTTATAAGCACTTCCGTGACACCATGGCTTTTGGACGAGATACGATCTCAATTAAGGATGTCAAGGAGAATTTGATGAACAAAGAGAAGATCGATAAGGAGTTGACTTCTACCGAAATGGATGGTTCATTGTCTGATTTATTTGTTCTAAGACGAGCAGAGAAGAGAGATCCGGAAGCAAATAGGAAGAAATCGCGGTCGAAATCCAAGGCTAAGAACGTGACCTGCAATTATTGTAAGAAAAAGGGACACTTCAAGATCGATTATTTTAAGTTGCAGAATAAGCTAAAGTAGAAAGACAAATCAAAGAAAAAGTTTTCGACTGAGGCGAGTATAGCGAAAGGAGAAGGAGAGCTTCTTGTGGTTCTTGACAACACACATCGATCCAAAAACGAGTGGATTATGGATTCGAGTTGTTTCTACCATATATGTCCCAATAGGGATTTGTTTACCACCTATGAGTCCGTTGATGGTGGAGGAGTTATGATGGGCAACAACAATTCGTGTCAAGCTATTGGTAAAGGGACAATCCAAGTCAAGATGTTTGACGGTGTTATGAGAATATTGGCAGAAGTCAGGCACGTACCTGATTTGAATAAGAATATCATCTCTTTGGATGCACTCGACGACAAAGGTTACAAGTTTTCCCCTGAAGGTGAAGCTTTGAAGGTAACAAAAAATGCTCTAGTTATGAAGGGCTTGAAAAAGGGGCCATTATGGCACGGCGGGGTCATTGCAGGTTCGACGACTTTCGAATTGGCGGCTATTTCATCATCCAAATTTATGACGGATTCGGAAACTACCGGATTATGGCACACGAGACTCGGGTATATGAGTGAGAGAGGTATGATCGAGTTGTCGAAGCAGGGTCTACTTGGTGGCAAGAGTACGACGAAACTTGAGTTTTGTGAACATTGCGTCTTTGGAAAACAAAAGCGATTTAATTTCAGTTCGGCGGTGCACAACACGAAAGGAACTCTAGATTATATTCATTCAGATCTTTTGGGGACCCTCTCCGGTTGCTTCTAAAGAAAGCAGTGCCAAATATATGCTTACCTTCATTGATGATTTTCAGGAAAGATTTGGGTCTATTTCTTGAAGCACAAAAGTGATGCGTTTACTATATTCAACCAATGGAAGATGTTGCTTGAGAAGCATACATGGAAGCAGATTAAGAGACTGAAAACAGACAACGGGTTAGAGTTTTGCAGTGGAGATTTCAATAATTTCTGAAAAAACGAAGGGATAGTTTGGCACCATACCGTTGTCTACACACCACAGCAGAATGGAGTCGCGGAGCGTATGAATCGGACTTTTTTGAAGAAAGTACGGTGCATGTTGTTTAATGCAAGGCTCGGCAGGGAGTTTTGGGCAAAAGCGGTAAACACGACATGCTATATTGTGAATCAGTCACCTCATACGACGCTAGGTAATGAGACACCGGGGTAGGTATAGTTAGGGAAGCACGCCGATTATTCAACACTTAAGGGGTGTGATTGTCCCGTTTATGCACATTGCCGTAAAGGCAAGTTGGATTCTTGAGCGAAGAAATGTATATTTCTCGATTATGCTACATGTATTAAAGGTTACAGATTGTGGTGTTCGGATTCTAAGTCGCATAAATTTATGATCGGCAGAGATGCGACTTTTGATAAATCTGTTATATTGAAGTCGAAGATTGCGAAATCTTCGGTTGAAGACGAGCTGAAGAAGGATGAGCCGAGCGTTGATATTGAGGTCGGTGAAAGCTCGAGTTCGCAGCAGATCTCTCCTTCACCATCGTCCGAAGAAGCTCATGATGAGCAGTCCCATGATGAGGAGTATTTGCTCGCTCATGATCGACAAAGAAGAGACATTAGACCTCCACAGAGGTATGACTACGATGACTTAGTGGCGTATGTGCTGTCTGTTACAGAAACAGTTGATAGCAGTGAGCTAACAAGTTATAAAGAAGCCATCTTATCCGATAAAGCAGCTCGTTGGCTAGTCGCTATGAATGAAGAGATTGAGTCTCTTCAAAAAAAAACCAAACTTGGAAGCTCGTGAAGGTCGAAGGAGGAAAAAAGATAGTTTGCTGCAAGTGTGTTTTCAAGAAGAAAAAAGATGACCAAGGGGTGATTGATACAATATACAAGACGCGGTTGGTAGCTAAAGGCTATTCGCAGGTGCGGGGAGTTGACTTCACTAAGATATTTTCTCCGGTTAAACACATCTCTATACGTGTCTTGCTCGGTTTGGCAGGTATGTAAGATTTGGAGCTTGAGCAGCTCGATGTGAAGACCGTATTTACACGGTGATTTTGTAACACCTTAGTATGTTTATACAATATTAATAGGTATTTTAAGACTTACTTTATAATTCTTTTATTTTATTCTTTTGGGTTGCGAGTAATTCGAATAGTATTGGTGGTTTTCCGACCCGACCAGTATGTGTGGAACCCAGTATGGTGCTAGATTGTGTCTGTTATTTATCGGTAAATTATATCTATGAGAATCTAGTATAATATATATATTATATTTAAATCATTATATATCTATTAATAGCTACAAGTTATAGATAAGATATATTTGTGCTAGCTGCCATATCTTAGCTTATTTTTATCTATCTCGTTTAAAAACTCAAGATATCATATAATCAATTTTTTTTTTATTAAATCTTTATATATGTATTTGTTTTCTATTTATTTAAATCTTTTAGGGGTATATGTAGTTAAAATTAAATTATTGCATTATGGTTTAAATCTTTACGTACATGTGTTATTCTCTAAGATATATTTTTGACAAAATTTTGGTAAAGTTTGATAGCAATTTGATATTATCTATAAACTCTAATACTATAATATATATATATATATATATATATATTAATATACTATATATAATATATAAACAGTTTTATATTTTATTTATTTTTATATAAAACTCTCTCTCTCTTCCTCTTTCGTTTTTCCCCGACTCCATCCCCGAAGACTTGACCTTTACCCTACTTCGCCATCGATCCCAGACCTCGTCTGAATCATCAACCCTTCTCCCTCGTTGTCCTCACCTGCACCCTTACTTCACATTGTTGCTGACCTCGTCCTCTCCACCTTCCCTCAACCACAACCACCACAACCCCGACTTCCCTTACCAAGAACTCGCCGCCCTCTTCCTTCCTCGTCGTTGTCGCCTGAACCCCGACCATCCTACCATCTTCACCCATAGCCCAGAACCCCTGGTACCACCAACGACACTTTCTTCTTCTCACTCTCCTTCTCGGGTCCCTTCGCCGGAGTCGATCGCCGCCTTCACTTTGCTTCCCTCGCCTTCAACCACGATCCCAGACCCCATTTTCTTTCACTACGTCCTTACAACCCGATTATCATCACCTTTCTCTTCTTCTCACCGAGGCCTTTATCTCCGACTTTACCCCGTCGCCGGCAAACCCCGACCCATCGCCGCCGCTTTCGACCAGACGCTGGACCCGAGTCGTCTACAGAGTACCAGGGAGCACCCCAGAGCAGTACATTGACATCTTTGGCCAAGGTCGTGAGTGTGTCGTGTTTACGAACGTTGCCGTCGTGCGGGTATCCATGTTTCGTCGTGGTTTTATCGATCGAGGCAAGTTTCTAAACTTGCAACATGCTATGTTACATATACCAATATATATATATATATAATTATTTAGCAAATTATTATCAATATGCAATTTTTATAGTAGTAAAACCGTATTTAGTAACAATTGCAAGTTTATCCTGCTACGGGCTAGTTCGTTATAGTTTCAATATAATTCCATTGTAGTTTCATCATCGTTTACTTAGACTAAAATATATCAAGTCTAATATAATTACCTAAAATTATAGTATGGCGAATGAGTATCGATATACAATTAATCCATGTTACTAACACTAGCACGCGTTTAGACACAATCGTTGAAGTCGTGGAAAATTACTTATTTGAACCATTTTAGCAGTTACCGTGGATTAAATAAACTGGGTACTGTTATTTCATTCAATAGTTCTCCTGTTTAATACACAATACCTGACATGTGCACGATACGCTTCTTGCCATTGCCATTACTATATTGTTTACATCTGTTACTTGAATGATTACTAATGCCAACAGTAATGACTGGTTCTCCTGATTGATTTGGCTTGTTGTCTTTCCAGCCAAGACCTGTACACGATTGTTCCAGTGTTGGCATTAGGTAGACTATCTATTGATACCTGACTTGAACACGAAACCTGAGGGAAAAGGGGAAATCAAGAATGTAACCAAAATGTAACTCAAAAGGATATTATTGTTTGCCATGATTTCAGGCGTGAACGGAATAACCATTGTTTATTGTACCGTGGTCCCGTGGGGAATGAACGGGATACATTGTGTCGTGGTCCCGTGAGGAATGAACGGGATATATACTGTTGAGTTACGATGAGAATTACATTAATTGGTTTCAAATATCGTTAGGATAGATAACCTAGAAATACATACTTTAGGATACACGTGAGATACCTATAGCCTGCCGATATATCGCTTGTAATTGTTTATTCATAATTATACATCATTTTGCACATAACACCTTATGATATATTGCTCAGTTTATTATTATGATTTTTATGACGCACCGACGTCTGGGTTTTGCATGGCCCAGTCTCTTTAACCTTGTCGCATGAAGATCAAGAATATTTTGGCAAGCAAGCTGAGCAGTGAGGAGCTTTGCCAATTAGTTTTGTGATGTTTAGTTTTTCTTTATTTTCTAGTTAAAGTTTTAACGTTGTGATCCCATAAGTTATGTGATTAGGAGATATTATTTACTTGATTGATTTTTATTCTTTTTCGCTACTTTCTCGTTATTATTTTATTGTGGCAGTTGGACATGTGTTTGTTAGATTTTATTTATTGTTCTTGATATGTGATTGATAGCCGTAATGTGACTATGGAAGGATCTTTCCTCACCATAGATAGCATGGTTGGTTTTGTCATGTCCTGTATTTACTTAATTTGAGAAGCGGGGTGTGACAAGGTTCTGTTGGTATTAGAGACAGGTTTTAGGATTAGTCGGGTTTGGTTCTTTATATATAGGTATTAGACTCAATACACTGACCAGAAAATCCGGAATTAGGAACATGTCCTGTCACATTACTACCTTACCAGTCTTGAATTTATTGTTTATCGACTTCTTGTTTACCGTTGCTAATCATCTTCAGTGTTCTTGGCTTCAGAATCATGGCAGATAGAGATTTGCGGGCATACCAGAGGCATGTAGACGACACTGCATTACTTGGGTTGTACGTGGTATGCTGGAAGTGTCAAACTGAGCTGAACCGGCGACGTGCTGAGGCTTTCCAAGACGGCATGAGGACGGTCCAACATACTGTTGTCACAGCAACTGATAGGGCATCATCTCCCAAACCAACACATCGTGAGGTCACCGTGGCGGACTTCAGGAAGCTCGATTCGTTTATATTTACAGGATTAGAGGAGCCATTGTCAGCGGAGAATTGGCTAGTGGATACAGAGAACCTGCTTATTACCATACAGATTCCAGATGAAAAAAGAGTGGATCTAGTACACATCCAGTTGGTAGATTACACCCGCGAGTGGTGGCTTATTGAGGAGACCCGTTTGACCAAGCGGATCAGCTGGGCGACTTTTTTCGACTTTTTTGCGAAGTTTCTTGGAGAAGTTCTTTCCGCAATCCGCCAGGGAGGAAATGGTGAAGTTCATTAGCTTGAAGCAGAATGATGGATCCGTTGATACTTATGCGGCTGAATGGACCCGACTCAGTCGATTTGCGGGGCCCTTGGTTGCCAATGAGGCAGATAGGGCAAGACGGTTTATGCGTAGCTTGGATGTGGAGATTCAGAGACACATCATATTGTAACACCCTAGTACGGTTATACGACATTAATCGGTATTTTAACACTTGTTTTATATTTCTTCTATTTTATTCTTTTGGGTTGCGAGTGATTCGAATAGTAAGTAGTTATTCGACCCGATCCGCATGTGTGAAACCCAGTATGGTGTAGATTATATCTGATATTTATCAGTAAACTGAATTTATGTGAATATATATATATATATCATATATCTAGATCATCATATATTTTTTAGTAGCCACAAGTTAATGAGAAGATATATTGTTAACTGTCATCATATGGTTCCCATCCCATATTTTATTTTGCTTTTATCTTTTACGTTTAAATCTCAAGATATCTAATATCAAATATTTATTAAATCTAGATATATTTTTAGAATCCTTTTAAATCTTAGATTAAGGGTATGAGTTATTTAAAATATATTCTTGCATTATGGTTGAGAAATTTACGTATGTGAATTATTTTCCAAAATATATTTTTGATGAGATTTTGATGAAGATTGGTTATAGTTTGATATTATCTATATACATTAAAACTAATATATATATATTTATAACCTAATTTAAACTATACTATATATACTATTATATACTATACATTTTATAAAACGGAAAACTCTCTCTTTGCCTCATCTTTTCTCTCTCTCCACACAACATATCTCTTTCTTTCTCTCCTCTAACCAAATTTCTCCCTCATCAATTTATCTATTCTCCTTCGTTCTTCAAGTCCACACCTATTCTCGCCGACGCAACTTCAGCCGCATTCTAGAAGCTTAACTGAGCTATCAAAACTTGGTGTTGATTTGTATAGCGGCGTGTTGCTTTCGTCCATCGTGTTTGTTTCAAGGCAAGTTTACAACTTGCTACATGCTATGATTTACGCAATTTACTTATATGTTGTCGTGCTATTATTATTATCATACAACTATATCTATATAATTTATATACCATAGTTATTTAACGTTAACCGGTGTTATAATATACAGTGTATACAAGTTTACAATTTGCGACATGCTGTAATTATATCTATATATATATCGTCGTAATATTTTTTAGTATTATCATTATACCGTTTATATTTATATAATCCGTATATCATTAATCAGTTTATAATCTACATCTTATGACGTTATGCAAAATATAGTTTGTAAATATTATAGTTTACACATAAAACGTCGTCGCCAAGCGGATTCGATAAATCTGGAATTTACTGTACACCTTACCTTATAAAATTCATTATAAATCATAGAAAAATCATTATCACATGTTCTTTAGTTCGTTACGAAGCTAACTCAGAATACTACAACCTTGTGAAATATTTACTTGCAAAATAAATTGTTTAAATAACGCAAACCGTAAATGAAAGTACATCTGAACTGCTGTCCAGGAAAATTCCAGCAGCAAACTGTCAATTTCGAACGTTCATAACTTTTTGTAGGAACAATCTGAGATATTTTTACTTATAAAAATAAAAACCTTATTGAATTAGCTTTGTTTTGGTATATGACACGTCCCTTTTGGAGAACGTTTGTTATTTTAAAGATATTTTACAAATCAGTATGACGCTGAATTTCTGAACGGAACTTTCTTATGTATGGTTAATCAACATTACTTTTAGTTATTAATCGGATTGAATATGCTATCCCTGTTAATACTATTATCTTGGTCTTGTACATGATATGATTATATTATCCTGACATGTTTGTAACTTGCCAGACTGTACTATTTTTGTTATCATGTTAATACCTGTTGCCTGTAATACTTACCGATGCCAACAATATTGACCTGTTTTCCTGATTGACCGGACTTGTTGTCTTACTAGACAAGAACTGCTCACGATTATTCCTGTGTTGGTATTAGACAGACATTCTAGCGTGGCATGACCCGAAAGTGGCACATGACCGACACTTGGATCACGTGACGTCTAAAGATGTTGACGCGGTCGAAGTAAGTTAAAAACCCGGAATCTAAACCTTATTATGAAAATATTGGAGGTAAAGTTTAAAAAGAGTTATTAAATAAGTTTGTTTGAAAAACATTTATGACGTTTGAAAACCGGGCACCACCTTCTTTGTAAATTTTGAATAAAAACATAATACAAGAATAATATATATAAGCATACCAATAGGACGCCCAAACGGCGGAGCAACCACTCTGATAATATACGATGCTCAAGACAAAGAAAAGAAAAGCGAAACAAAACCAACAAGTATAAAAAGTCGACTCCAACGAGTGTGACGCCCACAAACACATAAACTCTAAGTCTTGCTTCTAAGTCCACAAATATACAAGTTTTGGGTCGATGGAGTTTTAACTAGATACAAAAGAATATATACAAATACAATGTGTGGGTACGATACAACAATAACCCACCTCCAAAGCAATCACCGAAGTAAAGAGTGTGCTGCAACCTGTTAATGATCCGAGCGGTAAATCCTGCAAGAAACTGGGGCACAACGGGGGTGAGTTGCCAACTCAGTGAATAAAAATATATCACAAGATAGAAATCGAAATGTATAACGATATACCTAGGTCATAAAGTATAGTGCTATCATATCCTGTACTAATATTTGAATAATGCATAAGTACTATAAACGCATGAATAGCGATCGCGTAAACCTGAAAATATATCATCTCATATGTATATAACATGCATCCATGTATAAGCCTATAAATTAGCCGAAAGATGTATGTAGAACTCTTTCAAAATAGCCGTATGATATGTATATCACAGCACAAGTAGCGGCCGTAGTTTTATGAAGTATTATACGCGTTTTGTTTAAATAATACGTGTTGCTTTTTAGAAATGAGTTTCAAGAAGGTTTCTGTTTAAAAGATACTTATGTCGTCCCAGACACGTCAAAATAGTGAGACTATAGCTCATTTGGAAATCTCTTTATATGTATCAACATGTAAAAATAGTATTCAGGTACTATTTTCTGGATCAGTCCTGTTCGGCTACTATATAGCATAAACTATAACAGCGTATCTTGAATGATCGCACAACATCAAATATATGAGTGTCCAGCATCGACACCTTAAATCTCACAAGTGTCCTTCACCGGAGATATATGAGTATCCACCACTGACACTCAAAATCATCATAACCCCCGTGTCCATCACTAACACGTAAATTCAGATATCGTAGATACCGTCTTATCAGACCGGTCATCCCTCGATATCAATAGCCCCGGTCAGTATCTCCTGGATATTTGCTGTGCTCAAATCTATCTCCGGTATCGAGCGTCCTCGCTGGGCTCCCCCCTCAATGCGGCTTTCCCGCCCTTTGGTCTCGACCGGGTCCACCATGTATCCGACTGTATACTTCCCCACTCAGTCCGGATGATGTAGCATGTCTGTAGCCGTATAGCTCCCCCACTCGGTTCGGAATAAAATCAAATCAGAAAACATTAACCCCATGGTGGACATCAATTCATCATATCCAGCAAAACATCAAGTGAAGAAGAATAATTGCTTAATTCATTCTGATGATATATATATATATATATATATATATATATATAAGCAGTGTCCCATACCACTGATATATATATCATCATGGATAAAAATATCGTAAAACTGATAACAATCAACAAGTAACATAATACGTCGTACATAAAGATGATCAACATACAAACAGATGTGGAAATTCTATTGTGTCATGACAATACTAATGATGTGTAGTGTAGCATACGCGTGGCAATCATTAGTATTTGTTCAAGTATTTTATAAGTGTATTCATAGCAAATAGCTTCCAATCCCTATCCACAGCATATATACACACACACACACACACACACACACACACACACGACCCAATCTCCTGGATATAGGGAAGTTATAATAAGCCGTATCGGCATCTATGTGGTATAGCGGTCCTACAGTGTCATGGCAGTACCAATGAGGTGTAGTGTAACATACGCGTCTGTGCTCGTGCAATATAGTACTCATTGGTAGTCGTGCAGTGTTCTATTGGTGTGTTGTGAAATAATAGCGTAATTAACATATATAACCGGTAATTGTATCGCAAGCGTATAAAAGTAATCTAATCGTATCGTGAGCGTAATTATTAAACGTAACTAATTACTATGAGCTATACCATTACCATTGAAAATGGAACGAAACGTTATTTGAAAATAAGGAAGCTGCAGTATATTTAAATAGATATCCGTTTTGGAAATAACATCGCATCCTTGTCATTTATCATATAAAAGTGAACGAATCGATGGTTTTAAAAGAGTACAGTTCAATCAATGAAACTCGGCCGTATTCGGCATACTATCCTTATCATTACAAGTACGGTATGATTCTTCATACAATGTCCATCATATGTCCTATCCATATCGTACGGATCTATAGTCGCGTACATATGTCACAAATACCATGTATCAAGGTATAGTCACGTACATATGTCACAAATACCATATATCAAGGTATAACCATATCCATATGAAATCTACTAGATACTTATTATACACTAATATAATATATGTTAAGTTATCTAACATATCATTCTAAACTAGTTACATATCATAACTATTCTAGATAAAAGGTTGTAGGGGTGCTATACGCCATCTACCCGACTTCCTTCGTAAATCTACTCACCAACTTGTCGAGCTAGTCGAAATCCACAATTCCTTTGCTCGTCTTTGCCGTCTCGGAAATCTCCGCGATCGTACCTACAATCGTAATTATAATGTAATGGCGTAAATATCATATCAAAAGCAATTCAACGAGCTAAGCGCACATAGGTTAGAACCTATAGTTCACTTACTCCAAATATAACCAAATACCACTGACATCAACGTACAAATGTTGAACAATTCAATCGAGATATAGAAATACGAAAAACCAAGTTTTCAATGTCGGAAACATTACCAAAACCATACTAAAACACTCCCAGATTTCTCTATATATAATCTGGGACAAAACAAACAATACAATAGCCTAATTACTACCAAAAGAAGATACATAAGAAAAATCAACATCCAACTCAACAGCAAAACTGTCGGTGGCGGGGATTTTGGGAAAACTGGCGGTTTTTGCTTAGAGTTAGGAGCTCGGGTTTTAAGGGTAATCTCTTCCTGGTGTCACCATATCCTAGTATTAGTTTTTCTAATAGATTAACCTACTAGTTTCAGATTCAAATCGATCATCACAAATATCACAAAAATCCCAGTTCTAATATTTGCACAATAAAAACTGATATTTAACAAAACAAAACTTGCAAAAGAGAGGAGATTTACCTATAGAGAATGTGCACAAGGGATAACCAGCTCAAAAAGTGCATGGTTGAGGCTTCTAGAGGTTGTAGTAGCTCTAGCTTGATGATATGCACAATATTAATGAAGGAACCATCTAATTCTCTTTTGATTTTTCTTTGTGAAAGATAGAAATTTTGAGATGGAGATATTTGGCTCAGTTTGAGAGTGATAATTCATGAGAGTAATGATTTGAGGGAAGGAGGTGTCAAGAATTGGTGTAGAGCAAGTAGGAGGTGTCAATGAAGAAGGAGGTGGAGTGAGGTGTGTGTGTGTGGTGTGGAGGTTGTGAGGGTTTATTCTAACCTAATCATATACCATAACCTCAAAACAAAATAAAACAAAAAACCTTTTACACATAAATACCATAACCTTATAATAAAATCTCATATCATATTAAAAACAAACCACTTATCATTTAATAAGATATCACATATATCTCATTTCCCCCAAATTAATTACATTTTTATTGATACCAATCCGATACCAAAATTCATATATGATATCATTTTTAAAAACTCATAATATCCATATTTTAAATTTTAAATTAATATTTATAATTATCCAAAATGTTACATAGTGATACCTGATTTGAACACAAAACCTGGAGGAAAAGGGGAAATCAATAATGAAACTCGACTTGTAACTCAACAGTTCACTACTTTTCAGAGACTGATCAGTCGATACGGGCTTCGGGCCCCGGAATGAAGATGCTGACATCATTCATCTATACATGATATTTTTACTGGCTAGCGGCACGTCTCGGATTCAGCCTCGAGGGTCTTGACCGTGGTCCCGGGCACGCACGAGACACTATTGAGTTACATCGACGATTCCATTATTTGGTTTCAAATACCGTTAGGATAGATAACCTAGAAACACAGACTTTAGGATACACGTGAGATACCTATAGCCTGCTGTTATATCGTCTGTGATTGTTGTTTATAGGTATACCCCTTTTGCACATAACACCTTATAGTATATTGCTCAGTTTATTATTATGATATTTATGATGCACTGACGTCTAGATTTTGCATGGCTCAGATACTTGACTTTGCACATGAGTACTTCGATAGGATCACCGATCACTGAGGACCATCTCACTGAAATAGCTCTTATTGATGGTTAGTTATTCCTTAAATCTTTATTGCTTTCGCTACTATTTTCTGTTGTCGTTTGTGGCTATTTGGACATGTTTAGAGATAGACAGTTATATTATTATTCTTGATTACTGATAGACAGCCGTAATGTGGCTATAGGAGGATATTTCTTTACTGTAGGTAGCATGACTGGCTTTGTTACGTCCTGAAATTTTCGTATTTTGGGAAACAGGGCGTGACACATATCGTTGGGATTCACCACCTTCTCTCAAGTTCTCAAGACGGCTAGGGAACAACAGAGTTTATCAGTAAGAGTAAAGGGTACTCAACAACAAGCAATTGAAGTGCGGAAGACTCCGTATGTACCAACCAGAGCTCTTGTACGTAGAGACATTCCGGTAAACAAACAGAGGACAGTACCTATGAAAATGACCTTTGTTTCAATGCAGAAGAAGAATGTGATTTGTGATTACTGGTAACGACCAGGCCATTTCTGGAAGGAGTGCCGGATGAAGCTTAGGCAGTGTCTTATTTGCGGGATTGCTGAGCATCGAATTAATACTTGTCCATCGAGAGTTCAGTTGAAGGGTGATACTCCGAGAGCACAGCAGAAGCATAGGCCTAATCAGGGGCGGACCTTCACCTTGATGGCCGAGGAGGCCAAAACTTCAGACGATGTTGTTTCAGGTATCCTACTTGTTTATAATTTTTTCGCATTGACATTATTTGATTCTGATGCATCCTATTGCTTTATGTCGTTCAAATTTATTAGTGCACACTCTATCCTACACACGGCCCTGTCTAGCTGTTGGGACATACACACTGAAAATGGTAGAATTATATCTAGTAGTGAGTGTAAGGGTTGCCCAATTGTTATTTGCGGACGTGAGTTATTCGCGGATTTTTTGGTGATTTATACCGGCGGTTATGATGTGGTTTTTGGGAATGGATTTTCTTGGTGTTTTCCCCGCTCACATTGGTTGCAGGGCGAAGAAAGTGATCTTCCAGATTCCCGGACATCCGGAGTTCGTATTTTTGGGAGGTAGCAAATCTGTCGGGCCAGTCGAATTTAGGGCTAGGCTGACAAGTGCCGTTTTTTCGTCAATGGAAGTAATCAAGGAGGAAGCGCCAATAGTAGTTCGGGATTTCATGGACGTGTTCGAGAACATATAGGGTTTACCGCCAAAACGAGATGTGGAGTTTGCGATTGATTTTATTCCTGAAGTAACGCCGATTTCAAAGGGTTATAATCCGGATGCACTGGTGGAACTGGAAGAAGTAAAGAGACAAGTTACCGAATTACTAGAGAAGGGCTGAATTCGCAGCAGCGGTTCATCATGGGGAGCTCCAGTTTTTTTAGTCAAGAAGAAAGATGGCACGCGGAAGAAGTGCATCGATCATCGAGAGTTAAATCGGATGACTATTAAGAATAAGTACCCAATCTCTCGTATCAGCGAATTATTCGATCAACTTAGTAGCGTGAGAGTTTTCTCGAAGCTGGATTTGCGATCGAGATATCATCAAAGTTCGGGTAAAAGGAGACGTTTGCAAGACGGCGTTCCAAACTTGTTTTGGGCATTATGAGTATTTGGTTATGCCATTTGGAGTTACTAACGCACCGGCGATATTTATGGCTTCGATGAACCGAATTTTTTCACCATTTCTAGATCAGTTTGTGGTGGTATTCATTGACAATATTTTGGTCTATTCGAGGGGCAAAGAAGAGCATGAAGAACACTTGAGCATCGTACTGCAGATGTTGAGGCGAGAAAAGTTATATGCAAAGATGAGCAAGTGCGAGTTTGGCTCGAAGAAGTGAAGTTCTTGGGTCACGTTGTATCCGGAGATGGAATTGCAGTTGACCCTGAAAAGATTGCAGCAGTTCATGATTGGCCAACTCTAAAGATTGTAGGGGAGATCAGAAGTTTCGTTGGGTTTGCTGGATACTATAGAAAGTTTGTGGAAAATTTTGCTCGAATAGTGTAATACCCTAGTTTGAATACGTTGTTTCTAGAGTTACCAAGATATTATTTTTCTTAATAAAACTTTTTACTATAATTTTTAAAACTTATTTCATGGTTGGTTGCTAGTATAATTATTTTAAATTTTTGCCGTATACAATTTTGATATGAAAATCTTCAGTCTTTAGATAATATATGATAGTTTCTTAGTGGCAGCAAAACAATATTATCATATCTTAAATTCTTAAACTAATTTATTAATATTTGGTTTGCATATATATTCTCTTTCCTAACTTCATTTTCACTGTTGGTTTGAGAATAAGAAAAATCCATACCAAATCTTTAAACACACTCATATAAAGATATATATACATATTTTATTATATACACATAACCCATAATCTCTCTCTCTCCCCCTCCCCAAATATATATATAAATATATTCTCCCCCTCCTTAACCAACTCTCCCTCTCCTCTATTTCTTCTTTTCCCCGATGCCGCCTCCATCCCTCGTCGCCACCGAACAACCCGACTCCCCTTCCTCTCGACGACCCCATCACCATCGCCCTCTTCTCTACCCTCGCAGGCACCTTCCCTCACGTGCAAGCACCTCACCGTCGAACCCCCGACTCCCATCTCCCCTCGCGGGAAAACTCCTCTCGATGACCCCATCACCTAACCACCACCGTCCTCGTCTCCTTCGCACCACCATTCCCGCCTCCACCACAACCCCGAGCCACCATCATCGCCCAAGCCATTTGCGCCAGCCCTCGCAACCGAACCCATCAACTCAACCCCCGTACCACCGCTCCTTCCCTCTCCTTCGTATGTGTGGAACCCGGTATGGTGCTAGATTGTGTCTGTTATTTATCGGTAAATTATATTTATGAGAATCCAGTATAATATATATATATATATAATATTTAAATCATTATATATCTATTAATAGCTACAGGTTATAGATAAGATATATTCGTGCTCAATGCCATATCTTAGTTTTTTTATCATTCATATGCTTTCAGAAGATGTCTATTCGTAAGATTTTTGACTATTAACATTGCCCCTTTATTTTCCTGCCCTCTTTCTCAAGATATCAGATAATCAAATTTTTTATTAAATCTTTATCTATGTATTTTTTTTCTATTTATTTAAATCTTTTAGGGGGTATATGTAGTTAAAATTATATTATTGCATTATGGTTTAAATCTTTACGTACACGTGTTATTCTTTAAGATACATTTTTGACAAAATTCTGGTAAAGTTTGGTAGCAATTTGATATTATCTATAAACCTTAATACTATAATATATATATATATATATTAATATACTATATATAATATATAAACGGTTTTATATTTTATTTATTTTTTATATAAAACTCTCTCTTCCTCGGTTCTATCTCTTCCTCCGTTTTCCCCCGACTCCATCCCCGAAGACCTAACCCTCGGCCCACTTCGCCGTCGATCCCAGACCTCGTCTGAATCACCAACCCTTCTCCCTCGTTGTCCTCACTTGCACCCCTACCTCACATCTTTGCCGACCTTGTCCTCTCCACCTTTCCTCAACCGCAACCCCGACTTCCTTCACCGAGAACTCCATCGCCGCCCTCTTTCTTCCTTGTCGTTGTTGTCCTCGCCTGAACTCCGACCATCCTACCACCTTCGCCTACAGCCCATAACCCCTAGTACCACCAACGACACCTTCTCGCTCTTCTTCTTCTCGGGCCCCTTCGCCGGAGTCGACCGCCGCCTCCACTTTGTTTCCCTCGTCTTCAACCACTATCCCAGATCCCATCTCCCTTCACCACCTCCTCACAACCCGATTATCACCACCTCTCTCTTCTTCTCACCGAGGCCTTTATCTCCGACTTCACCTCATCGCCGGCAAACCCCGACCCATCGCCGTCGCCTTCGACCAGACGCTGGACCTGAGTCATCTACAGCGCACCAGTGAGCACCCCAGAGCAGTACATTGACATCTTTGGCCAAGGTCGTGAGTGTGTCGTGTTTGCGAACGTTGCCGTCGTGCGGGTATCCATGTTTCGTCGTGGTTTTATCGATCGAGGCAAGTTTCTAAACTTACAACATGCTATGTTACATATACCAATATATATATATATAATTATTTAGCAAATTATTATCAATATGCAATTTTTATAGTAGTAAACCGTATTTAGTAACAATTGCAAGTTTATCCTGCTACGGGCTAGCTCATTATAATTTCAATATAATTCCATTATAATTTCATCATCTTTTACCTAGACTAAAATATATCAAATATAATATAATTACCTAAAATTATAGTACGGCGAATGAGTATCAATATACAATTAATCCATGTTACCAACACTAGCACGTGTTTAGACACAATCGTTGAAGTCATGCAAAATTACTTATTTGAACCATTTTATTAGATACTGTGGATTAAATAAACTGGGTACTGTTATTTTATTGAATAGTTCTCCCGTTTAATACACAATACCTGATATGTGCACCATATGTTCCTTGCCATTGCTATTACTATATTGTTTTCACCTGTTACTTGAATAACTACTAATGCCAGCAGTATTGACTAGTTATCCTGATTGACTTGACTTGTTGTTTTGCCAGCCAAAACCTGTACA
The DNA here is from genome assembly GCA_030015575.1 of Agapanthus africanus. NCBI lineage: Eukaryota > Viridiplantae > Streptophyta > Magnoliopsida > Asparagales > Amaryllidaceae > Agapanthus > Agapanthus africanus. Next base: position 185,575,195 of record JASDDO010000024.1, read on the forward strand.
CGATTGTTCCCGTGTTGGCATTAGATCGACTTCTATTGATACCTGATTTGAACACGAAACCTGGGGGAAAAGGGGAAATTAAGATTGTAACCAAAACGTAACTCAAGAGGATATTATTGTTTGCCCTGATTCCGGACGTGAACGGAATGACCATCCCGTGAGGAATGAACGGGATATATTGTGCTGTGGTCCCGTAGGGAATAAACGGGATATATGCTGTTGAGTTACGATGAGAATTACATTAATTAGTTTCAAATACCGTTAGGATAGATAATCTAGAAATACAGATTTTAGGATATATGTGAGATACCTATAGCGTGCTGATATATCGCTTATGATTGCTTATTCACATAACACCTTATGGTACATTGCTCAGTTTATTATTATGATTTTTATGATGTACCGACGTCTGGGTTTTGCAAGGCCCACTCCCTTTAACCTTATCGCAGGAAGATCAAGAATATTTTGGCAAATAAGCTGAGCAGTATGGAGCTTTATCAATTAGTTATGAGATGTTTAGTTTTTCTTTATTTTCTAGTTAAAGTTTTAATGTTGTGATCCCATAAGGGGCGTGATTAGAATATTATTTACTTATTGGATCTTTATTCTTTTCCGCTACTTTCTCGTTATTATTTTATTGTGGTAGTTGGACATGCGTTAGTTAGATTTTATTTACTGTTCTTAATATTTGATTGACAGCCGTAATGTGACTATGGAAGGATCTCTTCTCGCCATAGGTAGCATGGTTGGCTTCGTCACGTACCGTATTTACTTATTTTGGAAAGCGGGTCGTGACAAGGTTCTGTTGGTATCGGAGACAGGTTTTAGGATTAGTTAGGTTTGGTTCTTTTGTAATTGGGTATTGAATCCACTGACCAGAAAATTCGGAATTAGGAACATATCCTGCCACATTACTATACAAGTCTTGAATTTATTGTTTATCGACTTCTTGTTTATTGAATCTTGTTTACCGTTGCTAATCACCTTTAGTATTCTTGGCTTCAGAATCATGGCAAATAGAGATTTGCGGGCATACCAGAGGCGTGTAGACGACGCTGCATTACTTGGGGTCGTACATGGTATGCTGGAAGCGTCAAACTGAGCTGAACCAGCGACATGCCGATGCTTTCCAAGAGGGCCTGAGGACGGTCCAACAGATTGTTGTCACAGCAACTGATAGGGCAGCTGCTCCCAGACCAACACAGCGTGAGGGCACCGTGGTGGACTTCAGGAAGTTCGATCCGTCCACATTTACAGGATTAGAGGTGCCATTGTCGGTGAGCAGTGGCTAGTGGATACAGAGAACATGCTTATTGCCGCACAAATTCCAGATGAGAAAAGGGTGGGTGTAGTACGCATTCAGTTGGTAGATTACGCTCGAGTGGTCGCTTGTTGAGGCGACCCATCTGACCAAGCCGATCAGCTGAGATACTTTTTTCGCGAAGTTTCTTGGAGAAGTTCTTTCTGCAATGTGCCAGGGAGGAAACGTAGGAGAAGTTCATTAGCTTGAAGCAGAATGGAGGATCCGTTGATACTCGTGCAGCTGAATGAACCCGACTCGGTTGATTTGCAGGGGCCCTTGGTTGCCAATGAGGCAGATATGGCAAGGCGGTTTATACGTAGCTTGGATGTGGAGATTCAGAGACACATCTTATCGTTGGGATTGACCATCTTCTTCTAAGTTCTCAAAGCGGCTAGGAAACAACAGAGTTTATCAGTAAGAGCAAAGGGTACTCAACAGCAAACCGTTGAAGTGCGGAATACTCCGTATGCATCAACTAGAGCTCCTATACGTAGAGACATTCCGGTAAACAAACAGGGGACAATACCTATGAAAAGGACATTTGTTTCAACGCAGAAAAAGTGTGATTTGTGATTACTGCTGACGACCGGGCCATTTCCGGAGGGAGTGCTGGATGAGGCTTGGGCAGCGTCTTATTTGTAGGGCTGCTGATCATTTGAATTAATAGTTGTCCATCGAGAGTTCAGTTGAAGAGTGATGCTGCGAGAGCACAACAGAAGCAGATTACTTAGAAGCCTAATTAGAGACGAGCTTCACCTTGAGGGCTGAGGAGGCCAAAACTTCAGACGATATTGTTTCAGGTATCCTACTTATTTATAATTTTCCCGCATTGGCATTATTCGATTCTGGTGCATCCCATTGCTTTATGTCGTCCAAGTTTATTAGTGCACATTCTATCCCATATACGACTCTGTTTAGCTGTTGGGACATATACACTGGAAATGAGAGAATTATATCTAGTAGTGAGTGCAAGGGTTGTCCAATTGTTATTCGCGGACGGGAGTTATTCGCGGATTTCTTGGTGATTGATACTGGCAGTTATGATGTGGTTTTGGGAATGGATTTTTTTGGCATTTTCCACGCTCATATTGATTGTATGGCGAAGAAAGTAATCTTCCAAATTCCCGGACATCCGGAGTTTGTATTTTTGGAAGGTAGCAAATCTGCCGGGCCAGTCGAATTTAGGGCTAGGTTGACAAGTGCCGTTTTTCGTCAATGGAAGTAATCAAGGAGGAAACACCGATAGTAGTTCGGAATTTCATGGACGTGTTCGAGAACATTTCGGGTTTACCGCCAAAACGAGATGTGGAGTTCGTGATCGATCTTATTCCAGGAGCAACACCGATTTTAAATGCTTATTATCTGATGGCACCGGTGGAACTGGAAGAAGTAAATGACAAGTTATCGAATTACTAAAAAAGGGTTCGATTAGCAACAGCGGTTCACCATGGGGAGCTTCAGTTCTTCTAGTTAAGAAGAAAGATGGCATGCGGAGGATGTGCATCGATTATCGAGAGTTAAATCGGGTGACTATTAGAAATAAGTACCCAGTCCCTCGCATCAGCGAATTATTCGATCAACTCAGTACCGTGAGAGTTTTCTCGAAGCTGGATTTGCGATCGGGATATCATCAAGTTCGGGTAAAAGGAGACGTTTGCAAGACGGCGTTCCAAACTTGTTTTGGGCATTACGAGTATTTGGTTATGCCATTTGGAGTTATTAACGCACCGACGATATTTATGGACTCGATGAACCGAATCTTTTTACCATTTCTAGATCAGTTCGTGGTGGTATTCATTGACGATATTTTGGTCTATTCGAGGAGCAAAGAAGAGTATGAAAAACACTTGAGGATCGCACTGCAGACGTTGAGGCAAGAAAAGTTATATGCAAAGATGAGCACGTGCGAGTTTTGGCTCGAAGAAGTGAAGTTCTTGGGTCACGTTGTATCTAGAGATGGAATTGCAGTTGACCCCTAAAAGATTGCAGCTATTCATGATTGGCCAACTCCAAAGAATGCATGGGAGATTAGAAGTTTCGTTGGGTTTGCTGGACACTATAGAAGGTTTGTGGAAAACTTCGCTCGAATAGCAGAACCATTGACCAAGCTAACACGAAAGGAGGTACCGTTCGTATGGATTGAGAAGTGTGTGTCAGCTTTTGAAGCGCTGAAGCAAAAATTGACAACCGCTCTTATTCTAACAGTGCCAGTGGTTCCAGAGGACTAGTTATTCACAACGACGTATCTGAGAAAGGCTTGGGATGTGTTTTGATTCAACATGGTAAGGTTATAGCTTATGCGTTGAGGAAATTGAAGACTTATGAGAAGAACTACCCAACTCATGATTTGGAGTTAGCAACAGTGATTTTTGCGCTAAAGATTTGGAGACACTACTTATTGGGCGAAAGAGTAGAAGTGTTTACTGATCACAAGAGCCTAAAGTGCGTGTTCACACAGAAAGAGCTCAACATGAGGCAACGTGGATGGTTGGAACTGATAGCTGACTATAATCTTGATTTAAAGTACCTTCCAGGGAAAGTTAATGTAGTACCAGATGCTTTAAGTCGGTTCCCAGCAATACAGATGTTGACCGCACAGAAGAAGATTATAACAGATTTTCAGAGATTCGAGTTGGAGATCGTACGACCAGATTCTTCGGGACGATTGATGCAGTTGCAAGTACAGTCATTCTTGATTGATAGTATTAAGGCAGCACAATCGCATAATCCTAGATTGCAGAAATTTCGAGGACAAGTGGAAGCTGGATTTCGAACAGATTTGTTGATTCATGAAGATGGTTCGTTAAGATATGGAAGTCGTTTATATGTACTTAAAGGAGATGTTCGTGAAGAAGTCATGAAGGAGGGTTATAGTTTCGCATATTCAGTACATCCGGGAGGCACGAAAATGTATAGAGATTTGTGACAACACTTTTGATGGGAAGGCATGAAAAGGGAGATTGTTCGCTACGTATCGAAGTGCTTGGTGTGTCAGCAAGTCAAGGCTGAACATCAAAGGATAGCTAGTTTGTTGCAACCACTTCCGATTCCTCAATAGAAGTGGGAACATATAACCATGAAATTCATGACAGCCTTACCACGGAGTCCAAAAGGCAATAACGCAGTTTGGGTGATTGTTGATCGACTGATCAAGGTAGCTTATTTCATACCATTCGAGTTGGTCAGTCGACGGAGGCTTTGGCAGAGCGGTATATGCAGGAGATTGTGAGATTGCATGGAGTACCAGTGAGTATCGTTTCTGATTGTGATATTCGATTTCTATCACATTTTTGGAGTAGTCTACAAGAAAGTTTGGGAACTCGCTTGAAATTTAGTACGACCTATCATCCTCAGACAGATGGACAGTCCGAGAGAACGATCCAAACTCTTGAACATATGTTGAGAGCTTGTATGTTGGACTTTACAGGTTCGTGGGAGGATCATTTGCATTTAGTGGAGTTTTCATACAATAACAGTTTCTAGGCGACTATACAGATTGCTTCATTCGAAGCGTTGTACTGTCGTAAGTGTCGCCTGCCTGTATGTTGGGACGATGTTGGAGAGAGAAGATTGTTGGGACTGGAACTCATTGTACAAACTGTGTAGAAAGTTAACTTGATTCGTGATCATATGGCACAAGATCGACAGAAAAGTTGGGCTGATACTGGAAGATCTTTGGAGTTTGCTGTTGGTGGTCTTGTGTTCTTGAAGATATCACCTACAAGAGGAGTAATCCGATTTAGTAGTCGACGCAAGCTTAGTTCTCGATTCGTGGGGTCTTTCGATATCATTGAGCGTGTTGGAGAGTTAGCTTATCGATTGGCCTTACCACCATCCCTGGTGGGTGTTCATGACGTGTTCTATGTATCTCAATTCCGTAAGTATGTTCGAGATGAGACGCACGTCCTTGATTACTCGGAATTGACAGTGAGAGAAGATTTGACTTACGAAGATCGATGGCTATTCTGGATCGACGAGAAAAGGTTCTCAAGAATAAAGTAATTCCTGAAGTACTTGTTTCGTGGGGAAATCGTTCGCATGGAGAATCTGCTTGGGAACGTGAAGAAGAGATTTGACAAAAGTTTCTATATCCTTTTCCTTAGATCCGTATCTTTTTTTCTTTTCCTGTTTTGTGAATTTCGAGAACGAAATTCTTTTGTAGTTGGGTCTAATGTATGACCCTAGTACGTTTACACAATATTAATTGGTATTTTAAGACTTGCTTTATAATTCTTCTATTTTATTCTTTTGGGTTGTGAGTAATTCGAATAATAGTGGTGGTTATCCGACCCGACTCGCATGTGTGGAACCTAGTATGGTGTTAGTTTGTGTCTGTTATTTATCGGTAAATTATATCTCTGAGAATATAGTATAATATATATATATATATTATATATTTAAATCATAATATATCTATTAATAGTCATAAATTATGGATAAGATATATTTTTGCTAACTGCCATATTTTAGTTTATTTTTACCCATCTCGTTTAAAAACTCAAGATATTAGATAATCAATTTTTTTATTAAATCTTTATATATGTATTTGCTTTCTATTTATTTAAATCTTTTAAGGGGTATATGTAGTTAAAATTATATTATTGCATTATGGTTTAAATCTTTACGTACATGTGTTATTCTTTAAGATATATTTTTGACAAGATTCTGGTAAAGTTTGATAGCAATTTGATATTATTTTTAAACCCTAATACTATATATATATATATATATATATATATAATATAAACAGTTTTATATTTTATTATTATTTTTATATAAAACTCTCTTCCTCCGTTTTTCCCCGACTCCATCCCCGAAGCCCTAACCCTCGCCCCACTTCGCTGTCGATCCCAGACCTCGTCTGAATCACCAACCACCCTCCCTCGTTGCCCTCACCTGCACCCTTATCTCACCTTGTCGCCGACCTCGTCCTCTTCTCTTTCCCTCAACCACAACCACCGCAACCCCGACTTCCCTCACCGAGAACTTGATCGCCGCCCTCTTCGTTCCTCATCGTCGTCGTCCTCGCCTGAACCCCGACCACCTTACCACCTTCGCCCACAGCCCAGAACCCCTTGTACCACCAACGACACCTTCTCTGGTCCCTTCGCCGCCGCCGGCCGCCGCCTCCACTTTGCTTCCCTCGCCTTTCACCACCTCACAACCTGATTATCACATCTCTCTTCTTCTCACCAAAGTCTTTATTTCCGATTTCACCCCGTCGTCGGCAAACCCCGACCCATCGCCGTCGCCTTCGACCAGACGCGGGACCCGAGTCGTTTACAGAGCACCAGCGAGCACCCTGGAGCAGTATATTGATATCTTTGGCCAAGGTCGTGTGTCGTGTTTGCGAATGTTGCCATCGTGCAGGTATCCGTGTTTCGTCGTGGTTTTATCGATCGAGGCAAGTTTCTAAACTTGCAACATGCTATGTTACATATACCAATATGTATATATAATTATTTAGCAAATTATTATCAATATGTAATTTTTATAGTAGTAAACCGTATTTAGTAACAATTGCAAGTTTATCCTGCTACGGGCTAGTTCATTATAGTTCCAATATAATTCTATTGTAGTTTCATTATCTTTTACCTAGACTAAAATATATCAAGTATAATATAATTATCTAAAATTATAGTATGGCGGATGAGTATTTATATACAATTAATCCATGTTACCAACACTAGCACGTGTTTAGACACAATTGTTGAAGTCGTGCAAAATTACTTATTTGAACCATTTTAGTAGATACCGTGGATTAAATAAACTGGGTACTGTTATTTTATTGAATAGTTCTCCTGTTTAATACACAATACCTAATATGTGCACGATACGGTTCGTGCCATTGCCATTACTATATTGTTTACACATGTTACTTGAATAACTACTAATGCCGGCAGTATTGACTAATTATCTTAATTGACCTGACTTGTTGTCTTGCTAACCAAGACCTGTACACGATTGTTCCTGTGTTGGTATCATGTAGACTTTCTATTGATACCCGACTTGAACACGAAATCTGAGGGAAAAGGGAAAATCAAGAATGTAACCAAAACGTAACTCAAGAGAATATTATTGTTTGCCGTGATTCCGGGTGTAAACGGAATAACCATTGTTTATTGTACCATGATCTCATGGGGAATGAACGAGATATATTGTACCGTAGTCCCGTGGGGAATGAACATGATATATACTGTTGAGTTACGATGATAATCACATTAATTGGTTTCAAATACTGTTAGGATAGATAACTTAGAATACAGACTTTTGGATACACGTGAGATACCTATAGCCTGCTAATATATCGCTTGTGATTGTTTATTCATAATTATACATCATTTTGCACATAACACCTTATGGTATATCGCTCAGTTTATTATTATGATTTTTATGACGCACCGACTTTGAGTTTTGCATGGCCCAGTCCCTTTAACCTTGTCGTAGGAAGATCAAGAACGTTTTGGCAAGCAAGTTGAGCAGCGATGAGTTTTGCCGATTAGTTTTGAGATATTTAGTTTTTATTTTCTAGTTAAAGTTCTAACGTTGTGATCTCATAAGGGACGTGATTAGGATATTATTTACTTGTATTTTTATTTTTTCCGCTACTTTCTCGTTATTATTTTATTGTGGCAGTTGGATATGTGTTAGTTAAATTTTATTTACTGTTCTTGATATCTGATTGATAGCCGTAATGTGACTATGGAAGGATCTTTTCTCGCCATAGGTAGCATGGTTGGTTTTGTCACGTACCGTATTTATTTATTTTGGGAAGCGGTGTGTGACAGATTTGGTAGAGAAAATCAACATGCAACAACCCGAAGGTTTCGAAGTCGAAGGTAAAGAAGACCACGTTTGCTTGTTAGAGAAGTTTTTTTACGGTTTGAGACAGTCACCAAGACGTTAGTATAAGAAGTTCGACTCATTTATGAAAGTAGTTGGGTTTACGAGAAGTATGAACGACAGTTGTGTATATTCGAAGAAACTCGCCGATGATTCTTTCATATATTTGCTACTCTATGTTGATATTTTGATAGCAGCAAAATATATGGTTGATATTAAGATTTTGAAGGAACAACTGAAAAGTAAGTTTGAGACCAAGGATTTGGGAGCGACCAAAAAAATACTTGGTATGGAGATCAGGCGCGATCGTATAGGAGGAAAGCTATACTTGTCTCAATAGCGATATGTTGAGAAAGTTTTGGAGCGTTTCGTTATGACAAGCGTTATATCTGTAAGTATTCCGTTGACAGCTCATTTTAAATTTTCAGCTTGTTCACCGCAGATAGAGGATGATATTAGATACATGTCGAATGTTCCATATACGAGTGCGGTGTGTAGCGTTATGTATGCCATTGTTTGTACACGACCCGACATTTCACACATCGTTAATGTTAGTCGTTATATGGCATCTCCTGGCAAAATCTATTGGCAGGCGGTGAAATGGATATTATGATACTTTCGAGGTACGTCTGACATGGGATTGGTGTTTGGATGGAACGACGGCGATTTAGTTGGATTCAGCGACTTCGATTATGCAAGCGATCATGACATACGCAGATCGATCACCGATTATGTATTCTCTTTAGGAGAATGTGCTATTGGTTGGCGTGCTTCTTTGGAGCCTACGGTAGCGTTGTTTATGACGGAGGCGGAGTATATGGCCGTTGCGGCCGCTAAGGGATCTGGTTGAAGAGACTATTTTCGGAACTTGGTATTTAAAAAGATACCATAATAGTCTACCGTGATAGCCAAAGCGCGATTCAGTTGACGAAAAATCAGATGTATCATGATAGGACGAAGTATATTGATGTGAGGTACTGGTTTGTACATGAAGTTGTTGAGAAAGAAAAGATTATTGTGAAGAAGGTTGGCACAACGGATAATCCGGCCGACATGTTGAGAAAGTCTCTTTCGGTTGGTAGGTTTGAGCATTGCTTGAACTTTATTGGAGTGTGTCGTACTCATTTGAGTCCTTGATGAGTTTTGTGGTGGTTGAAAGTAAAAAAAACCCAAATGATAGGACTTTAAAGATAGTCCCACATTGGAAACAACAAAAGAAATACATGAGTATAAGATATAAGATGTGCCAAATCTCAATAAGGCTTAAGTCTTATTATTAGAACCCATTTATCATTAAAAGCCCATGTGTAAAAGCCATCACTCCAACTCTTCTATAATTTTAAACCTTCTCAGCTTTAAATAATCAAAATTTTAATATGGTATCAGAGCCAATGACTCGATCCAAACTCGATTCGACAATACTATCAAGTGTTGTACTTTCCACGTGACAAACACATCAAAGAAAAAGGTGATGGTTGCACGTGAGGAAGAGTGTTGAAAGTAAAAAAACAAACAAATGATGGGACTTTAAAGATAGTCCCATTTTGGAAACAACAAAAGAAACATGTGTATAAGATATAAGATGAGCTAAATTTCAACAAGGCTTAAGTTTTATTGTTGAAACCCACTTATCAAAAGCCCATGTACACTCATAGATAAAAATATATAATCGTCCTTTCAACTTTAAATAGTCAAAATTTTAACGGTGGTTAATGTATGCCCTCCATTCCGATCCCTATTGATTTCCCATAGATTCACACTTATCTACAAGGCAATGGATAACAGATTTCGACTTATCTACAAGCAAGGTGGATATTTATTAGTTGGGAAATTAGTTATTTAGACTTATCTCTAGTATACTATATATATTGTAGTTTTTTGAGAGAGATTTGTATTCGTCCTCAGTTTGTAGTCTACTTTTGGTTATTAATAAAGCTTCGCCTTCGTCTAATTAGTAAGTTCTTGTAATTTCTATTTGCCTATGGTTTTGTTTTTTCTCTATATCGTTTATTTTGTCTTGGTGATCGTATTTGTCGCAACAATAGTGATGAAGACCGAAGATTCTTATATAAGTCATTAGCATTGCCCAAGTTGCGCAAGATATATGATGATGCTACTATGTTTTATGTTTTCTTCTTTTCTTCATGTAGTGTTCTGGGGTATGGTGCATTTTCCTATCGGCGAAGTTTTAACTTTGATAATCTACCTAGAATAGAAAGGTGTCCATAATCAAACTTGATTTGCCATCCTAAATCAAGTGTGAATTTGATCCTACTCACATAGTTAATTCCAAGCCCTATACCAAATCCCTTTGTACTCCCTTCGAGGTAGTTCTGGTACTATAGAAAAGTAGTATTGAAAACTTTTTAGTCTGTTATATCTGAAGTTGGAAATGTTCTTTTGATATCTTTGAGAAATAACTGTTATATGCTATAGATGATGACTGTAGAAAACCCAGAATCAAGGATCACTATCTGGTTTTGACCACCTTGTGTTGGAGATTGAATTCAGATCCTACAAATTCACAAATAGCTATATATGGGTAAACAATGGCATTTCAAATTTATACGACTCTACTTGCATTTGTGCAGTTATAGAGTTTGACTGGTAACTTGTGACAGAGGGCATGAAATCTGTGGCTTTTATTAATAGGGGTTAATTGCAGGAAAAGCCCTGTCGTTTACCCCGTATAGCACTTGTACCCCCCTCAACCCCCTATGCTTATCGACCTAAGCCCTTAAAGACACTCAGATGCAACTCTAAACCGTTCAAATGAATGTCTAATCTAACTTTAAAACATGTTTATGTTATTCAGAGAAGTACTTGAATGATTGAGTGTTTTTGAGGGTTATGGTCGATGAACAAAGGGGGTGTTTGTGCTAATTAATCAATTAATGAGGTTTAAGTGCTATGCGAGGTAAACTAAAGGGGCGTTCCGTGCAATTACCCTATCAATAGAGCATGTTTGACATTCAATTCCTTCGTTTACTAGCATTTCCATATAATCCGGTTCGTCTTTTTGTCTGATTTACGACAACTATTATAAATTTCAGTGGGAGGAACTTCAGATGGCATCAAGATACAAGCTGTTTTTGTGTCCAAAGCCTCGAGCGAGATGCTGAAACAATATGCAAATCATACTGAAGTTGAGTTATGGATATTACCAACCTTTGAGGATTCACCATGGTCAATAATGGCCGTTTCTTTCATTTCGCTGCTTGTAATGTCTGCTGTATTGGCCACATGCTTTTTCGTGCATAAACACCACGTAACTCCTGAAATCCCTAGCACACCTCAAGTCCAAGTCCAAGAGTTTCATGGCATGAGCCGTCGTTTGGTGAAAGCAATGCCGAGTTTGATATTTACGACTGTGTTGGAAGACAATTGCACTTCAAGGACTTGTGCTATTTGCCTTGAGGATTATAATAGCGGAGAAAAGCTTCGTATCCTGCCTTGTTGCCATAGTAAGTCTCTTTAGTAGCAAATCACCATTCTTTTACTATTTATGAACATGATGCATTTCTCTACAGGTTATAGCCCATACTTGGACTAATTCTACCCTATATGAATTTTAAGATCATTTTGGGTCTGTTCTTATTCCTTAACGACAATGACGGTGGTGATGCATTATTAAACTCATTCCAAATGGTAGGGATTTGATGATGCATGTAGCTAGTTCCATTTAAGTAATTATCTAGTCCTCTTTTGACTTGATAGCAGTGTACCCTTTCAAGTCTTGGATATCCTAGGGAACTATTTTGTTTATGTGGTCTTTAAGTTCTACTACTATAAAAAATAATATCATGGTCAACCTCTATTATTACTGCAATGTGCTTAAATTCTAGAGTTAATTGCTTATGACACCCTTCCCCCCATCGAACACTTGTGACGCCTTGCTTGGTTTATTGGCATCAAACGCCTCCGAGGTCCATTTTCATCTGGTTCAAGATGGCACTTGTATCCCCTTAAGAGACTACTTCATGTTAGAATATAAAGATATCTTTCAACCCTCACCATAACTTCGGAGTTTTGGTGCAATGACAAAGACCTTAAAAATGATATTATATAAGAACAACCGAGGTTCAAATTCAACTGAACATACACAGATAGCAAAATAAATAAAATATCGCTGCGGAAAAAAAATCCAGGTTTCGGTGCAAAAAGGGTAGATTATATAGAATACATACACAATCTGACATCATTCTCAAGGATGGTATTGCATTTTCCTGTGGCGCCCAGAGGAAGCGGGGCGAGACTAATCTGATGATCGCCCAAGCTCTTACAGAGCTGATGTCTGGTTGTTGCTTCCCTTAACCCACCCTTACGTATAACCTATTCACATTAGTGAAGCAGATGTATGCACAAGGGAAATGCACGTTTGTGATGCCTTAGTCAGGATGCATAGGGGAGTCTAAAACTATGAGAATGGAAGAACGTGGGTACCGCTGACTGTGGTCAGAATTTGAGCCCTTCTGATTACTCCAAAGAAAATCAAACAACAGGGATTGCTCCTGGAGGCGTGTTAGAGACAAAAAACTCCAGGAGTGCCAGATGCTAATAACCATTTCAAGCGCTGGGTAAAGTGTAGCTGGAAGTTGTTATTTGCGTATAACCCTAAATTCTATAATTGTTCCATTTGTTCAATCATTTACTACTTCACATCTGACATTATGTTTTGATTTGTTTTTTTTCCAGAGTTTCACGCACTTTGTGTCGATTCTTGGCTCACTACATGGCGAACATTTTGTCCAGTGTGCAAACGAGATGCCCGAACAAGCATCAACATACCCCCGGCCTCAGAAGCGACTCCTTTACTCTCTTCCGTATCGTCGTCTCCATCTCCATCACTACTCTCATGCCATTCATCATTACCATCGTCTCCACCGCTACCAATAATAACCTCATCTCCACATCATATAACTAACTCATACATGCCCTATAACAACTCAATGAACTCATTAAGAAACACACCATCCCAAAGATCTCAAATGCCTTATAACAACTCTCTAAGAAACACACCATCTCAAAGATCTCAAATGCCTTATCTTAATTCTTCACATTCCTTGAGCTATAGTTCGAGATACATGTGCCCTTATAATCTTGACTCAAGCAATGCGTCTCCGAGTTATCTTGTATCTCCACTTTCTATAGGACTGCCTGTGCCTTCTCCTTATAGTTCTTCGAGATATATGCAAACTTATGATAATAATAATCTTAGTTCGAGCAACGCATCTCCAAGTTATCTCATTGGGTCATCAGGCAGGCGGTCGTACTTGCGGCATTGTGAATCAGGAGCGAGCATTTCGGCTTTGGCTTCAGCTAATTCTCTTCCTAGATGTTGATCTTTGGGAAGAAAAAGATAATGTTGGGTTGTACTGCAGAATCCTAAGCCCAGTTGTATTCAGAATCCAAAAAGTTCGAGGGCATGACCAATAAAGATGAGGCCGCGCCAATTTCTGATTTGAAACTGGGGGCTTGAACAACCATGGTTGCTAATCCTAATTTTTTTTCTTTCTTTGGTCTTTTCTTGTTTTTTATTTTTGAGTGTGAAGAATTTGTATCGGTTATGATATCGAAAGTAGGATCTCTTTAGTGTGACTCGGATAGGTCCTTTCCAGTGCTCAAATGATTTTTGTAGTTAAGCTTCTGGTTGTGTTTGAATGGATGTAGCCTGTATCGATGCGCTAACCATCTGTAACTAGGAATCTATTTACTGAAAGATCCTGGTTGCAAGGTGTGCTTATCAACACAATTCAATTGTCTATATGGACAATTATTATACTTACGGCATGTTTGGATAGCTTTAATCCTATGGATTTTAGATCAAGACTTTTTTTTCCAGTGGATCATGTCAATCCCTTAAAAGTGATTGTTTGGATCTTAATTTTCAACTGTAATCCGGAGGCTTTAAAATTCCCATGTAGGGCTATGCCTATGGATAAAAGAAAATTAGCTGTGCTAATTTTTTTAATCCTGAGCATTCTCTCTTTCCCTCCTTCCTTCTATCTTTGTATATAAAAATTTCTTAATTTTTCTTTTCCTTCTCTATATTATCTCTAGCTTTATTCTCCTTTTTATTTTCTTGAATTAGAGATGGGAATTTTAGTGGGTTGTATGGTAAAATTAGTAATGAATTGCTTGTAAGAATAATCATGAGAGGATGAGAGGAGAAAAGAGATTGATGGACTCTGGAATTAGAAAAATAAAAGAATATGATGGGTTGAATTTTATGGGTTGAAATTGAAAACATGATGATGGGTATGATGATGGGTTGTGAAAATTGAAGTAGAAAATGTTGTGGGGTGAGAAATTAGGGGATAAAATGAAAAAAGCAATAGGTTGTGAGAATTGGAATAAACATTGATGAAGAAGATAATGGATTATAGAAATGAAGAAAATTAAAATGAAAGAAAGTTATAAAATTAAAAAAACGAAAAATGAGTTGAGGGATCTTAAAAAATTGAAGGGGATAAGATTATCATTTTGTCAACACTTCAGATTTCTATATAGTTAATAATACTTTATTATGCAAACTTATTCTTTACTGGCCAAACAAGCTTTGATATAAAAATCCTCTTGATTTTTTTACCAAAAAGGAATACACATTTCAAGATATTTTTATCCTAAATGAAATCCAATCAATTTTTATCCCAAGCAAACAAACATGTACTAAGTATTGCATGAAGATAAGAATATTCCTTTTTACAGGAACATTTGGGGTTAGTCAAAAAAATAATCTAATTTTTCAAAGAGAAACCTGAACCTGTAAATGAATTGGAAATTGCAATATTTTGATGTACTTACAACCTTGATATAAGAAAACGGAGACTGCAGCGTCATTTCAGATAGCGAATTATAGTGACCCTTATCTGCAACATGGATCGTCCAATGTTGATATTGAAAATAAGTAACTGTATATAGGCAACTTTCTATAGTGACACTATTGCTCCCGATTCCTCGATTTTCAATGGCTACCAATGAGTTGTACCTAAGCTAAAATATTGTGGAGGAACATTTCAACTAAACCAATGATACCTTCCTCCTAAATTCCTGGTCTCCAAATAGCCAAACTTTGTCCATTATATATGTATTTATTTCGATTTGTTTACTTTACCATGCAAAAAACGAATCAGTCTACAGTGAACAGAGAGGGAAAGAGAGAGTTTTTAATTCTTAGAGGATATCACACAAGCCATTTATATGGATAGGGCGGTCTATAAAGGACCATAGTCTCCATGTGTTGAGTAAAAATTTAAATAAAATGCAGGTGCAGAGATGACATGATATTGGGTTGGCTCAGCCCTTCCGTTGAGGCCGAGCCGAGCCAATATCACTCCTTCTCTTCATTTCATATAGAGTTTGAATTTTTGATCTGTTCCTCTATCGATAGAAGTTTTATCATTATGTTGTAGTATGCGGTCGCTTGAAGCTACAAGATCAATCTCTTATTCATGGTATGTAAAATTTTATGTTTCTTATTAGATATTGTTTGATTTAAACGGAGTGCTAATTCAATTGAACTTGTCCGGTTTTGGCTCAAGTTCGAATTCATGCTAATAGTTTTAAGCTCAGTTTGTTTAGTGACCAAGTTGTTATTGGAATTGAATTTGAACTGATATGGCAAATTGTACAAGTTGTTTCGTAATAAAGCAAACCGAGAACAAACATGGATCGCCTTGTTCTAGCTCGGTTTGTTTAGCACCAAGATTCATAAATAGTTTACTACAGCAACATAGAAGGATTTAGGAGTTCTTAGAGGATCTTTGATGATGATGTTTTTTGTGATTTGTATTGCATTCTAAATTAGGTAGATTAGATGTTTGTCAACGTCATAATCTACAATTTGCTCTAATTAAAAAAAGTAAAAGAATGTGAAGTCAAGTCTCAGTAATCATAGTTGTATTCTATGAAGAAGGATGGATAAAGACTGCAAGAAAGATTATGGAAATAAGATTTTGTATAAAAACTTATGTTGGATATGTATGCCTTAAAAGCCTGTATTATATAGGATTCTAGAGATATGTATATATTGGATATGTATGTCCCAGAGGCCTGTATTGTATAGGATACTGAGGATATATATGTACAGGATAATCTTGTTCGGTTATATAGTATACTATTTGAATTGTCTTTATCTAAACATGTGTATTTGTTTTTCTTACTGTTTTGTATTGCTTATACATGTTGATAAAGACTCGTCACAGTAGTATACTATTTTGGTTTGTCTTTATCTTAACATGTGCATATGTTATACTCGATATCACATATGGCGGATACATATTGATAAAACCCATAGGATTTTACTTGACTACCAGCGTTATGATGACGATCATACTTGTGGAAGCTGGGTAGTCCATAAGTACATTCTTAAAGGTCCCAAGTCGCAGGAGTATCGGCATCGGGCATCAATATTCCAGAGTAAACTTGTGTATACGTTTCTAGACCCCGACGAGGGGCGGTGATTAGTCCCACAGCCATTGGTGTGATCACCTAAGATTGTATACAGACTCACTGGTGGTGAGTACACTGGACAGACCCGCCGAGAACCTCTAGATGGTATTATACCTATCGTTAGATAACGGTTCTCTGGTGACATGAGTATATATTAGTTTTTAGACCTGAGATCATCATTTGTCTCATGTGAGTTCCCACTGTACTTTGATCACTACCCTACCACGGCTCTACTGAATCATGCAAACAGGTTTTGGTTGGGTACAGTCCCGAGCCACATTGAGGCAGTGAGTGACTGTAAGGGATTCGTGTCTCCCGGTATTGGGAGTCGATATCACACTGTGTCCGGTTGGCCATAACCATAAGACCTTGGCCAAGACAGTTGAGATTTACTGATGGTTAGATCGGTAGATTCTTGGATCGGTCCTGAGCCAAATCGACACGACTTATCAGGTTATTAGGGGTCTGATGTTTACCACCCCTAGACCCGGTATGCGATACTCTTAGACGAAGAGACGAGACTGTACGGAGATTGTCATGGATAAGCTCAGTAGGGGTTCGGATGAGCTTGCTCGTTGGCCTTCCTTTTCGACAGGTATTTATGTAGCCGTTACGTACAGCTAATGCCGCTGACATGCTTATGGTTAAATTCACTGCCAGCGTACTTTCGAGTCTTTAGAGTTTCACACAGAGGGTTTTCCTGGTTCAGGCGAAATGATATAGTGGTCGTATTTTGATACGTGCAGGGTTCCGATCGAATGATAATACTAGCTGTCTTAGCATTAAGCCGGATTATTAAATCAGGTATTGATTTAATGATTTACATATACATATTTCGATATGTATATTCTAGTGTTATCCGGGTTTTCGATCGGACGGTTGAAAATACTAACCGGATTAGGAATAAGCCGGATTATTAAATCAGATATTAATTTAATAATTTACATATATATATTTGGATATGTATATTCTAGTATTATGTTCATTGTGTTATTCAATCTCCTTGGGTATTCGTATTTTGATATGAATACGGGTATGTATATACGGTAGAGTGTATTCCGTATTTATACGAAAAACATTTTAGAAGGAGGACACCTCATTTCCTTGGTTTTTCTTTTCTAAGAAATTAGAAATGAGGTGGAGGGGTGAGGTGGCATGAGAATGGTGTGAAGCATGATTGAATAGAGTAGACAAATGAATTTATAGATCATGTCTACACTATTCAAATATGATTGGTTTTTAATATTGCAAAATATCTTTTAACAAAACCATGCTTGCATTATTGTGATGGTATGAGATTTTTCATTTTCATCATTCTCATTCATTTTCCTTTCTTGAGCTCCTCCTTCTTCTTCAACCTTACACACTCATGAGTTGAGAATAGGGTTGAAGTGAGATAGAAAACCACTAGAACAACATTACTACATCTATAAGCATTCTAGACTAGCATCCTAGAGTCTTTAGTTGCTCCATTGATTTTTAGTGTGGAGCTAGAGCCATGAACCATATCTCTCGGAGGGATCATCTACGACGGTGGAAGACCAGCGGCCAAGCTCGATTAAGAAGATCTCAAGAAGCTAAGGAAGAGGACATGGATCATTTGGTATAACCCTTCTTTTATAGTAAATGAAACTCCTAGTAGTTGCCAGTTTAGAGCTATAGTTTGATCACTTGGGTTAAATTGGTTGTACCTGCTTAAAAATTAAATTTTTGTGTATTCCGTCTCTCTACCTCGATATAGAGTGAGCACAACTAACCAATATGGTATCAGAGCCACTTCATAAACCTTAAGTAGACTTGTTTGCACTAATTTAGAGTTTTGATCGACGGAATTTTCCGATTCACATTTCCCATATAGTGCTTGTTGTTCGAATTTCAAAATTGTTCAAATTTTTTTTTAGGTTGCATTAAAATTATGTGCAGGCAAAACTAGAGATCAGAAAAAAATTTGGGCACCTAAGCCCAAAATTCAATCGCTAATTTGCCGCCAAATGTGCCATTTGGCTGCTGATCCACGACCCAATTTTGGCTACAGTGTCCCAAATTTTTTCTGGCGCTCTATGTAACGACTCTGTTTTAATGTATAGAAATTTTTTAAAGTTAATGTATAAATGGAGTATTTGTAAGTCCTGAGCACAAGTTATATATTTGATTTGTTTTTGAACAGTAAGAAACAACTTATAGCTCATTGGTAAAGTCTTGCACTGCTGTGATGTAGCCATTGTGTTCGAATCCCCTCAGCCACATAATATTTTTTGCTGATTTTTCTTTTAGATTTTTTGGAAGCCCAAAAGTTTACATGTGCAAAACAAGTAAAAATAAAAAGTCAGATTAATCAACGATAAGTCGTGTTGATGTTAGTTATATATATGCCCTAGAGACCATTGTTGTACATATGATGTATATTATAATGGATGCTTGGATATATATAGAGAGGACTTTTTGCTCGTCATGATAGTATGCTATTTGGTTTCTCTTTATCTTAACATGTTGACTTATATTAGTTTATTGTCTTACTCTCACATGTTGATAAAGCCCTTAGGATCTGTACTCGACTACTGGGATTATGATGAGATCATACTAGTAGGGCCTAGGTAGTCGATGAGTACATCCTATAACTGTTCCTAGTCGAGGGTGTGTCGAGACAGGGCATCGATACACCAGAGTAGACTAGCGTATACGCATCTTGACCCATATGATGGGCGATGGATGATCCCATATCCATCGGTGTTTGACATCAAAGATGGTGTACGGGTGCTCAGTGGAGACTGGGTACACTGGACGGACTCGCCGAGAACTCCCAGATGGTATTATACCTCACGTCAGATGGCAGTTCTCCGGTGACACTGGTACAGGGTAGTCTGTTGACCCGAGATCTTCATAGAGTCTTGTGTGATTCCCACTGTGCTTTGATTTCCACCTTACCACGTCCAAGAGGGGGTGCAAAACGGTGGCTTTTGGGTACAGTCCCGAATCACATGGAGGCAATGAGCGATAGGAGGGGATTAGTCTCTCCCGGTATAGGGAGTTGATGTTGTGCTGTGTTCGATTGGCTATAACTGGAAGTCCCTGGCCAGGGATGATATAGAGATTTACTGGTAAGTGTTACCAGTAGTTTCTCGACCCGTTATGAGCCTCACATCGACACGACTTATCGGTTACTGGGGTCTGACGTATACCACCCCTAGACTAGATATGCAACATATCAGAAGAAGGGACCGGACTGTACGGGAGTGTTACTGATTTGGATTCACAAGAGAATGTACAGGCTTACTTGTTGATCTTCTGATCGCTCAATACCTGGGTGGCTGTTACGTTTAGCTGACCGCTTGCAGCTTGTGGGTGTTATGATATGATCATCACCTGCTACCGGCGTATTGACGATTCTTTAGAGTCCTACACAGAGGTTTCTTGACTCAGGCAAAACGGAGTAGGAGCACATATGTGATATGTGCAGGACCGAGGATAATACGATATGGGATACCGTATTATATTCTCGTGATATTTTGATATGAGCCGGGTCATCGGATCAAGTGTTGATTCGATGAATCGGTACATGATATATTAGTCGGTTATATTCGATATAGCCGGATTGTCGGATCAAGTGTTGATTCGATAATTTAATGTATAATAATATATATGATATATTGCATTACATTATCTAATATTGTCTCGCTTTTATTGATTCATTTTCTCACCGGGTAATACATTGATATATATGCGATATATGTTAATTGTATTATTTTCTTTTGTTACAAATATATATTATATATGTGATATATAATATTGTAACATGATATGATTACTAATGCAACATGTTTAGTGGAGATTAAATAAGGTTAGGGTTTGATTTGGGTTAGTTCTTTCTTGATGCTTCTAGAATGTTTTATTTTGTTTCTAGCGAAAGATATTATGCTTGATATTTTGCTAGATATTATTAACCCAACCCAAACCCTTCACCCTAGGTTAAGTCTCTACATGGGTTAGCCTACTCATTATCAACTATGGTTGCATTTGTAATTATCACTTCAATTTCATTATTCATCACAAAAGGAATTTCCTTCTTCTTCTTCTTGCTTGAGCTTTGAGAAAGCTTTCTAGGTTTTCTTTATGTGATGATTTAGTGTGAGAATTTGATAATAAAAGAGAGCATAAATACCACTTCATCATCCTCATCTAATCTAGCCAATTAGATTAGGGTGTTCACCTCATTAGAGAGAGAGAAAGAGAGCTTGAATTATAGAAACTTCGAGGTAGATCATCGGAGAAAAGGAAGACTACAAGCTAGCATGGATCATTCGGGTTGTGGAGCCTCTCTCGAGTCCGGGAGATCATGGATCGCGGCGAAAGGACTTCTACTCGGAGCTTATGAAGCGAAGGAGCGGACTACAAAGGTTGTAATCCCTCACTCTTAGTTGTAAAGATGTTTACTTGCATGTTAAACCCTAATAATCTAGCAAAGATCCCGGCTTTGGGTTGTTTCGGCACGTCTAAATTTTAAATCGGGCATGGTTGATTCCTTATAGACCCTTGTATGACTGCCTAGGAACCCTACAGTGGTATCAGAGATAAGCTAGAGTATTAGGCGACGTGTATACGAAGTTAAAACTCCGATCGAACCCTGAAACATCGAAAATGACCCCCTCTTTGGAAATTTTGTAAAAATGTGATTTTTTCTGCATTAAAAATACTTAAAAAAATCAGCAGGGAATTCTAAGAATTACCATGAAACACGAGCCCAAAATACCATGAAGTCGCCGGGGAACCGCGGCAGGAACCTGCTTCCCGCGGCGGTTCCGCGGCCGAACTTTGGCATTATGGACACGTGTTTGCACAGGATTATCCGTAGGAGTTTCTGCATATTTCTGGGTATTTTTAATATGATTCAAAGTGTTGAGTGTTCTGGGGATTATTTTGTATTCGTTGATTCGATCGGAAAATTTAATTTCATTTTGTTTTCCGGATATTTTAGAAATTGTTAAAATGTTCGAACGGATATCATTAACTCACTTTTTCCCGGTACGAAAAACTTTCAAGTGTTGAATTTTTCTTGAGTTTAAATCTTTCGGAAAAACGTGCAAGTAACGCGGTGGACCCTCTAGAAGAACACAAAGCTTAACTCGATTATGTGACCGTCTGAACCGCCTCTAAATCTTAGGGTTTGGGGCAGTACAGCGTACCACATGTGAGGCGTTGGCTTGACCCTTCTACGGCTGGACCATTGGTACTGTGACATATTCTGGGACTTTTTGAACTCCGCTCAAGTGTTGAGCTATTTAGGAAATCTTGGGTATTTGATTATTCGATCGGAAAGTTTAATATTGTCTATTTATCTGGAATGTGATACAATATGTGGAATTCATATAGTTAGGCATGAAATGCGAAGTATGTGATATTTCGGATTTACGATGTCTAAAGAGATTGTGGATTCCAAATGTTGTAGTTTTACACTTTCTTTTCTGTGACCGTAAGTGTAGTATGTAGTTGTATTGCCGGTTTTCGTTGTTATACATCAACGATGATCGGTGTATGCATACTTACTTACGTTGATGATATGAGATATTATGTGTTGCTGTGATATGTTATATTGGATCGTCGTGTTCTGAATAGCCGGGGGTTTTATGTGAGATGGGTTTTTTTATTTCATTCATGTAAAATTCATTTGTATGTAATATTCTTTTATTGGGGCACTTCCGGGATGAGGATGATGCCACCATTGTATATTATTTACTTTTCCGCATTAGGTAGACCCAAGGAGGGGAGCACAAGTAACCGGGTTCTATGGTCCAGTGGGAGGCCATCTCGAGGAGTCGAGACTGGGTCTCCTAACCCTGGAATTGGCAGTGTTGCCTGCCGCTTTCGTAGGGGTCTTGGGATGTGGGTTTGGCTATTCATCGCGACCGTGGAATCCGTGTTTTATACAGGCTCGTATTAAAAACACGGACGTTCTAGTATATCCAATATTTCATATGTTATCTTCTGCTGCAATGTTCTGTGATGAGATCATATTACTGCCTGAGATGAATGCTTATACTATATATATATATATGTTGATATATAAATATTACTGCTTTCGTTTCTTCTGTGATACTTAGGAAGCATTAATTGATGGGATTTTTATTTATGAGATTAATAAAAGAAAAGAAACCTAAAACATATTGTAGAATCAAAACTTTATAAAAAGGGTAGCTAAAGTTTTGCTTTGCACAGCGGTATATATGATATACCCTGCACCTTATTCGATGGGGAAAGAGCCGAGATCCCTTCACCGGGAGTGACCTCTTTAGCTAAACTGGCAGATGCTACAAATTCGCGGTTTAGTTTTTGACAGCTTAAATAGTTCTTGCTTTGCACAGCGGTATATATGATATACCCTGCACCTTATTCGATGGGGAAAGAGCCGAGATCCCTTCACCGGGAGTGACCTCTTTAGCTAAACTGGCAGATGCTACAAACTCGCGGTTTAGTTTTTGACAGCTTAAATAGTTCTTGCTTTGCACAGCGGTATATATGATATACCCTGCACCTTATTCGATGGGGAAAGAGCCGAGATCCCTTCACCGGGAGTGAACTTTTTAGCGAAACTAGAAAAGCCTAAAAAACACTCATTTTCAAAATCACATGATTCTACGACGATATCAAGTTCATTACGCTCATGGTTTTCTGAAAAACCTGCGTAGCCCTCCGACATTTCAGATAGATATTACTTAGTATTCGTGCTACGGTAGTTTGGTATTCGTCAAGGCGTAGTGTACGGTAGCTATTTACTACTTATCTGTAGCATATGATGCGATTGGATTAGGGTATTTGTACGACGTTGTTTGGCATTCGTCAAGGGTCGTGCGGGTGGGTTTAATTCAATCAAGAAATGTACGGGTTGAACTTGACTAGCGGACTATGGGTTGTTTGGCATTCGTCAAGGTCATAGCACGTTAGGGGCAAAAAAATTATATGGAATTTCAAGTGTTGAAATTTGCAATGAGATTGCATACATTCTATAAGATAGATGGATCCTGATACCCACTACGAGTAAGAGTTACTCCTGGGAGAGTTTTACACAGGACAATTAGCCGATCAAGTAGGTGTCTAGAAAGGTGTTAACGGGGTCATGCCTCTGGGAAGACGAGGTTTATTTTAATTAGGTCCGTACGAAAGCACGGGGAACCTCCCTCAAGTACCAACACTGATCTGGTTGAAAGATTGATGAAATTGTAGGGTGTGATTAATCCCGGCTAATCTTACCTTTTAGGGTTTGAAGGAAGATTTGATAAAAACAGTGGGAGACATCCTGATTAGATAAGATAATAACCAATCTAATCTTGGAAGAGCATACGCTAAAGTGTTTCCTTCTCTCTCTCTCTCCAGGTAGCGACCATGTCAGGACTTAATCAAGATAATAAAATGGATGTATTGACTGAACCCGCTTATTATACTGAGCAGGGGATCGTTGGTCCCGTTCTTTCCTATAAGAGTTATAAGACTGAACAGGAAACATGAGAATATCTGGATTCTCATACCGCCCAAACGAAGAATATGCATGCTGATGTATCTTCTTCAGGTGTGTTAGTTATTGAGAGCTGTTTCTCAGTTCACCCTACGTCCTGGGTATTAGATACCGGATCGGGATCCCACATATGTAAATTGTTACGTGGGCTACGTAAAGGTGGAGAACTGGGAAATGGTGATCATTCCGTACAAGTAGGGAATGGTGCAAGTATTACAGCCAAAACAGTTGGCGAATATCACCTTGTATTACCAAGTAGTAATACATTGATTCTGAACGAGTGCTATTATATACCGAACATGATGTGCAACATTATATCGGTTTCTTTATTAAGTAAAGAAGGATATAATTTTATGGTACAGGATAATGTTATGAACATATTCCTGAATCAAAAGTTGATTGGATCAGGCTTGTTACATAATGGCATATACTTTCTCAATCAAAATACAGTCCTTAATATACAAAACACACACAAGAGGAAGAGTTCAGAAATGAACGAATCCTTCTTGTGGCATTGTAGACTTGGTCATATCAATGCGACACGGCTAGCTAAGTTACATAAGGATGGATATTTGAATCCGTTCGAATTATCTTCTTATGATACTTGCCATTCATGTCTTAAAGGTAAAATGACTAAAACTCCGTTTAGTGGACACAGAGAAAGAGTTACGGAACTCTTGGGACTGATACATAGTGATGTATGCGGTCCTATGTCTACAAATGCTAGGAACGGTTCTTCCTACTTCATTACATTCACTGACGACCTCTCAAGATACGGACATGTGTTCCTGATGAAACACAAGTCTGAAGCTTTTGAGAAATTCAGAGAATATAAGCATGAAGTAGAGAACCAAACGGGCAAAAGTATTAAGACCCTTCGATCTGATCGAGGAGGAGAATACTTGAGCAATGAGTTTCTGGACTATCTAAAAGAGAATGGGATTCTCTCTCAGCTTACTCCTCCTTATACACCACAACACAACGGTGTATCGGAGCGGAGGAATCGCACCCTATTAGATATGGTGCGCTCTATGACAAGCACTGCTGAGTTGCCTATTTCCTTCTGGGGGTATGCGCTTGAGACAGCCATACACCTATTGAATATGGTTCCTACCAAATCAGTTCCTACCACTCCATATGAGATATGGAAAGGGAAGAGACCATCTCTTAAGTATGTTAAGATATGGGGTTGTCCGGCCTATGTCAAAAGACAAAATCCAGACAAACTCGAGGCAAGGTCTGGCTTATGCAAGTTTGTAGGATATCCCAAAAATTCACAAGGGTATATCTTCTACCACCCCAAGGAACAAAAGGTGTTTGTTTCTCGACATGCCACTTTCTTAGAAAAAGGTTTTCTTATGAAACAAATTAGTGGCATTGAGGTAGAACTGGAAGAGGTTCCAGTGACACAAACTGTAACAGAAGACTTGGTAGAACCAGAGGATTCAGTAGTTCCCGACGAACCCCAGCCACTCCGCCGATCTAGTAGGGTTTCTCATCCACCTGAGAGATACTACGGTTTTCTCATTGATGGTGGGAGCGAGAATTGCATCATGGAAGATGATGACCCGACTAGTTTCGAGCAGGCCATCACGAGTAGTGACTCTATGAAATGGCTGGATGCAATGCGATCTGAGATGGAATCCATGTACACCAACAAAGTATGGACTTTGGAAGTTGCTCCTGAAGGGGTAAAATCCATTGGGAGCAAGTGGATCTTTAAAAAGAAAATTGGTGTAGATGGAAAAGTTGAGACTTTCAAAGCTAGACTTGTTGCAAAGGGTTTTCGTCAACGACCAGGTGTGGATTATGACAAAACCTTTTCTCCAGTGGCTATGCTTAAGTCCATCCGGATCTTACTTGCCATTGCTGCATACCATGACTACGAAATCTGGAAAATAGATGTTAAGACCGCCTTTCTAAACGGTGATTTAGAAGAGAGCGTGTACATGACTCAGCCAGAGGGCTTCGTAGATAGTGGGAGCAGCAGAAAGGTGTGCAAGCTGCTTAAATCCATTTATGGGTTAAAGCAAGCATCGCGGAGTTGGAAACATTTACTTTGATGTTGTAGTTAAAGAGTTTGACTTCATCAAAAACGTAGATGAACCTTGTATCTATAAGAAGGTTGCAGAGAGTAAGGTTGTCTTCATCGTATTGTACGTCGATGACATACTCTTGATAGGAAATGATGTTCCTATGCTGCAATCAGTCAAGCTCTTCTTATCACAAAGATTCTCAATGAAAGATCTAGGTGATGCCTCCTGCATACTGGGAATTATGATCTATAGAGATAGATCTAAACGGATATTGGGATTGTCCCAATCCAGGTACATTGACACCATACTAAAGAGGTTTAGTATGGAAGAATCCAAGGGTGGGAACCTACCCACGATCTCTGGACTCACTCTCTCCAAAGAGATGTCTTCCAAGAATGATTTGGAGAGAGCTCGCATGCAAGGGATACCCTATGCTTCGGCAGTAGGCTCTATCATGTATGCGATGCTATGTACCAGACCCGATGTAGCATACTCACTAAGTGTAGTGAGTAGGTATCAAGCAGATCCTGGAGAGAGTCACTGGATAACTGTGAAGAACATTCTTAAGTACTTGAGAAGGACTAAAGAGATGTTCTTGGTGTATGGTAACGGAGAACTCCAGGTGGAGTCCTTTACCGATTCGAGCTTCCAAAGTGATAAGGACGACTCTAAGTCGCACTCGAGATTTGTCTTTACCCTCAATGGAGGGGCGGTCTGTTGGAAGAGTTCCAAACAGGATACCGTTGCAGACTCGACGATGGAGGCTGAATACATCGCTGCCAACGATGCTGCCAAAGAGGCTGTCTGGATAAAGAAGTCCATTAGTGAACTTAGTGTGGTTCCATCCATTGAACATCCAATACCTCTCTATTGCGATAACAATGGAGCTGTGGCTTTGGCCAAGGAACCCAGGTCCCATCAGAAGTCCAGACATATTCTGAGGCGGTATCACCTGATCAGGGAGATAGTTGATCGCCGGGAGATCGAGGTCAGGAGAGTAGATACGAAGGACAACACTGTGGATCCACTCACGAAGGCCATTCCCCAGATACAGTTTGAGAGATTATTCGGGATGCTAGGTATGAGATACTACAACAGCTGGCCTTAGTGCAAGTGGGAGATTGTTAGTTATATATATGCCCTAGAGGCCATTGTTGTACATATGATGTATATTATAATGGATGCTTGGATATATATAGAGAGGACTTTCTTGCTCGTCATGATAGTATGCTATTTGGTTTCTCTTTATCTTAACATGTTGATTTATATTAGTTTATTTTCCTACTTTCACATGTTGATAAAGCCCTTAGGATCTGTACTCGACTACTGGGATTATGATGAGATCATACTAGTGGGGCCTAGGTAGTCGATGAGTACATCCTATAACTGTTCCTAGTCGAGGGTGTGTCGAGACAGGGCATCGATACACCAGAGTAGACTAGCGTATACGCATCTTGACCCATATGATGGGCGATGGATGATCCCATATCCATCGGTGTTTGACATCAAAGATGGTGTACAGGTGCTCAGTGGAGACTGGGTACACTGGACAGACTCGCCGAGAACTCTCAGATGGTATTATACCTCACGTCAGATGGCAGTTCTCCGGTGACACTGGTACAGGGTAGTCTGTTGACCCGAGATCTTCATAGAGTCTTGTGTGATTCCCACTGTGCTTTGATTTCCACCTTACCACGTCCAAGAGGGGGTGCAAAACGGTGGCTTTTGGGTACAGTCCCGAATCACATGAAGGCAATGAGAGATAGGAGGGGATTCGTCTCTCCCGGTATAGGGAGTTGATGTTGTGCTGTGTTCGATTGGCTATAACTGAAAGTCCCTGGCCATAGATGATATAGAGATTTACTGGTAAGTGTTACCAGTAGTTTCTCGACCCGTTATGAGCCTCACATCGACACGACTTATCGGTTACTGGGGTTTGACGTATACCACCCCTAGACTAGATATGCAACATATCAGACGAAGAGACCGGACTATATGGGAGTGTTACTGATTTGGATTCACAGGAGAATGTACAGGCTTGCTTGTTGATCTTCTGATCGCTCAATACCTGGGTGGCTGTTACGTTTAGCTAACCGCTTGTAGCTTGTGGGTGTTATGATATGATTATCACCTGCTACCGGCGTATTGACGATTCTTTAGAGTCCTA
Organism: Agapanthus africanus; assembly: GCA_030015575.1. NCBI lineage: Eukaryota > Viridiplantae > Streptophyta > Magnoliopsida > Asparagales > Amaryllidaceae > Agapanthus > Agapanthus africanus. Next base: position 185,603,499 of record JASDDO010000024.1, read on the forward strand.
CACAGAGGTTTCTTGACTCAGGCAAAACGGAGTAGGAGCACATATGTGATATGTGCAGGACCGATGATAATACGATATGGGATACCGTATTATATTCTCGTGATATTTTGATATGAGCCGGGTCATCGGATCAAGTGTTGATTCGATGAATCGGTACATGATATATTAGTCGGTTATATTCGATATAGCCGGATTGTCGGATCAAGTGTTGATTCGATAATTTAATGTATAATAATATATATGATATATTGCATTACATTATCTAATATTGGCTCGCTTTTATTGATTCATTTTCTCACCGGGTAATACATTGATATATATGCGATATATGTTAATTGTATTATTTTCTTTTGTTACAAATATATATTATATATGTGATATATAATATTGTAACATGATATGATTACTAATGCAACATGTTTAGTGGAGATTAAACAAGGTTAGGGTTTGATTTGGGTTAGTTCTTTCTTGATACTTCTAGAAGGTTTTATTTTGTTTCTAGCAAAAGATATTATGCTTGATATTTTGCTAGATATTATTAACCCAACCCAAACCCTTCACCCTAGGTTAAGTCTCTACATAGGTTAGCCTACTCATTATCAACTATGGTTTCATTTGTAATTATCACTTCAATTTCATTATTCATCACAAAAGGAATTTCCTTCTTCTTCTTCTTGCTTGAGCTTTGAGAAAGTTTTCTAGGTTTTCTTTATGTGATGATTTAGTGTGAGAATTTGATAATAAAAGAGAGCATAAATACTACTTCATCATCTTCATCTATTCTAGCCAATTAGATTAGGGTGTTCACCTCTTTAGAGAGAGAGAGATTGAGTTATAGAAACTTCGAGGTAGATCATTGGAGAAAAGGAAGACTACAAGCTAGCATGGATCATTCGGGTTGTGGAGCCTCTCTTGAGTTCGGGAGATCATGGATCGCGGCGAAGGGACTTCTACTCGGAGCTTATTAAGCGAAGGAGCGGACTACAAAGGTTGTAATCTCTCACTCTTAGTTGTAAAGATGTTTACTTGAATGTTAAACCCTAATAATCTAGCAAAGATCCCGGCTTTGGGTTGTTTCGGCACGTCTAAATTTTAAATCGGGCATGGTTGATGTCTTATAGACCCTTGTATGACTGCCTAGGAACCCTACTGTGAGCACAACTAACCAATATGGTATCAGAGCCACTTCATAAACCTTAAGTAGACTTGTTTGCACTAATTTAGAGTTTTGATCGACGGAATTTTCCAATTCACATTTCCCATATAGTGCTTGCTGTTCGAATTTCAAAATTGTTCAAATTTTTTTTAGGTTGCATTAAAATTATGTGCAGTCAAAACTAGAGATCAGAAAAAAATTTGGGCACCTAAGCCCAAAATTCAATCGCTAATTTGCCGCCAAATGTGCCATTTGGCTGCTGATCCACGACCCAATTTTGGCTACAGTGTCCCAAATTTTTTCTGGCGCTCTATGTAACGACTTTACTTTATTGTATAGAAATTTTTTAAAGTTAATGTATAAATAGAGTATTTGTAAGTCCTGAGCACAAGTTATATATTTGATTTGTTTTTGAACAGTAAGAAACAACTTATAGCCCATTGGTAAAGTCTTGCACTGCTGTGACGTAGCCCTTGTGTTCAAATCCTCTCAGCCACATAATATTTTTTGCTGATTTTTCTTTTAGACTTTTTGGAAGCCCAAAAGTTTACACGTGCAAAACACGTAAAAATAAAAAGTCAGATTAATCAAACATGGGCACTGAGATATATGAAACGACACCAACACGTGGCATCAATCCCACACCCCGACCCCACCAAGTGGCCGGCGAGATTCGCCTTTGGGCCGGCGCCACCGGCCCCCCGGTCCCTAATGCCTTTAATTTTTCATTCTAGCACCCTTTGGCCTCCCCCACTACTATAGTTCTGTTTGATTTTCTTGCACATTAACAGAGAATTAAAATAAGCCTTAAAACCAAATTTTAATGCATTTTTAATTCTTAAATTTCAATACCCTAAACCCTAATTTCTTCTATAAATACCACCTTACACCATAGCCCTCCTTATTCAGAAATCCTTTGCCAAAACTCTCTAAATTTTCCAAGTCCAAGAAGTTGTACAAGTGGAGTTAGCTCAAGGTCAAGTTCCGGCGACGACTCGTGACAAATCCGGCGACTCCGCGACTCCACGGCGCCTACAAAACCTTCCTCCATCTCTTCTCTCTCAAATAAAATCAGTAAGTCCCCTTTCACCTCCTACATTTCTAATCTAAAACACTCTCTTCTCAAAACTCGTCGGAAGCGGAGTTATTCCGACTTCCGATTCTCATTTCTTTAAAAACACAACTTTTCTTAAACAACAAATTAACCATCTCTTCTTATATTGTTTAACAAAATATAAAACAACATTTATAACAAGTTTCAATTTAAAATAATATGTATTGAAACTTTTATTTCATTTTTACGGTAAAATACCATCAAGTTTACATACGATATTACTTTATCGTTTTGATCATATTACCTTTAGAAAACTCACGAGGTAATTACCTACCTCATCACAACACTCATCTTTACATAGCACGATGGCTTTTGTAACAATTTTTGTGAGACAAAATATAATATTTTACATTAAAATACCCTAAACTAATAAAACCGTATTTCTTTTAATTGTTTTAATCACATTTCATACGATTAAATCCTTACAACTCATTTTGGAGAATCCGATTTGGTTGGTGCGGGTTATCGTACATCCATCGGACTAGTAGGACGAGATGCAGACCTCCTCACGGAGCATACGATCTCGATGGAATTTTTATTATAATTTCTAAGAAAACGTGATTTCTATTTAATAAATAAATTCTATTTTTAATAATTATATATATATAAATATTATCAAAATATCTATTTTAAATATATAATATATCCCATGTTTTCTAATCAAAAGAAAAGAATTACAAAAGTTCATGAAAATGCCATCAAGAATCAATACAAGTCAAATTACAAGAAAATACCATATACTATTCAAGCTTGGTTTATATCCACTAGACTATCTCATCACTCTTAAAAAATTATATCTATGAAAACCCTAAAGACGATAATTAAATATTTGAGGTGTATTTTGAAAATATATCAAAAAACTATTTTTCATAAACCCCCTCAAGTTATATTAAATTACAATAAGGACCCTAATAAATATAGGTTTAAGCGGGACCAGTTCTCTTGAGCCTCAGGGAGCCGGAGAATTTGGGTGCTTGTCTATTTAAGGTAGACAACTAAAAACATGGTTATCAATACGGTAATTGGCTTGGAAAAAGTCACAAATCCTGCCGTTCATGTGCAGCATTTATCGATAACTCCAAAACTAATTCAAGACTTCAATTCTGTTTAAGTGTCTGACTCAGATAGAGTCTCCGTCTAATATGAAATCAATCCATCCTTGAATACAATTCAAGTACAACTCCAATTCAACATGAATCTATTTATACCAGATACAATCAATATCAACATGACTCGACTGAATCGAACCATTGATATACTCTGATTACATGACTATCCGTTTATATCCCTTCCGTTTACATGAACTATTGATATCATGGTTTCGGCAAGTTTTACATCTATTAAACAAAACAATACACATCAATACAAAGTACATTATGGGGTTTTAAAGGGGTAGACTGGTACGGAATGTGTTAGAAGTGGCACAAGACGGTCACTTTAATACACCTAACCAGAATATCCATTGCTGTTGTTCCGTAGCATAACAGTTCCTTATGCTCCGTATACCTTAGTCCACGGAATAGTTGGACTCTTCTCGTATACACTGGCATATTCTGTACCGAGCTACAAATAATTGCGTTAACATAACAATCAAACAATTTACCAGTTATATCCTCTTATCTGTCTACTCTACTTCTATCTTTCTTTGGAACTTACCGAGCGATTGTTCGCCGACGATATTCCTTTTCTCTTCTTTGTTTGGAATGTTGTCAGGTGGATCCGACTCACTAGAGATAGAGCCCAGTGCTGACGACTTGGAGCAGTTCACAGAAGACTCCGAGCCTTAGACACTTGTATATATTTTTCTTTTCAGTTTATACCATTATTTAGGCATTGCTTTTCATTCTTGTATTTACATTTTCAGTTGTATTGTAAAGAAATGTTTAATAAATAAAAGTTATTGTTCAATTACATCTCTTGCCATTTTTCTTGTGTATTTTATTATATACGCTTAGCGTGTTTATTTTTGAGTAAATACGTCGCATGACCCGCCACGTCCCATTGTCCGTACACTGGGAAGCGGGGTGTGACACTTTGATTCATGGAAATGTGATTTTTAGAATATTTGGTTTTGGTCTAGATTTGTTTGTGTACTGGTTTGTACTTAGGGCCAATGCGAAAAGTTTTAATTGATCGAAATTTTAAATTCATGGTTTTCTGTGCATTTGTTTCTATGACCGTGAATATCATAGCACGGTATAATCCGACCGGTTGCTATATGTACAATCAGACAGGTTTACAAACATGATATTCACGTTGATGTTCTGCATTACTTTGATGTTTTGGATGGATTGTCGTGATGGATAGCCTTGTGTGCAATGTTTGATGTACCGTTTAGATTCTTGTATATTCATTATTGCGGGGCGAGCGTCCGACATGTGGACTGCCGTTTCTGCTAGTTTGTATATTCTTTTATTGGGGTACGGCAGGGTTGAGGTCGATGTCACCATTGAATATATTTTTCTTTTCTGTACTAGGATTACCCAGCGGAGGAGTGCTTGAATAGCCGGGTTCTAGAGGGCAACGGGTCTCCATCTAATGGTGTTGAGACCGGGGGGCCTCACTCTAGAATTGGCGGGCTATTTGTCGCAATCATAAGGGGTATAGTATGACCCAAGGTGGGGGTGCTCAAGTTACCGGATTTCATGAAATGCTAAGTGGCCCATTCACTTCGTTGATTGGGATTGCCTCACTTCCGGGATTGGCGGGTAATTTGCTTCACTCGTAGGGGTCTTGGTTTTACATTGCACTAGCTATTCACACGACTGGGGAACGTCGAGTTTCATTTGTGGCTCAAATGAAACCCGGGGCTCCTAAATTATCCACTATTCTTGCTTATCGCTATTATGTGGTGTTGCTTATATCATGCCTGAGACGAATGGTTATACACATACACACATACATACATATATATACATATATACATACATACTAGTAGATGTTGTATATGTTTTGCATCCGTGCTAGTCCAGCCCTCGCTCTGCCGTTAGTTAAGTAACCTAACGGTGCATAACGGACTCCCGTGGCGAATGCGGATGGTATACACATACATTGTATTTTCGTTCTTTTCTGGTGTGATAGGAATTAATTGATGGGACCGTATTAATTTTTGATTAGTGTAAGAAAATAAACCTAAAAGATATTGTTGGAACAATTTTTCGAAAAACTATAGTCGTATTCTTTTGCTTTGCACAGTGGTATTCGGTTAGGAATATCCCGCATCTCATTCGAGGAGGCAAGAGCCTAGATCCTTTCACAGGGAGTGACCACTTGAGCAAAAGTTTATATTACTATAGATTACTCGGTTCACTTCAAAACTACTAGTTTTCAAAAGCAGAGCCTAAACCACTCATTTTCAAAACCACCCGGTTCCTTCAACGATATCAAGTTTATAACGTTAAAGGGTTTTTCGCCAAAAACCCAGCCGTAGCCCTCCGTCGTTTTAGATGATTACTACTTAGTATTCGTGCTGCGTTTGTTAATATTCATCAAGGCGTAGTGTACGACAGCTAAGTAATGATTGTCTGTAACTGTCATACCCCGCTTCCCAGTAGACGTATACGGTGACGTGGCAGGCCGCAACATATTTACTAAGAAATAAATACGTTAAGCGTAATTAAGCAATATATAAAATGTACAAGAATGACAAGTGATATAAAATAACGGCAACTTTATTTACATTCATTTTTACATACAACTGTTTGAAAATGAAAAGATACAATGATAATAAGAAGTGCCTAAACAATGACATACAGAAAAATAAGTACAAGGAACTAGAAGTCAGGCTGTGCCGCTAGCTGATCCAAGTCCTCCTGGTTAGGCTCGATCTCCTGAGAGTCCGGTCCTATTGACGAACATTCCAAAGGAAAAAAATAGAAAGGAATATCGTCAGCGAACTAACGCTCGGTAAGTCCCAAAAGAAGAAAGAGAGCATAACAAGTAATGTGAAAAGAACATGTAAGTTGTGTATTAATTACCGGGATATGATGATTATTATAACGTGGTTGTTTGTAGCTTGATATAGAATGTATTCATGTATACGAGAGGAGTCCATCTTACCCCATGGATTATGGTAACATGTAGTACAAGGCCCCATCATAACCCACGGGACAACGACACAAGAATTCATGTAGGTTTCTTTTAAGCGACCTCTCGTACCACGATATACATTCCATACCAATCTATCCATTTATCCCCGCGTAATGTGTTGTATAGATTATAATTATCAGACTTTCCGAAACCATGAATACAAGTTGTTCAAGTATTCATGTTCAGGATGTAATCAAGTATTCAAGTAGTCAAGTTATAACCATGGTTCGGTCAAGTCAGGTCAAGTATACATGTTTGATATTGATGTTTGATTTCAAATATTCATGTTCATGATCAAGTATTCATGTTTGATATTGGATTCAGATTTGAATTGGACTCAGACTGAGTCAGACACTTGTAAACTGATTTACCTTTTGAATTAGGTTCGGGAGTCATCGGTAACTGCTGCATATGGACGACAGGATTTGTGTGTTTTTCCAAGACAAGTACTATTGATAACTCCGTTAAGTTTTCTATCTTAAATAGGCAAGCACTCACTTTCTCCGGCTCTCTGGGGCTCAAGAGAATTGATCGCGCTTAAATTTATATTTACTAAAGTCCTTAAATAGTGTTTTTATATAACTCGAGGGGGTTTTATGAAAAATATTTTAATATAGTAAAAAAGTAAACCTCGAGGTGATTAGTATTATTTGAGATTGTCATGAGCATGGATTTTAAGTATTTGGAGTATTTTAGTGATAAGTACTTAGGTTGGAAAGTTCATGGTATTTTATTGTAAAACTTGTCTTTTTGGTATCTTGAAGGTATTTTATTGACATTTGTTAATCTTTTTATTTTTGAAAAACATAGGTTAATTATATTTTGAAAATATGGATTTATAATTTTATATAATTTTAATTTTAAAAAAATAATTTTATTTTATTTAGAAAATTCGTATTTCTTAAAAAACCATATTTAAATCATTTTGAGACCGATTGCTCCGTAAGAAGGTCTGCATCTCGCTCTACTAGTCCAAGAATATGTGATAATCTACACCATCTATTAGCAGGTCCTCTAAAGAGGATTGTAGATGCATAATCGCAAAGAATAGAAAATACCGTTTTAAAAGAAATCCGGTTTTTAAAATTACATGGTATTTTATCGTAATATTATACTTCGCAACAAAAATACATTCAATGAGTATCGTGCTATGAAATCAAGTGTGCGTGTGGGGTAGGTCGTTACCCCGTGAAGTTTTTCTAAGGGTATTGTTTTAACAAATACTAAAAGAGGTTTTTATAAAGTTCAAAGTATTTTAATGAAAAAGTTCTACTATTGTTGTTTCACATGAGAGTTGATGAAATTTGATTCTAAATGTTAGGATTTAAGGTTACAAATGATGTAGTAAAATTAGATTGACTAAATTGTAAAGGAAAAAGGAGTTATGCGTTTTAGAAAGGAAGATGTCGGTATTAACTCCATTTTTATCGATAAAAATTTGAAAAGGAATTTCAATAGAAAAGAAAAGATTTAGAAGGGACTTACAATTTAGGTGTTTCAAGGAGAGGGTTGTTTCCCCCAATAAAAGAGCAAAACTCTGTTCAAAATTAATGAGGCAGCGCCTCACGTGCCCTCCATAAGGGCGCCAGCACTAGAGCCAATCTTATAGGATTAAATCCTATGGTGGTGCCTCACGTGCTACTCACGCGGACGACAGTGTGTAAAGCACAAAAGAATCTTTTAAATTAAATAGGAGTTAAAACACTCATATAGCGTCGCATGTGCTCCTCACACGGACGCCAGTGTGCAAGCTACAAAAGAATCTATTAAATTAAATAAGAGTTAAAACTCTCATATAGCACCGCACGTGCTACTCACGCGGGCGCCAGTGAGCAAAGCACAAAAGAATCTATTAAATTAAATAAGAGTTAAAACTCTCATATAACGCCGCATGTGCTCCTCATGCGGGCTCCAGTGTACAAAGCACAAAAGAATTTATTAAATTAAACAAGAGTTAAAACTCTCAGATGGCGCTCACGTGCACAACTCGTGAGCACCGGCGCCCAAGTAGAATTAAATTCCACTCTTTGTTAAACAGAGCCGTTGAAAGATCCAACGGAGATGATAAATCATCAAGTTACTGATCCAATTTGGGAAAGTTTTCTACCAACAGAATTAAATTCTGTTGGTAGAAAACTTTCCCAAATTGGATCATAGAATAAAATTCTATTTTGGGATATATTCTCTCAATATTTCTAAATAAGAAATATCGCCCTCTGTAAAATAGAGAACCTTTAGATTAAAAATCCAATGGTGATTAAATATCACCATTTCATAGAATAAACCCCTGCATATTGAAATATGTTCTGTAAAACAGAAACTCTTGGATAAGAACAATCTTGTTAAAAACAAGAAAATATGTTCTGTAAAACAGAAACCCTTGGATCAAAGATTCAATAGTAGGTAAAATTCCCCAAATCAATTGGGATCTCTTAATGAGAGATTTCTTCAAAGCTAATTAACAAACTTGCCTCCACTATATAAAGGACCGAAGACTTCAAGTCTGATATAGAGGAACCCCCCATAAGCTTCTAAAAAAAAGAGACGGAAAGCTTCAAAAGGAACAGAGAATTAAATTCTCAAGAAAGAAGATCTCCCTCTTCAAAAACTCTAGGTAAATAAAAAATAGAGATCAAAATATCTCATTTACCTATTGAAGGGTTTAACCCTTTTAAAAGAACTTAGTTCTTTCTCTGGATCTGAGATCCACGAGGCAAGTCTCCCACAAGTTGAGAATTTAATTCTCATCGGGAAGAACTTGTTCTTGAGAGTCAAAGGTTTAGAAAAGAACCAGAAATTTCCTAAAAAACAAAGGCAAACAAGAGAAACCTAGTTCTTACAAAAGAATTTAGTTCTTAAAAATGAAGTATAATCCTAGATCTTCAAAACAAAGATCCTATTGATCATTAATGGGCAAAAATGCTATCAAGAGAGGAGAAAAGCGCCCAGCGCCCAGCGCCGCACGTGTTTCTCATGTGGGCGCCACAGAAGAGTGTTTAGCACTCACTAGGATGCGCCCAGCGCCGCACGTGTTCCTCACGTAGGCTCCACAGAAGGGAAGAGTGCTTAGCAGTCACTAGGCATCGTCCAGCGTCCAGCGCATCACGTGCTCTCTACGTGCGCGCCGCAAAAGAGAAGAAAAGAGTGCTTAGAACTCCCTAAGTAGCCTAAAATGGTTGAGCGTTCGACACTTGTTGGGCAGCGCCCAGCGCCCAGCGCCTCACGCACTCCCCACATGGACGCCATAAAGAGTGCTTAGCACTCCATATAAAAACAAAAGGAATAAAGTGTTCAACACTTATTGGGCAATCCCCATGACTGAAAGCTCTATATGATCATATGTTGGCATCAGAACTCATATAAGTGCTCAGAACTTTTTGCATAAAAAAGGGGGACTGATTAAACAGAGCCCAAATAAGTGCATAGCATTTTTTTCAAAAAAGGGGGAGACTAAGCAGACTAAAGCCCAAATTGGCTAAGTTGCTAAAGTGTTGCAAATTGCGTCCAAATGCTCTGTTGCTGGGTCTTAAATAAAGAAGATCCAAAAATATTGTTAAGTGGATCTTAGTCTCAAATTGGACTAACGTATCATTAACAAAGAAATCAATAGAGCCCATATGCTCTCGATTTCCAAGGTCTCAAATATGACAAAAAATTCCTAAGCCCACAACAAACCTTTTTCCTTCAAATATGGGATTTGGTTCAAGGGTGCTTCTCTTCACACCTCTGATATATGTCATTGTAATTCTCCAACGTCTTCAGAGAGGTGGCGGGTCCCGACGACCAATAACTTCTTCATGCATTGACGTGCATGCCTCAAATTGGATTGTGCCCCAAATTAGGCACATTCCATATCTCCATTGTTCACTCTGCCACGTAACAAATACACATGCGCATAGGGTGAATGATGGACCGAAATGTCTCTAAACTAATATTCGCCTCTAAAATGGCGATAAAGGTCCGAAACGTCCTCAAGACTAACATTTTGCCTCAAACACGGTGATAATGGACCGCGATGTCCTTAAACTAAATAATCGAGCCCAAATGCTTATACATTTAAGTTGATCTTAATCTCAAAATAGATTAACGATCCTTAAATCAAACCAAACATAAATCTAAGAATATACGGATTTGGACTAATCCACGCCCTATGGGCGACGACATAAATTAGTATCCGTATACAATCCACGGGCAACCAAAATAAAACAAACATACACACGACACGAAGTGAGCCTCCGAAGCAGGAGAAAGTGGTTATCGCGATACGGTAACGTAATTAACTGCAGGGGCTTGCGTCTGCAGGGAAGAGCATCCCCACAATCAAAACCCCTCGTAAATGAGGAGGAATCTGACGAAGTCCGCTACAACGGCCGCATTCATCCAAACCTCTGGTACACGGTGCCATAAATCAACTTGGTATCTTCGGAGAGGTGGACAGATAAATCCAAATAGAATCTTCCCCCAAGACTCAGGTAAGACGATCCATCCCAGGTTCGTCTCCGTTTCCGGCGGTAAATAGATTCTGGCACGTCCGGTGGGATCTTTTCCTCTTTCCACTCCACACTTCATGTGTCGTGTTTCGCGAACAAAATCGCGGTTCATTATGGTTGCCCATGGATTCGAGGTACTAAGATTTGGTGTCTTGTTCCTGTGCAGAAGAAGAAAAACCAATGGCTTCCAACTACACAACTTGCAACAACAACTCCCGCTCTGCCCCAACTGGAGGAGTGACTTACGGGCCCAATGCGGCCTCTATCTTTTCAATGCCGGCGGGGCAAGTTACGCAAGCCACTATGGGATTGTTCTTTGGGACTATGCTCTCACCAGTGGGTGTCGGTGTCTCAGCGCTGCAGGAAGAAGCTCCTAAGAGGTCGGTCTTCGATCAACTGGCAACCACAACGGCCCCTCTCAACGGGTCGTCCAAATCTGATGTCTCAGTCTTCAACAGGTTGAGCTAAAGCTCAGATGTCTCAGTCTTAAACAGGATGAGCAAGAACCAAAATGGGCCCGTAAAGAGGCTCGTGATATCTGAAGGGGCTGCCCCAAAACGGATAGCCCTCCCAACTCCTCCTGCAGGTGAAGTCATCAAAGGTGCTTTCCCTACTAGAAAGTCAGCCTTCGAAAAATTGACCGATCATCCTCAAACTCTGCCAAGGATGTCAATCTTCAACAGGCTGGCACCAACAGCAGCCTCTCACCAAAGCCGGGGGCACAACGAAGCCGCTTTCAAAACTGAGGCGGTCCCTTTTGCAAGACATGCTCGAAGTCGTCATTGGCATCGAGTGAGAAAAGCTGGGGGCAACTCCCCCTTTGGACTTACCCCACCAGCTCCAATGGTGGAAGTTGATGCTGTTGTTCCAACCGGGAATAGTTTTGAGCTGCTCAGGAGGGTACGCAAGAACTCTCCAATGGCGGTGCTAAAGAAATTGCCCCCGCCTGCAGAAGCCACAGTGAAGGCAAAGACGGAGCAGTCCTGTCAGCGGCTCTCCTCCCAAATTCACAGGGTCTGGCGGAATGTCCAGAACTCTGTGATCAACAAAGACTACTCTCGTCGATCAAAGAAATCGAAGGCTCGGCAAGAGGAAGACCATCCCTCCACCATACAACGAGGCATTTCTTCCACACGGGTGCCTGTTACAATGGCTCCTTCAACTTCGATCTCCCATAAAAGGAGGAGGCCAGAGAAAATCCCACCGCTCGCGGCAAATTCCAAAAGCGATGGACCCAAATGCCCCAAGTCTGAGGGCATGATCGTACATACGGTCTATATGGCTTCCAGGAAAGAGGAAAGTCGTGCTCCCGTAGGTCATCGACCACAAACTCGGTCGCCGAAAAAAGCCCAGGAGCAATAACAAAAGCTCAAGGAGATGCTGACCAAAATGGCAGCACTCACCGGGCAGAAAGAAAGTCCGGACACAACAGCCGAACAGTGCTAGGAGCAGGAGACCGATACAGAGTTCCAACGAAGCATGCTTGAAAGAAAAGACAAGGAAGACGCAGAGCAGGCCGCTAACATAAAGCAGATGGCTCTCTTGTTTCAGGACATGGTTGGAGCGATGATCCAGCCAGAACCCCCAGCCGAAGATCCGCCGATAATCATCGAGGATGACAGAGGGGAAATATCAAACCCTCTTTCGGCCTTATCTGTAGCCAAGGAGGAAACAATCTGCAAGGCTCCTCTTGATGATTACATCGCTCAACAAATACGAGCTTATCAAGCAAATGAAGTGGCCATCCAAACTGTTAGAACTGGGCGGCCGTATCCAGGATGGTATGACCAAATCAAGTACCCGCCGGGATATACGATCCCTAAGTTCCATATGTACAAGGGGACATGCAACCCCCATCAGCACGTCACGTAGTTCAGAGCTCTGTGCGGCAACACTGGAGGTGACGACAAACTGTTGCTTCACCAGTTCGTTGGCAGCCTGTCAGAGACGACCTTTGAATGGTACTCGGAGCTCCCAAATCACTCCGTGAAAACATTCACAGAAATAGAACTGCTGTTCACACAACGGTTCGCCAGCGCAAGCGAGCGCACCCCGATCACATCATTAATCAATGCCTGGGTAAAGCTGGGAGAAACCTGGGTCCAATACGCGATCCGATGGCAGAACCTGTGGTCAAAGTGAAAACAACGCATCGAAAAATCCTCTGCCGTGGGCATGTTCATCGGGACCCTAGATCCGCAAACGACTGTGTCCCAGTTCATGACGTTCTTCAAGCCGACCACCTTTCAGGCCCTGATCGACAAGCTGGCCCAAATGGACCAGATGGGCCATGTTCATATCAGATTTTTGCATTTTCATACCGCCCAATTTTTGTCACATTGCATATCGGTAGATACTCTTGAGCCGTGTTTGCTAGTCAATTGCAGGATACAGGTTCTCGGTTCTAAAACGGTGAAATTCATGGAAAATACAACAAAATCCGGGTTCCTGCCAACCACTGAGAAAACACGGTCTCCGCTCGTCATCCGTATGTTGCCAGATACCAGTTTAGGAAGACAAAATGTCAAATCAATGTCACCTTCATGCACAAGGCTCAATGGTAGCACAAAATCCAAGAGATCTACGCGGAGCTCGAGGCAATCATGACAAAATCTTGACAAAAAGTCCACCTTTCTCTCAACAGAAATTCTGGAAAAATCGGGGAGCCAAATTGTGAAAATACATATGCCAGAATAATGTACACAGCAAAACAGGAAAACCCAAAAAAGCAAAATGCCCAACTCCTCCAATGGGCCGCGGATCCGCGTCCAAAGAGGGGTCCAGGCCGCGGATCCGCGGCCATTCTGGCGCCAAAGACAGAGAGTTTTTTGGGGTATTTTGGTCTTTGTACAGGTGCTCTGGTGGTTGCCCTAGGTTTTCATTTCTTGGCCTATAAATAGCCCAGAACTTTGTGAAGGAAAGGGTCCATTCTTGTATTTTCTTTTTCTAGGTTTTAGTTCACATGTTCTTCTTCTTCTCACCTCTTCTCCATTAAACTTGTAGTGAGCTTTTGAGTGAAGAGTGATGAATAAAGAAGACCATTTTATTATCATGCTTGTCTCCTTTCTTTACTTGTTGTAATTTTAATTGTTAAGTAGTTGTTGTTATTTTCTTGTTGTTTCTTTCTTCTCTCTTTTTCTTTATCATTCATATGACAATGATACTTACGCTCGATCCTCGCCAAGGTGAGGTCGCAAATAGTTAGTCGTATTCTTCTAATCTCCTTCTTTCTATCTTCCTCTTTTGTTTTGTTTTGTTTTTCCTTATCATGAAGTGTGAGTAGTTTTATACTTGTTAGGGTAGGATAAGGGAAGTTTGAGAGAAGGAAATCTCTCTCACTCTTTCCTTGCCCAACAACTTAAATCGACTCCCGTTAATTGAACCACAATCCGCTCCTTACGGCACCCTATCCTACATGATAGCGGTGATTCCGTAGTGAGACCGGTTGTGGTTGAATTAACCGGAGGTTATGGATAAGAGCCAAGAACGGACGGACAAGCACCAAAAGGAAGGACTATGCGTTGGAAAGCCTAGCTTATACTCGCAAGTTCCTTCCTAGTCGTGCTAATCCCCGTTGTTGCCGATTACCGTAACACTGATATTAAGAGGGGCAACGAAAGATGTGGAGACTCCTAACTCAAACTAACCTAATCCTAACCCTAACAAGCTCGCTTTAAATATCAACTCAACACTTAGTTAATCACAAACAAAATCTGAACAACCGGACTTAACTCGTTAAAACACATTGAAAAAGACTCCCATCTCCCTGCGGACGACCCGTACTCAACCGGCTAGCTACAAGCGAAACCGTCTTGATTGCGGTATTTAAACTAGAACTTAAACACGCACATATCCTAACAATCAAATGGCGCCGTTGCCGGGGAGACGGTAGTTTATTTCCTTGTGTAATTTCGGGTTAATTTGTAAGTAAAAAAAAAAAGAAAAAAACGAAAAAAAAATATATACTTTGTAAAAGAAACCATCTTGTTATTCTTGATTAGTTTTTGTGCAAGTGTGCAGGAAAATACGAAGCTCAAGATCGACGCCAAAGACGTTGGAAATACGGAGTTCAAGTACAGTGCCAAAGACGTGGGAAGATAGACCCACATTTCGCGGCTACACCGCGACGGACAGAACGAAGCATACGGTCTACTGTCAAGATCTGGAGCTGTTCCAGTGAGCAAATAAAAATTCAGAAGATCCAGACAACCAGAGGAGATCAAGACCAGCACCTCCACAAAAATTCAAAGCCCAAAGTCACCATATTGCCGCGGAACCGCGGCCTAAGCACATGTTTGGCCGCGGAACCGCGGCCATTTAGTGGTTTTAGGGCTCCAAAATCTCTGGGTAAGTCTCTGTTCTCCTCCCCACTCCTCTGAACTCCACTGAACTGTGTTTTCTGCAGCCTTCTTTGCGCAAATTCTTCTCCCCCTTCCAATAAACTGTTCTTGTGCAGGATTCTTTGCGCCGCAAATAAAAATTGTTTACAGTTGATTTATTACTGTTTTGCATTTTTTAATACAGACTTAAGGGGCTTGAAACCAATCCAGATTGGGTGGGGATTTCATCACCCTTCCCAGGACCCCAAAAATCACTAAAGCATATGCATTGTCCATTGTAAATTAAAAAATACTAGACTTCAGCCCTAAGGACTTCGCGCTCATTAGGAGAAGATAAACCGTGTTTAGAACCTCGCTTAACCGTATATTGTTTACGGGGTGTCTAGGAAAGTGTTAAAGGCGCAACCGCCGAAAGAGAAAGGGTTATTTAATTAAGGAACTTCGCGAAAGCGTTGGACAACCTCCCCTTATCTCTGCACTTACCTGGCCTCGTGATCAGTGTATTTTTAAGCCTGTTTCTCGACACCGTTTAACTTCGACAATCAAGTTCAGGAGCAGGTCTAGTAGACCTAGGTTACCCTAGATCTAGGTGTGATTGTGCATATCTTGTTTGTGATTGCTTAAGCCGTATTTCCGTACATATTTCTGTAAAAATCTTTCTAAAAAAAAAAAAATCAAAAACTTTTATAAAAACTTGCCCTTTGTCGCCAAATCCATTTTCACCCACCACCCATCGCCTTTCTCCATTGACGTTTTCTTACCCTCACCTTCTTCGCTTTGACTATACTAAACTCGTTTAGTGTATGTCCGCTTGGACTCGGGACACTAGCGCTCGTCTAGTCCGCGTTACATTAGTCGCGACCGACTACGCGATCGACTCCGAAGTCGATACTCCGTCCACTCCTCTTTCACCCCTTCCTTTGCCGGCCAACTCCGACGTTGACCAGAATTCTGTTCATACATCTTCACCTTCACCTTCACCTTCACCAACCTCTTCTTCCGCGATGTCGGGATTTAATCCGAACATCTCTTTGACCACCGCTGGATTGGCTCCACCTCCTACGGAGACCAATATCCCACCACCTCCGCCTGTTGTAGCGCCGCAGCGAATTGCGCTCCAGGATCGTTTCTATCCCACCCGTTCTGCACTTCCCACCTGCCTTTCTCTTCCTCCGGCCAATGGGGACAACTTTGAAATTAAGCCCCATTTCATCAACATGCTTCCACGTTTTCATGGGCTTGAATCTGAAGATGCCTATATCTTCATCAACAAATTTCAAAATGTCTGTGCCATGATGAAAACCACCCAGCTGTCGGACGATGCTATACGCCTACGGGTCATTCCGTTCACTCTATGCGATCTCGCTGAAAAATGGCTGTATAGCACCGCTTCCCACTCAATCACCAGCTGGGACGAGTTTGTTAAAGCGTTTCTGAAAAAATTCTATCCAAATCATAAGACCGCAAGAATTCGAAATGAAATCAACCAATTCTCCCAGCTTCCTTCTGAACCCTTCTGGAAGTGCTTTGACCGGTACAAAGACCTTCTTGTTCAGTGTCCTCACCACGGTATAGAGAAATGGCAGCTCTGCCAAACCTTATACGAGGGACTGAACCCAGCAACGAAGCAGTTGCTGGAAACCATCTGTCAGGGCTACTTCCTATCGAAATCTGACGAGGAAGCGTGGCAGTTCTTTGACGATCTTGCGGAGCAAACGCTACAGTGGGAGAGCACCAGACCGACTTCTTCTTCTTCTACCTCCACTTCTACCGGTCAGTCTAGGGTAGGAATCCACCAACTTGACGTCTCTATTGCGATGAAAGCTGAAATGGCTGCAATAACACGAAAGCTTGAAGCGATAGAGAGCAAATTTTCCGCTCCTGCTCCCACCCCTGTTCTCCCCCTTCGTACCATCTGCGCTTGTTGTTCCGATCCTTCCCACTTGACCGAAGAGTGTCTTTACAATTCACCCTCGCAAGGACAGGATCAGGTTAATGCTGCCTTCCAGCAAAGACCGAGGAATGATCCATACTCTTCCACCTACAATCCCGGTTGGAGGAACCACCCCAATTTCGCCTGGAATCAGAATCAGAATCAATTCCAGGGCAACAATTTCCAAAGGGTCCCTCCACCGCAACAACAAGCGCAACAACAAACTCAGTATCAGCAGCCCTTCCAACCCCAACCTTTCCAAAACCAGACGAACAACTTTGCACCGAACAACTCTTTTCCACCAAACAACTTTGTTCCGTCGAACAACGATAAGGTTTCCTTGCTCGAGCGAAGTCTGGAGGCGTTTGTTAAACAATCGACTCAATCCACCGCCAACATCCAGTCTTCAATTCAATCTTTAGTTCAACACACTGCCGCACACGGGCAAAGCATCAAGACCATCGAGGCCCAGATTGCACAGCTGAACGCGGCCTTGAGCGAGCGAGAGAAGGGGAAGCTCCCGTCCCAGCCACTTCCAAATCCCGGTCACCCACATAATGCACATGTTGCTCTTGAACAACAAAACCATAATGTGAGTGCCGTGACTACACTGAGATCGGGAAGGATGCTGCAAAACAACATTGGCAAGCGAATCAACGATGACACCCCGGACGCTTCTTCTTCTTCTTCTTCTTCGTCTTCCGAGCCTATTCTCCGTTCCTCAACAGGCTCTCCTTCCTCTTCTTCTGCTATGAACGGACCGACTTCTCACTCCACGAAAACACTTATTCTGGGATCCGTTCCAACTCCAAAATCTCCTCCTCCAGTATTAGACTCAACTAATTTTCAAAATGTTCCATTTCCAAACCGGTTGAGGTCTAACAAACAAAATCCTCAAATGGAGAAGATTCTGGAGTTATTCAAGCAGGTTAACATTAACATTCCTCTTTTAGATGCTGTCCAACAAGTCCCGTCCTACGCAAAAATCTTAAAGGACTTGTGCACGAAAAAGAGGAAGTCTCAGGTACCCAAGAAAGTTTTCTTGGCTAGTGCTGTGAGTGATGCCCTTACCCAATCTTTACCACAAAAACGGAAGGACCCTGGCTGTCCTACGATTTCAATTACCATTGGGGATAAGAACATCAACCGCGCACTATTAGATCTTGGTGCCAGTGTTAACTTGCTTCCGTATTCAGTATACGAGCAATTAGGCGTCGGAGAGTTGAAACCCACACACTGCACTGTCCAAATGGCCGACCGATCGATCACCCATCCTAGGGGTGAGCTAGAGGATGTGTTGATAAGAGTCGGGGACTTCATATTCCCCGTTGACTTCATTGTATTAGATACACAGCCTGTAGCTAACCCCCGGAATCAAATTCCGGTGATACTCGGTCGCCCATTTCTCGCAACCTCAAATGCTGTGATCAATTGTCGCAATGGTTCGATGAACCTCTCTTTTGGAAATATGACGATTGAACTCAACATTTTTAGGTTGGGGAATCAGCCCGCCGAACCTAATGCTCATATATTGGACGTCTGCTCGATCCAGGAGATCACCCCGGAAGAGTGTGAATTCGGGGAGTTCCTGTTTGAACACGACAATCTTGACGCCACTAGTGCATTTCTCTTCGAACCTGCTGCTGTTTCTGCGCCTGACAACGACTACGAGTGTTTCACGTTTTCAAACGATCTTAGCTGCGCACAACCCGAGTTTGAATCCTTCGACTTTCCGGATGAGTTACCTGAACCATCCAACTCGGTTGCTTACACTCGCTTTGAACCTTTGCTGGAGTCCTTTGAGTTCGAGACCTTTGCACCAATCTTGCCTTCTATCGTTTCACCTCCAACGCTCGAACTCAAGCCGTTGCCGTCTCACCTCAAGTATGCTTACTTAGGTGAGAACGAGACCCTCCCTGTCATCATCTCGGCTTCTCTAGCTCCCGAGCAAAAGAAAGCCCTTCTCGCGGTCTTGCACAGCAACAGGCAAGCTTTTGGCTGGTCCATAGCGGACATCAAGGGGATTAGTCCCCTGATCGTTGAGCATCACATTCATCTGATGGATGATGCCAAACTAGCCCGGGATCCACAAAGACGTCTTAATCCAGTCATGAAGGAGGCTGTGAAGAAGGAGATCGTCAAATGTCTAGATAGTGGTATCATATACCCTATCTCTGATAGCCAGTGGGTTAGCCCCATTCATGTTGTCCCCAAGAAGTCGGGCATCACGGTCATAACCAACGAGGCGAACGAGTTAATCCCTACTCGCACCCAAACTGGGTGGCGAGTTTGCATTGATTACAGAAAACTCAACGCCGCAACGCGGAAAGACCACTTTCCGCTACCTTTCATTGACCAGATGCTCGAACGATTGGCCGGACACGAGTACTACTGCTTTCTTGATGGCTACTCCGGCTATAATCAGATTCCCATCGCCGAAAAAGACCAGGACAAGACCACTTTCACTTGTCCTTTCGGTACGTTTGCATATCGACGCATGCCCTTTGGGTTATGCAATGCGCCCGCTACCTTCCAGCGGTGTATGATGGGAATTTTCTCAGACATGGTGGAAAAATTTCTGGAGATTTTCATGGATGACTTCTCCATCTTCGGCGACTCCTTTGACGAGTGTTTGCTGTATCTTGACGCTGTCCTCACCCGATGTAAGGACAAGAATCTCACTTTGAACTGGGAGAAATGCCACTTCATGGTGCGCGAAGGTATTGTCTTAGGACATATCATCTCGCAAAATGGCATAGAGGTTGACAAAGCAAAAATTGAGGTCATTTCCAATCTGCCTCCTCCCCGATGCGTCAGAGATATCCGAGCCTTCCTTGGCCATGCCGGTTTCTATAGACGGTTTATCAAGGACTTTAGCAAGATTGCTAGGCCCTTGACGCTTTTGCTGGCCAAGGATACACCTTTCGACTTCAACTCGAGCCGTGTGACTGCATTCGAGTCACTAAAACGCTCACTCACTTCTGCTCCCGTTCTTTCTTCCCCTGACTGGACGCACCCATTCGAGATTATGTGCGATGCATCCGACTTTGCCATCGGTGCTGTCCTTGGACAGCACATCAACAAGATGCCGCACGTAATATATTATGCGAGCCGGACCCTGAACGACGCCCAACTTAACTATACAACAACTGAGAAGGAATTCTTAGCTGTTGTATTTGCTTTAGAAAAGTTCAGGCCCTACCTCATCGGCTCTCCAGTCATTGTCTACACGGACCATTCAGCTCTGCGCCATCTTTTTGCGAAGAAAGATGCCAAATCTCGGTTAATACGTTGGATCCTCTTGCTTCAAGAGTTTGACCTTGTCATTAAGGACAAACGAGGATGTGAAAACGTAGTTGCCGACCATCTCTCACGACTTTCTTCTTCGCCTTCGCTTCCAATTCCGATCAACGACGTTTTCCCGGATGAACAGCTCTTGACAGTATCGTGCGAACCCTGGTTCGCGGATATTGTGAACTATTTGGCCACGAGATTACTACCGACCGAATGGTCACGTCAGGACAGACTTCGCTTCTTATCCCAAGTAAAACACTTTTACTGGGACGAACCCTACTTGTTCAAGTACTGTCCCGACCAGATTATTCGTCGGTGTGTCCATGATGAGGAATTCAAGAGTGTGCTGTCATTTTGCCACGATCAAGCGTGTGGCGGGCATTTTGGGCCCAGAAAGACAGCTGAGAAGATCTTGCAATGTGGTTTCTACTGGCCACAACTCTTCAAAGATGTCACGACTATTGCAAGACTTGCTCCCGGTGCCAACACATGGGCCGGATATCCCGGAGGAACGAGATGCTGCTCCAACCAATCTTGGTTGTGGAGATTTTCGATGTTTGGGGGATAGACTTCATGGGGCCGTTTCCCAGCTCTTTTGGGAACTTGTACATCCTTCTAGCTGTTTATTATGTCTCTAAATGGGTCGAGGCTGTGGCCAGCCGGACTAACGATAACAAGGTTGTCGTTAGGTTCCTTAAAGAAAACATTTTCTCCCGGTTTGGCCACCCTCGAGCGATCATTAGTGACAATGGAAGTCATTTCTGCAACAAAACCTTCGAGGCCTTGATGCGGAAATACTCCATTAATCATAAGCTTTCTACGCCCTACCACCCCCAAACCTGCGGGCAGGCCGAAGTTTCAAATCGGTAAATCAAGCAGATACTGGAGAAGACGGTTTCCAAGAACCGTAAGGATTGGTCTCTGAAACTCACTGATGCCCTTTGGGCGTTTAGAACCGCTTATAAGACCGACCTTGGCATGTCTCCCTATCGGCTTGTGTACGGAAAAGCCTGCCACCTTCCTGTCGAAATCGAGCATCGCGCATTTTGGGCGATAAAGGAGCTGAATCTGTCTCTTGAGGACGCGGGCAGCCATCGGAAGCTGCAGCTGAACGAACTATGCGAGCTTAGGGATGAGGCTTAAGACAACGCGGTTGTCGTTAAGAATCGAACGAAGGTGTTTCACGATAAACACCTTTTGCGCAAAACCTTCGTACCTGGTCAACAGGTACTGCTTTACGACACCCGACTTCACTTCCATCCAGGAAAGCTCAGATCTCGCTGGAAAGGGCCGTATTTTGTGCGGAATGTGTATCCGCAGGGCGCTGTGGATTTGGAAAATCCAAAGGACGGTTCAATTTTCAAAGTAAACGGACACCGATGCAAACCGTACCTTAGCGCCGAACCAACAGAGGAGCTCCTGTTCTTACAGGAGCCGGTTTACCCTGAATGAGCTTCCTCTGCCTACCTCCAAACTTCGGTTATCCAGCCAAGAACAGCGGACACTGTTCCAAATAAGTTTGGGGGTATGTACAAACCATTTTGTATATATTTGTGTATATTCTTTTTCTTTTCTTTAAAAACAAAAACAAATAAAAATTGTGTATCACTAACCGACAATTTTGAACCTTCAAACTGCGCTCTTCATGCTACGACAGTGAGGACACTGTCCAGTTTAAGTTTGGGGGTACGCTCGGTACGCATTTCTCACCTTCGCATTCATATGTATATTTTGCATCTGCATATTAATATCCATAAAATCCATAAAAATTTGAAAATTTTCTAAAAAATATAAAAACTTTTTTTGTCAAGTTAGCTTGTGGAAGAACTCTGATTCAACATTCGACGGTTTTTGTTTGAAAAAATAGGAATAATTAGATCTTATGTTTGGATTTTGAAAACCTGAAAGATAACTCTCCTTTGAACTTAACTATAGCTGATATACGTCTTTACATCACACTACACGTGTCGTAAGATTTTGGGAATTAGATGACAAGTCTTTCATGTTTAAACTTTTAAACAGATAAATGATTTTCTGAGGATCAAATAGGTTTGTTCTGAAATAAGTAATGTCAAGAATAGTTTATGAAGTAAAGCGAATATGAAGGAATGTTATTGATGCCGTAATTGGAGCTAAGTCTGAAAAATAACCCATCTAAAACTTGATTGGAATGATTACACACCAAACCCACTAAACACGTCTTTTATCCAAAAAAATATTTGAACTGCCGGTTATATCTCCTTTCGTATTAAATCATCTGAGTTTCATGACAAACTGTCTTTTATTTTTGGACCTAGGTAACTTGAGTAATTAAGTCCGCTGGGGTGTTTCTACACCTAATGCCCTAAAACCAACTGGTTTGGGTGCATTGGCCCAAAGCTCGCTAAGAAGCCTAGAAAGTCCAGTTTAAAACAAAGTCAAGCAAGTGTTCTCTCCGAGTTAAAATTCCTAACGGTTCTTTGTGTGAGAATAATCTTGATAAAAGACAGGCTTTTATAAAAATTTTAACGGAGATATGAAGGTTTTATTCTATGATAAAGACTATTGCACGTTCACAGAGGTGTGTATGAAATGAAAACAAGAAAAAGGTGGAGTGAAAAATACGACTTAGTTTCCTGTTATAGAAGATAGAAATTCTGAAGTTGAAACCTTACTGGAAAACGAAACTTGAAAAATGCTTAACTCTTTATAAAACTTATGTGATCCTTTTTAAATTGTTATCTGGGCTTTATTGTGCGACATGATGACTTTAATCGATCCTTCTGGAACTTAACGACACTATTTGCACTACACGTAAAGACATATAAAATCTGTAGTTAAATAAGAAGCGAGGTGTGAAAAATAAAGGTTCGATGGTCTAGACTTAGGATTATAGAATTGTTATTTTCTAAAACAAAACTTTAGGGTTTGAAGCTTAGTTATTTTACAAAACCAACTTGACCGGATTTTGTGGGTAGTATTCGCTGAAAACCCTCAGGAGACAACACTCCTCCTACTAGGGACATCTAGAGGTTTAACGGCTTGTTGTACATGCTCAGTGCAATCGTGTTCCCTGCGAAAGTGAGGTTAGGAATTTTTTTGTGAATAAATGGGCTTTGCTCGGGACGAGCAAATGATAAGTTTGGGGGTATTTGTTCATATCAGATTTTTGCATTTTCATACCGCCCAATTTTTGTCACATTGCATATCGGTAGATACTCTTGAGCCGTGTTTGCTAGTCAATTGCAGGATACAGGTTCTCGGTTTTAAAACGGTGAAATTCATGGAAAATACAACAAAATCCGGGTTCCTGCCAACCACTGAGAAAACACGGTCTCCGCTCGTCATCCGTATGTTGCCAGATACCAGTTTAGGAAGACAAAATGTCAAATCAATGTCACCTTCATGCACAAGGCTCAATGGTAGCACAAAATCCAAGAGATCTACACGGAGCTCGAGGCAATCATGACAAAATCTTGACAAAAAATCCACCTTTCCCTCAACAGAAATTCTGGAAAAATCGGGGAGCCAAATTGTGAAAATACATATGCCAGAATAATGTACACAGCAAAACAGGAAAACCCAAAAAAGCAAAATGCCCAACTCCTCCAATGGGCCGCGGATCCGCGGCCAAAGAGGGGTCCAGGCCGCGGATCCGTGGCCATTCTGGCGCCAAAGACAGAGAGTTTTTTGGGGTATTTTGGTCTTTGTATAGGTGCTCTGGTGGTTGTCCTAGGTTTTCATTTCTTGGCCTATAAATAGCCCAGAACTTTGTGAAGGAAAGGGTCCATTCTTGTATTTTCTTTTTCTAGGTTTTAGTTCACATGTTCTTCTTCTTCTCACCTCTTCTCCATTAAACTTGTAGTGAGCTTTTGAGTGAAGAGTGATGAATAAAGAAGACCATTTTATTATCATGCTTGTCTCCTTTCTTTACTTGTTGTAATTTTAATTGTTAAGTAGTTGTTGTTATTTTCTTGTTGTTTCTTTCTTCTCTCTTTTTCTTTATCATTCATACGACAATGATACTTACGCTCGATCCTCGCCAAGGTGAGGTCGCAAATAGTTAGTCGTATTCTTCTAATCTCCTTCTTTCTATCTTCCTCTTTTGTTTTGTTTTGTTTTTCCTTATCATGAAGTGTGAGTAGTTTTATACTTGTTAGGGTAGGATAAGGGAAGTTTGAGAGAAGGAAATCTCTCTCACTCTTTCCTTGCCCAACAACTTAAATCGACTCCCGTTAATTGAACCACAATCCGCTCCTTACGGCACCCTATCCTACATGATAGCGGTGATTCCGTAGTGAGACCGGTTGTGGTTGAATTAACCGGAGGTTATGGATAAGAGCCAAGAACGGACTGACAAGCACCAAAAGGAAGGACTATGCGTTGGAAAGCCTAGCTTATACTCGCAAGTTCCTTCCTAGTCGTGCTAATCCCCGTTGTTGCCGATTACCGTAACACTGATATTAAGAGGGGCAACGAAAGATGTGGAGACTCCTAACTCAAACTAACCTAATCCTAACCCTAACAAGCTCGCTTTAAATATCAACTCAACACTTAGTTAATCACAAACAAAATCTGAACAACCGGACTAAACTCGTTAAAACACATTGAAAAAGACTTCCATCTCCCTGCGGACGACCCGTACTCAACCGGCTAGCTACAAGCGAAACCGTCTTGATTGCGGTATTTAAACTAGAACTTGAACACGCACATATCCTAACAATCAGGCCACGGGCCCTCCTCCTTAAAAATGGACCCCCAAAATGCCAAGGGTAAAAGGAAAGTGGCCTTCATTGCCAACACTCAACAGCAACCGAGTGACCCAAAACCGGTTGCTCGCCAAAACAACATGCGTCCGCGCCTATCCCTGGAAGAAAGGCTAGGACGCGCTTACTCGTTTTTCCGTGACAGGACGAGGAGACTGTTCGAGCTGGAAGTGCACAACAAACTCATCACATTGCTAGAACCATGGCGTCCACCGCAACCCAGCGACGTCAACAACCCTAACCACTGCTCCTATCACAGAATGGTGAGCTACCCAATTGAAGATTGCTATGTTTTCAAGAACTGGGTCGAGGACCAGTATCAACAGGGGAAATTCGCGCTATCTGAGAACTGGAGGGTGAACCCGCCTCAAGCACACTCCTAAAATGGTGGAAAAGCCGGGGGCATCATGCTCGCTCGTGGAAGAAGCTCCATGAGAATTCGTTCTTTCAGCTAAAACCAAAAGAATGCTGAAGGATCTGCAGGCATGTCCGGCGGTCAGGTGGAGGAGCCCACTTGAACCGGAAATCATTGAAGGGATGCTAAAACCGCGTCCTGTACCGAAAACTGTCGACAAAGGGCAAAATCCTCAAGTCGAGCCTTCAAAGTCTTCAAAGAAAAAAAAGAAGTCCAAGAAGCCTATGCAACCTGCCGAGTATGACGACAAATGCATAGACCTACAAAGGTACATTGACGCACCGGAGAAGTACAACCAGAAGGTGCGGACACCAGTCACCCTTGAAGAGTTTTTCAAGCATATGCTTGAGAATGAAGAGAGTGACAAATATAAGGAAAATGACTCATCAGAAACCGAAGACTATGTAGCAAGTTTCCACATGGTTTCCCATTTGTCGTTAAACGACGAAGAAGCTCCCTCAGCGTCAGAAAACAACGCAGAGGAACTGGGGGCAGGATCGGCGCCAAAATCCCCGGAACTCCCAGAAGAAGTCCCGATCGATAGGCTGTTAAATAAAGCCTTTTGGAAAAGCAAAGCCGACCGAGAATGCGAAACAGCCATATACGAAAAGGCTAAGCGTCAACGTCAGGATAAAGAAGCTGCGGCGAGGATGAGTCATAAAGTACTCCAACCAAACCGAAACCGAAGCACACCTGTCACAAATAAGAGCAGAATCAAGGCAGAGAAGCGGTTCGCCAAAGCCCTGTCAGTGGGAATGAAGCTGCCACCTCTCGACGGAGAGGATTCACATCCGAACTACTGCCTATATTATCGAAGGATTACCCACCCCACCGAAGAATACTGTGCCTTCAAGAAGTGGTGGCAAGGATATGTTGCCCATCGAAAACACTTCAAGAGGATGAAGCGCGAAGCTCGTCGACTGCAAAAAAGGGCGGCAAGTGTGCGTGAGAAAATGACTGGCTATTGTCATATGGTTGATACCAGTTCGAAAGGGGATAAACCCCAGGTTCTCACATTCGGGAGCGACTCTGAGGACAAAATGACCTTCAGCCTTCTTTTCAAAGACTCCACCTCCGAAACAGAAGAGGAGGAGAAGAACTGAGGGAACATTCAGCTGTGTAATCGCACGCTGCCTGAAAAGAACCTTAGACTTACAAACAAAGGTTCGAGCCAAAGAGACAAAGGGAAAGAAAAAATCCCTGAGGAAATCACCCTTGACGAGGGAGTTGTCAAAGGGCTCGCAGTGAGGGAGCCGCCTAAGAAAAATAAGGTGGATTACAACGTCCTGGCACATTTAAGGAAAATACCATCACAACTGAGCATATTGGATGCTCTCCTCCTGTCCAAAGAGGCACGAGATTCTATGATCAAGGCATTACAAGAGCCTGATCAATTCCAAGCTTTCCTCGCAGAAAAGAAGATGAAGGACGAGCTGGCGGAGGTTCACACAGCTGACATTACGTTTAGTGATGAATATCTCCTCCTCAGAACGTGCGAGCATAATCGCCTGTTATACGTCACCGGGTACTGCCACGACATCAAGATAGGCAAAATTCTTGTCGACAACGGATCATCCGTCAATCTTCTCAATGTAAAAGTGCTGAAGGAGATTTGCATGAACCTTCAACACTTGGCCCGAGACAAAATTACCATCTCCGGGTTCGACACACAGTCGTCACGGACGCTTGGATCTGTAATACTGACGTTACGCTTCGGGCTGCTCGTCACTGACATCAAATTTCATGTCATTGATGCTAAGACCTGCTATAATGCTCTGCTTGGTAGGCCCTAGCTGCATGAGTACAACGTAATCCCTTCTATACAACATCAGTGTATGGAGTATTTCAAGGATGGTTTGGAATGCACCGTCACAGGGGAGCTGAATCCATTCTCCGTAAACGAGGTTAGGAAATATGAAGACGCAAAGTACTTCCTACCAGACTTCGAAGACACAGAAAGATGTCATAAGCCGGAGGATAAACAGAAGTCCGTCACTACTATCCTGATTTTTGGGAGCGATTCTAAGGAAGATGAAGAAATAGTCTACTCGGGGTAACCCCAGAAAGAAAACAACAGGCCCGAACCATCGACCCCTATTCTGGTTTTTGGCAGCGACTCTGAGAACTAGGCCAACACAGTATTCTCCATCCGCCCGTCAGTGTAAACCCTCGATGAAGCAGATCAGAGCCTGCAAATCATAATGGTTCCACCTCGGCATTACAAGGAACTTGATGCGCTCGATACATATAGCGTACAGGAACTATAGACTTTCTATGTGCCTCCCAGACGAAAAGGTGAAAAGGTGATCCTCTTTTACCAATTTATGGAGACCAAAGTGGATAAAGAAGTCTGGCACGGTGCCGATTTTACACTTGATAGGCTTTAACCAATCCGTCTGGCAAGATACTACACGGATGGATTGAAAAGACTATTAATATGCCAAGGTGTACCCTTCGAACAAACTGTTCTACAAGCCCACTTCTACAAAAAGATTTGGGATATCCCTGGGGCCCAGCAAAAGATGCCTAACGGGAAGCTGGAAACAACCGGGCTCGGATACGTTCGGTCTAAGAAACGGGAATGATTCTACAGCTGTCGCACCATTAACAGCTCTGGTGAAGAAGAGAACGCTCTTCCAAATAGCTGTGACGTTGAAACAGAACGAGATCCCGCTCTAAGAATGTTAAGTTCATCGTTCGAAGAACAAGTTGACAAACTAATAAAAGAAGCCTGCCAAAAGATTCGGGATAGCCACAGTCGCAAAATGTCTATTTATGAAAAGGCCAAGATGCAATGCCTCAACCAGCAATCCGCGGAGAAAGAGAACTACAATGCCCTCCATCCCCAGATGGTTGTATGTCCTCACAAAAAGGAAAAATCCCGAAATAGAGGCAAAAACAATACAAAGAGCGCAAACAATGTTTGCAAACAACAGGACAGATCTAAGAAGCCGCACTATCAAGAAGAACGTGGTTGGAACTCGTCCTTTATCAAGAAGATGGGCCGGGAATACTCTTTCCCTCAAGGCAAGACAAGGAAAATATTCAACCTTGTCATGAGGCATCAAATGGTAACGCTCCCGAAGTCTCGGCACCCTGAACAAATGAACGAGGTCCATCACCCGGATTATTGCTCCTATCATTAAGCAATAGGACATCCCTTTGAAGATTGCTTCACCTTCAAAGACTGGGTTGAAGACCGGTATCAACAAGGAAGGTTCGCTTTATCCGACAGCTGGAGGGTAACCCCACAACAAAAGCATGAGCCAAAGAAAACTTATATCGCAAGGATAGGACCAGCCCAGCATCAAGAATAGAAGCAGACTCATACCTGCCGTGTGATAACATTTTCAGAAGGGGAAGGGCATGAGGCTATGGATGTCCTTTTCAAGTGCTTCACAAATGAAGACGAGGATGAGATAATCTCAGAATTTCCACCGGCACCAAAAGAGCTGGAAGACGGGATACACACCATGGCGGACAACCTAAGGAAAATTGACTTAGGGACGGAAAATGATCCGAGGCCCACGTTCGTCAGTTAGCTGCTATCTAGAAAACAGGAAGCCACGTTAAAAGGCGTGCTCATGCAATATAAAGACTGCTTCGCATGGAACTATTCCGAGATGCCGGGATTAGATCCAAAAGTAGCAGTACATAAACTGGCCATATCGCCGGACATCAAGCCAGTCAAGCAAGTGCCAAGAAGAATGCGGTTCGAACTCGAGATGAGTATCAACGCCGAAGTTAAGAAACTAATTGACTCCGGTTTCATCTAGGAAGTTCAATATCCTGGCTGGATCGCCAACATCGTTCCGGTGATGAAAAAAAATGGGACGGTGCGCATCTATGTGGACTTTGGGACCTCAACAAAGCTTGCCCGAAGGATGACTTTCCAGTACTTGTTACCGAGCTGATGATCGATAACACGTCTACTCATGAGGTTTTCTCCTTCATGGATGGATCTTCAGGATACAACCAAATATAAATGCATCCTGAAGACCAAAACCATACCGCTTTCTGGACTCCGCTGGGCATATTCTGCTACAAGGTGATGCCTTTCGGTTTAAAGAACGCTGGCGCTACCTACCAGAGGGCCATGACGAAGATCATCGATGACCTCATTCATGAGATTGTCGAATGCTATATCGATGACCTGGTGGTGAAAAGCAAGTCTTACGAGGAACATTGGGAACATCTGAACATAGTGTTCCAATGTCTTCGGAAATATAATCTGAAGATGAATCCTCTAAAATGTGCGTTTGGAGTCTCCTCAGGCAAATTTCTGGGATTCATTATACGGCACCGGGGTATCAAAATCAATCCCTCAAAGATCAAGGCGATTACGGAAATGCCTATGCCAAGGACCCTCAAGCAATTGCGATCCCTTCAAGGAAAGCTCGCGTATATCCGACGGTTCATAGCTAACCTCTTGGGAAAATGCCGTTCCTACAGTCATCTAATGAAGAAGGGGACCCTGTTCGTCTGGGATCAAAAGTGCCAAAATGCACTAGACGAAATCAAGCGGTACTTACAAAATCCACCCGTGCTGACCGTTCCAGTTAAGGGACAACCCTCATCCTATATACAACAGCCCTTGAAGGTTCTCTAGATGCGTTATGGGCACAGGAAACGACAAAAGAAAGGGAAGAGCTCTGTACTACTTGAGTCGAGTTCTCTTGAGGGCTGATTGATTTCTATTTTAGAGTGTGTAGTAACCGCAATCAATAATGGTGTCGCGTGTAGCTAGCTGAGATGAGTACGGGTCGTCCTCAGAGATATGTGGAATCTTTTAATCATACTTTAGACGTGTTGATTAGAAAAGAGGAAGGAGAATATAGAATAATGAAGATTAGTTTCTAGATCTACGTCAAACACGGATATAGAATACATATCTAGTTTAAATACGGATGTAGATTTTATAAGAAGAGGGCTTGTAGGGTTCGTTAGGATTTAGTAGTCATGGATGATTAAAAAAGATTACTCTTTTCATCTATTGATAGATTTAAAACTAGATAGATAGTGATGAATGAGGATTAGGGTTCTTAGAAGAAACTAGGGTTTCCACACTATTGACCCCTGTCCTTTCATTGATCTCTATTCATGTCTAGCCCTAAACAAAACAATTGTTAATCTAATCTCAAATTGCGGTCGAGACTAGCAATAAATTGGTAGCGCGCTCGATTAGGATATTAATGATTCTTTTGCTAAAGTTTATAAACTTCATAAGACTTAAAAAAAGTTAAAGTATTTTCTCATTTATTGTTCTACCCTAATCCTACGAACCCTATCAAGCGGAGAATTACTCGCGCATGATGGAGATAGAAGAAGAATGAATAGAGAAGAAATTCATAATGTAAAAAAATAAATTAAAATTAATCTAATAATCTACCTTTATTAATTAACTTCACAAGTACAATGCCTTCAAGTTTAGATTACAAGAGAAAGAATAAGTTGCTCTCGATCTCTGCCTCGTAGGAAGTAGATGCTCCGTTGAATCTCACGTCGCCTTATCACGTCGAATCGCGGAACTGTCTTGGATCACTTTTTCTTTGACGGTGATTTGCTTCGTGTAAAAGGTGATGCCTTCTAAGTTTAGCCCTCGGTCTTTTATATAGCCCCAAAGCCAGAAACCAAAGATCCTAAGAATTAGGGTTTATTGTAAAGATCCAAACCATAAAATCCCAACTCTTAACTCTGTGGATCGGCTGCGGAGTCGCCGCAATAATAGTATTTTGGACGGGGAACCACGGACGTTTGGTGGCATCTTGGCTTCAAAACTCTGGGGCTGCTTCATTGTGACATATGGAGATTTATTTGATGTCTGGAATCTTCATATCTTTTCTGAGTCTCTGCCAGTATTGATTCTTCGATTTTATTTAACTTTATCGAATTTTTTTTGATTTCCGACATCTCAACATCTCGATCTTCTGACCTGAGTCAACTTATGCACATTATCTCAAAGAATAATGTTAGTAATATTTGGTATTTTTGAGATATTATCCTAACCATTTTATATGATATTATATTTTAAGAATATTGATTAAGGATATTTGATATGATATGCATAATAAAAATATTATATAAATAGTATATGCATATATTTTCCTTTATAATGTTAATTATAATATATAAACATATGACAATAGATATTTTTACAGATAAACCCTCATATATTCTATATTTATAATAAATACCTTTAGATATTTAAGAAAAGTAAGGAAAATGATATATCAAAAGTGCGATATTTTTGACTGAACAAATACCCCCAAACTTAACTTTGATCATCCTGAGCAAACTATTTATTCAAGAGAGGGAGAAAAAGAAAAAAGAAAAACCTAAGTAGCACACTTTCGTAGGCAACACGATTGCATTGAGCACTTGCAATAAACCATTAAACCTTTTGGTGTCCCTAGTAGGAGGAGTGTTGTCTCCTGAGGGTTTTCAGCTGATTACACCCACAAAATCCTATAATAAAAGAAAGACGATGAAAGTTACATACAAAGATAAGAACTATAAAAGAAAGAACTTGAAAATAAGAGTTTCCAACTATACCAGCTTTTCAGTTGCTATGAGCACTATCTTAATGGTCATGAAAAAATATTAGAAATCACATCATCTCTCAATAAAACATCGCCTTTAGTTTTCCTCCCTATCTTTCTTCCAAATATCGATCATATACTCCTACGTGTGTGTAAAAGATATCCTTACACATAGAAAATTCAATTCAAACTATCATACTCTTGTTCATCTTCCTTAATACATTTTAGTTGGTGAATAATTTAGATGAAATTGCTCACACATTCTTCATGCGACCGTTAATACTTCTTGAGGTACTAACAGACCGATTACAAAATGTGCTCGTGCATTTAGGCGTAATTTCTCGTCTTGCAACACCTAAGATTTAACAGTGGCTCCCAAACCAGTTGGTCTAAGGCACTAGGTGATAAAGTACCCTCGCTATATATTTTTTTTATGCTGCCTTGAGTAATTAAAAAACTAGTGTTCATTTTTTCCTTCACCACTTATACTTTTTTTCTCTCTTCATACTAAGGCTTTTAGACAAGAGCATTTCAAGGTATCCTCTACTATCCCAAGTTTCAAGATGTGTGCAAGTGCGTATAGTAGGGTATCAACGTTCAAATGTTTGGTCTCAAGAATAAGAACTGTTTTTCAGACTTATTTTTATCCTCAGATTAGTAATTTCCTTCATCTTACTAACCCTTGGGATAACGGCTCATAACCACTTATTACTAGTTTCGTTTAAGAAAACATCTAATTTTCTTGCTATTCTTAAACTATTCTTATTTTTCATATGTAATTTTCACTTTCAAACTTTCATTATCAAAATTTTTGTGTGCTTATATATAGTATAATGCAAAATAATGCGTGAATAAGTACAAATCTTCCCAAAACCTGTTTGCAGCAGTGTCCTCACTGATGTCATCTGTTAAGCTTAAAAAAAAATGTAGACTTAGGAGGAAAAGTTTAGTAACGGGGACATGAATAAATGACAGTGAAATCCTCCCCCAAACTTATTTTTGGCTCACAATTTTGTAAAATTTTCTTTCAAGCGCCAAAATATTTCCCTCCAAACTTGAGTAAAACAATATTAAGTTTTTAAAATTATGATGAGGGTTAAAGTTATTGGTCAAAGTAAAGCCTTACAAAGACCAAAAGTCAATATCAACCATTCAAATATTTTATCGATGTAATACACTGGTTGGTGGAAAATCAGAGATTTGAAGAAGTGGGAAAATAGGAGGCGGTGTGGTTTACGTCTCGGTTGATAGAGACGAAACAGTGATGGAGATTGGAAACGAGAATGTGAATGATTAGGAATAGGAAGAATAGTCACATTCTCATATAAGATAAGAAGAAATGGCGGTGGTTCAACATTTTCAGGTAGAGGTTGATTAATCACAAAATTCGTGTCGTTTAGGAATGCGAGTTCGTCGGCGAAAATATTTTCGAAACTTTCATTAATTGTCCGATTGAACGTTTCAATGTCAATAAGTGTCGCGCTAGAATTCAACACACTTGATTTGTCAAAAATTATGGAGGCAGGAGACTCGAAAACTCATCTCCCTCATTCTCAAAAGAGTCTAAATCAAGTTGCTTTCAAGAATTATCGAACTCAAAATATCGGATTGTAATTCATCAACACTCGCTAAAATTAAAGGAAGAATAGAAGAAGAACCAAAGAAAGTGGGAGATGAAATATGTAAACAAATTGGTGTGTCGAGTATTGCTGAACCAGATGTGGGAAATGAAGGTCGAATTTCGTTCTGCTTTTCAGTCATACTTTTATCATCAATTTCAAGATGCATATGGGGTTCGGGAAGAATAGTTAAAGGTTCGAGATGATGACCATAGGGAAGTGAAACGACCTGATGAGTTGGTGGGACAAACTCATCCAAAATTTCGGGTTCATCATCCAATATATCCCCAACGTCAATCTCCTCAATCAAGTGAAGGTTACAATTCTCAGACACCTCATCAAAAGCATGGTTTTCAATTAATTTTGGTTCTAGAGTGGAGGTGTAGAGATCACAAGGATTGGGTGTGACCCTTCACAATCGGGTAAATCATACGCTACAAAGTCACACAGCTCATCAGACATTCTATCTTCAATTGGTGAATCATTTGGTGTACTCGATAGATCTGTGAAACCGGAGTCGTGGATTTCAATTTGGGATGGGGAGG
Source organism: Agapanthus africanus (assembly GCA_030015575.1). Lineage (NCBI taxonomy): Eukaryota > Viridiplantae > Streptophyta > Magnoliopsida > Asparagales > Amaryllidaceae > Agapanthus > Agapanthus africanus. Next base: position 185,637,778 of record JASDDO010000024.1, read on the forward strand.
TTTGATTTGGAAGGGTGTACCGCTTTCTCTCACTACTCGAATTCTCAATTTGTCCTATGGCCGTATCATACGTTGGAAAATTTTGAGCTGTTTCGAAATTAGTTGCTCGTTCGTATTGTTTATTGAGGACAACCATGGACGCCTTCAATTCCTCTATGTGACGGCGTGACGCTACCCGATATTCTTCCACAGTCCGTTCAAGACTAGACATGGGTCGGTAAGGGGTTTCAACATAAGATTGAAATTTTTGTGGATAAATAAAACTCCCAAATGACTGATTAGAAGGAATGTCTAGAGAAGGTGTAAAAGTCGGGTATGATTGATAGGAATCGAATGGTAGTGAAAATTGGGCAGAAGTAGGATCAACATTGTGATAAGAAGAATATTGATATTGGTTGGTTGGTTGGCGACTGTCAACAGATATCATATACGCCATAAACTGAGTAGTAAAATCTTCTTTAGAAAGTGGTGGTGTTTGTTGTCCTAACGGTTTGACCGAATTGAAACTTTAGTCGTTAGTCCTCGCTATATACTCAGTGATGGACATGCGTTTAGGAGTTCCCTCACACGTGTTAGATAGAGTATCAACATAAGAAGATGTAGAATTTTGATGCGGTTGATAGGACTTGGAGTGAGGTGGCCAACTGTTTCTTTCCGCTTGCTCTATCCGATCTCTTAAAGACATGGTAGAGTCGGATGGTATATTGAACATATTACGATAACAAGAAATATCTACTTCTGGATAGCAAACCTCAGCAAGAGTTATTTTATTTGGGTTACCCATTATAAGAAGGAAAAAGGAGGGAGGGTGAAAAGTATAAGCACGAGTTGGATTGTTTTGCTTTGAAAGTGGGACTTGAGGGTTAACTCGACAAATCACAAAATGCACAAGCAAACCCTAGAACTAAGGTTACCTAGGTCAAGCACTAGACCGCTCCAAGACTTTCAAAGGACAAGCCGCAGGATCAATCCTCTACCACCTCTTTATCGCTCTTGTGGCCAGGTAAGTGCCAGGTAAGTGGGATGTATCCGCTATACGAATCACCGAAAATAGTGTGCCTAATTAAGTAACCACTTGCCTTCGTCACGCTTGCCTAGACACCACAAAAGTAATACGGATAAGCGATAGATTACCCACGACCTTCTTCTGTCCTATTGAGCGCGACAGTCCTTAGGGTCTTGATCTAGATATTTTTTTAATTAAAATAGAGTGATGCGGATGCTCGTTTAGTGATTTGTGGGGCCTAGGAAGGGTGATGAAATTCCTACCTAATCTGAATTGTAGTCTTGACCCTTAAATTCCGTATTAAAATATGCAAAAATAACCCGCAAAACAAAACACGCAAAAATATTTTTGAGCGGCGATATTTTGCAAAGAATTCTGCAGAAAAATATATTATAAGATTTTCAGAGGAGAGAGAAAGAGATAGGAAAGTTACCAGAGAAGTTTGGAACTCTAAGTCCCCAACTCCACCGTGCTTCCGCCGCAAATGTGGTGCTTTGGCCACGGTTCTGCCGCAAGAGGGAGGGTTCTTTGTAAAAATTTTTCTACAGTGACTGCCTAGCTCCTCTGGACCTTTCTGAAAGTCTCTGAATCTAAATTTCTTTGTTCTTATGTCTCCAGATTCCCCCGCAAAAATCGCACACTAATCATTAAATATGCAAGATGCGGTTTTTTATGATATAGATCGACTAAGAATTCAACACGACGAGTAAGAAAAAAAATATTACACATGTATCACCGGCAACAGCGCCATTTGATTGATCTCTTTTGAAGAAGTGTTTATAGAATAACCGCAATCAATAACGGTGTCGCGTGTAGCTAGCCGAGATGAGTACGGGCCGTCCTCAGGGATATGTGGAATCTTTTAATCTTAATTTAGACGTGTTGATTAGAAAAGAGGAATGAGAATAGAGAATAGTGAAGAATAGTTTCTAGATCTACGTCAAATACGGATGTAGAATACAGATCTAGTTTAAATACGGATGTATATTTTATAAGAAGATAGCTTGTAGGGTTCGTTAGGATTTAGTAGTCATGGATGACTAATAAAGATTATTCCTTTTATCTATTGATAGATTTAAAACTAGATAGGTAGTGATGAATGAGGATTAGGGTTTGGAAGAAACTAGGGTTGCCACACTATTGACCCTAGTCCTTTCATTGATCTCTATTCATGTCTAGCCCTTAACAAAAAAATTGTTAATCTAATCTTAAATTGCGGTCGAGACTAGCAATAAATTGGTAGCGCCCCGATTAGGATATTAACGATTTTTTTGCTAAAGTTTATAAACTTCATAAGACTTAAAAGAAGTTATAGTATTTTCTCCTCCATTGTTCTACTATAATCCTACGAACCCTATCAAGTGGAGAATTACTCGCGCATGATGGAGATATAAGAAGAACGAATAGAGAAGAAATTCATATGTAAAACAATAAATTAAAATTAATCTAATGATCTACCTTTATTAATCAACTTCACAAGTACAATGCCTTCAAGTTTAGATTACAAGAGGAAGAATAAGTTGCTCTCGATCTCTGTCTCGTAGGAAGTAGATACTCCGTCGAATCTCACGTCGCCTTATCACGTCGAATCGTTGACGTGTCTTGGATCACTTGTTCTTTGACAGTGATTTGCTTCATGTAAAAGGTGATGCTTTCTAAGTTTAGCCCTCGGTCCATTATATAGCCCCAAAGCCAGAAACTAAAGATCCTAAGAATTAGGGTTTATTGTAAAGATCCAAACCACAAAATCCCAACTCCTAACTCGGTGGATCGGCCGCGGATCGGCCGCAATAATGGTATTTTGGCCACGGAACCGCGGCCGTTTGGTGGCATCTTGGCTTCAAAACTCCGGGGCTGCTTCATTGTGACACATGGAGATTTATTTGATGTCTCGAATCTTCATATCTTTTCTGAGTCTCTGCCAGTATTGATTCTTCGATTTTATTTAACTTTATTGGCAGATTTTTGATTTCCGACATCTCAACATCTCGATCTCCTGACCTGAGCCAACTCATGCACAATATCTCAAAGAATAATGTTAGTAATATTTTGTATTTTTGAGATATTATCCTAACCATTTTATATGATATTATATTTTAAGAATATTGATTAAGGATATTTGATATGTTATGAATAATAAAAATATTATATAAATAGTATATGCATATATTTTCCTTTATAATGTTAATTATAATATATAAACAAACGACAATAGATATTTTTACAGATAAACCCTCATATGTTCTATATTTATAATAAACACATTTAGATATTTAAGAAAAGTAAGGAAAATGATATATCAAAAGTGCGATATTTTTGACTGAACAGGGGCGGAAAACAACTACTCCCCCATCGAAAAGTATTGTCTGGCACTAATCTTTGCGATAACGAAGCTCAGACACTACGCCTTTGCAGGGTTCTCTAGGGTCACCGCTAGATTTCGGGAGGCATCGTCCATGCCATTTTTAAAAAAATGGCGCACTAAAGAACCCTAACCTAGAATCTTAACTAGAGAATTAGACGAAATTAGAATGTAAACATCTTTACATCTAAGTGAACAAGGAATACACCTTTGTAGACCGGTCCTTCACTTCAATAGCTCCGTGTAGTAGTCCCTTCGCTCTAAGTAGTGAACTTCTGGACTCTAGAAAGTCTCCACAAGATGAAAGGAACAAGCTTGTTTGAAGTTTTCGAGGCCGAAGATGATCTACGTCGAGAAGACACCAACTCAAGCTACCTCTTCGCTAATATGGAATTAGTGAAGCAAACATCCTAAACTAAATGGCTAATCTAGTAGAGGATGATGAAGTAGGAATTTTGCCCACTTTAGAAATATTTTTCTCACTCATTTTCTTCACCTCCCCAAAAGCTAGAGAGCTTGAGGAAGGAGATGAAGAAAAGCAACCATGGAAAAACTAAGTATAGAATGGAAACTATGGGTGAGTTAATATCATATACTAACTCATGTAGAGACTAAACCATGGCTAACCATAATGGTTGGGTTAATAAATATCTCAAGTAAAACAAAATTAGTGGACTTGGTCAATGGTTCCACAAGCTTCAACCATGTGACTAATTTCCATTTAATTTTGATTTACTTTAAATAAACAAAACTCTTCATTATGTTAAGCATGGTGTGAGTCTTATACACTCATGTCTCATGTATCATCTAACATGACACAAAAAATGTACATTAATATATATCACATATATACTAAGTGTACACAAGTGAGAAAAAGAAATCTTAAGTGAGCTAATATTAGTTAATGTAAGATAATATATCAAATATATAATTATACATTAAATTATTAAATCAACACTTGATTTAATAATCCGGCTATATCACATACAACCGACTAATATCAAATGTATCAACTTATCGAATCAACACTTGATTCGACAGCCCGGCTATTTCACATATAACCGACCGATATCACATATCGTGAAAATAGAACACGGTATCACATACTCGTATTAATCTCGGTCCCGCACATATCACATATGTGCTCCTACTTCATTTCATCTGAGCCAGGAAACCTCTGTGTAGGACTCTAAAGACTCGTCAATACGCTGGCAGTAGGTGGTGATCATATCAGTCACCCACAAGTCGTAAGCGGTCTGCTAAACGTAACGGACACCCGGGTATGAGCGATCAGAAGATCAACAAGCAAGCCTGCTCATACTCCCATGAATCCAATAAGTAACACTACCGTACAGTCCGGTCTCTTCGTCAGATATGTCGCATATTACAGCTTGGGGGTGGTAAACGTCAGACCCCAATAGCCTGATAAGTCATGCCGTTGTGAGGCTCATAACGGTTCGAGAAACTAATGATAACACTTACCAGTAAATCTCAGCAACCCTGGCCAGGGATTTCCTATTATGGCCAATCGAGCATAGCGCAACATCAACCCCCAATACCGGGAGAGACGAATCCCCTCCTATCGCTCATTGCCTCTATGTGACTCAAGACTGTACCAAAAAACTACCGTTTTACATGATCTCTTGAACGTGGTAAGGTGAAAATCAAAGCACAGTGGGAATCACACAAGACTCTATGACGATCTCGGGTCGACAGACTAACCTGTACCAGTGTCACCAGAGAACTGCTATCTGACGATAGGTATAATACCATCTAGGAGTTCTTGTCGAGTCCGTTCAGTGTACCCAGTCTCCACTGAGCACCCGTATACCTTCTCTGATTTCAAATACCAATAGTTATGGGATCATCCATCGCCCATCACATGGGTCGAGAAGCATATACGCTAGTCTACTCTGGAATATCGATGCCCCGTATCGATACTCCTACGACTAGGAACATTTGAAATATGTACTTACCGACTACCTCTTCCCCACTAGTATGATCTGCATCATAATCCTGGTAATCAAGTACTCATCCTAAGGGCTTTATTAACATGTAATAGAGAGACAATAAGTGTACATGTTAAGATAAAGAGCAACCAGATAGCATACTATCATGTCGAGCAAGAAATTCCTCCTTATATATGTCCAAGCATCCACTATAATATACATCATATGTATAATAATGGCCTCTAGGGCACACATATAACTAACAGCCTTGGCACATGAGGTTTATCTTATATCAAAGGTGGATCATCTCAAATATCTAATATCGAAGGCTATACTAATATGAAGGCTTGCCAAATTAGCCCTCTTCGTGATAGAGTTCTCAATAACGTATCGTCCTCTCAAAGCAGTGAAAGGCTAGGCTATCGCTGATTTTCTTGCCGAACATCCGATACCAGCCGACTCCCTCTTAAATTGTGAGTTGCCGGATGAACATGCGTTCGACACAATCGAAAGAGAGAAGGAAGAAAATGATTCCCAATGGGAACTCTACTTCGATGGAGCATCTTCCTTGAAGAGGCGAAAGCACAACACCCCCATAATCAAAGCCGGAGTGGGCCTTATCTTCGTGACTCCGCAAGGAGGGACCGCGTTACACCCTTTCTTTAACAGAGTCAAGGACTAATAAGGAAGCTGAATATGAAGCTTTGATAGCAGGTCTCGATATCGTTGTCGACATGGGAATCAAAGACCTTTTTATATATGGAGACTCCCAGCTGATCATTAGCCAAGTAAATGGCAACTATCAGACGTGCAAGCCAGAGCTGATAACATACGGTGAAAGAGTGCAGCAACTGCTAGCACAAATCCCCTCCTACATCCTGGAGAGCATACCGCGTGCAGAAAATAGCAAGGTAGATGCATTGGCCAAGTTGGATAAGGAATTAGCCGACGAAGACCTCGACGACATAAAGATCATCGTGCAAAGTCGCAAGGTTCTCGCGCCAGCAGAAATATCTTCGAAGGACTTAACAGAGCCATCTGAGGAAAAAGAAATGGCTAAACTAACAATCCTCCAAATAGAGGACGAAGAAAAGGTCAAGGATTGGAGAGATGTTTTCGTAGACTACTTCAAATCCCAACGAACGCCCAAAAATGCGTCATCTAGACATCAACTCATGAAAGAGCCCTGTCTTTCGCCTTCGTCAATGATACTCTATATAAGAGATCGTTTGACTGCCTGTGGTTAAGATTCTCGGGACCAGAAGAAGCGAACATATTCGTCCAAGAAACCCATGACGGACTCTGCGGTTCTCATCAAGCTGGGCAAAAAATGAAGCTGAAGATTAAAAGAATGTGTTACTATTGGCCCACAATGATTCAGGACTGCCTCGAATATGCGAAGCGGTGTCACTCGTGCCAAATTCATGGGGACTTAATCCACCAGCATCCAAATCCTTTACACCCAACAGTAGCTAGCTGGCCGTTAGAAATATGGGGAACCGATATAATTGGCTCTATTAAACCAGCATCATCTAAAGGACATCAGTTCATACCGACAGCGACCGACTACTTCTCTAAGTGAGCAGAAGCAGTACCACTAAGGGAGATGAAGACGGAGAATATCCTCCATTTCTTCAAAATCCATGTCATCTACCGGTTAGGCATCCTGCGCCGGATAATCTCGAATAATGGACCAGCTTACAGGAGCCATAAAATCAGCCGCTTTGCAGAATAACATAAAATTGATTGGAGATATTCTTCAGTCTATAATCCTCGTGCCAACGGTCTAGCTGAGGCTTTTAACAAGACCTTGACGAAGACTATAAAGAAAACAGTGTCCAGAAACAAGAGAGACTGGCACGAAAGGTTGCATGAAACTCTCTGGGCGTACCGAATAACGTTCAAAACAGTGACGAATACAACACCATACACGATGGTATTCGGCACGGAAGCAGTGCTTCCCCTGGAAGTGGTGCTTCCCCTGGAAGTGGAACTCCCTTCTCTACGGGTAGCGGTTCGATATGAGCTGACAGATGAAGAAAATGCTCATCTTTGACTCGAGGAGCTCGATGCCTTCGATGTTAGTTATATGTATGCCCTAAAGGCCATTACTGTACATACGTTGTATATTGTAGTGGATGCTTGGACATATATAAGGAGGACTTTCTTGCTCGACATGATAGTATGCTATCTGGTTACTCTTTATCTTAACATGTACTCTGATTGTCTCTATGTCACATGTTGATAAAGCCCTTAAGATGAGTACTTGACTACCAGGACTATGATGCAGAACATATTAGTGGGGACAGTGTAGTCGCCAAGTACATCCTTCAAATGTTCCTAGTCGTGGGAGTACCGAGACAGGGCATCGATACTCCGGAGTAGACTAGCGTATGCGCTTCTTGACTCATATGATGGGCGATGGATGATCCCATATCAATTGGTGTTTGACATCAGAGAAGTTATACGGGTGATCAGTGGAGACTGGGTACACTGGACGGACTCGCCGAGAACTCCCAGATGGCATTATACCTCACGTCAGATGTCAGTTCTCTGGTGACACTGGTACAGGTTAGTCTGTAGACCTGAGATCGTCATAGAGTCTTGTGTGATTCCCACCGTGCTTTGATTTCCATCATACCACGTCCAAGAGGGCATGCAAAACGGTGGCTTTTGGGTATAGTCCCGAATCACATGGAGGCAATGAGCGATAGGAGGGGTTTCGTCTCTCCCGGTATAGGGAGTTGATGTTGCGCTGTGTTCGATTGGCTATAACTGGAAATCCCTGGCCAGGGTTGTTGAGATTTACTGGTAAGTGTTATTAGTAGTTTTTTGAACTGTTATGGACCTCATATCGACACGACTTATCAAGCTACTGGGGTCTGACGTTTACCACCCCTAGGAAAGATATGCGACATATCAGACGAAGAGACCGGACTGTACGGGAGTGTTACTGGTTGGATTCACAGGAGAATGTACATACTTGCTTGTTGATCTTCTGATTGCTCAATACCTGGGTGGCTGTTACGTTTAGTTGACCGCTTGCATCTTGTGGGTGATTGATATGATCATCACCTACTGCCGGCGTATTGACGATTCTTTAGAGTCCTACACAGAGGTTTCCTGGCTCAGGCAAAACGGAGTAGGAGCACATATATGATATGTGCGGGACCGAGAATAATGCGTGTATGCGATACCGTATTATATTCTCGCGATATGTGATATCGGTCGGGTATATGTGATATAGCCGGGTCATCGGATCAAGTGTTGATTCGATGACCTGATACAGATTATATTAGTCGGTTATATGCGATATAGCCGGATTATCGGATCAAGTGTTGATTCGACAATTTAATGTATAATTATATATGTGATATATTAAGTTACATTAACTAATATAAGCTCACTTAAAGATTCTTTTTCTCACTTAGATAATACATTGATATATATGTGATATATGTTAATTGTATTATTTTATTTTGTTACAAAAATATATTATATATGTGATATATAATATTGTAACAAGTTAGGGTTACAAATGCAACATGATTTGTGGAGTTTTAAACAAGTTAGGGTTTGATTTGGGTTAGCATTTGGGTTAGCTTTTGCATGATGCTTCATGAAGCTTCCTTTTGTTTTTTGCTAAGATATTTTGTGTTGATATTTTCTAACCCAACCCAAACCCTTTACTCTAGTTAACTCTCTACATGGGTTAAGTCTTCATTCTTAACCCATGGTTGATTTGTAACTATAACAATGAATTCATTATTCATCACAAAAAGTTTTTTGCTTCTTCTTCTTCCTTTGAAAAAGCTTTCTAGATTTTGGGTTTGTGATGATTTTGAGTGAGATAAAGAAAACAAAAGAGAGCTAAATTCCTACTTCATCATCCTCATCTATTCTAGCCACTTAGATTAGGGTGTTTGCTTTGCTAATACATGATTAGTGAAGTAAGAGCTTGGATTTGAGATTCTTCAAGGTAGATCATCTTAGTTGTTGAAGATTGGAAGCAAGCTTGCTTATTTCTCTTCATGGAGCCTCTCTAGAGTGCGGGTACATGATGATCGCGGCAAAGGGACCTCAACACGGAGCTTATGAAGCGAAGGAACGGAATACAAAAGTTGTAATCCAAAACTCTTAGATGTAAAGTTGTTTACATGCTTGTTTATCCTAATACTCTAGTTAAGATCTTGGTTAGGGTTTGTTTAGCACCCCAAAAATTTTAAAGTAATATGATTGATGCTTACCAAAACCTTGCTAAGGTGCTAAGCTAACCCTACAGTGGTATCAGAGCCAAGCTATAGCTTTAGGCGTTTTCTAGACGAAGTTAGAAGTCCGATCGAACCCCGAAACCCCGAAACAACCCCTTCTCTTGAAATTTTTTGAAAAGTTAAAAATTTTCATATTAAAATACTCAGAAAATCATGCAGGGAATTCTAAGAATTACTGTGAAGTACGAAGCCCTAACTCCCTTAAGGGACCGCGGAACCGCGGCCAAACCATGCGTTTGGCGGTGGTTCCGCGGCTAACTTTGGGAGTTGGGGGCTAATACTTCAGGCGTTTATTCTTGGGTACTTTTTCATGTTCTGGGACTTTTTAATTCTACTCAAGTGTTGAGCTTTCTGGGAAATATTGGGAACTCGTTGATTCGATCGGAAAGTTTAACTTCGTTTAACTTTTTCCGGGTAATTTAGAACGTGTTAAAAAGTTCGAACGGATATCAATAACTCACTTTTTCCCCTGTCGGAAAACTTTCAAGTGTTGGATTTTTCCTGAGTTTAAAACTTTCAGAAAATCATGCAAGCGAATTTTTGGACCCTCTAGAAGAACGTAACGTTAACTCGATTATGTGACCGTCAAAACCGCCACTGAACCATATGGTTTGTGGTAGTTTAGCGTTGCCACATGTAAGGCGTTGGTTTGACCCTTCTACGGCTGGTTCATTGTGGCTGTGACATGTTCCGGGACTTTTTGAACTCCGCTCAAGTGTTGAGCTATTTGGGAAATCTTGGGTGTTTGTTTATTCGATCGGAAAGTTTAACATTGTCTATTTATCTGGAATGTGATACCATATTTGGAATCAATAAGTAGTTATGAGATAGCTAATTTGAATGTTATAAATCTAGCATTTTTTTAGTCTAATTTGATCGGTTGCCACGGGATTTTGATGTGATCAAAAGTCCGTCGAAATCACGTAGCGTACGCGGATACTCGCCGAGTAAACTTAATAGATAGCCACGCCCCATAGCCCCGACCAAGTGACTGTAGGAGAACCCCATCGCCAAAAGCATCCATTCGGGTGCTCGCGGCAGCGGTGTTCCGCCTTAGTGCACTCCGTCGACGGCATCCGGTGGTGCGGCCGTCTAGTAAAGTTTCCGATGAGCATTCGATCAGAATGTCGGAAATCTTGTTGAATTGCCCGACTAGATATTGAAAAGTGTTTTCTTGATCAAGACTAAAATGCGGGGTTTATAATTGTTAGGCATGCGATGTCTAAGGAATTCATTTGGTTAGGCATGAGATGTCTAAGGAGGTTGCGGATTCCAACTGTTGTAGTTTTACACTTTCTTTTCTGTGACCGTAAGCATAGTATGTGGTGTATCGCCGGCTTCGTTGCTATACATCAACGACAATCGGGATACACATACTTGCTTACGTTGATGATATGAGATATTATGTGTTGCTATGATATGTTATATTGGATCGTCGCGTTCTGAATAGCTGGATTTTTTTTATATGAGATGAGAGTTTTTCATTTTCATTCATGTAAATTTCATTGTATGTAATATTCTTTTATTGGGGTACTTCCGGGTTGAGGATGATGTCACAATTGTATATTATTTGCTTTTCCGCATTAGGATAGACCCAAGGCGGGGAGCACAAGTAACCGGGTTCTAGGGTCTAGTGGGAGACCATCTCGAGGAGTCGAGACCGAGTCTCCTAACTCTGGAATTGGTAGGGTTGCTTGTCGCTCTCATAGGGGTATAGGGGTGTGGGATTGGCTATTCATCGCGACCGTAGAATCCGCGTTTTATACAGGCTCGCATAAAACACGGAAATCCTAGTATATCCAATATTTCATATGTTATCTTCTGCTGCAATATTCTGTGATGAGATCATATTAGTGCCTGAGACGAATGTTTATATTATATATATGAGATATATGTTATATTGTTGATTTCGTTTCATATCTGATGCTTGTGAAGCATAATAAAATGGGACTTCATTAATGAGATTAATGAAACTAAAAGAAACCTAAAGATGTTTTAGAAACTTTTTTAAAAACTGGTAGCTCTAGTTCTTGCTTTGCATAGCGGTGTTCCTTGTAGAACATCCAGCACCTTATCTGATAAGGAAAGAGCCGAGATCCCTTCACCGGGAGTGACCTCTTTTGCGAAACTAGCAGATGCTATAAACTCGGTTTGTCTTTTGATTGTTTTTATAGTTTTTGCTTTGCATAGTGATATTTGTGAAATATCTCGCACCTTATTCGATGAGGAAAGAGCCGAGATCCCTTCACCGGGAGTGACCTCTTTAGCAAAACTAGAAAAGGCCTAAAAAACATTCCATTTAAAATCACTCGATTCTACAACGATATCAAGTTCATTACGCAAAGGTTTTTTTTTAAAACCTGTCGTTGCCCTCCGTCATTTCAGATAAGTACTTCATAGTATTCGTGCTACGTTTGTTGGCTTTCGTCAAGGCGTAGTGTGCGGTAGCTATTTATGCTTATCTGTATAAGCATATGATGCGATTGATTTAGGGTAGTCGTGCGTCTTTGTTGGCTTTCGTCAAGGGTCATGCGGGTGGGTTTAATTCAATCGGGAAATGATGAGTTGAACTTGACTAGTAGCCTATGGTTTGTTGGCTTTCCTCAAGGTCATAGGATGCTAGGGGCAAAATATTATTAGGAATTTCAAGTGTTGAAATTTGCAATGAGATTGCATACCTCCTATGAGATAGTTGGATCCCGATACCCGCTGCGAGTAAGAGTTACTCCTGAGAGAGTTTTACACATTACAATTAGCCGATCAAGTAGGTGTCTAGAAAGGTGTCAACGGGGTTATGCCTCTGGGAAAATGAGGTTTATTTTATTTAGGTCCGTGCGAAAGCTCGGGGAACCTCCCTCAAAGTACCGGCACTGGCCTGGCTGAAAGATTGGCGAACTTGTAGAGTGTAATTAATCCCGGCTAATCTTTACTTTTAGGGTTTGAAGGAAGATTTGACTAAAACAGTAGGAGATATCATGATTAGATATATTAATAACCAATCTAATCTTGCAAGAGCATACGCTGAGTGTTTTCTTCTATCTCTCTCCAGGTAGCGACCATATCACGCCTTAATCAAGATAATAATATGGATGTATTGACCGAACCCGCTTGTTATAATGCGCTAGAGAACGTTGATCGCGCTCCAACTTATAATTGTTATAAGAAAGAGCAGGAAATAGGGGATTACCAGAATTCCCGTACCACCCAAACGAAGAAAGTGCATGCTGATGCATCTTCTTCGGGTGTGTTCATTACCGAGAACTGTTTCTCAGTATCCTTTACGTCCTGGGTATGAGATACCGGATCAGGATCCCGCAAATGTAATTTGTTACATGGGCTACAGAGAGGTAGAGAACTGAGAATGGGTGATAAGTTTCAAGAGTTGGAAATGATGCAAGTATTGCAGCCAAGTCTGTTGGCAGTTATCACCCTGCATTACAAGAATACATTGATTCTGAACCAATGTTATTAGATACCGAACCTGATATACAACATCATATTAGTCTCTTTATTTGTAAAGAAGGATATAATTTTGTATTGTTGGATAATGTTTTGAACATTTCCTATATCAAGAGTTGATCGGTTCATGCACGTTATCTAAAAGCATAGACGTTCTAAATCAAACCACAGTTCTTAACGTACAGAATACACACAAGAGGAAGAGTTCAGAAATGAACGAATCCTTCTTGAGGCATTGTAGACTAGGTCATATCAATGCGACCCGACTGGCTGAAATTACATAAAGATGCATATTTAAATTAGTTTGGATTTACATCTTGTAAAACTTGCCAGTCATGTCACAAAGATAAGATGACCACAGCTCCGTTTATTAGAAACAGAGAAAGAGTTACTGAACTCTTGGGATTGATACATGCTGATGTATGAAAGTTCCATGTCTACATATGCCAGGACAGGTTCTTTGTACTTCATTACATTCACTGATGATCTCTCAAGATTCAGACATATGTTCCTGTTGAAACACAAGTCCGAAACTTTTGAGATAATCACAAAATATAAGTTAGAAGTAGAGAACAAAAAACGGGTGTAAGTATTATGTCCTTTGATATGATCAAGAAGGAGAATACTTGAGCACGGAATTCCTGGACTATTATAAAGGAGAACGAGGTTCTCTCTCAGCATTACTCCTCCGAATACACCACGGCACATCGGTGTATCGGGGCGGAGCAATTACACCCTATGTGATATGGTGTGCTCTATGATGAGTACTACTGAGTTGCCCATTTTCTTTTGGGGTTATGCACTTGAGAAGTTGCATACCTATTGAATATGGTTCCAACCAAATCAGATGCCTATCACTCCATATGTGATATGGTATGGGAAGAGCCCATCTCTTAAGGAAGTTAAGATTTGGGGTTGTCCGGCCTATGTCAAAAACAAAATCCGGATAAGCTCGAGGCAAGGTCAGTTCTGTGGAAGTTTGTTGGATATCCCAAGCATTCGCAAGGGAATATCTTCTACCACACCGAGGAACAAAAGATGTTTTATTTCTCAGCATACCACTTTTTGAGAAAAAGGGAATTTCTTATGAAGAAATTAGTGGTCATGAGGTTGAACTGGAAGGAGTTCCAGCTATACAAACTGCAGTTGATGATTTGGTAAACCCGGAGGATTCAATAGTTTCCAACGAACCTCAGCCTCTCCGCCGATCTGGTAGGGTTCCTCATCCACCTAAAAGATACTTCGGTTTCTCTATGACAGTGGGAGAGAGGATTGCATCATGAGATAATGACCCAACTAGTTTCGAGCAGGCCATCAGGAGTGGTGACTCTGTGAGAATGGCTGGATGCTTAGCGATCTGAGATGGAATCCTTATACACCAACAAAGTATGGATTTTGGTTGCTTTATCTGAAGGGTTAAATCCCTATCAGGAGCAAGTATATCTTGAGAAGATTACTCAGTGTACATGAAAAAGTTGAGACTTTCAAAGCTATGCTTAAGTCCATCCAGATCCTACTTACCACTGATACATACAATGACTACGATATCTGGTGGTTAGGTGTCATGCCTACTTTTCTAAATGATGATTTGGAAGATAGCGTCTATAAGTACACAGCCAGAGGACTTCATAGACGGTGGGAGCAGCGGAAACGTGTGCAAGATGTTTTATGTGATAAATCAGGCATCACGGAGTTGGAACGTCTGTTTTGATGTGGCAGTCAAAGAGTTTGACTTCATCAAAATGGTAGGTGAACCAAGTATATACAAAAAGGTTGTAGGGAGTATGGTGGTGATCCTCGTATAGTATGTGGATGACATACTCTTGATAGGGAAGGAGTTTCCTATGCTACGCTCGGTCAATCTCCTCTTATCACATGGATTCTCCATATAGGATCAAGATGATACCTCCTAAATCCTGAATTTTGGATCTATGTGTAACGTTTTCAAAATAATAAAATATGATTTTTGGGAAATTTTATAATTTAATATTATTTTAATGAATATTTTAATATTCTGGTATAATTAAATACAAATAAATGGGAAAAAATTATGGAAAATTCTAAAATAGGGTATTTTATGGAATTATGCCATTTTAAAGTTTTTAAGATTAGTTATATGCTAATTTAGTGCTAATCGCGATTAAAAATCGCTAATTGGATTTTTAGCATTTTTGTGCAAAAATGTGCACATATCATTTTCCACACTTGTTACACTTGTGTTACATTTCTATTGCCAAGGTTGTTCATTTGGGTTCACTAGTGGAGTGAGAAGAAAGAGAAAAGAAAAGAAAGAAAAAGTAAGTATGATGAGAGAGAGAGAGAGAGAGTAGTTGCTTTTGACTTTTTGAACCATACCCATCATTTCCTCACACCCATTTCTCTCTCCCCTCTCATGGAGTTGCTGCTGCTCCTGCTCCTGCTCCCTCTCATTTCCCTCCCCTTCACTTCATAGATCCCTCTCATTTCCCTCACCAAAACCCCATTCCCACTTCACAAAACTTGCTCCCAAGCTCACTAGCTACACATTGAACCTAGCAAGATTGGATTTGGAGGACTTTGAGCAACTCAAGAAAATTCTTGAGTTGCCAAAGGAGGTAATTTCTGCACCCCTAGTTTAGTAATTCAATTCTTATTGCATCCATTCTAGTTTCATGTCAATATGGTGTCGTTTGATGGATTTGTGAAACTTCAAGTTAGGGTTTATGTGAGATCTGAAATTAAAGATGAAATTGAGGATTGTGGTGACCTTAGAACCCCTTATGTGATGTTAATTTGGATCCAAACCTGAACTTGAAACCAGAATACGGATTTACGAGACGATGTCGGAGAAAAACTGTGAATCTGTGATCGTATTTAGAAATCTGCTATCACCCCGAGACCCCAAAAATAAAACTGAGTTGACAGTGAGATGTGCAGGCACCATGGAACCACCACACCAAACCCTAGCCCCCAACTCCAATTCCCGGCCGCCAATTAATTCCTTCTGGCCGCAATTTGCGGCCAGAGCAGGAGGGAATTGTCTCGATTTTTGTGCATGGCCCTATTTCCTCTAGTCTTGACCCTGGGTATGTCTAGTTTTGACTGATTCCAGTTAGGGTAAAACCTGGGTTGATTTGCTTGAGTTGGCGTATGATTTACGACTTGTTTTAGCATGGATTTTGGTATTTGGTGATTCGTTTCTGTCGGGTGGCGTTTGGACGTCAACGACAAGTGGATATTGAACGTGTTTACATGCGAGACGATAGGTTTTTACCTATGTGAGTAGCGTGTGCCATTTTGGTTTCCGATGTGATTTTCATGTGCTTTAGCGTTGTGATATACTTGTAGGTACCCTACGTGATGTTGAGGTAAAGAAGATGAAGATGGCGACATCGGCACCGACACATGAGAAGCAAGGTGAGTAGATTATATCTACGGGGAGAAGTCGGGTGGATAGCGTATAGCACCCCCGCAGTCCGTGGTGATGTATACGAATACGTATACACACATATATTTATTATGTGTTGTTTAGGATTATTGATGGTAATAATGGTATTATTGATGATAAGGATGTATTGTTTTAGTATAGTGCGAACCCTAGAGTAGTGGTTGCACTCACGCATACACGTATGTATATACTTGCATACATTCTTTCATTTATCTGTGCGCATATAGAGGTGTGTATATCTACACATGGGTATGGGACTATGTGTTCATATACGGGATTTGAGGATGATACGTGGGATTGAGATGAGTCGATGAGTTTGATTGAGGCCGTGAGATTTGGCGATATGACAAAGTTCGTATGTGAGATGTGATATGATGGTAGTGATACCAAATATGTGATGAGATGAATGTGATATTGACCCGTACCCATCTATTGGGATGCCGTACGACGATTTACCGTACGAGCTTATTATTGATGTTAGATCCGCACTCATGACTCGAGGATGTTATATGATATACTGTATCGTACGTGATACTATTGAGGCGAGATCACCGACTATATATATATATATATTTATATCGACTCAGATTTAGGTGGTTTCCATGCACCTCCCGATTGACTTGATAGTTGGGTCCGTAGTTCGCATAGTAGGCGTTAGACTTGACCCAAGTCATACCTATTTCAAAACTAACGAATCGGGGATATTTTAAAAATAGGCAAAAAGGGATTCTATGGATATTTTCAAGCGACGCATCTTTTCTTAAAACACCGTAGCCCTTATTTTACCAAAAGCCCTGATTCGTCTTATTTCAAAAGGCAAGGTTGCATGATATATTTATTGAGGCAGGTTCTTTACTGTTGCGCTGATTATTCGATTTCCGCGTATTCATGCTATTTGCATTGCATTGCATTGCCTGTGTTTATTGATATATTACAGTCATGCTGCTAGGACATTAGCACCATTATCGATGATGCGTATGTTCCACGTACACTGTTGCCGGCTCACACACTTCATCATCGATAATTGCCATGTCACTACACTTTAGTACTGTTGCATTCAGGATATGATTCTTGCATGACAGACTGATGTGCTTACATTTCTTTTACATGTCACATATATCATGCTTGCTGATTATACGCATTGAGATATGTTGTTTCCATGATATTTCTGGTTTTGGGAACCGTGGGTGTTTAAAAAGGGAATATGTAACTGTTTTAAAACCCGGTTACCCTTGATATGATATTTCAGTGCGTCCACCATGTGTTTTCTCGGTGCTGAGAGCGACATGTGAAACCCGATTCGAGGAGGCGGATGAGGCCGATTGCGGGTACATGGTGGACCCGGTATGGTTCCCCGGGGCAAGAAATGTTTTTCGTGGAGTAGACGATGAGCCTGGCAGGGTGGCGAGTACCTACCGGTGATTGGTTGGACCTGGCGGTTATCCGGAGGATACTGACCAGAGTCGATAGATGGATATGGGCGTACTGCCGGGGCCGAGGGCCGATACCGCAGACGGAGCCCGTGGGCCGATCCGGACTGACGGAGCCCGATATATGAGGATTTACGTGCCGATGCTAGGCACAGTTTTCTTGATGTTTTCGAGTGTCGATGCTGGGCACTCCGGTTCCATGATTTTGACGTGTCGCGAGGGACACAGATGGTTTATATCCTCATATTCCCATGCACATGCTTTATGATATTTACATGCATGATGGTTATTGTCATTGGGTGACGAGTGGACGGGATCCACGTACATGCAGATTTGATTACATTGATCATACCTCACATTTATGATATGCTATTACCTGAGGCACTGGCACGAGCACTTGGCACTACACTCATGCATAGAGATTACCTTGTCAGTTTAGCATGCTTCAGACTTATTCATATTGAGGTTTATTTATATCTGATCGTATTGACCTAGGATGGGTCATACATTCGATCTCTGCTTGTAGATATTTTCTATTCACGAGTTGGCAACTCACCCCCGTTGTGCCACAGTCCTTGCAGGTTTTTGCCGTACAGATTCCATAGCGGCATTTCTGGCACACTGCTTCCTTATGGGTGACTTGCTTGGGTAGGTGGGTTCTTTTGTATCAGAACCGCCATTGTTCATGTATTATTCATTGTATCTAGACATTCCATCAACCAAAACTTGTATATTGTTTCAGACTTAGAAAACAGTGTTGTATTATTTCGACCTTAGAGTCGCGCTTGTAGTATTACGGTTTTCTGGCTGTTTTGAGTTTCTTTTTGGGTTTTGATCCTCGCCCTTTGGCGTTGTATATTATTATTATTACTTGCGTGGTTGTGACCGTCGATTGACGAAGAGCTAGCTCCCGCTTGGGGATGCCGTTTATCATTTCATATATATTATTCTTGTTGTACCCCGTTCGGGGCCAGTTTTTACAAAGGAAACTCTGCCGAAATTTTCAGGAAAGGTTACACATTTTAAAAATGCATATTCGGCTTAGTTATTTAAAAACTTTGATTTTTGAAAACATGATTTCTTTACTTCTTAAAACCAGTTTTCCTTATTTACTCTTTAAATGGCTTTAGATTTCTGGGCTTTGGCTTACTTGGATCAGATGGGGTCCTATAGACTTCATATGGTTCAAGGGCCAGTTACGTGCTCTTTCGGGTCGTGACACTATGAGATAGATCTAATTGGATGTTAGAATTCTCACTAGGTGTAGTGAGATGGTATCAATCGATCCTTGGGAGAATCACTGGAAATGTTCCAGAGTGATAAGTACGACTGAATGTCAGTCGCAGGCATTGTCTTTACCCTCAGTGGAGGGACGGTATGTTAGAAGAGTTCCAAGCTAGATACCGTGACTTACTAGACGATTAAAGGCAAGGTACATCGTTACTAAGGATGCTACCAAAGAGACAGTCTGGATAAATATGAGTTCATGAGATGAATTTCGTTCCTACCATTGTGTGACAATGGAGTTGTGGCTTAGGCCTAGGAACCCCCGTCCCATCTGTGATCCAGACATATTCTTAGGCAGTATCACCTGATCATGCAGATGGTTGATCTCCAGGGAGATCGAGGTTAGGAGAGTAGACACAGAGGAAAACAATGCGGATCCACTCACAAAGGCCTATTTCCCAGTAGAGAGTTTTATGGGATGGTTGAGTATGAGATACTTCAACCACAGCTGATTGTTGGGTATGCGATACCACAACAGATGGCCCTAGTGCAAGTGGGAGATTGTTAGTTATATGTATGCCCTAGAGGCCATTACTGTACATACGTTGTATATTGTAGTGGATGCTTGGACATATATAGGGAGGACTTTCTTGCTCGACATGATAGTATGCTATCTGGTTACTCTTTATCTTAACATGTACTCTGATTGTCTCTATGTCACATGTTGATAAATCCCTTAGGATGAGTACTTGACTACTAGGACTATGATGCAGATCATACTAGTGGGGACAGTGTAGTCGCCAAGTACATCCTTCAAATGTTCCTAGTCGTGGGAGTACCGAGACAGGGCATCAATACTCCAGAGTAGACTAGCGTATGCGCTTCTTGACCCATATGATGGGCGATGGATGATCCCATATCCATTGTTGTTTGACATCAAAGAAGGTATACGGGTGCTCAGTGGAGACTGGGTACACTGGACGGACTCACCGAGAACTCCCAGATGGTATTATACCTCACGTCAGATGGTAGTTCTCTGGTGACACTGGTACAGGTTAGTCTGTAGACCCAAGATCGTCATAGAATCTTGTGTGATTCCCACTGTGTTTTGATTTCCATCATACTACGTCCAAGAGGGCGTGCAAAACGGTGGATTTTGGGTACAGTCCCGAATCACATGGAGGCAATGAGCGATAGGAGGGGTTTCGTCTCTTCCGGTATAGGGAGTTGATGTTGCGCTGTGTTCGATTGGCTATAACTGAAAATCCCTGGCCAGGGTTGCTGAGATTTACTGGTAAGTGTTATCAGTAGTTTCTCGAACTGTTATGGACTTCATATCGACACGACTTATCAAGCTACTGGGGGTCTGACGTTTACCACCCCTAGGCAAGATATGCGACATATCAGACGAAAAGACCGGACTGTACGGGAGTGCTACTGGTTGGATTCACAGGAGAATGTACATGCTTGCTTGTTGATCTTCTGATTGCTCAATACCTGGGTGACTGTTACGTTTAGCTGACCGCTTGCAGCTTGTGGGTGATTGATATGATCATCACCTACTGCCGGCGTATTGACGATTCTTTAGAGTCCTACACAGAGGTTTCCTGGCTCAGGCAAAACGGAGTAGGAGCACATATGTGATATGTGCGGGACCGAGAATAATGCGTGTATGCGATACCGTATTAGATTCTCATGATATGTGATATCGGCCGGGTATATGTGATATAGCCGGGTCATCGGATCAAGTGTTGATTCGATGAACTGATACATATTATATTAGTCGGTAATATGCGATATAGCCGGATTATCGGATCAAGTGTTGATTCGATAATTTAATGTATAATTATATATGTGATATATTAAGTTACATTAACTAATATAAGCTCACTTAAAGATTCTTTTTCTCACTTGGATAATACATTGATATATATGTGATATATGTTAATTGTATTATTTTATTTTGTTACAAAAATATATTATATATGTGATATATAATATTGTAACAAGTTAGGGTTACAAATGCAACATGATTTGTGGAGTTTTAAACAAGTTAGGGTTTGATTTGGGTTAGCATTTGGGTTAGCTTTTGCATGAAGTTTCATGAAGCTTCCTTCTGTTTTTTGCTAAGATATTTTGTGTTGATATTTTCTAACCCTACCCAAACCCTTTACTCTAGTTAACTCTCTACATGGGTTAAGTCTTCATTCTTAACCCATGGTTGATTTGTAACCATAACAATGAATTCATTATTCATCACAAAAAGTTTTTTGCTTCTTCTTCTTCCTTTGAAAAAGCTTTCTAGATTTTGGGTTTGTTATGATTTTGAGTGAGATAAAGAAAAAAAAAGAGAGCTAAATTCCTACTTCATCATCCTCATCTATTCTAGCCACTTAGATTAGGGTGTTTGCTTTGCTAATACTTGATTAGTGAAGCAAGAGCTTGGGTTTGAGATTCTTCAAGGTAGATCATCTTAGTTGTTGAAGATTGGAAGCAAGCTTGCATCTTTCTCTTCATGGAGCCTCTCTAGAGTCCGGGTACATGATGATCGCGGCGAAGGGACCTCAACACGGAGCTTATGAAGCGAAGGAATGGACTACAAAGGTTGTAATTCCAAACTCTTAGATGTAAAGTTGTTTACATGCTTGTTTATCCTAATACTCTAGTTAAGATCTTGGTTAGGGTTTGTTTAGCACCCCAAAAATTTTAAAGTAGCATGATTGATGCTTGCCAAAACCTTGCTAAGGTGCTAAGCTAACACTACAGTGGTATCAGAGCCAAGCTAGAGTTTTAGGCGTTGTCTAGGCGAAGTTAGAAGTCCGATCGAACCCCGAAACCCCGAAACAACCCCTTCTCTGGAAATTTTTCAAAAAGTTGAAATTTTTCATATTAAAAATACTCAGAAAATCATGCAGGGAATTTTAAGAATTACTGTGAAGTACGAAGCCCTAACTCCCTCAAGGGACCGCGTAACAGCGGCCAAACCATGCGTTTGGCGGCGGTTCCTCGACCAACTTTGGGAGTTGGGGGCTAATACTTCAGGGGTTTATTCTGGGGTACTTTTTTATGTTCTGGGAATTTTTAATTCTACTCAAGTGTTGAGCTTTCTGGGAAATATTGGGAACTCGTTGATTCGATCGGAAAGTTTAACTTCGTTTAACTTTTTCCGGGTAATTTAGAACGTGTTAAAAAGTTCGAACGGATATCAATAACTCACTTTTTCCCCTGTCGGAAAACTTTCAAGTGTTGGATTTTTCCTGAGTTTAAAACTTTCAGAAAATCATGCAAGCGAATTTATGGACCCTCTAGAAGAACGTAACCTTAAATCGATTATGTGACCGTCAAAACCGCCACTGAACCATATGGTTTGTGGTAGTTTAGCATTGCCACATGTGAGGCGTTGGTTTGACCCTTCTACGGCTGGTTCATAGCGGCTGTGACATGTTCCGGGACTTTTTGAACTCCGCTCAAGTGTTGAACTATTTGGGAAATCTTGGGTGTTTGTTTATTCGATCGGAAAGTTTAACATTGTCTATTTATTTAGAATGTGATACAATATTTGGAATCCACTGTTAGTGTTTATGCCCTAGAAGGCCATTACTGTATCATACTAGCTTGTATATTACTTAATGGAAGCTTGGGATATTCACATGTATATAACAGTCTTGCTAAACATGGTAGTATGCTACTTGGTTTTTCTATCTTAATATGTGAGTGTACGTATTGATAGAGCTCTTAGGATCTTGCTTGGCTACCAGCGTTGTGATGGCAGTCACACTAGTGGGGGCTGGGTAGTCTACAAGCACATCCTTATTCAGGTCCCTGGTCGTTGGATTATCGAGACAGAGCATCGATACTCCGGAGTAGACTAGTGTGTACGCTTCTCATCCCAGTTGGGGAGATGGTCTGTCCCACAGCCATCAGTACGTCGTACTGGAGATAGTATACAGGTGCTCGTTGGGTTACGGGTACACCGGACAGGACTCACAGGGAACTGTTGGTTGGTTTGATACCAGTCGTCAGTGAACAGTTCCCAGGTGACATGAGTACAGCGTAGTCCGCAGACTTGACACTGCTACTTCGCCTCGAGTGTGTCCCACTGTTCTTAGATTGCTACCCTACCACGGCTCAAAGGAGTCGTGCAAACAGGTAGCAGTTGGGTGCAGTCCCGAGCACTTGGAGGCAGTGGCGGTTAGACAGGATTCGTCCCTCCCGGTATTGGGAGTAGATATCGTGCTGTGTCAGAGAGCCATTACGCAAAGTCCCTGGCCAGGGCAAGCGAGATTTGCTGGTAGGTTCCAGCAGTTTCTCAGGGTGTAATGGGCTTCACTCCGACACGACTTATACCGCTATTAGGGGACTGACGCTTGCCGCCCCCCTAGGCCCGATATGCGATAGTCTTGGACGAACGGACCGGACTGTTTGGAGATTGTCACATCAGACTCAGTAGGAGTTCGGATGGGTTTACTCATCGGCCTTCTTATCGACAACTACCTGGGGACCGTTACGTACAGCTAGTGCCGCTTGCGGTCTGTGGTTAAACCCACTGCCAGCGTAGTAGTCGAGTCTCTAGAGTCCCACACAGAGAGTTTCCTACTCCAGGCGAAACGATATAGAGGTTGCATGGTTTTGCGACAAAGGGTTCGGACGCATACGTACGATTACGCGCGTACGACTTTCGGACAGATTTTACCAGTCGGCTTTGGTTTAAGCCAGTTACTGGTATCCGGTTATTGGATTTTTACAGTCTAAAGTTTTTCCGTATTTTTACGGATCGGAGGGGCGTTCTCGTAATTACTCGAGAAGCTTCTAGAAGATGTGACTAAGGAGGTTTCTTTTGGACAAGAGAGTGAGTCATGGTGGTGATTCATTCACTTCATTAATGCACATTTATTGCTTAATGACTCATGTTAATGAATCATCACAAGATATTTTGTGAAGCATGCTTATTCATTTCCTTTATTGATTTTTAGAAAATAAGAATGCTTCATAATATTATGATACACTCTCTCTCTTCTCTCATTATCATATCACACATTCTCTCTCCTCAAGCTCTCATCTTCTAACCCTAATCCTTAATCCTCATGTGTTGAGATCAAAGGATTAGTTAGACTAAACAATCAATAACCTTCACTCTATATCATCCTCTCATCTTTGATTAGCAATCAAAGTTGATTAGCAATCAAAGTTGATTAGTTACCTCAAGTTAGAGGTTTAGCTTGGAGTTTCGCTCTCGGGTGGATCGTCTACTACCTAGAGAAGGCCGAGGAGAACAAAGGAGGACGTAAAGAAGAAGGACCGGTTTCATTAGGTATAATCCCTAATCTTTTGTGAAATGAAACTCATAGAATACGGTTTTTTAGAGTTTAGCTTCGATTCAAGCGGTTAGTCGATGTTCGTTGTTTAAACTTGATAAGTTTTTGTAAATTCCGCCTCCCCATAAGTACTGGGGTGTACTACATCGACTTACAGTGGTATCAGAGCCTCGCTAAACACTAAATAACTTAATCGCAAATTTGTACGAATTTCGAACGAAAAAACAAAGCCGGAAAACCCTAGTTCTGTTAAGTTTCTGTCGAACTTAAAATGAAGTCCTAAAATTTTTCTGGTGTGTTCAGAGAGCTTGACATGACCACAGGAGAACACCCAAGAAATTCGAGCCCATGATTCGACTAAAGCGCCGCGGAAGCGCCGCGGATCCCACCGATCCGCCGCGCTTCCGCGGCCGAGTTGCCGAGTCATGAGCTCATTTTTCATGGGTGGGTCCCCTGTGATATTTGGGGTTTTCTGGAATATTTAATTATTGCTCAGGTTACTGTTTAACAGAGCAGATTTTGGAGCAATATTGAAGTTGTTTATTCGATCGAAAAGTACAGTATTTGCGTATTGGATTATATCTGTGATTGTTTGATGTGTTCGTAAACCTCCCCCAACTGCTAGTATGTCGGTTGGCAGGGGGTTGCACATTTCTGAAATGGTTATATCTGTTTGTGCATATAAACTGTATTGGACTGTTGTGGTGTATAGCCGGGGTTAACAATGGTTTATTGATTTATTCATTTGTTGTAAATGTAATTTGTTGTAATATTATTTTCGCGGGGCACTTCCAGGTTGCGGTTGTAGCCACCGTTGTATTATTTCATTTTACTGTTTTTGCTCCTAGGACTGACCCAAGGTGGGGTACACAGACTGCCGGGTGGGTAGTTTGCCGTACCCGTAGGGGTCGAGGGTGGGGTAAACGGCTATTCATCACAACTGTGTAATCTGTCTTTTCTTGCAGGCTCAAAAGAAATACAGATTGCTTGCAAATCCAATATTGTTTATCTGTGTTCTGGAATGAATATCATTGCGTCAGACGAATGTAAAATATCTATATTTATTATAGCTATTTAGACGTCACTTATGTTTTACACCCGCGCTAGCCCAGCCCCCGCTCTGTCGTTAGTTAAGTAACCTAACGGGTGATGACGGGACCCCGTGGCGAATGCGGATGGCATAAGAGGACGTTATATTTTCGTTGTTTTCTGCAATGATAGGTTAATGATGGGACGCATTATCTATAATGCAAAGTAAAACAAACCAAAGTTTAAATCGTTGGAACAATTTAAAAGAAACCACTCGGTTATTTTTAAAACAGATATTTTTAAATGCGGAGCTTTAACCACTCCTTTTAAAAGCTATCAGGTTCCTTCGGTTATATCAAGTTCACTACGTTCACGGTTTCGCCAAAACCAGTCGTAGCCCTCCGTCATTTCTTATGAATGGTCAGTAGTATTCAAGCTATGTTTGTTTGGCCCTTAGTCAAGACATAGTGTTTGGTAGCTGCTGGGGTATTCATTTGTTGCATAGATAGATGAGTTGGTTTGGGACAGTCGTATTACTTTGTTTGGCCCTTAGTCAAGAGTATACGGATGGGTTCAAATCAACAGGATAATGATGGGCAGAACTTGACATGTGACTTATGATTTGTTGGCCCTTAGTCAAGATCATAAGAGCATGGGGCAAAAACTTATATCGGGAATTTCTAAAGAAACTGAAATTTGCAAAGAGATGCATACCATTTGGAGTTTGATGAATGTTGGTAGGATTCCTTCAACATTATCATACGATGATATTTGGATCCCGATCCTACTGTGAGTATATGCTACTTATCAGGATATTCGTCGCTTAACGATCAATGCTATAAACCTAGTAGGTGTCCAGAAAAGTGTCAGCGGGGTTACGCCCCCAGAGAAAAGAGGTTATTTAATTAAGGAACTTCGCGAAAGCGTTGGAAAACCTCCCTCGAAGTATCGACACCGGCCTGGCTGAACGGTTAAGCAAGTATTGTACGGTGAGAATAGTCTTGGCTAATTCTTCTTTTATGGTTTGAGGAAGGATTCGAGAAACAGTGGGAGCCATCCAGTTTAGATAAACTAAAAACCACTCTAAACTTGCAAGAGCATCATGCTAAAGAGTTTTCTTCTCTCTCTCCTAATTGCAGCGACCCTGAAAATGACTGGACTTAAGTTACTTTTAGAGAAAAATATACTGACGGGGCCAAACTATAAAGATTGGCTGCGGAATGTCAAGATGGCTTTGACCTATGACAAACTGGGGTACGTCCTCACCGCTACAGCACCTGCTGTCCTTGGTCCCAAATCCAGCAATGCGGATAAGGAAATCCGCAAAACCTGGGATTTAGATTGCGCGAGAGCCAAGTGCATCGTGCTTGCCTCAATGAACAATGAACATCAGAGGAGGCACGAGGATATGTCATTAGATGGCATATTTCTCCATACAAAGGAACTTTATGGAGAGCAATCTCGTATAGCAAGATACGAGACCTCTAAGAAATTGTTTCGAGCGAGGTTGGCTGTCGGGTCATCGGTAGGTGAACATGTCCTACAGATGATTGGCTACATAGAATAGCTCGCGGACCTTGGGACGACTTTGGATAATGAGCTCTATACAGACCTTGTTCTCCAGTCCCTTCCTCCCACCTACGCCCAGTTTATCCTCAACTTCAATCTTCAAGGAAAAGAAGTTGAACTTGCGGAACTCCTGAACATGTTAAGGAGTGCAGAGGGCACCTTGCAGAAGGTAAGGGAAACACCCGCTATGTTTGTTGGCGGTTCATCTTCTTCCGGGTCCAAGGCTAGGGCCAAAGGAAGGAAGAAGAAGGCCGCACCCAGACCTAGAGGAGGTGTTAGTAAGGTGGGAAAGAAGGGAAAGAAAAAGTTTACAGCACCGGTAGTTGGCCTGGATGAGTGCTTCCATTGTCACAGGAAAGGGCACTGGAAGAAGGATTGCAAGGCGTGGAACGCCAAGAACCAGGAACCGAAGCAAGCTGTGGCTTCGACTTCAGGTGTGTTTGTAATTGAGAATTGTCTGTCGATCAACTCTACTTCCTGGGTATTGGATACCGGGTCAGGATCTCATATTTGCAATTCATTGCAGGCACTGAGAAACCGTAGAGTGCTGAAGGAAGGTGATATGATCCTCAGGGTTGCTAACGGAGCTAGCGTGGGAGCTGCGTCCGTCGGGGATTATCACCTAGGATTGACGAGTGGACACATTTTGGTTTTACATAACTGTTATTTTGTACCCAGCTTAACGTGTAATATCATATCAGTTTCCTTGTTATCAAATAAAGGTTATGATTTCACGTTTGTAAGAGATGTTGTCAACATCCACCTTAATCATGGTTTGATTGGGTCCGGTACTCTAAATAACGGCATATATGTGTTAAACCAACTCCAAATTTTCAATGTCCAGAACACACTAAAAAGAAAGTCTCCAGATTTAAATAAAGCTTTCTTATGGCATTGTAGACTGGGTCACATCAATGAGAGAAGGTTGACTAAGTTGCATAGAGAAGGATATTTGGACACGTTCGAATATCAAACTTATGACACTTGTCAATCTTGTCTCAAAGGAAAGATGACAAAGACTCCATTCACTGGACAAGGAGTAAGAGCGAGCGAGCTCTTAGGACTCATACACAGCGATGTATGCGGTCCAATGTCTACACATGCGAGAGGTGGTTATTCCTACTTCATTACTTTTACAGATGATTTCTCTAGGTATGGATATGTTTTCTTAATGAAGCATAAATCAGAAGCCTTTGAGAAATTCCTGGAATTCAAGAGTGAAGAGGAAAACCAAACAGGCAAAAGTATTAAGACACTGAGATCTGATTGAGGTGGAGAATACTTAAGTGCCGAGTTCCTAGGTTACCTAAAAGAGAAAGGAATTCTCTCTCAGCTTACTCCTCCATACACTCCACAGCACAACGGTGTATCGGAGAGACGGAATCGAACCCTATTGGATATGGTACGATCCATGATGAGTAATACTGAGTTACCGCGATCTTTCTGGGGTTATGCGCTAGAATCAGCGGCATATCTTTTGAACCAGGTTCCAACCAAGACTGTGCCTACCACACCATATCAGATGTGGAGTGGGAAGAAACCCTGTCTAAAACATTTTAGGACATGGGGGTGTCCTGCTTTTGTAAAAAAGCAGCATGTGGACAAGCTCGAGGCACGCTCAGTACTGTGTAAGCTTGTGGGATATCCAAAGAACTCCAAGGGATATTATTTCTATTACGCAGAGGAACAAAAGGTTTTTGTTTCTCGTCATGCCCACTTCTTAGAAACTGAATTTTTAGAAAATCAGAAGAGTGGGAGCGAAGTAGAACTGGAAGAAATTCCAGAACCACAAGCTGTTACTGAAAGTTTGGTAGAACCAGAGGTTCAAGAAGAACAGAACATTCCCGCACCCCTCCGCAGGAGTAGTAGGCCGTCTCGTCCGCCTGAGAGATACTACGGTTTTCTCATAGATGGGGATAGAGAGGATTGCATCATAGATGATGATGAACCTACTGACTTCAGGCAGGCCATCCAGAGCGGCGACTCGGTACGATGGCTAGATGCAATGCGGACCGAGATGGAGTCCATGTACACCAACAAAGTATGGACTTTGGACTTTGCTCCAGATGGGGTAAAACCCATAGGATGCAAATGGATCTTCAAGAAAAAGATTGGTGTAGATGGACAGGTGGAAACCTATAAGGCTAGACTTGTTGCAAAGGGTTTTCGTCAAAGACCTGGTTTGGACTATGACGAAACCTTTTCTCCAGTGGCTATGCTCAAATCCATTCGGGTCCTTCTTGCTATTGCTGCCTTCCATGATTATGAAATCTGGCAGATGGACGTAAAGACGGCTTTTCTGAATGGTAATTTAGAAGAGAGCGTCTATATGGATCAGCCAGAGGGTTTCAATCAGAGTGGGAGCAGCGGGAAAGTATGCAAGCTGCTTAAGTCTATTTATGGACTAAAGCAGGCATCGCGGAGTTGGAACATCTGTTTTGATGAGACAGTCAAAGAATATGACTTTATCAAAAATCCAGATGAACCGTGCATATATAGTAAAGTTGTGGCCAGAAGTGTCGTATTCCTCGTCTTGTACGTGGATGACATTCTATTAATAGGAAATGACATTCCTATGCTACAATCTGTCAAAGGATTCTTATCACACAGGTTCTCCATGAAAGACCTGGGTGATGCCTCTTACATTCTGGGGATCCGGATCTATCGTGATAGATCCAAGAGGATGTTGGGACTTTCGCAGTCCAGGTATATCGACACTGTACTGAAAAGATTCAGTATGGAAGATTCTAAGCGCGGTAATCTACCGGCTTGTCACGGAATCACCCTCTCCAAAGAGATGTCTCCCAAGACTGATTTGGAAAGGGAACGCATGTCTATTATACCCTACGCTTCTGCGGTAGGCTCTATAATGTATGCGATGTTGTGTACCAGACCAGATGTAGCTTACGCACTGAGCGTGGTAAGCCGGTATCAGTCAGACCCAGGGGAGAAACACTGGATAGCAGTAAAGAACATTCTCAAGTACCTGAGGAGGACTAAGGAGATGTTCTTGGTTTACGGCGGAAAAGACCTCAGGTTAGAGGCCTTTGCTGATTCCGGCTTCCAGAGTGATAAGGACGATTCCAAGTCCATGTCGGGTTATGTCTTTACCCTCAATGGAGGGGCGGTGTGCTGGAAGAGCTCCAAGCAGGACACCGTTGCTGACTCGACGATGGAAGCGGAGTATATAGCTGCTTGCGATGCCGCAAAAGAAGCAGTCTGGATGAAGAAGTTCCTAACAGAACTTCAGGTGGTTCCTACCATAGTTGATCCAATACCTCTGTATTGCGACAACAACGGAGCTATAGCTTTAGCGAAGGAACCAAGGTCCCATCAGAAGTCTAGACACATCTTGAGGCGGTATCACCTGATCAGGGAGATCATTGATCGTCAGGAGATCGAGGTTCGGAGAGTTGCTTCAGAAGAGAACATTGCTGATCCATTCACAAAGGTCCTTCCTCAGATTCAGTTCGAGAGGCTACTCGAGATCATTGGTCTGCGATATGCCAGTACATGGCCCTAGTGCAAGTGGGAGATTGTTAGTGTTTATGCCCTAGAAGGCCATTACTGTATCATACTAGCTTGTATATTACTTAATGGAAGCTTGGGATATTCACATGTATATAACAGTCTTGCTAAACATGGTAGTATGCTACTTGGTTTTTCTATCTTAATATGTGAGTGTACGTATTGATAGAGCTCTTAGGATCTTGCTTGGCTACCAGCGTTGTGATGGCAGTCACACTAGTGGGGGCTGGGTAGTCTACAAGCACATCCTTATTCAGGTCCCTGGTCGTTGGATTATCGAGACAGAGCATCGATACTCCGGAGTAGACTAGTGTGTACGCTTCTCATCCCAGTTGGGGAGATGGTCTGTCCCACAGCCATCAGTACGTCGTACTGGAGATAGTATACAGGTGCTCGTTGGGTTACGGGTACACCGGACAGGACTCACAGGGAACTGTTGGTTGGTTTGATACCAGTCGTCAGTGAACAGTTCCCAGGTGACATGAGTACAGCGTAGTCCGCAGACTTGACACTGCTACTTCGCCTCGAGTGTGTCCCACTGTTCTTAGATTGCTACCCTACCACGGCTCAAAGGAGTCGTGCAAACAGGTAGCAGTTGGGTGCAGTCCCGAGCACTTGGAGGCAGTGGCGGTTAGACAGGATTCGTCCCTCCCGGTATTGGGAGTAGATATCGTGCTGTGTCAGAGAGCCATTACGCAAAGTCCCTGGCCAGGGCAAGCGAGATTTGCTGGTAGGTTCCAGCAGTTTCTCAGGGTGTAATGGGCTTCACTCCGACACGACTTATACCGCTATTAGGGGACTGACGCTTGCCGCCCCCCTAGGCCCGATATGCGATAGTCTTGGACGAACGGATCGGACTGTTTGGAGATTGTCACATCAGACTCAGTAGGAGTTCGGATGGGTTTACTCATCGGCCTTCTTATCGACAACTACCTGGGGACCGTTACGTACAGCTAGTGCCGCTTGCGGTCTGTGGTTAAACCCACTGCCAGCGTAGTAGTCGAGTCTCTAGAGTCCCACACAGAGAGTTTCCTACTCCAGGCGAAACGATATAGAGGTTGCATGGTTTTGCGACAAAGGGTTCGGACGCATACGTGCGATTACGCGCGTACGACTTTCGGACAGATTTTACCAGTCGGCTTTGGTTTAAGCCAGTTACTGGTATCCGGTTATTGGATTTTTACAGTCTAAAGTTTTTCCGTATTTTTACGGATCGGAGGGGCGTTCTCGTAATTACTCGAGAAGCTTCTAGAAGATGTGACTAAGGAGGTTTCTTTTGGACAAGAGAGTGAGTCATGGTGGTGATTCATTCACTTCATTAATGCACATTTATTGCTTAATGACTCATGTTAATGAATCATCACAAGATATTTTGTGAAGCATGCTTATTCATTTCCTTTATTGATTTTTAGAAAATAAGAATGCTTCATAATATTATGATACACTCTCTCTCTTCTCTCATTATCATATCACACATTCTCTCTCCTCAAGCTCTCATCTTCTAACCCTAATCCTTAATCCTCATGTGTTGAGATCAAAGGATTAGTTAGACTAAACAATCAATAACCTTCACTCTATATCATCCTCTCATCTTTGATTAGCAATCAAAGTTGATTAGTTACCTCAAGTTAGAGGTTTAGCTTGGAGTTTCGCTCTCGGGTGGATCGTCTACTACCTAGAGAAGGCCGAGGAGAACAAAGGAGGACGTAAAGAAGAAGGACCGGTTTCATTAGGTATAATCCCTAATCTTTTGTGAAATGAAACTCATAGAATACGGTTTTTTAGAGTTTAGCTTCGATTCAAGCGGTTAGTCGATGTTCGTTGTTTAAACTTGATAAGTTTTTGTAAATTCCGCCTCCCCATAAGTACTGGGGTGTACTACATCGACTTACATCCACAAGTAGTTATGGGATAACTAATTTGAATGTTATAAATCTAGCATTTTTTTAGTCTCATTTGATCGGTTGCCATGAGATTTTGATGTGATCAAAAGTCCGTCGCAATCACGTAGCGTACGCGGATACTCGCCGAGTAAACTTAATAGATAGCCACGCCCCATAGCCCCGACCAAGTGACTGTAGGAGAACCCCATCGCCAAAAGCATCCGTTCGAGTGCTCGCGGCAGCGGTGTTCCGCCCTAGTGCACTCCGTCGACGGCATCCGGGGGTGCGGCCGTCTACTAAAGTTTCCGACGAGCATTCGATCAGAATGTCGGGAATCTTGTTGAATTGCCCGACTAGATATTGAAAAGTGTTTTCGAGATCAAGACTAAAATGCGGGGTTTATAATTGTTAGGCATGCGATGTCTAAGGAATTCATTTGATTAGGCAAGAGATGTCTAAGGAGGTTGCGGATTCCAACTGTTGTAGTTTTACACTTTTTTTTTCTGTGACCGTAAGCGTAGTATGTGGTGTATCGCCGGCTTCGTTGCTATACATCAACGACAATCGGGATATACATACTTGCTTACGTTGATGATATGAGATATTATGTGTTTCTATGATATGTTATATTGGATCGTCGTGTTCTGAATCGCCGGGGGTTTTATGTGAGATGAGAGTTTTTCATTTTCATTCATGTAAAATTCATTGTATGTAATATTCTTTTATTGGGGCACTTCCGGGTTGAGGATGATGTCACCATTGTATATTATTTACTTTTCCGCATTAGGATAGACCCAAGACGGGGAGCACAAGTAACCGGGTTCTAGGGTCCAGTGGGAGACCATCTCGAGGAGTCGAGACCGAGTCTTCTAACTCTAGAATTGGTAGGGTTGCTTGTCGCTCTCGTAGGGGTCTAGGGGTGTGGGATTGGCTATTCATCGCGACCGTAGAATCCGCGTTTTATACAGGCTCGCATAAAACACGGAAATCCTAGTATATCCAATATTTCATATGTTATCTTCTGCTGCAATATTCTGTGATGAGATCATATTACTGCTTGAGATGAATGTTTATATTATATATATGAGATATATGTTATATTGTTGATGTCGTTTCATATCTGATACTTGTGAAGCATAATAAAATGGGACTTCATTAATGAGATTAATGAAACTAAAAGAAACCTAAAGATGTTTTAGAAACTTTTTTAAAAACTGGTAGCTCTAGTTCTTGCTTTGCATAGCGGTGTTCCTTGTAGAACATCCAACACCTTATTCGATAAGGAAAGAGCCGAGATCCCTTCACCGGGAGTGGCCTCTTTAGCGAAACTAGCAGATGCTACAAAATCGGTTTGTCTTTTGATTGTTTTTATTGTTTTTGCTTTGCATAGTGATATTTGTGAAATATCCTGCACCTTATTCGATGAGGAAAGAGCCGAAATCCCTTCACTGGGAATGGGCACGGATGAAAACCCGAAAAGGCAGCAGGACAGCTGGCGAGCTTGTGAAAACCCGAAAAAGCGCAATCTCGGTAAAAAAAAGGTACGCCCACAAGCAAAATGGGCACGGATGAAAACCAAAAAGGGCGCCGTGAGTAAAAATAGCAGGACTACTGGCGAGCTTGTGAAAACCCAAAAGGGCGCAGTCTCGTTAAAATAAATAAACTTACGAGATCCTCACGACTCGTGAGGAGAATTTCCCCATGAGACCCTCACGGCTCACGGGATTCAAAATCCTTAAGCTACAGGTGTTGGGGTCAAAATTACACCCCAGTTGACGAAGTCAAAACCAAGGTCAACCCTAAGTCAAGTGGGCCCGAGCCCAAGCCCAAAAGTCAAGACTAAGCATGGAAGGGGCCGGCTCCATGCCAAAAAGGAGGCAATAAATTAGTCTAAATGTAATTTTTAGAAATAAATATATGTAAAGTGGGCAGAAAGCCAAAATTTTGTAAACCCCATGTCTTATGTGCAAAACAAAAAAAGAAGAAGAAAAAAAATAAGCACATAAGGCATGGGGTGGCACAAGTGCCATTTGGCAAAGCCCGAGGGGCTATATGTAAAGTGTGTAGCCTATAAAAGCAAACATGATGAAAATATCTATGACAACTTTTCCATTCTAAAATTCTAGGGTTTGTACCTCCTCCTTCTTCCTCAAGGTTCTAAACCTTCTTCTTTTATTTTGAATTAAATCAAGAGTTTAACTCTTCATTTTCCAAAAATAAATAACTTTTCACCATAAAACCCTTGAAGGGGAGCTCGGATCTGCCATCAAATTCCTAAAAGGGGAGATTTTAAGTCTCACCTCCCCTTTCACCCCAAGATCTAGCCAATAGAAAGGAAGAAGAAGGATACCCATCTCTAAAAATCCCATTCCGGAAGGATCCGAGGCTCAAAATAAGGTCCAAAGATTTCTAGGAGTTTAACTCCATTCAAGATCTGTTGGAGTTTAACTCCATTAATCAAACCCCTTTTTAGGAGTTTAACTCCAAATTTATACATAATTCCTATTAGGAGTTCAACTCCAAAGCCCCTTAGGAGTTCAACTTCTAACCCAGGGGCTAAGCCCCTTTTCCGCTGGTGTTTCCCGCGGTCACGTGCCGTGCACATGACCCACAGGCGCCTAGTAGTCGCGTGCTGTGCAGGTGACCCGCGGGCGCCCAGCGGTCACGTGCAGGGCACGTGATCCACGGGCGCTAAGCGCCCACGTGCACCTCACGCGACCTGCGGGCGCTCAGTGCCCAGCGGTCGCGTGCAGCTCACGTGACCTGCGGGCGCTCAGCGCCCTGCGGTCGCATGTATCGCACGTGACCCGCAGGCGCCCAGTGCCTACGCGCCGTGCACGTGACCCGTGGGCGCCCAGTGCCCACGCGCCGCGCATGTGACCCGCGGGCTCCCATCGCCCACACGCCATGCATGTGACCTGCGGGCGCCAAGCGTCCATGCGCCAGGCATGTGACCCATGGGCGCTCATCGCCCACGTGCCATACACGCGTCTTTAAGACGCTCCTCACCCCTCATTTTCCATGCACTCCGTGTTAGTTATGTATATGCCCTAGAGGCCATTGTTGTACATATGATGTATATTATAGTGGATTCTTGGATATATATATAGAGGAATTTCTTGCTCGATATGATAGTATACTATCTGGTTGCTCTTTGTCTTAACATGTTGACTTGTATTGTGTTACTGTCTTGCTCTCACATGTTGATAAAGCCCTTAGGTTGTGTACTTGACTACTAGGATTATGATGGAGATCATACTAGTGGGGCCAAGGGTAGTCCACAAGTACATCCTATAACTGTTCCTAGTCTAGGGTGTATCGAGACAGGGCATCGATACTCCAGAGTAGACTAGCGTATACGCATCTTGACCCATATGATGGGCGATAGATGATCCCACATCCATTGGTGTTTGACATCAAAGATGGTATACGGGTGCTCAGTGGAGACTGGGTACACCGAACGGACTCCCCGAGAACTCCTAGTTGGTATTATACCTATCGTCAGATAGCAGTTCTCTGGTGACACTAGTACAGGTTAGTATGTAGACCCGACAACGTCATAGAGTCTTATGTGATTCCCACTGTGCTTTGATTTCCACCTTACCACGTTCATGAGAACGTGCAAAATGGTGGCTTTTGGGTATAATCCCGAATCACATGGAGG
The DNA here is from genome assembly GCA_030015575.1 of Agapanthus africanus. Classification (NCBI taxonomy): domain Eukaryota; kingdom Viridiplantae; phylum Streptophyta; class Magnoliopsida; order Asparagales; family Amaryllidaceae; genus Agapanthus; species Agapanthus africanus. Next base: position 185,673,897 of record JASDDO010000024.1, read on the forward strand.
CAATGAACGATAGAAGGGGTTTTGTCTCTCCCGGTATTGGGGGTTGATGTTGCGCTATGCTCGATTGTCTATAACTGGAAGTCCCTGGCCAGGGCTGATATGGAGATCTATTGGTACGTGTTATCAGTAGTTTCTCGACCCGTTATGAGTCTCACATCGACAAGACTTATCGGTTATTAGGGTTTGACTTTAACCACCCCTAGACTGGATATGCGACATATCAGACGAAGAGACCGGACTGTACGGTAGTGTTACTGATTGGATTCCCAGGAGTATGTACAGACTTGCTTGTTGATCTTCTGATCGCTCAATACCCAGGTGGCCGTTACGTTTAGCTGACCGCTTGCGGCTTATGGGTGTTTGATATGATCATCACCTACTGCCAGCGTATTGACGAGTCTTCAGAGTCCTACACAGAGGTTTCCTGGCTCAGGCGAAACGGAGTAGGAGCACATATGTGATATGTACGGGACCGAGAATAATACGTGTATGTGATACCGTATTCTATTCTCGCGATATATGATATCGGCCGGTTATATGTGATATAGTCGGGTTATCGGATCAAGTGTTGATTCGATAAAATGATACTTATTATATTAGTCGGTTATATGTAATATAGCCGGATTGTTAAATCAAGTATTGATTTAATGATTTAATGTATAATTATATATTTGATATATTAAATTACATTAACTAATATATGCTCACTTAAGTATTTAATTTTCTCACTTATACATTTAACATATATATGATATATGTTTATTGTATAGTTTTCTTTTGTTCACAAAATTATATATGTGATATATAATTGTGACATGCTAGGTTACACATGCAAACTTGGGTGTATGAGACTTAAACCATGCTAGGTTTAAGATTAGGGTTTATATTTATTAATAAGTAATTCAAATAAAGTGGAATTAGTCATGCTTGATCTTTTGGATGAAGCTTGTAGAACATTGACTAAAGTCCACCTCTTTTGTTTTTAACCTAACCTTTAACCCTAGCTTATGGTTTATTCTCTACATGGGTTAAGGATGATATAACTCACCATGGTTGCATTTCTAACCTCATCTCAATTATTCATTCATCACTTGATTATCTTCTTCTTCATCTCATTTTCTAGCTCTCTTACTTGTGATGATTTGATAAAACATTGTGAGAAAATAAAATCCAAAGTGAGCAAAATTCCTACTTCATCATCCTCTTCTATACTAGTCATATAATTTAGTGTGTTAGCTTCACTAATTCCATATTAGTGAAGTGAAAGCTTGAGTTCGTGTTGCCTCGACGTAGATCATCTTGGATTGTGAAGACTTCAAGCAAGCGTGCATCATTCACCTCATGGAGCCTCTCAAGAGTCCGGGAGCTTGATGATCGCAGCGAAGGGACCACAACTTGGAGCTTATGAAGCGAAGGAACGGACTACAAAGGTTGTAATCCCTAATCACTTAGAAGTAAAGTTGTTTTCTTTCGATTCCGTATGATTCTCTAGTTAAAGATCTTGTTTAGGGTTGTTTAAGCATGGAATTTTTTTTTAATTTGGCATGGACGATGCCACCCGAAACCTTGCTGTCGTGCTTAGGAACCCTACACTCTGCACCAGAAACACGTCCCCCGTTAGGAAAATTTTTCTAACGAGGTGCTGCCCCGCACCCTGCAAGGGGGCTGCTAGCCCCCTTGACCCCCAGCCCGCTATCCGGGTAGCGGGACCCCCGTAAACTCTGCGAGGCCCCCGATATATCCAAAACCCTTTCAAAACACAACACACGCACACTGCAAATTGAGTTCGCATGACTAGTTGACCCGATAATCGGAGGTTCTCTTGCTTCAAAAGCGAGGGGTAATTAACGTCAGCTTAGTCTGCGGCTGCCGGAGATTCGGATCCCCACAATCAATAAACCCCCGCTTACCCTAGGCAGGTGAATCTGTAGTACGCCTGACAAGCACGCGTGTATTCCCATCTCAATAGGGTGACGAAAAACACCCTACAGATTATGGCACGCCCTGTGGGACCTTTCTCTCCTCCCATATCTCGGGTCAAGTGTTCATACGAACTTATTTAACATATATACTGCCGTTTGTACTGAAGTAATGTTCCTTTCATGCGGTAATCAACTTTCAACGACAATGTCTCCTAAGATGAATTCAGTTTCCGACGCGACCCCAATCTCGTACGTGGTCAAGATCAATGCTCGTGTGATTCTCCCTGTCAGTCTCAGCCGGCAATGGGAGAAGCCACCCCATCAATTTGGTTCCGTCTTCATCTACCCTACTGGAAGCGCTCATTTGGCGGAGGTCCCGACAAACCAAGTGGCCAAACCATCCTCGAAGGGTAAGAAGCCGAAAGTCGTGGTCGCCAGAGCATCCCGCCCCAAATGCGAATCCGTATTCGAACGACTCTCCACTGTTCCAACTGGGGGCAAGGCCGTCAACACCAATAGAGCCACAAAGCAGCTCCAGCAAGCTCATATGGTTCCTTTGACGATCGAGCGAGCAGGCATTTTCTCTGTACTCTCTGTTAGTCAGTCTACGATGCTGTCCCGAAGGGCCAAAGTCTGCCAAGTGCTTAAAACAGAAAAGTTAAGGCAGAAATGGCTCAGGTATCGAGCCAATAAGAAGGCCAGGACTTCGGCCATGCAGAATCTTGTAAGGTTCCAAGAGCAGAGTCATCCTGCGACGATGGCTGAGTCAACCGTAAAAGTCAGCAATTTTTTCGAACCTCTAAAGTGGGTTCAGAAAAACGCTATGACCGCTAGAATCAAGAAGGCGGTAGTCCGAACGATATTGCAAAGAGACGTGTCCCAGCCCTGTCAGAGAAAGCATGACACCATCTCTTCAAGTGTCTATCAGGCTCTCTGTGCTGCGCGAAAGATGCGGGGCAAACCCAGAAAAGAAGCACCAGCACTATTCAAGAACCCGGTCAGTCCAGCCGCTTTCAGTCGATTGCCTGTTACCGAAATAGAAAGGCCACGACAGCGATCCGTGAAATCAGCTGCCGGCAATAAAAGACAGTGGGATATGTTATCCATATGGTCTATATGGCGGGCGCGCATCCTAGAGACAACTTATGCAGCAAAAGCAAGGATGGGGCCACCATATCCCAAGCCCAATCTAGCTTGAATGTGGTTGCCGCTTCCCAAGATCAGCCGCCTCCATTGGATGAGGAAAACCCTCTCAATGAGGCCGATAGGTAGATAGACCCCTCAGTCCATGTAGAGTCAAGCTCGGACAGCGAGGAAGAGCTAACTTTCCACCCCAGGACCGCAGAGCAAGAGCTGCTTTAAGAGCTTTGAAAGCAGCTAAGAAGCAAAGATAAAGAGATGGCCAAGCTTTACTCCAAAATCGATGACTTGACGAATGTCGTGATGCAGCTCATGGATCAAATTGCCCGGACACCTCCCAATCAAGCACAAGTCTCTACTCATGAGTTGGGTGAGGACAACCCGAAGCAACCGATACCTGTCCCCTTGGGTCCAAGATTGGGCGAGCCGAACGAAAGCCGGCTACATTCTGCTTCTAGGGACGCCTTGGCCCCAGATAGCACCATCCCGCTAACACAAGATCGGATAATGGATTTGGTCACCAGCAAGGTTAAAACATTAGTGGCCGAAGTCGAAGCTCAGAAAGAAATTGGCAGTAGTGGGCGGCCATATCTCGCACAGTACGATTTGATTGAATTCCCCAGCGGCTACGTCATTCCTAAGTTCGGAAGATTTGACGGGACGGGAAACGTGAATCAGCATGTCGCCCACTTTAAAGCATCGTGCGGAAATACAGGGGGCAATAATGCGCTTCTTCTTTGTTAATTCGTCAATAGCCTGACCGGTGTCGCCTTCGACTGGTACGTGAGCATACTAGACGGGTCAATCACTACTTTTGCCCAAATGGAGTCTCTGTTTCGGCAAAGATTCATGAGTGTTAGTGATAAAATCTCCATTGCTGACCTTGCGAGGACCAAGCCGGGGAAGAATGAAAGCAACACGGACTTTATTGCCCGGTTAAGCAACCTCACAGTCAAGTGCGAACCGCCACTAGAGCAGGACCAGTCTGTCAGCCTCCTTATTGGGAACCTCAGCAATTGGATGGTCACATTCTTGTGTACAGCAGGTCTTAAGACGTTTCAGGAGCTGACCAAGAAAGTCCAAATGCTGGAAAGCTCAAAGAAAGAGTCTACTCCGGACTCTCAGAAAAACAAGACTTAGAAGAGCAAGAGGGACGACAACCGTAGAAGCGGGAACTTCAGCAATACCAATGTCTTCAATGCGTCCGACAATGAAGACAAGCGAAAGGCGAGCGAATCCAAAACCAATCGGTCTCGAAAGCCAGTGCTGGGAGGAGAAGGGCCTTCCCTACAGGAGAAAAAGAACAAGGTTTACTCTTTCAGAAGGGACAAGGTCCGCAAGATATTCAAAGATGCCTTGAATAATGGTCTACAATTGCCGAAGTCGAAAAGACCTCACGAAGCAAAAATGACCGACAATCCTCTATATTTCCCGTACCACCGAGTAGTGAGCCATGAGATGCTATATCTTCAAAGACTGGGTCAAGAAGCAGTACAATACCGGAGAGATCGAGCTGTCTAAGAGTATGTTGGTGAACAATCAAGTTGCAACCACCAACTTTATACAGAAAGAAGCTGAAGCCTTTTGGGAGCAGACAGCTGAACCCGCTGCCATGAGAAATGAAACTGACCCACCACAACCTCCGTGGAGTACGCACATATCTAACAAGACGAAGAAGATGCTAAACCTACTTCAGAAAGAGCCCAGAACAGAATGGGAAGGGCAGAAGAAGCCCACCATTCCAGTTGCCAATTCGGCTCCATCAGGCTCAAAATATAGAAAGCTCAAGAAGAAGAAAAGTGCAGCTCGGCACGAAAAAGAGTCCGCAGGGAGATTGACCATTCAAAAATATATCAATTCCTTTGAAGACTATGAACATAAGGAAAGAACTCTAATTCAATCGAAGGAGTTCTTCCCTGTAGAAGCGGCTGAGATTCTGGAGGAGTTAGAAGAAGACTCCAATGAAGAGATCCCAATAGTGACCTGCTACTCCATCCATCTTGGCAGCGACTCTGAGGAGGAGCTCCATTTTTCCGAAGAGGATGAGGAGCTCGCTACAAAGGTCAACCAAATCCAGCTCAGAAGCGGCTGGGCTTTACCGCCAAATCAGGGCAACGCCCTAAAAGGAAAGGGGAAATAAGTGGCTAATGAGGAAGATGGCAGAGAACCGGCTAATGAAAACTCAAGTCCTTCCTCAGTGGACTACAATGTCTTGGCTCATCTCCGGAAGCTTCCGTATCTCCTGAGCATCTACGATACCTTGGTCTTATCTAAAGAGCTTAGAGATGTTCTCATTTACGCTCTACAAAACAATGAGCGGTATCAGGCTCGCTTTGCGGAAATTAATATGAAAGAAGCCCAGTACGCTCTGCATGCCGCCACAGTCACGTTTAAGGACGAAGACTTGCTATTGGGAACGGTTGAGCATAATCGGCCACTTTACGTGACCGGGTACAGCGACGGAGATCGGATTAATCGCATATTGATTGATCCGGGATCCTCGGTGAGTATCATGAACTTGCGGACTCTGAAGAGTTTGTCAATGGACGTCCGCCACCTGTTAAGTGAAAGGATTGTCATTCAAGGCTTCAATCAAATCTGCCAGTAAGTTCTAGCTCTGCCAGTCAAATTTGGGGATCTGCAAACCGAAGCTAAGATATACATGATCGACGCTGACACGTCTTATAAAATTCTCTTGGGACGGCCGTGGCTCCACGATTACGGTATCGTTCTGTCAACTCTCTATCAATGCATGAAGTATACTAAAAATGGCGAAGAAAGACGCATTGATAGAGACATCCAGCTGTTCGGTGTGCACGAAGTCCGATATGAAGATTCTCGGTACTTTGTGGATTCCCAAAATACTAAGCCACGACTGACCAAGGAAAAAACGGCTTCGAAGCTCAAAAGAAGATCCGAGTCGGCTGTCACTTTCAAAAGCAAAAACCCACGAGCGCGTCCGCATTTCGGCAGTAACACTGATGAGTCCGACGCTGGAAGTCCGTCCTTCCGTAAAACCCGCCCTCACTTCGGTAGCGATACGGACGAGTTTGATACCGAAGGCCTATCTGGCAGCGAAATTCGCCCTCGTTTAGGTAGTGACACTGAAGAATCAGAAGAAGAGGATCCGTCTTGCAACAACTATGTTGATTGGGCCCTCATGCAAAAAGCGAAGCTAAGAGAAACCTTCAAGACTACAGAAGGGTCCCTAGCCGTCACAAGGGTGCCGGAGTAGATGTGCAAAGAGCTAGATACATTGTCAGTCTCCACCGTGGACCGGCTTAAAACTTTCTACGTTCACGGAAGGAAAAGTGGACAGGAGGGCATCCTGTTTTATGGGTCAAATCCCATCGCACACCCGGACGATTTGTCTGTGACATGCCTTCCATAGGAGAGAGGCATAAGGGCCATCCTCAATCCCAGATATTATGTGCCCGAGATGTGGGAATACTTTAAAAAGTGCGGGTGTCGGCTATATCAAACGAACTCCGAAGTGAAGTTTTACGAAGGGCTATGGCATCCGCCTCAGGTCCGAGCACTCATCGATGGACGAATTCCAGATAGACGGGGCATAGGTTTCATTCAACCTGATTCTAAAGCATGCTACATGATCCATTTTGGTGAAGCTAGCGAAAGGTCAAATGATAATGGTGAGATAGCCGAGCCAGAAGAAGCTCCTCGAGAGCTCGAAGATGGCGGGCAAGTAACCTTCGATGAGTTAACTGAGGTTGATTTGGGAACGCCCGATAATCCAAGGCCGACATATATCAGCTCACTCTTGTCAGAGGAAATGAAAGAGCAGATAGTAGCCCTGCTACATGAATTCGTTGACTGCTTCGCATGGACGTACAAAGAAATGCCTGGCCTCTCCCCTGAGATAGCCGTGCATCAGCTGTCTATTTCTCCTGATGTCAAGCTAGTCAAACAAGCTCCCTAAAGAATGAGAAGGGAGCTAGAAGAAAAGGTCATCGAGGAAACTAAGAAACTTATCGATGCTGGCTTCATCAGAGAAGAGAAATATGCGGACTGGATCGCATGCATAGTCCCAGTGAAGAAGAAAAATGGACAGATCCGAATTTGTGTCGATTTCAGGGACTTTAATAAGGCATGCCCTAAAGACGACTTCCCACTACCGGTCATGGAAATAATGGTCGATGACACCTCAAATTATGAGCTGTTCACCTTCTTGGATGGCTCGTCTGGATATAATCAGATCAAGATGTCACCTGAGGATGAGAAACACACAGCATTCCGAACCCCGATCGGAATATACTGCTACAAGTTGATGCCGTTCGGACTGAAGAACACAGATGCTACATACCAAAGGGCAATGACCAATATCTTTGATGACCTAATCCATAAAGTTGTCGAATGTTATGTTGATGATCTGGTCATCAAGACTAAATCCAAGGACGATCACATCCAAGATCTCAGGACCGTTCTCACTCGACTGAGGGAATACGATCTGAAGATGAATCCTCTGAAGTGCGCTTTTGGCATATCATCGGGAAAATTCCTGGGCTTTATAGTCCGACATCGAGGGATCGAAGTTGACCCATCCAAGATAAAGGCCATCATGGATATGCCCCCTCCGAAGAATCTGACGCAGCTAAGATCTTTTCAAGGAAAGCTTGCTTATATACGAAGGTTTATTTCAAATTTATCGGGAAGATGTAGGCCCTTCTTGAAGCTCATGAAGAAAGGAAATCCTTTTGTCTGGGATGCTGAATGTTAAGAAGATTTCAAAAGCATCAAACAGTACCTGTTGCACCTCCAGTGCTTGCTGCCCCTATTCTAAATAAACCATTGATTCTCTATACTGCCATGCTAGATGAGTCATTCGGTGCACTCCTTGACCAGAACAACGAGGAGGGAAAAGAGAATGCCTTTTACTATCTCAGTTGAACTTTAGTGGGGGGTAACACAACTATTCCCCGATCGAAAAGCAATACCTGGCTTTGATATTCACTGTGAAGAAGCTGAGGCACTATCTGCTTGCTCATCGGGTTATGCTGATCTCCAAGGCCGACCCGCTCAAACACTTAATGACCAAAGCAAGCCTAGCCGGTAGAATGGCGAGATGGGCTGTCATGCTGCTCGAATTTGACATAATCTATACTCCTCAGAAAGCAGTAAAAGGGTAAGCTCTCACCGACTTCCTTGCTGCTCATCCCATACAAGAAGGGTCACCGCTCAATTACGAGTTACCCGACGAACAAGTGCTGCACCTCGAGGATGACGAGCCATGTTGAGAGCTCTATTTCGACGGAGCCTCATCAATTAGGACCTCCAGCAAATCAAGCACCCCACAGATAAAAGCAGGGATAGGATTGGTGTTCATCACGCCATCGATGGGAACCCTACGGTGTTCTTTTGCTCTTGCACAAACAACGGGGCTGAGTACGAGACTCTGATAGCTGGTCTGGAGCTCACCATAGTAATGGAAATACTTCGGCTATGGGTTTACGGTGACTCCTAGCTAGTCGTCAGCCAAGTAAGCGGCGACTATAAGATATACAAACCTGAGTTAGCTCGATAAAAAAGCTGAGTGGTGGAAGTCATGAAACGGTTCACTCACATTGAACTAATGAGAGTCCCAAGAGTGTTTTATGGAAAAGCCGATATACTCGCTCGCCTGGCTAAAGCGCTAGATGATCCTGACATGGACGAAATTCTAATCACAGTCAGAAGCCAGCAAATTCTACCTCCAATCTCTTTGTGTAAAGAAGAAAGCGTAGAACAAGAGAACAATCTTGCCGAAGAAGCTTCGATCATCCAAGACGAGCCCGATTGGAGAGAACCCTTCATAGAGTACCTTCGATACGACAAGCTGCCCGAAGAAAAATCTGTGAGGATTCAGCTGAAGAAGAGAGCTCTCCGATATGTGTTTGTAAATAATACACTATACTGCAGCTCATATGACCAACTCTGGCTCAGGTGTCTATCATCGGCCGAAGCCCAAAAAGTCATGAAAGAAGTTCACTCGGGCGTCTGCAAAGCTCACCAATCTGGCCCCAAAATGTGGCTTCAAATTAAACGGCTTGGGTATTTCTGGCCTACTATGATAAGGGATTGCGAAGAGCATGCGAAGAGGTGTCATCTTTGCTAAATTCATGGTGACTTCATTCATAAGCATCCTAATCTGCTGCATCCTACGGTAGCATCATGGCCTTTCGAAGTTTGGGGAACCGACATAGTTGGTCCAATTGATCCTCCGTCATCCAAAGGCCACCGGTTCATATTGGCTGCAACTGACTATTTCTCCAGATGGACTGAAGCTGTCCTGCTAAAAGAAGTTAAGACAGAAAATATTCTGGCGTTCTTCCGGCATAATATCCTATACCGCTTCGGTACACCTAGAAGAACCATTTCTGACAATGGGCTTTCTTTCAAGAGCTTCAAAATCTCAAGGTTCGCTATTCAGCACAAGATAGACTGGAGATATTCCTCCATCTATAATCCAAGGGCCAATGGACTAGCTGAAGCCTTCAATAAAACTCTATGCAAGATCCTGAGGAAAAATGCTTCAGCCAACAAGAGAGACTGGAATCTCAAACTTTACGAGGCGTTGTGGGAATATCTTACCACGTACTGTACTCCAACTCAGTGCACTCCATACTCATTACTCTTCGGAGTGGAGGCAATCCTCCCCCTCGAAGTTGAACTTCCAAGCTTAAGAATAGCCGTTCATCACGAGTTGACGGAGGAGGAAAATGTACTCCTTCGGCTCGAAGAGCTCGACGCCCTCGAAGAAAAGAGGCTCGCACTACAGTAAAATCTAGAGCTGTACCGAGGCCAAATGTCACAGGCCTATGACAAGATGAACCGTCTCCACGCTTTTAAGAAAGGCGAATTGGTGTTGGTCCTCAAAAGACCGATCATCCCCAATCGACATTCCAAGAGAAAATTCGAGCCAAACTGGGAAGGGTCATACGTCATCGATAAGGTGTTTGATGGAGGATCCTACCGGCTGATAAATTCCGAGGGAGAAAGGCTCATGTTACCCATCAATGGCCGATATCTCAAGAAATACTACGTGTGAATGCTCCAAGTCACAGGAGAATTGAGCACACCGGCCCTACGGTTTGGATCATGCATCCTGTAAAACCGTATACAATCCACGGGCGTTAACAACCCCTATCTCTCCCAAGTCCTGCCAGCGAGACTAGTTTTAAAGTTCCACCGGTGCAAAAAAAACGGTATGTCCAAAAGTAAAATGGGCACGGATGAAAACCCGAAAGGGCTCCGTGAGTAAAAATAGCAGGACTGCCGGCGAGTTTGTGAAAACACGAAATGACGCAAACTCGTGAAAAGAGATAAATACACTTGCAAAATCCTTTCAATCTTGTAAGGAGAAAATCCCTGTGTGAGATCCTTACGACTCACAAAAGAGCAACACACTTAGGAATCCTCACGATTCCTAAGGGAACATACACCTGCGAGATCCTCTCGATTTGTAGGAAGAAAATGCTTTTATGAGACCCTTACGGCTCATAAAATTGAAAAGTCTTAGGTGATAGGGATCTAAACCTGTCTCCTGAGCCATCACTCCCCAACGGGTAAAAGCAAATGTTGAGTCGCTCCTGGCATTGCTTTAGTGTTAGCGGTGCTGATGCTGACCCAAAAAACAAATCCCAAGTCCTCCCGAGGAAAATGATGAGTTGCTCCTGGTATTATTCCAGTGCAGCAATGCTAATGCCGACCAAAAAACCAAAATCCCGGTCTTCCCAAAGGCAAATGATGAGTCGCTCCTGGCACTACGCTTCAGTGTTAGCGGTGCTGTTGCCGACCCAAAAACCAAATCCCACGTCCTCCCGGAAAAAATGATGAGTTGCTCCTGGCATTATTCCAGTGTAGCAATACTGATGCCAAACAAAATCCAAGCTCCAAGTTCCTCTCAAATTTAAAAGCCTGCCAAATGAGGCAGAAATCAAACAGATCAAATTAATGTCTCACCCGGTAGCGCTTCCAAGCTCAAAAGTCCCGCTGAACGGGTACAGAACTCCCAGAATAAATCAAATCAAACAAATCAACCCTGACACCGTAGAAAGCGGAGCAAGTAAATTTCAACCCCGACACCGCCGAAAGCGGAGCAAGTCAAATCAAATCCCGATACCGCAAGAAGTGGAGCAAGCACCGACCGTCCAAGTTGCAAAAAGGGCAGCACCGGCTGTCCAAGTCACTAAAAGGGCAGCACCGACCGTCTAAGTCGCAAAATAGGCAGAACCGACCATCCAAGTTGCTAAAAGGGCAGCACCGACTGTCCAAGTCGCTAAAAGGGCAGCACCGACCGTCCAAGTCACAAAAAGGGCAGCACCGACCGTCCAAGTCGCTAAAAGGGCATCACTGACCATCCAAGTCGTTAAAAGGGTAGAACCGACCGTCCAAATAGCTAAAAGGGCAGAACCGACCGTCCAAGTCGCAAAAAAGGGTAGAACCGACCGTCCATGTCGCTAAACAGGCAGAACCGACCGTCCAAGTCGCTAAAGGGCAACACCGACTGTCTAAGTCTCAAAAAGGGCAGCACCGACTGTCCACGTTGCAAAAAGGGCAGTATCGACCTCCACGTCGTCAAAACGGAGTCAACCTCCACGCGAAAGAAGATCCGTCAATTTCATGCACACAACCCACATATGTGGTGTGCATTTATTGATGGGGGCACTTTGTTGGGGTCAAAATCACACCCTAATTGACCAAGTCAAAACCAAGGTCAACCCCAAGTCAAGTGGGCTCGAGCCCAAGCCCAAGTCAATACCAAGCATGGAAGGGGCCGGCTCCATGCCAAAAAGGAGGCAATAAATTAGTGCAAATGTAATTTTTAGAAATAAATATATGTAAAGTGGGCAGAAAGCCTAAATTTTGTAAATCCCATGGCTTATGTTCAAAACAAAAAAAAGAAAAGAAAAGAAATAAGCACATAAGGCATGGGGTGGCACAAGTGCCATTTGGCAAAGCCCGAGGGGTTATATATAAAGTGTGTAGCCTATAAAGGCAATCATGATGAAAATATCTATGCCAACTTTTCCATTCTAAAATTCTAGGGTTTGTACCTCCTCCTTCCTCAAGGTTCTAAACTTTCTTGTTTAATTTTGAATTAAATTAAGAGTTTAACTCTTCCTTGTTTACCGCCGAAAACCGGGAAGACAAACGTCTTGCCTGAATTTTAGGGCAGATGCTATTTGGGTTTATCCATCCACCTCTCCGAAGATGCCAAGTTGATTTATGGCACCGTGTATCGGAGGTTTGGACGGATGCAGCGGTTGTAGCGGACTTCGTCAGATTCACCCTCGTTGTGAGGGGTTTTTGATTATGGGGACGCTCTTCCCTGCAGGCGCAAGCCCCTGCAGTTAATTACGTTACCGAGTAGCGATAACCGCTTTCTCCTGATCCAGATGTTCACACCGTGTGGTGTGTATTTATTTTATTTTTGGTTGCCCGTAGATTGTATACGGAGACTAATTTGTGTTGTCGCCCGAAGGGCGTGGATTAGTCCGAATCCGTATTTTCTTAGATTTGGGTTTGGTTTGATTTAAGGATTGTTAATCTCATTTGGGATTAAGATTAACTTAAATGTTTGTTGAGGATACGTTAGTCTAATTTTAGAATAAGATCTACTTAACAGGATTTTTGGGATCATTCAGACCCAACAGAAGAGCATTTGGGCTTTATTGTCTTAGTTTAAGGACGTTGCGGTCCATATCTAGTTTAAGGATGTTGCGGTCCAAGGAGTTGTTGGTTGTCGGGACCCGCCACCTCTATGAAGATGCTGAAGAATTACAACGACATGTATCAGAGGTGTGAGGAGAAATACCTTTCAACTAATGTCAGTTGAGAGATCTGTAGTTGTGTTTAGGACTAAGACCAATTTGGAACATGATGAGCACATGGGCTCGGTTAATCTGAGTTGGGGATTTGGTCAAATTGGACTCAACCCACTTAATCTTTGAATAAAGTGTTAAACACTTGCTTGGGCTCAGTTCCTTTTCTGTGCAAATAATGCCTTGCTTTATTTTCCCTTCTTTTTCTTTGTTCTTTTATTTTTTATGGAGTGTTAAACACTCTTTATGGTGCCCACGTGAGGGGCACGTGAGGCGCTTGGCGCTGTTTCTTTCTTTGTGCATTTTTCTGAAGAGTTCAATTCTCTGTTCTCCCCTGGATCTTCGATCCCCAAGAACAAATTCATCCCTACGAGAATTAAATTCTTATTTGTGGAAGACTTGTCTCATGGATCTCAGATCCAGGGGAAAGAACTATATTGTTTATGAGGGTTAAACCCTTGGATATGCAGATGAGATACTATGATCTCTATTATCTTTATTTACCTCGAAGAAAGTTTCTTCTTCTTTCTTCTTTCTTAAAGCTTTCTTTTTGCTTGCTCTTCACTTTTTTTGAACTTGAAGTTGGGTGGGGGGGGGGCTCTGTGCAAGACTTTAAGTCTTGGGTCCTTTATATAGTAGAGACCGATTTGTTGATTTAGTTAAAGAAACCTCTTATTGAGAGATCCTTAATTGATTTGGGAATTTCATTCACCGTTGGATCTTTGATCCAAGGAATTCTGTTTTACAGAAGATATTTCTCTTGTTTTAAACAAGATTGGGAAATATTTTCCCATACAGAGCTTATTCTGTAGCTTGATGATTTTTTAATCACCATTGGATTTTTTAATCCAAAGGTGCTATGTTTTACAGAGAGTAATCTTTCTCGTTTAGAAAGATTTAATATTTCTTCAACATAATTCAATTCTTTATTTCGATGATTTGTCATCCCCATCGGATCTTTGATCCAATGGCAGGGAACTTTTTGTTCTGGCGTCGGCGCCCTCGTGCAAGGCACGTGAGGCGCTGCCTCAGAGTTTTTAACGCCTGGTGTTGGTGCCCTCCTGCGAGGCACGCGAGGCGCTGCCTCAGAGTTTTTAACTCTTGGGCGCTGGCACCCTCGTGTGAGGCACGTGAGGCGCTGCCTCAGAGATTTTAACTCTCGGCGCTGGCGTTCTCGTGCAAGGTACGTGAGGCGCTGCCTAAGAGTTTTTAACTCTTGGCACTGGCGTCCTTGTGCAAGGTACGTGAGGCGCTGCCTCTTTTCAAATTTTGAACAGAGCCTTGCTCTTTTATTATTGGGGGGAAACAAATTCCCCTCTACTGTTGCGCTCACGTGGCTTATACATGAGTGCAGCAGTGGCAGCTTTTTCACCGTTGGATCTTCTTGAAAGTTGAATCGGCTTCCCCTGCCTATAAGTAGGGCCTTTGACCCTTGAGATGACTGCTGTTCATCTTCTTCTCTTCTTTCTTCTTCTGAGAATTTAATTCTTCTTTCAGAGCTTAAATTTGTGCCCACAGAAATCTCTTCTAGAGTTATAACTCTGCCCAAAATTTTCGGTAAGGATCATAATCGAACTCATTAAACAGAGCTTTGCTCTTCTTAGATCATAGATCTTTAAGATGTATTTTTAGGGTTATTTAACCCATTAATTAGAACACTGTTCATCTTCCATGAAGAACTCTTAGAGTTTGTTTTGCAGATCTTAAAGATCTTAGGATTTTACTCTATAAAAAGATTTTCTTTTAAGGGTTCTGATAGATTATACCATTGTTTTTTCAGAGCATAGCTCTTTAGAGAAATTTTTTTTTTGGGAAATTTTATTCCCTCCTTAATTAAAGTTGACAGATGTGACATCTGTTTGCAGAGCACAGCTCTTGAGGGAGTTTAACTCCTTGGCCTAATGAGATTTCTTATTAAATGAGAATTCTCTTAGGATTTCACTCTTAATGAGTGACCGCCCCATCAATGATGGGATGTCACTTTGATTTTGTGGGTCCCCCTTGGTCCCTTTCCCCTGCATTACAGTGCGGTACAATTTTAAAGTACCAAGTGTCAGAATTCAGATCATAGTGTTGAAAACTAACCCTCGCTTCTTTTCGTGCAGGTACAATGGCTTTCGACTCTTCCTTCCCTTTTGTTCGTTCAGAGAGCGCCTTCGCCGACGTGCTCGTGGATTGGAAAGTCTTCGTTCTTATCAAAGATCACGACCCAGAGCAGAAGTCTCTTCACTTATGGGGGTCGTGGTATAATCAGATCATTCGGGGTCGGCATAGTTTTTCTTGTGCGGCGCCTTCAGAGCCAATTTCAGCAATTCATTACCCGACTCGCCTCAAGTGAATTACGCTGTAGAGGAGGTTAACTGGACCTCGGAGGGTCGCCTTCAGCCTTCTATGGCTTCAATACCCGTACAGTCGCCGATGGCTTTGGATATCTTGGGGTGGCGCATATGTCAAGGCGAGTCGCGCCCTTGGGGACAAGTATATATGATTGGTTTTACTCCTCGCCATTCAGCCGGATACCTGCAGTGGGCTCGATACATCCTGTCGGCCAAGAAGTTGCTGGTGCTGAAGCTCGGGTTGTACCCCGCAATTTATGCGTCTTTTTTCCAGTATCTCGCGCCTCATGTATGGTGGGTAAAGGCTTTCCTGGAGCAATGGAACATCCCGACTCACACTTTTCTTCTATCGGACCGGGAAGTTTCTATTTCCTTGGAGGAGTTCGCAGAAATTTCGGGCTTACCCGTCAGAGGGGAACATTGCGAGGAGATACTTCCCCCTGACGAGTACATCTTCGCCACCAAATTAGTGGTGATGAGCCTTACCCAGGAGAATGCCGTTCAATATCGATTCCCGAGCCTAATCAAGGTGTTGAACATTTATGAAAGCCTATTTCTAGAGTCTGGGGGGGCATGGAGTCAGCTTCACAGACTTCATCGCTCGCTTTCTTCGCCCAGAAGTTTTGTCAAAACAAGCCGCGAAATTCGCTAAACTTGACGACCCGTTTGGTTTCGGTTTGGATAACCAGCCGACGGCGGAAGCAGATTCAAGAAGCTTCTTCATTCCGGACACCCCGGTTGTTCCTTTCGCAGAGCTTGCTGCTTGAGATGTCGATGAAGAGACATTCTTCTTGGGGTTTATCGGCTTGTGGTTGAGCTGGTTTGTGCTTCCGATGCACCTTCGCTACATGAGGCCGTCTGTCTTTTATCCCGCCCACCGCATGGTTGCAGGGATGCGTATGGCCGTTGGGATAGCGGGGCTGGCTCATCTATACCATGACCTGAGCTTAGCGGCAAACACTACTCAGCCAGGGATAAAGCCCGTACATCTCTCGTTGCACCACTTCACGTCCTGGGTCGAGATGCACGTGCTTGGTGCGTTCGGAGTCCACAAACGGCCCCGTTTCTACGATAACTATAACTTTCCCCGGGTTATGTTTTTAGTTGACGCTTCCCCATTAGATCCGTCGCAACGAGAGGCTCGACGTCTGGTCCTTCATCCACGTAGTCGGGGATAATATGACTTTTGTCGATAGAGTCTTAACTATCGGTAAGGAATCTACCAAGGCAGTGCAAGCGCTGCGTGATACTTTCAAAGACGGGGCTCCTACGTTGAAGGCTCGGGAGATTCTGCACTTATATTCGATTAGGCCAGGCTTTCTAGTGTTCAGGCAAGACACCTCGGTATTGTTCATGAGGTATAACCCGCACCGTTTCGCTCAACGGTCGGTTTACGATCAGGGTTTCCCGTTGGCGCTCAGCGGTCGCGTGCAGCTTACATAACCCGCTGGTGCCCAGTGGTCGCGTGCAGCTCACGAGATCCGCTGGCGCCCAGTGGTAGCGTGCTGCGCACGTGACCCACGGGCGCCCACGCGCCAGGCACGTGACCCATGGGCGCCCTGCGCCCACGTGCCATACACGCGTCTTTAAGACGCTCCTCACCCCTCATTTTCCATGCACTCCGCACCAAAAACACGTCCCCCGTTAGGAAATTTTTTCTAATGGGGTGCTTCCCCACACCCCGCAAGGGGGCTGCTAGCCCCCTTGTCCTTCAGCCCGTAAACTCTGTGAGGCCCCCGATATATCCAAAACCCTTTCAAAATACAATACACGCACATTGCACATTGAGTTCGCATGATTAGTTGACCCAACAATCGGAGGTTCCCTTGCTTAAAAGGCGAGGGGTGATTAACGGCAGTTTAGTCCACGGCTGCCGGAGATTCGGATCCCCACAATCAATAACCCTAGGCAGGGAAATCTGTAGTACGCCTGAAAAGCGCGCGTGTATTCCCATCTCAATGGGTTGACGAAAAACACCCTACAACAGGCACCTAAACCCGTTCTTAAGCCATCACATTCCCCAACTTTCCTTACAGGCGGTCCAATATTGGCCCTTGTATATAATCCACGGGCACAAATAAACGATTTCCCCGCCAAGTTCCACTAATGACGAGAAATGTCCTCATATGGTGAACGACACTTGTAAGTACTCTCGACTTATAGGGAGAAAATACTCTTGTAAGATCTTTACGACTTATAAGAGAACACACGCTTAGGAATCCCCACGATTTCTAAGGAGAAAATACACCTACGAGATCCTCACGACTCGTAAGGAGAAATAACTTTCTGAGACCCTTACGGCTCATAAAGTTAAAAAGTCTTAGTTGACAGGATCCTAACCCTGTTTACTAAGCCATCTTTATTCAAATCGACAAAGGCAAATGATGAGCCGCTCCTGGCGACATCCCAGTTGTAGCGATGCTGATGCCTAAAAAGGTATCAAACTTCAAGTTCTCTCAAGGCAAATGATGATTCGCTCCTGGCAATATCCCAGTTGCAGCGATACTGATACCTAAAAAGGTATCAAACTTCAAGTCCTTTGACGGCAAATGATGATTCACTCCTGAAAATATTCCAGTTGTAGCGATACTGATTCCAAGGTTGGTATCAGATTCCAAACTCGCAATAAAAATCTGCGAGCAAAAAATATGGATATAAAATTAGCCGAAATGATAGGACAACTCGCAAAAAAAATTAGCGAGCAAAAAATATGCATATAAAAACAACCGAAATGATTGGGCAACTCGCAATAAAAATCAGCAAGTAAAAATAAAAAAAATAGCCGAAATGATTGGGCACCGCGGATAAAAAGCCGAAATGATCGGGCAATCGCGATTTTCGCGATATGAAAAGCTGAAAAGATAGAGCATCGCGGAAAGAAAAAAAAAATGAAAACAAAACTTTTCTGCCCTGCAGGTGAGTTTACACCGACCCCTGTATACAATCCATGGGCACAAATGAAAAAGGGAACCATGTTTTCCCATCAGGCTCCGTCAAAGGGAGAGCCAGATCTTGATGGCAATATCTACAGTCTAGATATTAGCCTGACGCCCTTCTTAGTGCAGACGCGACGTCAATAAATACCCAAGGGTCAAATGAAAAATGGAACCATGACAAATTCCTAGCTCCAAGTCTTGATGGTTCATATATAAACTAAAGACAATCCCGACGTTCGTTCTCATTCGGACAGGATGTTGACACGACGTCAACAAAGACTCAATGGTCAAATAAAAAATGGAGCCATGGAAAAATCCTAGCTCCAAGTCTTGACGGCTCATATACAACTTAGAGACAATCCCGGCGTTCCTTCTCATTCCGACAGGATGCAGACATGACGTCAACAAGGACTCAAGGGTCAAATCAAAAATGGAGCCATGGAAAAATACTAGATCCAAGTCTTGACAGTTCATATACAACTCAGAGAATACCCCGGCGTACCTTCTCACTCCATCAGAGTGCAGACGTGACGTCAACAAAGCTCCAACGAGTTAAATCAAAATGGAGCAAAGGCATATTCCTAGCTCCGGACTTCAACTGCAATATATACAACATAAAGATCCTATAGATGTCTACCTTACTTCAGCAAAGAATTAGCGCGACATCGTCAAAATAAAAAATGAAGCAACGACATATTTCCAGCTTCGGGTCTTGAAGGCAACTCATATAAAGCCTAAAAGACCATCGGAGATCATCCCACACTAGTGCGGAGTGGTTATGACTAATCGGTGCTCTAAATTGAGCCTAATTTCAAGTAAAAAGTGACATGGCAAATTCCTAACGATTGCTCTTCCAACGGTCATATAGCCTAAGGAGATTACTTGAATACGTCTTGTCTAGCCTCCGAAGGGATCAGAGATACGACAGTCGCGGGGCTACTCGAACAACGGCTTAAAGACCGCATATCGAAGAATACATCATCCAACGCGACGGTACCACGGACCAAAACCCTAGTACCAAAAAACCTAACAGACCTCTGTCGTAAAGAATGGAGGTTATCTATATATAACGTTAGGACAAGTTTGCCTGTAAACCTAAGGGAGGTAAACTAAATAAACTTCGAAATGAGTACATAAACTAGAGACTCCGAAACGAGTGAATAAACTATAAACTCGAAATGAGTACATAAACTAGAGATTCCGAAACGAGTGAATAAACTACAAACTCCGAAATGGGAACATAAACTAGAGACTCCAAAACGAGTGAATAAACTACAAACTCCGAAATGAGTACATAAACTAGAGACTCCGAAACGAGTGAATAAACTACAAACTCCAAAATGAGTACATAAACTAGAAACTCTGAAACGAGTGAATAAACTACAAACTCCGAAACGAGTGAATAAACTACGGACTCCGAAACGAGTAACTAAACTAATTAGCGCTACATCAAGACATCAAAACACAGATGAGCGCATGCAAAAAATGTATATTCTTTATTCACGAATCAAAGTGTTTAAGAGATACAATTAATACAAAATGGGGGAATACAATGGCAATTGTTAAGAAGACGGGGCTTTTAACAAATTAGCAATCCGCTCACGCGCTCCCTGCAGCTCTTCCTCGCATGCTACTACTGCGGCCAACCACGCTTCAATTTGAGCCCGGCGTTGTAAGCATGATGAAAGTTTCTCGGAGATTTTCTGCTTGGCAACCTCGCAATCTTGCATGCCCCGCTCGGTAAAATCAATGTTCTGCCTTAGCGACAGCCCATTAGAAATACATTGTTGGAGGTTTTCGAAAATAACTTGCAGCTGCGCAGCATTTGCTTCGATCTGGGCGTGCAATTGGATGGAATCGCCGGAAGCTGTCTCATGCTCCTTTCACTTCAGGGTCGACTTTTGTTCAAAATATTGAATGAAATCGACACTTTGCTTGATCCACGCGACCCATTGAGCCTTCAAGGTCAATACTTCAGGAGAGAGACGCTTGAGCTCGATCTCATGCAGACAAGCCTCATCCGCTTACAATAATCAACCCAAAGGCCGACGAAATCTTCGTTGTGGAAATTCACAAGCGTCGCCAGTATAGGGTTGACTTCGTCAGTGAAATCCGCTGCAGAAGTGAGAACCTCGGCATCAAGATCTTCGATAAATTCGTCAAACATTCTCCTGCTAGTGACCACGCCCCTGGAAGATTGACGCTTAACAAAAGGCCCCATAAGCATGGGAATGCGAGACTCAAAAGGAGCCGAAGCCGGTGTAGCTGCTGCAAAATAAATTATGCACGAATAAGGGCTAGATTTCAAATTTGAAAAAAGAAAGTTGACAGACGAGATCTACCGTACCAGCTGTTGAAAGTGGCAAGACAGGGAGCACAGGCTCGACTATTCCTTCGATCCCTCCCTCGAGCTGTGATACTGTGTTCAATATGAAGAAGGTTTAACAACAGAAAGCTTACTTATGGAAAGAAAAAACACCAAGCGAAGAATATACTAACCAATGCCGGAAGGGGGAACGAATTCCGATTGGAAGGCAAAATGCGGGCTTAACGCCTGGTGTAAGTGATCAAAGAGCACTCCTGCAGGATTGCGACAATATATGGTTAATGCAAGAAAATAATATCTACACTGAAGCAAAGAAATGGGAGATCTTCACTTTCCAGAGTCCGGGGAGACGCATAAGAGACGGGTGGAACTGTGACAGTCAGGGCAATGACCTGCGGTAATTCTTCAGTCAGTACAGCATCAGGGTTTACCATGCCTATGCTCAAAATAAAAGAGATATCATTAGAGATGCCTAGCGGGGTTAAAAACTCAAAGATAATAACCCAAGGAGTACCTGACAGGGTAGGAATCGAGACTGTGCCCGAAGCGTCACCAGTTGTGACGGCTCCCTCAGTTTCCATTGGGAAAGTAGATTCAGCATCCACACGTTCATCCCCTGACTCGATAAGGGCCTTCGTAATGCTTGCATCACCCGCCGATATCAGGGATCCACAGAAGGAAGAAGCGGCAGTCGGAACGATCCCAGATTCCAGAGAAAGGTTGGCTACTTCAGGCTCTTTAGTCGCCGACACTTCACCTGCCACGCCATCACCCAAACTTGGCCCAGTTAAAAAATGCGTGTGTTATGATGCAAGAAAAAAGCTGTTACTAAAAACCATGCGTTGTTCTACTTTGAAGTAGTCTTTCAATCTCTTCTCGGGCCGCACGCGCAACCTGTCTATGGGCAGTAGACAAGGCAGAAGGAACGTCCACCATAGGAATACCAGAGGGTTGAGCATTACTCGAACCCGCGCCTGCAGCCAAGAGAGCCTAACGTTCCCTCGCAGCATGCTTTCTACGCTTCCTCTCAGCCTGGGTTTTATGAACCGATCGCCTCAAAACTTCTGATAGGGGGACATCATCGTCTAAATCGATATCGGCCTCCGAATCCACTGTTACATCCATCATCGGTTGCTTCAGCAACGCCTCCTGCGGTGTCCTTGGGAAGGCCTCACCCGTAGTCGGTGGCTCTGAAGGCATTTCTGCATCACCACCAAAGGTTGGCATTACATTCAGAACAACCTGGGTTATGGTGGTTCCTGTAATAGGATAAAGAAAAGGGTCAGATCATGAATTAAAAATATAAAGGTGTAGTAAAACGAATCATACCAAGGCCCAAGAAGGCGCGGGGCCTGTTTACCCCAATCAGAGCAAAGCTCTGTTCAAATTCCGAGGCGGGAGATGAAGCAACGCTTCATCTTTCCCCAATTAGAGCAAAGCTCTACTTTGAAAATTTAAACTTTAATAAATGAAGCAACGCTTTAGATTCTTTGCGCTGCGCGCAACGCGCCACGTGTCAGGCGCAGACACATCAGCGCAGCGCCCAAGAAGGCGCGCCCAATCAGAGCAAAGCTCTAATTAAATGAAGCAACGCTTCAGTTGCGCAAGCGCTGCGCGACACGTGTCAGCGGAGATGCGCTAGCGCAGTTGCGCTGCGCGACACGTGCCAGCGCAGATGCGGCAGAGCAGTTGCGCTGCGCTTTGCGCTGCGCGACACGTGCCAGCACAGTTGCGCTCCGCTGTGCGCTCCGCGACACGCGTCACGCGCTGGGGCATCTGCGCCAAACAGAATAAAGATTTTAAAGAAATCTTTCTGTTCTTGTTAAAATAAGAAGATTTTCTTCTGTAAAACAGAAGCCCTTGGATCAAAGATCCAACGGTGGGGAAAATCCCCCAAATCACTCAGGAAAAGATATCTTTAACAAAATTAACTAATTTATGGGCACTATAAAAAGGACCCTAAGCCTCAATCCAAAATCATCAACATTTTGTGAGAGATTAAACAGAGAGAACTCTGAAGAATTGGAGAGAAATTCTCAAGAACAAAAAAGGTAAAAAAGCCCTTAGGAAAAGAGAAAATTCTCTTATGAACAGATCATTGATCTAAAAACAAGATCAATAATCTTTAATAAAAAACAAAATAAAAATAGTGCTTTGCACTTTTTATGAACCTCTGGTTCCTGAAAAAGAAAAACTTGTTTTTCTTTGATCTAAATTAGATCAAGAAATCAAATAGTGCTTTGCACTTCTTTTATGAACCATTGGTTCTTGAATCTAAAAGATTTTCAAATTAATAGTGCTTTGCACTTATAAATCTGCACTGTTGCGCTCTTGGGCTGGCGCAAGCCACCAGAGAGCGCCACGTGTCAGCGTCTGAACCATTTGCGCTATGTGCTTTTGAAATAGAGCTTTGCTCTCTGAAATTGGCGCAACTCACCAGAGCGCGCCACGTGTCAGCAGCGCAAGCGTAGCGCACTGTGCCTGCATGACACGTGTCATCACCACGAGCGCTTGCGCTCTCTGATTGGCGCAAAGCGCCTGATAAATGCAATGCATTTCCTAAAAGGGTCAGGCCTAAATCAAAAAGACCAAGCAGGCCAAAATAAATTGCAAAGCAATAAAAGGGCAGAGCCCAAATAAAATTGATGCTCTGCATCATTTATAAAGGGTAGAGCCCAAAACAAATTGATGCTCTGCATCCTTTCTGGGCAAAGCCCAAATAAAAATAAAAAGAAATGCAATGCAAAAGCAAATAAAATGTTGAACATTTTCAACTGTACTTAGCCCAATTTTGGCCGTAAGTCCTTAAATTAAATTGACTGAGCAAGATTGCTCTCTTAAATCAATTTATATCCGGTTCGAGGGTACATCTTCGAACTCCTCTGACAACTGTCGTTGTAATCCTTCAACGACGTCAGAGAGGTGACGGGCCCCGACAACCACACATCAACACGGACTGCGGGGTCCTTAAACTCGTGGACTGAAACGTCCCTAAACTAATGTTGCACCGAAACGTCCCTAAACTAATGTTGGACCACCACGTCCCTAAACTGGAATATGGACCACCACGTCCGTAAACTGGAACATGGACCACCATGTCCCTAAACTGGAACATGGACCACCATGTCCCTAAACTGGCAATGGACCGCAATGTCCCTAAACTACCTATGGACCACTACGTCCCTAAACTGGAACAATAGGGCCCCCAAACGCTCTTTTGTTGGATCTAAACGATCCCGTTTAAGTTGATCTTAGCCTCAAATATGGCTAACGTATCCTTAAACATTCAAACAGACTTTAGTCCCAAATTGGACTATAAGACCCCCAATCAACTTTGGTTTAAGGGTACATCTCTGAACTCCTCTGACATCTGTCGTTGTAATCCTTCAACGTCGTCAGAGAGGTGATGGGTCCCGACGGCCATACATGCAATAGACCACCACGTCCCTAAACTGGAATGCAGACCACCACGTCTCTAAACTGAAACATGGACCACCACGTCCCTAAACTGGAACATGGACCGCAACGTCCTTAAACTACCTATGGACCACTACGTCCCTAAACTGGAACAATAGAGCCTCCAAATGCTCTTTTGCCGGATCTAAACGATCCCGTTTAAGTCGATCTTAGCCCCAAACACGGCTAACGTATCCTTAAACATTCAAATAGACTATAAAACTCCAAATCAACTTTGGTTCAAGGGTACATCTCTGAACTCCTCTGACACCTGTCGTTGTAATCCTTCAACGACGTCAGAGAGGTGACGAGTCCCGATGGCCATATATTAAATGGATCTAGACGATCCCATTAAGTAGATCTTAGTCTCAAACAGGACTAACGTATCCTTAACGAACGTTTAAGTTGATCTTAGCCTCAACATGGCTACTGTATCCTTAAACTAAGAACACCAAACCCAAATCTAAGTAAATACGGATTTGGACTAATCCACGTCTTACGGGCGACGGCATCGCTTAGTCTCCGTATACAATCCACGGGCAACCAAAAACAAAATAAACACACACGACACGAAGTGAAATTCTGGAGAAGGAGAAAGTGGCTACCGCGATGCGGTAGCGTAATTAATTGCAGGGGCTTGCGCCTGCAGGGAAGAGCGTCCCCACAATCAAAAACCCCTCGATTGAGGGGGAATCTGACGAAGTTTGCTACATCGGCCGCATCCGTCTAAACCTCCGATACACGGTGCCATAAATCAACTTGGCATCTTCGGAGAGGTGGACGGATAAAACCGAATAGCATCTGCCCCGAATCTCAGGCTAGACGTCCTCACGTCGTCGGCCGCCGTTTGGAAGGGAACAGATTCTGGCACGCCCGGTGGGTCATTTTCCTCTTTCCACTCCACACTTCGTGTGTCGTCTTCGCGAACCAATCGTGGTTTGTTAATGGTTGCCTTCGGATTTCAAGTTACTAAGATTTGGTCTTTTGCCTGGCGCAGAACTCAAGAATCAATGGCCTTTAACTGCACCAACTGCTCGAAGTGCCACTGCAACGGACGCTCCACCTCACCAGGAGGTGTAGCATATGGCCCCAAGAGGCTTCCTTCCTCGCTCTGCCGATAGACCAGGTGATCCAAGCCACCACTGGCCTGTTCTTCGGGACCATGATCCCACCTACAAGCTTCTCTACGCCAATACCTGCACCGGAAGTGAACAAAAAGTCAGTCTTCGACCGGCTCACTGCTACGACGACCCCTGTCAACGGGTCGCCTACTGCCAAACCAACAGCTTCAGTTTTCGCCAGGCTGGATCAGAATTCTAAACTGGCTATCCCAAGGAAGGCAATGACTGCTGCTCCAGAAGTCGTCAAGGCGGCTTCCCCTGTCAAAGAGTCAGTCTTTTCAAGACTGACGATTCCTGCTCCTGTCCCTGCTCGAGGATCTGTCTTCGATAGGTTGGATATCACCCCTCAGAAGACAACCTCGGTCTTTAAGAGGTTAATACCGGCGGCGCCTCATTCAGACAGGGGGCAAAAAGAAGCTATCTCTATCTCTGAGCCAGTCCCAACGGCTCGTCGTGCTCGACGTCGCCATTGGCAACGAGTGAAAAAGGCAGGGGGCAACTCCCCTTCAGGGCTAACTCCACCGGCTCCAATGGTAGAAGTCAATGCTGCTCTTCCAATTGGGAACAGCTTTGAACTGCCGAGGAGGGTATGTAAGAATTCTCCAACCGCTACATTGAAAAGATCTCCTCCGCCCGCGGAGAGAGTTCCGGAAACAAAGCAAGAACAGCCCCCTCAATGGCTGTCCTAAAAAATATACAAGGTTTGGCGAAGGGTTCAAGACTCCGTGATCGACCCAGATCACTCTCGTCAACAAGAGAAGACGAAAGTGCAAAAAGAACAAGACCGTCTTGTTAAATAGCAGAGGACAACAATCGCTAGGGTGCCCACTGCAACGGCCCCTTCAACTTCAACGGCCCACAAAAGAAGAAGGCCGGAGAAAACCCCCGCGCCAACGACAAATATCAGAGGTGATGAACCCGAACGCCCTAAGTCAGGGGGCATAATAGTTCATACCGTCTATGTGGCGTCTGGTAAAGAGGACAGTCGCATATCAACAGGTCATAGACCGCACACGCGGTCAGTTACCAAGGCACATGAGCAGCAACAAAAGCTCTAAGAAATGATGAACGCTATGGCCGCACTTACAGGGCCAAAAGAAAATCCTGAAACGTCCTCAGATGAGCGCCAGGAGGAAGAAACCGACGCTGAATTCCTTCGTCGGATATTGGATAAGAAGGACAAAGAGGCTGCTGAACAAGCAGCCAACATACAGCGTATGGGCCTCCTCTTCCAAGACATGATAGGGATGATGATACAACAAGATCCTCCGGCCGAAGAGCCCCTGATCGTCCTTGGAGACGATAGGGGAGAGACATCAAATCCTCCGCCAGCCCTATCAACGGCTAAAGAGGATACAATCTCCAAAGCTGATTTGGATGAATACATCGCCCAACAAATACGGGTTCATCATGCGACCGAAGCAGCCGTACAGGTCGTAAAAACGGGGTGGCCATATCTAAGTTGGTACGATCAAATTAAGTACCCGCCAGGTTATACAATTCCCAAGTTCCATGTCTACAAGGGGACGGGCAATCCTCATCAGCATATTGCCCAGTTCAGGGCACTTTGCGGCAACACCGACGGTGACGACAAGCTGTTGCTTCGCCAGTTTGTTGGAAGTTTATCAGATACGGCATTCGAGTGGTACTCTGAGCTCCCGAACGACTCTATCAAAACCTTCGCGGAGATGGAGCTGCTGTTTACTCAACGTTTTGCAAGTGCTAGTGAACGTACCCCGATGATGGCACTGATTAACGCCAGGGTAAAACCCGGCGAGACGTGGGTTCAGTACGCTATACGATGGCGGAACTTATGGTCGAAATGCGAGCAGCGCATTGAAGAAGCTCCCGCAGTGGGTATGTTTGTGGGAACCCTTGATCCGCAAGCAACCATCTCACAATTTATGATGTTTTTCAAGCCAACTATCTTCCAGGCCTTGATTGACAAACTAGCGCAAATGGATCAAATGGGCCATAAACCCCCTCTTCCGAGGCCGGACTCCCGAAATGACAAAGGGAAGGGAAAAGCGATCGTCGTCGCTAATGCTCAACAACAACCGAGCGACTCGAAGCCGGTTGCTCGTCAAAATAATATGCGCCCGTACGTACCTGATTGATACGAAAAAGTGTGTTTGTAGTAAACCGCAATCAATAACGGTGTCGCGCGTAGCTAGACCGAGATGAGTACGGGTCGTCCTCTGGAAAACGTGGAACCTTTTACTTTTACTTTAGATGTGTTGAGAAAGAGAGGAGGGATAAAGAATTTTATAGAATGGTTTCTAGATCTACGTTAAACAAGAATGTAAAATATAGATCTAGATTATTTTAAAAATGTAGTTAATATAATAAGGGGGCTTGTAGGGTTCGTTAGGATTTAGTAGTTATGGACGATTAATTAAAAGTTACCCTTTTTATCCATTAATAGATTTAGAACTAGAACGACGGTGATGCGTGTAGATTAGGGTTTCTGGAGGGAAAAGGAATCCCACTCTTAACCCTTATCTCGACACGGAACTCCGTTCATATCTAGCCTTTACCAAAACAATCATTAATCTAATCTCTAATCGCGGTCGGAACTAGCAAGGAATTGCTAGCGCGCCCGATTAGGATGTTAATGATTCTTTTGATAAAGTTCCTAAACTTTATAGGACTTAAAAAGGGTTTAATTATTTTCATCGTCCATTAGCCTACCCTAATCCTACGAACCCTAACAAGCGGAGAATTATTCGCGTATGTTGGGAAAAGAAGATGAAAAGATAGAGAGGGAAAACATAATGTAAAATGCAAAAGAATTAAATAAAATAACTACCTTTATTAATCAACTTGAACAATCTACACTTTATTCCGTAGAAAATGATTAAAAACTAGTTGCTTCTCGATCTTTCCTAAGGAGGTAGATGAACAGTTGATGATCAGCCTGGATGCGTGAGCGTCTGGGGCTTCGTGATCTCTTCGGCTTGATACCTTTTCCAAGAGGCTCTCGGTTCCTTTTTATAGTGCAAAACCAGAATCTTTTGGTTGAAAACTTGGTAAAATATAGCATAGATTCACCCCACAAAATTGCACACCCTAAATCCTCTATATTGTCGTGGATCCGTGGCCAACAGGGGGGTTTGGCCGCGGTTCCGCGGCCAAAGGTGGAGATTGCTTCATCAAATTTTTGGTGCTCTGTCCTTATGACATTTGGCAATCCTTGGAACCTTTAGAATTCAGAAATCTTCTCTCGGTTACTTCCAGACTTGGTCTTCAAGTTTTTCTTCTTAATTAGGCAAGTCTTCTTCAACAAATTGATCTTCTTGGTTCTAGTCTTTGAAAAATTCTGCACACTTGGAAAAATTCTGCACAACAATCTCAAATAATATTTTGTAGACCTAGTTCTACTAGGATTAGGTCAATGAATTTATTTGCATACATTTTTCTACCAAATACTAATTAAAATATATTAACACATGAAAAATAGAGTTTTTACACATAAACCCTCATATGTATAATATATTATAATAAAGTCCTTTTTTAATGTGAAAATGGTAGGAAAAATGTAATACAAATATGCAGTTTTATCAACTGAACAAATACCCCCAAACTTATCTTTGATCGTCCCGAGAAAACTAGTTTATTTATAAAACAAAGAAAGGAGAAAACTAAGCACACTTTCGTAGGCAACACGATTGCACTGAGCACGTGCAACAAGCCGTTAAACCTCTAGGTGTCCCTAGTAGGAGGAGTGTTGTCTCCTGAGGGTTTTCAGCGGATTACACCCACAAAATCCTATAACAAAAGAAAGATGGTGAAATTTACATATAAAGATAAGAACCATAAAAGAAAGGCTTTGAAAAGAAGAGTTTCCAACTACACTAGCTTTTCAGTTGTTATGAGCCCTATCTTAATAGTCATGAAAAGATGTTAGAAATCACATTATCCCTCAATAAAACATCATCTTTATTCTTCATTCCTACCTTTCATCCAAACATCGATCATATACCCCTACGTGTGTGAAATGGACATCCCTACACTCGGAGAATTCAATTCAAGCTATCATACTCTTGTCCATCTACCTCAGTACTTTTTAATTTGATGAATATTAAGATTTGCTCACACATTTTCATGCGACCGCTAATACTTCTTGAGGTACTAACCGACCGATTACTCATGTGCTTGCTGATTCGGTGATAATTTTTTCCTCGTCTTGCACCACCTAAGGCTTAGCAGTGACTCCCAGACCAGTTGGCCTTAGGGCACTAGGTGAAGAGGCACCCTCGCTATATTTTTTTATTGCTGCCTTGGCGATAACAAAACCAGTGTTCATTTTTCTTTTCACCATTTTTATATTTTCTTCATTTTTTTTTATTTCCTTCATACTTTGGCTTTTAGACAAGAGCATTTCAAGGTATCCTCTACTATCCCGAGTTTCAAGACGTGTGTAAGTGCATATAGTAGGGTATCAACATTCAAATGTTCGGCTTCCAGAATAGAAACAATTTTTCAGACTTATTTTTATCCTCAGATTAGTGACTTCATTCATCTTACTAACCCTTGGGACAACAGCTCATAACTACTTATTACTAGTTCGTTTAAGAAAACTTCTAATTTTCTTGGTTTTCTTAAACTATTCCTATCTTTTGGATGTAATTTTTCACTTTCTACTCTTTTGTTATAATTTTTTTTTAATTTTAAATTTTTTGAAAATTTGTGCTTATGCAAAATATGATGCAACTTGATGTGTAAATAAGCACAAACCTCCCCTAAACTTGTTTTCAACAGTGTCCTCACTGTTGCTATCCGCTGGATCACAAAAACCTGTAAGCTTGGGAGGACATTATTAATGGAGGCAAGAATATATGAAAGTGAAAATCCTTCCCCAAACTTATTTTTGGCTCACAAATTTGAGGACAAAAGTTATGTTCAAGAGCCAAAAATATACCCCCCCCTCAAACATGAGTTAGACAATACGAAGCATTTTAAGAGGGGGTGAGTCTTTTGATCAAAATAAAGCTTTACAAAGACTAAAAGTTAACACCAACCATTCAAAGATTTTATCAGTATAGCGTATGGGTTGGTGGAAGAATGTGTTGTATCGAGTCAAGAAAAAATGAGGAAGGGATAAGAGGTGGTCTGGAAAGGGTTTGAATTTAGAGAAAAGAAAGAATGAGGAGGAATGTGAATGATTAGGAAGAAGGAATGGTGACGGTTCAACCTCTATAGGTGGAGATTGATCAATCACAAAATCCGTATTGTTTAAAAATTCAAGTTCGTCAGCAAAAAGTTCTTCAAAACTTTTATCAATGGTGTGATTGAACATTTTGCTGTCAAAGAGTTTTATGCCAGAATTTATTCTACTTGATTCATAAAAAATCACTGAGGTAGAGGACTCGAAAGACTCATCTACCTCTTTTTCAAAAATATCCAAATAAAGTTGAATTTCTGGTATACTGAACTTGAATTAACGGATTTTGATTTATCAAAACTCACTGAAACTATAGGAACAGAAGAAGAACCGGAGAAAGTAGAAGGTGAAATGGGTAAACAAATTGGTGTGTCGAGTGTTGCTGAACCAGATGTGGAAGATGGAGGCTGTAATTCGGTCTGATCTTCGGGTATACCATTATCATCAACTTCAAGACGTATTTGGGATTCGGGAAGAATTAAAGGCTCAAGATGATGACCACACGGAAGTGAAAGGATTTGATGAATTGGTGGGACAAAATCATCCAAAATTTCGGGTTCATCAATCAATATATCCCCAACGTCAATCACCTCATTCAAGTGAAGGTTAAAATTCTCAAACTCCTCATCAAAAGTATGGTTTTCAATCAGTTTTGGTTCAAGAGTGGAGGTGTAGAGAACACAAGGGTTGGGTATGGTTTCACTTGAAAGGGACTCTTCACAGTTGGGTAAATCAAACACTACTAAGTCACACAACTTATCAGACATTGTACTTGATGAATCTATGAAACTGGAGTTGTGGATTTCAGTTTGGAATGGGGAGGTTTGATTATGAAGGGTGTACAGTTCTGTCTTACTACGCAAATCCTTCATAATTTGATTCGTCAGTTCCATAAATTTTTCTAATGTCTGCTCCAGACTAGTCTTGGGTTGATAAGGGATTTCAGTATAAGATTGAAATTCCTGTGGATAATTAAAACTCCCAAATGACTGATTAGAAGAACTGTCTAGAGTAGGTGGAAAAGTCGGATTGGATTGATAGGAACAGAATGGTTGCTGAACTTGGGTAGGAGTAGGATCAATATTATGATAAGAAGAATATTGATATGGGTTGGTTGGTTAGCTATATACAAACCGCATATCAAACTCTTCTCCGGACAGTGGTGGTGATGGTTGATATTGGTCCGGGTTGAAACTTTGGCCTCTAGACCTAGCTATGTGCTCAGCAATGGACATTCGTCTAGGGGCTTCCTCACTCTGGGTATGAACTGAAATAGGTGTAGGATTAGGATACGGTTGATAAGACGTAGACTGAGGTGGCCAACTGTTTCTTCCTGCTTGTTCTATATGATCTCTTAAGGACATGGAAGAGCCGGACGGTATATCGAAGGGATTTCGAAAATAAGAGATATCTGGTTGTGGACAGCAAAGCTCGGCAAGTGCTCTTCTGTTTAGGTCACCCATTATAAGAAGAGAAGAAGGGGGAAGGGGTAAAAAGGAGAGAAAGTAATTGGTTTGTTTTAAAAAAAAAGACAGATTTAGACAAATCACAAAAATGCACAACCCTAGAACTATGGTTACCTAGGTCCAGTCTCTAGATCGCTCCTAGACTTCCAAAGGACAAGCCGCAAGATAAATCCTCTACTGCCTCCATACTACCCTTGTAGCCAGGTAAGTGCCAGGTAAGTGGGAAGGAACCACATCGTGGGCCTAATTAAAAACCACTAGCCTTCGACACACTTGCCTAGGCACTACAAAAATAATGCGGATAAACGATAGATTACCCATGACCTTCCTCTGTCCTTATTGAGCGCGACAGTCCTTAGAGTCTGGTCTAGATATTTTTTAAATTAATGAAGGGTTGATCTATATGCTTGGTTTGTGATTTGTGGGGCTTAGGAAGGGTGATGAAATCCCCACCTAATCTTGATTTGGTCCTTGCCCCTTAAAGATCCGTATTAAAATATGCAAAAACAAACCGAAAAACAAAACTTTGCAAAAAGATTTTTGAGCAGTGATATTTTGCAAAGAATCCTGCAGAAAATAGATTTTATTGGATTTTAGAGGAGATAGAAGGGAGTTAGAATCTTACCAGAGAAGTGTGAACCCTAGATCTCCTGTTTCCTCAAGTCCGTGACTCCAGATTTTCTCGCAAAAATTCACACAATAATCGTTAAATATACAATTTGCAGTTTTATTTTAATAATGATATGACTCGTCTAAGAATTCAACACAAATATTAAAAATAAAAAATTACACACGTTTCCCCGGCAACGGCGCCATTTGATTGATACGAAAAAGTGTGTTTGTAGTAAACCGCAATCAATAACGGTGTCGCGCGTAGCTAGACCGAGATGAGTACGGGTCGTCCTCTGGGAAACGTGGAACCTTTTACTTTTACTTTAGATGTGTTGAGAAAGAGAGGAGGGATAAAGAATTTTATAGAATGGTTTCTAGATCTACGTTAAACAAGAATGTAAAATATAGATCTAGATTATTTTAAAGATGTAGTTAATATAATAAGGGGGCTTGTAGGGTTCGTTAGGATTTAGTAGTTATGGACGATTAATTAAAAGTTACCCTTTTTATCCATTAATAGATTTAGAACTAGAACGACGGTGATGCGTGTAGATTAGGGTTTCTGGAGGGAAAAGGAATCCCACTCTTAACCCTTATCTCGACACGGAACTCCGTTCATATCTAGCCTTTACCAAAACAATCATTAATCTAATCTCTAATCGCAGTCGGAACTAGCAAGGAATTGCTAGCGCGCCCGATTAGGATGTTAATGATTCTTTTGATAAAGTTCCTAAACTTTATAGGACTTAAAAAGGGTTTAATTATTTTCATCGTCCATTAGCCTACCCTAATCCTACGAACCCTAACAAGCGGAGAATTATTCGCGTATGTTGGGAAAAGAAGATGAAAAGATAGAGAGGGAAAACATAATGTAAAATGCAAAAGAATTAAATAAAATAACTACCTTTATTAATCAACTTGAACAATCTACACTTTATTCCGTAGAAAATGATTACAAACTAGTTGCTTCTCGATCTTTCTTAAGGAGGTAGATGAACAGTTGATGATCAGCCTGGATGCGTGAGCGTCTGGGGCTTCGTGATCTTTTCGGCTTGATACCTTTTCCAAGAGGCTCTCGGTGCCTTTTTATAGTGCAAAGCCAGAATCTTTTGGTTGAAAACTTGGTAAAATATAGCATAGATTCACCCCACAAAATTGCACACCCTAAATCCTCTATATTGCCGTGGATCCGCGGCCAACAGGGGGGTTTGGCCGCGGTTCCGCGGCTAAAGGTGGAGATTGCTTCATCAAATTTTTGGTGCTCTGTCCTTGTGACATTTGGCAATCCTTAGAACCTTTAGAATTCAGAAATCTTCTCTCGGTTACTTCCAGACTTGGTCTCCAAGTTTTTCTTCTTAATTAGGCAAGTCTTCTTCAACAAATTGATCTCCTTGATTCTAGTCTTTGAAAAATTCTGCACACTTGGAAAAATTCTGCACAACAATCTCAAATAATATTTTGTAGACCTAGTTCTACTAGGATTAGGTCAATGAATTTATTTGCACATATTTTTCTACCAAATACTAATTAAAATATATTAACACATGAAAAATAGAGTTTTTACACATAAACCCTCATATGTATAATATATTATAATAAAGTCCTTTTTTAATGTGAAAATGGTATGAAAAATGTAATACAAATGTGCGGTTTTATCAACTGAACAGTACCCCTTGAGGATAGGATGGGACGTCCTTATTCCTTTCCCCGCGATAAAACGAGGAGGTTATTCGAGCTGGCGTTGCGCAACAGACTCATAAATCTGCCGGATCCAAAACGTCCGTTGCAACCAAGTGACGTCAACGAGCCCAACTACTGTCCTTATCATCGAGTACTAGGCCATCCGATTGAAGATTGCTACGTTTTCAAGAATTGGCTTGAAAACCAGTACCGAAAGGGCAAGTTCGCGTTATCTGACAAATGGAAAGTGAATCCCCCGCAGCCCCATACATCTAAGAGGACGAATACGCCGGGGGAAACATGCTCCGTCGTTGAAGAAGCTCCTTGGGAGGTCGTATTATCGGCCAAGACAAAGAGGATGCTAAACGATCTTCAGACATGTCCAGCGATTAGGTGGAAGAACCCGTTGGAACCGCAGGTCATTGAGGGGATGTTGAAGCCGCGTACAACTCCAAAGACCGATGGGGGTGGCTCAAACACTCGCAACCAGCCGTCAAAATCTTCGAAGAAGAAGAAAAAGAAATCAAAGAAGCCCGTGAAGCCTAGCGACAAGCGCACGGACTTACAAAAACAAATTGACGCGCTGGAGGAATATAACCAGAAAGCACGGACTCCCATTACGCTCCAAGAGTTCTTCAATCATGTCTTTCAAGAGGAAGATGAGGGAGAAAGTTCATCGGATGAATCCGAGGAATATGTGGCGAGCTGTCATATGATTTTCCATTCGCTCACGAACGATGAGGAGACTCCTTGCACCGAAAAGCTGGGGGCAGATCCTGAACCAAAAATTCTGGGGCCATCAGATGAAGTAATTGACGCATTCCTTAATGAAGCTCGGTTGAAAAGTAAAGCTGATCGGGAGCGCGAGGCGTTTATATTCGAAAAGGCCAAACGCCAACGCCTTGACAAAAAAATTGAGATACTCCCGCTGGAGCAAAGCACACCCACTGCGGATAAAATCAAATTCAAGATGAGGAAGAGGTTTGCTAAAGCCGTGTCAATGGGTATAAAACTACCATCCTTTGAGGGAGGCGTTACTGGTGAAGCGGAAATGCACCCCTCTTATTGCTTATATCATCGGAAAGTTTCGCATCCCACTGAAGAGTGCAAAGCTTTTGATAGATGGTGGCAAGGATATGTTGCTCACCGGCAGCATTTTAAGCGGGAAAAGCGCAAGACTCGCCGAGAGCAGAATGGTACGACTGAAGGCCTAAACAGAACTATCGGCGATTGTCGCATGGTTAACACCGGCGGGTCACAAGTGCCTACATTCGGGAGTGATTCTGATGAAGAGCTGGAACTTACCCCTCTCTTTGAAGAATCCACTTCGGGAAAAGAAGAAGAGCCGAAGGTCTGCGAAAATATCCGGCTGCGGAATCGGACGCTGCCTGAAAAGAATCTCGGACCCTCAAACAGAAAAGATAAAGGGAAAGAAAAGATCTCTAAAGATATCATCTTAGATGACCAAGTTCTGGAGGAGCTAAGCGCCAATAACCCGCCGAAGAAGAATAAGGTGGATTACAACGTCTTAGCACATCTGAGGAAGTTGCCCTCACAGCTCAGCATTCTTGACGCCCTTTTGCTATCAAAAGAGGCGAGAGATTCGTTGATTAAGGCACTACAAGATCCGGAACAATTCCAAGCTTGCCTTGCCGAGGAAAAGATGAAGGATGAATTGGAGGAAGTGCACATGGCCGATGTCACTTTCGGCGACGAGGACCTTCTCCTTGGGACGTGCGAACACAATCGCCCCCTTTATGTCTCAGGATACTGCCACGATATTAAGATAGGCAAAATCCTGATCGACAATGGATCCTCCGTTAATCTCCTAAACGTGCGGGTGTTAAAAGAAATCTGCATGAGCGTCCAGCACCTTGCTCGTGACAAGATCACCATCTCCGGGTTCGACTCCCAGTCATCAAGAACTCTTGGGTCTGTGATACTGACGCTATGCTTCGGACTACTCGTCATGGACGTTAAGTTCCACGTCATAGACGCCAAGACATGCTACAACGCTTTGCTCGGCCGACCATGGTTACACGAGTACAACATCATCCCTTCTACACAACATCAGTGTATGAAGTATTTTAAGGATGGTTTCGAGTATACCGTGACGGGAGAACTGAACCCGTTCTCTGTCAATGAAGTCCGCAAATACGAAGATGCCAAATACTTCTTATCGGATTTCGAAGACACAGAAAGGTGTCACAAGCCGGAGAATAAAGCTAACGCCACCATCCCTGTCTTCGGCAGTGATACCGAGGAGGAAGAGGAGATAGTGTATTTGGGTCCGCCCCAACACAACAAGCCAGGACCGTCCACTCCTACGTTGATCTTAGGTAGCGACTCGGAAGATGAGATCCGTGTTGTATTCTCTGTTCGACCTTCCATACGAACATTCGCTGACGAAGAGGAAAGCCTACAAGTCGCCATGGTGCCGCTTAAACACCATAAAGAACTGGATGCACTTAATATTTACAATGTAGAAGAGCAGCAAACGTTCTATGTCCCTCCCAGGCGAGAAAGCGAGAGAGCAATTCTGTTCTACCGCTCTGAAGAAACCACGGCGGAAAAAGAAATCTGGCATGGCGCGGATCCCACGCTTGATACGCTTCAGCCTATTCGTCTCCCCAGATATTATACGGAAGGTTTGAAAAAGCTGCTGAAACGCCAGGGGATATCCTTCAAGCAGACCGTTCGAAAAGTCAAGTTCTATGATAAAGTCTGGAACGTTCCCGGGACTCAACGCAAACTGCCTAATGGGAGAATGGAGACGAAAGGACTCAGATACATCCGGTCAAAGAAGCGAGAGCTACTAAACAGCTGTTACGTCATGTATGGTTTCGATGAAGAAGCGGATGCTCAATGGGAAGACGCTAATCTTAGACCAATGAAAGTTCCAGATGCAAAGGAGCCCAGTCCGTCTTTCGAAGAACAAATGGACAAACTTATAAGGAAAGTTGGTCAAAAAGTCCGAGACGACCATAACCGCGAAATGGTCATCTACGAGAAAGCCAAGATGCAACGCCTTCTCCAACAGGCCGTGAAGGATGAAAATGCCGCTCCTTGTCAACCTGTTATAAAGAAGGCTCGACGCAAAAGCAGAAATAAGTCGAAAGGCCAAAAAGGCGCTCAACAGCAACAAAGCGGGGCTAAGAAGCCATGCAAACGGGAGTCGAGCGTTATTGATCTATCCCTTATGAAGAAAACGGGTCGAGCATACTCGTTTCCACAGGATAAGACGAAGAAGATACTTGACCTCACTTTGAAACATCGGATGCTTGCACTGCCAGAGTCTAAACACCCCGAACAAGCAGGCGAGGTCTCACACCCGGACTATTTCTCTTACCATCGAGTAATAGGGCATCCTCTCGAAGACTGCTTCACCTTCAAGAATTGGGTCGAAGATCAGTATCAGCTTGGAAAGTTCGCTCTGTCCGACAACTGGAGGGTAATGCCGCCGCAGAAGCACGAACCCAAGGCCACGAAAGAAGAACCGGTTCCACATTGGGATTGGAAGCGAATTCGTACCTGTCACATGATTACAATATTGAAAGAAGAGCCCGAGGACATAGATGAGCTCCCTTGGTGCTTCGAAAACAGCAGCGACGAGATAATCTCAGAATTCCCACCAGCGCCAAAAGAGCTGGAAGATGGAATCCATACCACTGCAGATAACCTCAAGAAAATTGAGTTGGGGACGTCAAACGATCCACGACCGACATTCATCAGTGAGTTACTATCTGAAGAAAGGGTAGCCGCGTTAAAGGACGTGCTTCTACAGCATAGAGATTGCTTCGCGTGGAACTATTCCGAAATGCCGGGACTAGATCCAGAAATTGCTGTACACAGATTGGCAATATCCCCGGACATCAAGCCAGTCAAACAGGCACCAAGAAGAATGCGGCTCGAGCTTGAGATGAGTATCAATGCTGAAGTCAAAAAGCTGATCGACTCTGGCTTCATCCAGGAAGTTCAATACCCTGAATAGATCGCCAACATCGTCCCGGTGATGAAGAAAAATAGGACAATGCGCATATGCGTGGACTTCCGGGACCTTAATAAAGCTTGCCCGAAGGACGATTTTCCTGTGCCAGTC
The DNA here is from genome assembly GCA_030015575.1 of Agapanthus africanus. Taxonomy (NCBI): domain Eukaryota; kingdom Viridiplantae; phylum Streptophyta; class Magnoliopsida; order Asparagales; family Amaryllidaceae; genus Agapanthus; species Agapanthus africanus. Next base: position 185,711,973 of record JASDDO010000024.1, read on the forward strand.
ACCGAACTGATGATAGACAACACGTCCACTCATGAGGTTTTCTCCTTCATGGATGGCTCATCAGGGTATAATCAGATAAAGATGCATCCCAAAGACCAGAAGCACACCGCCTTCCGGACTCCTTTGGGTATATTCTGCTACAAGGTGATGCCCTTTGGTCTAAAGAACGCCGGTGCCACCTACCAAAGGGCCATGACGAAGATCTTCGATGGCCTTATACACGAAATCGTCGAATGCTATATCGACGATCTCGTGGTTAAAAGCAAATCATACGAGGAACATCTCGAGCGTTTGAAGACTGTATTTCAACACCTTCGACAATATAACTTGAAAATGAACCCGCTCAAGTGTGCATTCGGAGTTTCCTCAGGCAAATTCCTGGGATTCATCGTTCGACACCGAGGTATTGAAATAGATCCGTCAAAGATCAAAGCGATCATGGAAATGCCTCCGCCAATAGCTCTCAAATAGTTGCGGTCTCTCCAAGGGAGGCTCGCATACATACGGCGATTTATAGCCAATCTTTCAGGCAAGTGCCGTCCCTACAGCCACCTGATGAAGAAGGGAACCCCGTTCGTCTGGGACCAAAAATGCCAAAGCGCACTAGACGAGATCAAACAATACCTGCAGAACCCGCCAGTGTTGGCTGCTCCGGTCAGGGGAAAACCCCTCATTCTTTATACAACCGCCCTCGAAGGTTCCTTAGGCGCATTGTGGGCATAAGAGAACGATCAAGGGAAAGAAAGAGCACTCTACTACTTAAGTCGAGTTCTGCTGGGGGCAGAAGGCAACTACTCTCCCATTGAAAAACACTGCCTGGCATTGATCTTCGCGATAACAAAGCTCAGGCACTATGCGTTGGCGCACGAGGTCCGTCTCATTTCAAAGGTGGACCCCCTTAAATACTTGATGTCGAAGGCCATGTTGACGAGACGACTCGCTAAATGGGCCTTGCTCTTGATGGAGTTCTCGATAACATATCAACCTCTTAAGGCAGTGAAAGGCCAGGCCATCGCCGACTTCCTCGCTTAGCATCCGATACCGGCCGACTCTCCTTTAAACTGCGATCTTCCAGACGAACATGCGTTTGATGCGATCGACGGTGATAATACCCGATGGGAGCTTTATTTCGACGGAGCATCTTCCGTGAAGAAGCGCAAACAAAGTACCCCTATAATCAAATCGGGGGTAGGACTCATCTTTGTAACTCCACAAGTAGGGATAATGCGCTTTGCTTTCTCCCTGACGGAGCCGAGGACAAACAATGAAGCCGAATATGAAGCTTTGATAGCAGGCCTCGAGATCGCTATCGACATGGGAATTGAAAACCTCCTCATATACGGATACTCCCAGCTGGCCGTTAGTCAAGTAAACGGCGATTACCAAACGTGCAAACCGGAGTTAGTGAAGTACGGCGAAAAGGTGCAACAATTGTTGACCCAAATTCCCTCCTATACTTTGGAGAATATACCGCGCGCGGAAAACAACAAAGCAGATGTGTTGGCCAAACTTGCTAAAGAACTGGCTGACGAGAACCTCGATGACGTTAGAATCGTGATACAAAGCCGTCGAGTGCTGGCCCCGACAGAAATATCTCCGGAATCATCCGAAGAGAAGGGAATGACTGAACAGACGACCTTGCAAATTGAAGACCGAGAAAAGGCTGAGGATTGGAGAGAAGTCTTCATAGACTACTTTAAATCCCACCGAATGCCTGAAGAAGCGTCCACAAGACATCAGCTCATGAAGCGGGCTCTATCTTTCGCCTTCGTCAACGATACTCTGTACAAGAGATCGTTTGATTCTCTGTGGTTGAGATGCCTGGGACCTGATGAAGCGAAAAGAGTCGTTCAGGAAGTTCACGACGGACTCTGCGGTTCTCACCAAGCGGGCCCAAAAATGAAATTAAAGATAAAACGGATGGGCTACTACTGGCCCACGATGATTCAGGACTGCCTCGAATATGCGAAGCAGTGTCACTCATGTCAAATTCATGGGGATTTCATCCATCAGCATCCAAATCCATTACATCCAACGGTGGCTAGCTGGCCATTCGAGATGTGTGGGACTGACATAGTCGGCCCCATCGAACCAGCATCGTCTAAAGGACATCGTTTCATCCTGGCGACGACTGACTACTTCTCCAAATGGGCAGAAGCGGTACCACTGAGGGAAGTGAAGACGGAGAATATCCTCCATTTATTCAAGACGCATGTCATATATCGGTTTGGAACTCCGCGACGGATCATCTCCGATAACGGGCCAGCTTACAGAAGCCACAAGATCAGTCGCTTTGCGCAACAGCACAACATAGACTAGAGATATTCCTCGGTTTATAATCCGCGAGCTAATGGTCTAGCCGAGGCCTTCAACAAGACCTTGACAAAGATCATAAAGAAAACGGTATCCCAAAATAAGAAAGACTGGCACGAGAGACTGCAAGAGGCTCTTTGGGCATATCGAACTACGTTCAAGACGTCCATAAACACAATGCCATATGCGTTGGTATTCGGTGCAGAAGCAGTACTCCCCCTCGAGATAGAGCTACCCTCTCTAGACGGACGAAGAAAATGCTCACCTTCGGCTTGAGGAGCTTGACACCCTTGATGAAACCCGGCTCATAGCACAGCAAAATCTGGAAGCTTATAAAGCAAAGATGACGTGCTCATATGAAAGATTGACCAGACCGAGGACATTCCGCCAAGGCGAACTTGTGCTAGTGGTCAAAAGGCCTATGATCCCCAATCGCGCCAAGCGAGGAAAATTCGAGCCAAACTATGAAGGCCCATACATCATAAATAAGGTCTATTAGGGTGGGGCCTATCTACTCATGGACATGCACGGTGAAAGGCCTCTCAGGCCAATAAACGGTCGCTTCCTAAAGAAATACTATGCTTAATGAGCCACAGCCTAGGTCAATGGTAGATGACGACGACTATGTCCGCTCGCTATCTTCCTAAGCTCAAACTCTATAAGCAGTAGCCAGCCTTCTCAACAACGGACCGAAATGTCCTTAAACTAACAACGGACCGAAATGTCCTTAAACTAACAACGGACCGAAACGTCCTTAAACTAATAGCAGACCGAAACGTCTTTAAACTACTACCGCAACATCTTTTAGGCTGACGAGATAAAAAAATATATAAAAAAAATTAAAAAAACGGTATGTCCATAAGCAAAAAGGACACGGATGAAAACTCGAAAGGGCTCCGTGAGTAAAAACAACAGGGCTACCGGCGAGTGTTCGTGAAAACCCGAAAGGGCGTGACCTCGTAAAAAAAAAAGAGAAGAAGAAAAAAAAATATAAAATAAAAACGGTATGTCCATAAGCAAAATGGGCACGGATGAAAACCCGAAAGGGCTCCATGAGTAAAAACAGCAGGATTATCGGCGAGTGTTTGTGAAAACCTGAAAGGGCGCAACCTCGTTAAAGGACACTTATAGGGTCCTCTCGACCTTATAAGGAGAAACCACCCACATGAGATCCTTACGACTCACAAGGGAGCAGCACACTTAGGGATCCCCACGATTCCTAAGGAGAAAATACACTTGCGAGATCCTCACGACTCGTAAGGAGAACTCTCTTATGGGACCCTCACGGCTCATAGGATTTGAAAGTCTTAAGTTACAGAGACCTAAACCTGTGCTTAAGCAATCCCCACAATTTCCGATATTGCCCTAAAGTGGCTCAATACTGACCCTTGTATACAATCCACGGGCGCGAATAAACATTTCCCTAACCAAGTCTCATCCGTGACTGGGGATATGTTCGCATGGTGAACAACCCTTGTAAATCCTCTCGATTTATGAGGAGAGAACCCTCCTGTAGGATCCTTACAACTTACAGAGGAAATGAACACTTAGGAATCCTCACGATTCCTAAGGAGAAAATACACCTACAAGATCCTCACGACTTGTAGGAAGAAATACCTTTGTGAGACCCTTACGGCTCATGAAGTCAAAAGCCTTAGTCGGCGGGACCCTAACCCTGTTCGCTAAGCCACCTTTGTTCGACACCGACGGAGGTAAATGATGATTCGCTCCTGGCAATATCCCAGTTGTAGCGGTGCTGATGCCGAAATCGACGTTTAATTTCAGGTTTACGGCGAAAAGCCAATAGGCCGCACATGCAAAATAGCCGAAATGATAGGGCAACTTGCAATAACAAGCAGCAAGTAAAAATGTATGCATGCAAAATAGCCGAAATGATAGGGCGACTTGCAATAAAAAGCAGCAAGTAAAAATGTATGCATGCAAAATAACCGAAATGATTGGGAAACTCGCAATAAAAAGCAGTGAGTAAAAATAAAATAAATAGCCGAAATGATTGGGCACCGCGAAAAATAGCCGAAATGATTGGGCAATCGCGACCTTCACGATATAAAAGCTGAAATGATAGAGCATCGCGGAGATAAAACAAAAAAATGATGACAAAACTTTGGCCCTACAGTTAAGATCACATCGATCCCTGTATACAATCCAAGGGCATAAACAAAGAGGGAACCATACTTTCCCAACAGGCTCCGCCAGAAAACGAAGCCAAATCTCGACGGTTCATCCCAACTCCGAAGAAACCAGTGTCTTCGGCAAATACCTCAACTCACGGATACAAACACTCCTTGACGAGAGCCTCCTGATCCGCGTCGACTCGCAGAGCCACCAGTGCCTCCGTGGGAAATTCTCGACTCGTTTCAAACCCCAAGGAAATAAATAATCCTTGGCGCTTGGGAAACAAATAATCCCTAGCAAATTCCTCGACTCACGGATACAAACACTCCTTGACGAGAGCCTCCTGATCCGCGTCGACTCGCAGAGCAACCAGTGCCTCCGTGGGAAATTCTTGACTCGTTTCAAACCCTAAGGAAACAAATAATCCTTGGCGCTAGGGAAACAAATAATCCTTAGCAAATTCCTCGACTCACGGATACAAACACTCCTTGACGAGAGCCTCCTGATCCGCGTCGACTCGCAGAGCCACCAGTGCCTCCGTGGGAAATTCTCGACTCGTTTCAAACCCCAAGAAAACAAATAATCCTTGACGCTTGGGAAACAAATAATCCCTAGCAAATTCCTCGACTTACAGATACAAACACTCCTTGACGAGAGCCTCCTGATCCGCGTCGACTCGCAGAGCAACCAGTGCCTCCGTGGGAAATTCTCGACTCGTTTCAAACCCCAAGGAAACAAATAATCCTTGGCGCTAGGGAAACAAATAATCCTTAGCAAATTCCTCGACTCACGGATACAAACACTCCTTGACGAGAGCCTCCTGATCCGCGTCGACTCGCAGAGCCACCAGTGCCTCCGTGGGAAATTCTCGACTCGTTTCAAACCCCGAGGAAACAAATAATCCTTGGCGCTAGGGAAACAAATAATCCTTAGCAAATTCCTCGACTCACGGATACAAAAACTCCTTGACGAGAGCCTCCTGATCCACGTCGACTTGCAGAGCCACCGGTGCCTCCGTGGGAAATTCTCGACTCGTTTCAAACCCCAAGGAAACAAATAATCCTTAGCGCCAGGGAAACAAATAATCCCTAGCAAACACCTCAACTCACGGATACAAACACTCCTTGACGAGAGCCTCCTGATCCGCGTCGACTCGCAGAGCAACCAGTGCCTCCGTGGGAAATCCTCGACTCGTTTCAACCCCAAGGAAACAAATAATCCTTGGCGCTAGGGAAACAAATAATCCTTAGCAGATACCTCAACTCAAGGAAACAAACAATCCTTGACGAGAGCCTCCTGATTCGCGTCGGCTCGCAGAGAAACCAGTGTCTCCGCGGGAAAATTCCCGATTCGTCTCAACTTGCAAGATGAAGCCTCAGGCAGCAAGGACTAAAAAAAAAATTACTTCTTGAACAATGGGACCCTGCAAGTCGATCCAAAAAGACCTCTTGCATACTATTCACGGGTCTCACTCTCCAAAGTCGAATCTCAACAAGGAGGGAAACAACCGCTTACGGGTCCTCTCGATTCGTAAGAGGGAAGAATTTTCTTATAGGATCCTTACGACTTATGAGAGAAAACACACTTAGGAATCCTCACGATTCCTAAGGAGAAAACTCACCTACGAGATCCTCTCGATCCGTAGGGAGAAAGTCTCTATGAGACCCTCACGGTTCATAGAGTTGAAAAGTCTTAGGCAGCAGATCTGAACCTGCGGCCTAAGCCATCGCTGTTTCTTGAGGGGGTTGGGATACTCGCCCTAATCATCCGTCAACCATGCTTACTAAGGTGGCATACTGAGAATAAAAGAAAGAAAAGACGGAGAAAATGACATAAAGAACATCCGATTTACATTTGATCGAGCATTCGAGACACACTCATTCATGCATGGGCAGAAGACTCAGGACGAAAAATAAGACAAGCTGAAATAAAAAGTTTCCATTCATATTGCCAAAAATTCTTACAATCGTAAAAAGCAATGAACGAAAATATTATTACAATGGAATAACTTCAGATCTGGGGCACGGATTGAGAAAGTCAAAAGTAAGGCCATCCAGAGTTCTTCTGGCCTTTCTGATTATTCTTATGTGCAGCCTCTCGCGCTCCTGTGTGTCAAGATCCTCGGCAAGCCCTCCCGGCCTTCGATAAGTAGCAACTATCGTCGTCTGCTGGAAGATTTGATGTAGGATATCAATGAGGCTGTCCCGCTGTTTCTTCAAGATCAGCCCTGTCAGGTACACTGAATGCATCTTGTCTTCGGCATCATCCAGCGCATTGAGCGGTAGGGCCTCGTAAAGACCCGGAAGTGCTCTCCATATTGCTCCCAACACGACCTTGAAGAGAGCTGAACGACGAGGAAGTAGCCAACCACCACTTGCGTTGAGGCGATCCATGACCTCCGCGCACTGGGCGTCCGTAAACTCCTGGTTTTGATGACGGCCCTGTGCGCGGATATCGTTATAGGTGATGAACTCGTGCAAACTGTAAAGACGCACCGCCATTATGCCTGGAGGAAATACCACAGGAAGATTAGCGATAAAAGAAAAATAATATACACAGAAGGCTAAATTCCTCGAGAGCAAAGCTCTGTTCATGGGTTAGAACCCATGAACAAGATCTCTGCAGATCTATAAGTGTTTGAAAGCAAAGCTCTGTTTATGAAACCCCAATGGGGATCTCTTTAGATCAAAAGATCTGTGAGAGCAAAGCTCTTTGACTGAGGTTAATTTAAATTAATTTGATTTACATTAATTTTACCTAAAGTTTCTAACTTTGAAAATTAGCAAAGCTCTGCTCGTGAAACCCCGAAGGGATTTTCTTTAGATCAGAAGATCTATGAGAGCAAAGCTCTGCTGGTTAAGATTAATTAAAATTAATTTAATCTGAGAATCAATTTTACCTAAAGTTTTTCTAACAAACTTTGGAAAGGAGAGCAAAGCTCTGGAGTTCTTGAAGGCAAGAGCAAAGCTCTGAAGTTTTTTGAAAATAAAAATCTGAAAGATGATAAGCATCTGTGGGGGACCAAAGGTCCTATTTATAGGCATCAAGTGCCTCTTCAACTTCCAAAAGTTTCCACGGCGGTTGGAATTCTTCCACCGTTGCGCTCACGTTTGGGGCCACGTAAGCGCAACGGTAGGGGGGGCATTTTTTTACCCCAATCAGAGCAAAGCTCTGTTCAAATTCCGAGGCGGGAGATGAAGCAACGCTTCATCTTCCCCCAATTAGAGCAAAGCTCTACTTTGAAAATTTAAACTTTAATAAATGAAGCAACGCTTCAGATTTTTTGCGCTGCGCGCAACGCACCACGTGTCAGGCGCAGACACATCAGCGCAGCGTCCAAGAAGGCGCGCCCAATCAGAGAAAAGCTCTAATTAAATGAAGCAACGCTTCAGTTGCGCAAGCGCTGCGCTGCGCGACACGTGCCAGCGCAGATGCGCTAGCGCAGTTGCGCTCCGCTGTGCGCTGCGTGACACGCGTCACGCGCTGGGGCATCTGCGCCAAACATAATAAATATTTTAAAGAAATCTTTCTGTTCTTGTTAAAACAAGAAGATTTTCTTCTGTAAAACAGAAGCCCTTGGATCAAAGATCCAACGGTGGGGAAAATCCCCCAAATCACTCAGGGAAAGATATCTTTAACAAAATTAACTAATTTATGAGCACTATAAAAAGGACCCTAAGCCTCAATCCAAAATCATCAACATTTTGTGAGAGATTAAACAGAGAGAAGTTTGAAGAATTGGAGAGAAGTTCTCAAGAACAAAAAAGGTAAAAAAGCCCTTAGGAAAAGAGAAAATTCTCTTATGAAAAGATCATTGATATAAAAACAAGATCAATAATCTTTAATAAAAAACAAAATAAAAATAGTGCTTTGCACTTTTTATGAACCTCTGGTTCCTGAAAAAGAAAAACTTGTTTTTCTTTGATCTAAATTAGATCAAGAAATCAAATAGTGCTTTGCACTTCTTTTATGAACCATTGGTTCTTGAATCTAAAAGATTCTCAAATTAATAGTGCTTTGCACTTATAAATCTGCACTGTTGCGCTCTTGGACTGGCGCAAGTCACCAGAGAGCGCCACGTGTCAGCGTCTGAACCATTTGCGCTATGCGCTTTTGAAATAGAGCTTTGCTCTCTGAAATTGGCGTAACTCACCAGAGCGCACCACGTGTCAGCAGCGCAAGCGCAGCGCACTATCGTAGCGCACTGCGCCTACATGACACGTGTCATCACCTCGAGCACTTGCGCTCTCTGATTGGCGCAAAGCGCCTGATAAATGCAATGCATTTCCTAAAAGGGCCAGGCCCAAATCAAAAAGACCAAGCAGGCCAAAATAAATTGCAAAGCAATAAAAGGGCAGAGCCCAAATAAAATTGATGCTCTGCATCATTTATAAAGGGCAGAGCCCAAAACAAATTGATGCTCTGCATCCTTTCTGGGCAAAGCCCAAATAAAAATAGAAAGAAATGCAATGCAAAAGCAAATAAAATGTTGAACATTTTCAACTGGACTTAGCCCAATTTTGGCCGTAAGTCCTTAAATTAAATTGACTGAGCAAGATTGCTATCTTAAATCAATTTATATCCGGTTCGAGAGTATATCTCCGAACTCCTCTGACAACTGTCATTGTAATCCTTCAACGACGTCAGAGAGGTGACGGGTCCCGACAACCACACATCAACACGGACTGCGGGGTCCTTAAACTCGTGGACCGAAACGTCCCTAAACTAATGTTGGACCGAAACGTCCCTAAACTAATGTTGGACCACCACGTCCCTAAACTGGAATATGGACCACCACGTCCCTAAACTGGCAATGGACCGCAATGTCCCTAAACTACCTATGGACCACTACGTCCCTAAACTGGAACAATAAGGCCCCCAAATGCTCTTTTGTTGGATCTAAACGATCCCGTTTAAGTTGATCTTAGCCTCAAATATGGCTAACGTATCCTTAAACATTCAAACAGACTTTAGTCCCAAATTGGACCATAAGACCCCCAATCAACTTTGATTCAAGGGTACATCTCTGAACTCCTCTGACATCTGTCGTTGTAATCCTTCAACGTCGTCAGAGAGGTGATGGGTCCCGACGGCCATACATGCAATAGACCACCACGTCCCTAAACTGGAATGCAGACCTCCACGTCTCTAAACTGGAACATGGACCACCACGTCCCTAAACTGGAACATGGACCGCAACGTCCTTAAACTACCTATGGACCACTACGTCCCTAAACTGGAACAATAGAGCCTCCAAATGCTCTTTTGCCGGATCTAAACGATCCCGTTTAAGTCGATCTTAGCCCCAAACACGGCTAACGTATCCTTAAACATTCAAATGGACTATAAAACTCCAAATCAACTTTGGTTCAAGGGTACATCTCTGAACTCCTCTGACACCTGTCGTTGTAATCCTTCAATGACATCAGAGAGGTGACGAGTCCCGATGGCCATATATTAAATGGATCTAGACGATCCCGTTAAGTAGATCTTAGTCTCAAACAGTTTTAACGTATCCTTAATGAACGTTTAAGTCGCTCTTAGCCTAAACATGGCTAACGTATCCTTAAACTAAAACACCAAACCTAAATCTGAGTAAATACGGATTTGGACTAATCCACGTCCTACGGGCGACGGCATTACTCAGTCTCCGTATACAATCCACGGGCAACCACAAACAAAACAAACACACACGACACGAAGTGAAATTCTGGAGAAGGAGAAAGTTGTTACCGCGATGCGGTAGCATAATTAACTGCAGGGGCTTGCGCCTGCAGGGAAGAGCGTCCCCACAATCAAAAACCCCTCAAGCGAAGGTGAATTTGACGAAGTCTGCTACATCGGCCGCATCCGTCTAAACCTCCGATACACGGTGCCATAAATCAACTTGGCATCTTCGGAGAGGTGGACGGATAAAACCAAATAGCATCTGCCCCGAATCTCAGCGCCAGGACATCGCAGTCTTGTGCGTCGCCATTCGGAGGGGAACAGGGCCTTTCCTCCAACGTCTTAAGGGAAGCCGAAAGAGCCTCTTCAGCAGAAATACCTATTAAGGAAGAGAGCGTTAGTAAATCATAATAAATTCAAAAAAAAAGGGAGGGGATATATAAAAGAGAGTATAAATGAAGTATACCGGACTCCGTAATAGAGGCTAACGCTGCCTGTTTACAGGCCAGTCGTTTGGAAGCTTCAATGGCAGCCTGAAGATCGATGTCAGTCACAAGCGCATCGAACAGACCGACATTGGTGCCATACTCGTACAAGCACTCACTATAGGGGGCATGGGGCTCCTGGCCGAATATGACATCAGCAGAAAATAAGGATTTCTTTTTCTTCTGCGAAATGACACCAACAGCCGATGATAAAAGCTTTTTCTTAATAGGCTTCTTCGAATGGCAGGTCCCGATCTCCAAACCAATGCCCGATTCCAGAGACACTACGGTTACTGCCGTTATAGGAACATCTGGTCGAGGTTTACAAGGAAAAACGCGCGGGGCTATAACCATGGCGATCTCTCTCAAAGAAGGGAGCACGGCTACCCGTCGCTTCAGTGGGACCGCTGGATTACTGGCTGGGACAACATCCTTGTGGTCAAGCAGCAGCCGCCTCTTCTCCTTGATGACAGCACCCATCGTATGCTGATACCAAGCAACGTAAGCATTCGAAGCCTTTGGAATATAACTCGGCTCGCTGACGAGAAAATGGGACCCCGTATTTAATCGCATGAAATGATGTGTCGCGTTGTGAACGCCCACTTCCGTAGTAACTGGATCAATCAGGAATGCCTCGAGAGGAATACCTTGGTTGTAACCCGATTGCTGGGCAAAGCGATGCGGGTTATACCTCATAAACAACACCGAGGCGTTCTGTCTAAATAATAGAAAATCGGGCCTGATAGAATACAGGTGCACAACCTCTCGAGCCCTCAACACGGAAGCCCGTCCTTGAAAACATCATGCAACGGGTGGATCGCCTTGGAAGATTCTTTGCCGATGGTCATGGATTTATTGACAAAGGTCATGCTTTCCCCAACCATGCGTGGGCGAAGGAGCAATCGCCGAGCCTCCCGATGTGTTTGATCTGGAGCAGAAGCGTCGACTAGGCGCATGACCCGAGGAAAATTGTAGCCTTCGTAAAATCGGGTTCGTTTATGAACACCGAAAGCACCCAACACGTGCATCTCGATCCATGAGGTGAAGTAGTGCAATGGGAGATTTACGGGCTTTACTCCCGGCTGAGTAGTGTCGGTTGCTAAGCTCAGGCTATGATATAAATGAGCCAGTCCCGCGACCCCAATGGCCATGTACGTCCTCGCGGAGATGCGATGAGTTGGATAAAAGACAGATGGTCTCATATAGCGGGGGTGCATCAGAAGTGCATACCAACTCAGCCACAAGCAGATAAACCCAATGAAGAATGTCTCCTCGTCAATGTCTGGAGCGGTAATCTCTGCGAAGGGGACGACTGGAGTATCCGGAATAAAGAAGTTCTTTAGATCTGCCTCTGCGGTCGGTAAGTTTTCCGAACCAAATCCGAACGGGTCGTCGAGTTTGGTGAACTTCACAGCTTGTTTAGACAGAGCCTCCGGACGAAGAAAGTGGGCGATGAAATCTGTGAAGCCAACCCGTGTCCACCAGACTTCAGGAATAAGCTCTCGTACACGTTCAACACCTTGATCAAGCTCGGAAACTGGTATTGAACGGCATTCTCCGGAGTAAGACCCATTACTACTGATTTGGTGGCAAAAATATACTCGTCGGGGGGAAGTACCTCCTCATAATGTTCCCCTCTGACGGGCAATCCGGATATCTCTGAAAATTCCTTTAATGAGATTGAAACCTCCTGTTCTGATAAGAGAAATATGTGGGTCGGGATGTTCCATTGTTCGAGAAAAGACTTGACCCACCACACATAAGGAGTGTGGTAGTGAAAGAGGGACGCATAGATTGCGGGATACAACTCGGTCTTCAATAGCAGCGATTTCTTGGCCGACAGGATATATCGGGCCCACTGTAGATAGGCAGCTGAATGACGGGGAGTCATTCCTATCATGTAAACTTGCCCCCAAGGATGCAACTCTCCTTGGCATATGCGTCGCCCTAAAATGTCCAAGGTCATCGGCGACTGCACTGGTATTGATGCCATGGAAGGCTGAAAACGACCTTCCGAGGTCCAGTCGACCTCTTCTACTGCGTGAGTTACCAGCGGCGGGTCATCATAATGGATCGCCGGGATCGGTTCTGAAGGTGTTGTAAAACTACGCCGACCCTGGATAATTTTACTGTACCATGTGTAAGTTGATGTCGCGCACCACACGTGTTCGCGAAGAAGTGGAAATTGCAAAAAATGATTTTTACGGGCTTCGCAACACCGACTAGAACCAAGGATCGATCATAAACCCTAGCTAGCTAACTACTTAAGGTTTAAATACTCGGATGAATGTTATACCTCGTAGTATCGTCTCCTTCGGGTCTTCTCGCTGTCCTCCTCATCATCGTAGGCTCCGAGGATCGAAACGGATCGAAGCTTCCTCGTCGGCTTCCTTGAGTCAAAGACGATCCACCCGAGAGTCTATAGTCCAAGCTCCAACCTCAAATCCGAGGTAACTAGGGCAACTAGCTTGCTAAACTAGATGTCCTAGGTGATGTAGAGAATAAAGATGAGTTAGTTTGTCTCTTGAAACCCTAGGTTACTCAACTTATGAGACTTAAGGGTTGAGAGGAAGAAGAAGGAGATAGCTTAAGGAAAGAGAAAATGTTTTTTCATAACGATAATTGAGATGGCTCCCTTGATATGACTACAAGCATGGCAAGAAAAATATCTCACCCAAAATATCTAGTGCCACAAAATATCTAAGTCAAATAGTAAAACCAAGTAGCCATAGCACAATTATCATTTATAAAAATAACAAACAATTTCCTCCACCTCATAATTGATTTAATCAAGTCAATGGTCAAAACCCTAATGAGGTGTCACCTTCTAAAAAACAATCTTGAGTAATTACAAGAATTCTCCTCTCATCCGTATATACATACCGTTATCCGTGTTTCGAGAAACATGAATACAATGAGACGAACTGATCCATAAATACAATACTAGGATCTGGCTTAAACCAAAGCCCACTAGTATTATCCGCCCGATCATCATACGTGCACACTTACACGTAAGTGATCGAAGCCCTGCCGTAAAACCATATGGCCTCTACATCTTTCTCCCGATGCAGGGAAACTCTCTATGTGGAACTCTAAAGACTCGACAGTATGCTGGCAGTGGGTTTAACCACAAGCCGCAAGTGGTACTAGCTGCACGTAACGGCTACCCAGGTATCTGTCGATAAGAAGGCCGATGAGAAAACCCATCCGAACTCCTACTGAGCCTGAATGTGACAATATCCATACAGTCCGGTCTGTTCATCTAAGAGTATCGCATATTAGGCCTAGGGGGCGGTAATCGTCAGACCCCTAATAGTGCAATAAGTTGTGCCGGAGTGTAGCCCAAAACACCCTGAGAAACTACTGGAATACTTAACAGTAAATCTCGCTTGCCCTGGCCAGGGACCGTTCACCGCCGAAAGACACGACTGGGACGTTAGGACGTCTGGCCTGAATTTTGGGGGCAGATGCTATTTGGTTTTATCTGTCCACCTCTCTAAAAATGCCAAGTTAATTTATGGCATCATGTATCGAAGGTTTAAACAGATGCGGCCGTTGAACAGACTTCGTCAGATCCCCTCTCGTTGTGAGGGGTTTTTGATTGTGGGGACGCTCTTCCCTGTAGGCGCAAGCCCCTGCAGTTAATTAAGTTATCGCGTAGCGATAACCACTTTCTACTGCTTCAAAAGGTCACTTCGTGTCGTGTGTGTGTTTGTTTTATTTTTGGTTGCCCGTGGATTGTATACGGAGACTAATTTGTGTTGTCGCCCGTAGGGCGTGGATTGGTTCAAATCCATATTTTCTTAAATTTGGGTTTGGTTTGATTTAAGGATCGTTAACCTTATTTGAGATTAAGATCAACTTAAATATTTGTTAAGAATACGTTAATCCGATATTAGACTAAGATCTACTTAACGGGGGTTCGGGATCATTTTGGATCCAATGAAAGAGCATTTGGGCTCTATCGTTTTAGTTTAAGAACGTTACGGTCCACAGCTAGTTTAAGGACATTACGGTCTGTGGGCTAGTTTAAGGACATTACGGTCCATAGATCACCATTTGGCGGTGAGGTCATAGTTTTAGGATGTTACGGTCCGTAGCTAGTTTAAGGACATTATGGTCCATGGGCTAGTTTAAGGACATTACGGTCCACTGATCACCATTTGGCGGTGAGGTCGTAGTTTAAGGACATTGCGGTCCATAGCTAGTTTAAGGACATTACGGTCCATGGGCTAGTTTAAGGACATTACGGTCCACTGATCACCATTTGGCAGTGAGGTCATGGTTTAAGGACATTGCGGTCCATAGCTATTTTAAGGACATTACGGTCCATAGGCTAGTTTAAGGACATTACGGTCCATGGGCTATACTCATGGGTTTGAGAGTTCATCCAAGAGCTGTTGGTTGTTGGGACCCTCCACCTTTCTGACATCGTTGAAGAATTACAACGATATATATAAGAGGTGTGGAGAGATGTACCCTTGAACTGAACTCCAGATTGAAGGGAGAGATCATGGTGTAACGAACATTATTTTAGATGCCACGTGTCAGGAGATCATTGGCTATCTTTGGGACCAAGATCGATTTGGAGGGGACTTGAGTATAGGAAGGCTCGGTTGATTGATGGTCAAAAGGTTTTTGGCCTTGAGAGACTTGTCTGATTTGGGCTAAAGTTGGCCTCTCACAGTGTTCAACACTGCCAAATGTTTGGCGCTCACGTGCTCCCACGTGAGGCTCTTAAGCAGTGTTAAACACTAAAATTCGGAGAGCTCACGTGTGGCACGTGAGGCAGCTGAATATTGGGTACTGTTTCTTTGGGCTTATTCCCTCGTTCTATACATGTAAGTGTTAAACACTTAAGTCTTTTAACCATCACGTGTAGACACGCGAGGCTCCACTAAGTTGGGCACTGCCTCCTTCCAATTTATCTTCCTATTCTTTTCTAAGTGCTAAACACCATTGGAGGTCACGTAGGATCACGCGACTCAATCTCAATTGTTCCTTTTTGTTCCTCAGAGGTGATCACGTGGGACATGTGATCTGTTGTTATAGCGTTAAATGCTAATATGTATGAGGCTCTTGATCTAGGTCTTGAGAACTTCAAGTCCTTTGTTTTATAAGAATTAAATTCTTATGCTGGGTTAAACCCTAGTTCTATCAAAGGAATTAAATTCCTATATTTTTGGAAGAATTAAATTCTTCAAACCTAGTTCTTTCCTCTAAGTTTTGGGACCGCTGTTCAGACTATAATATTGCATTATTCATTCCCCTATTTCTTACTCTTTTATAAATAAACAGGTACTCTTGACGCACGTTTGTTGCAAATTACAGGATACAGGTTTCTGGAGCAAATACAGTGAAAAAGACACAAAACAACAGAAAAGGGGACTTTTGACCAACAAGTAGACGGATCCTAGTCAAGCCTAGTCGAAGAACAGTGCAAGGTCCAAAAAGTCAAGTGAAACGGTTAAAAAGCCCAATACAAGTCTTCACTAAAAATCTGGAGAAGATCCAAAAGCCCAACAGAGAAAGTACATATAAAAATCCAGAGCCCAAGAACCATTGAAGAAACCCCAGAAGTCTGAAAGCCCAATTCCACAGTTTGGCCGCGGAACCGCGGCCAAACCCATGCTGGCGCCGCGGTTCCGCGGCCGTACAGAGAGCTTGTCGGTGGATTTTTATTCCTGTGCTGTTGCGACGGTTTGGGTGTGAGGATTTTTCGTGGGCAAATCTGTAATTGCGCATGTGCGAGAGCCTGTAACCCTAGGTTTCCTATTTTCCTATAAATTGTAATCTTAGATCTAAAAATTGTATGCCTCTTTTCAATAAATAAAATTCAGAAATTCTGGAAGTGACATTCAGATCTGTTCTTTATCGCTTGGAGGGAGCCATCACAATTAGTAAGTATTTTATTTCTGTTCTTTTAATTTAATGTTATTTCATCCCCTAATGAGCGAGTAGTCTCCTCACTTGTTAGGGTTAGCCTTAGGGAAAGCATTGAGAGATGAGATCTCTCACCCCTTTCAATGCCTAATCCATTAAGAACTCCATGCATGCGTGCACAATCGCTCCCTGCGGCACCCTACCCCTCGAGGTAACGGTGAACCGCAGTATAAAGGCCCGGTTGCGCGCGTTTTCCATGGGGGTTAGGGTAATTAACGATAAAGGAAGGATACGAATCTAGAGGAAGAAAACATCTTCCCAAATGAGTCGTATCCACCTTATCGATAATTACTCTAACACCTAATGGATCTAAAATACGGCATTGAAAGCTGTGAGGAAACATCAATCTCCAAAACTTCCTCTAAGCCTAACCCTAGCAAGAATTTAAATTAGATTAATTTAGTTTTAGATCTAGATTTTTATAAAACCAAAACGACAAAAAGAATCAACTCGTTAAGACACATAAAAGGAATTTACCCGTCTCTGTGGATCGACCCGCACTCACCGGCTAGCTGCGAAGCGACGCCGTTCTGATTGCGGTAATTACATGTTTTTGACACCAATCAAATGGCGCCGTTGCTGGGGACGGCGTAATCTTTCTTTTTTTTGTGAATTTTCGGGTTGATATAAATTTTAAAAATTATAAAAAATCTGAAAATATAAAAAATAAAAATTTTTTTTATCAAACTTGATCTGTTTGAAGGGTGTATTGTTTGAATCTTGCAGAACAGCGAAGAAAAGTGGATCTGGAATTTTGCAGAGGGCAAATCAAAATTTGGTACATATAAGCAGAGACGAATTCAAAGTGCAGAACCACAGAAATTTTTCCAGAGTACGATCCCATCAGACGGCCGCTCTTCCGCCGCGAAATAGGCATATATGCCGCGGATCCGCGCTCCCTTGGCCACGTCAGCAACTGAAAATTTTCTGGTTTGATCCTTCTCTCTCCCCTCTGCAATCTCCCATATATTTCTCTGTAAAAATCTTCTGCAGGGTTCTTGCGCTAAAAAATTCTTTCTCCCCCTTCTAAATAACAGATTTGCTGCAGGTTTCTTTGCGCCGCGCTAAAAAATTCTGATTGCAAGTGAAATTTTAATTGTTTTGCATAATTTAACCGGACTCTAAGGGGCTAATTGACAAACTCAGATTGGGTGGGGATTTCATCATCCTTCCCAGGACCCCAGAAAACACCTAAGCATTTTGCATCGACCACAATTAATAAAAAAAAAAGATTAGACTCAGACCTAAGGACGGCGAGCTCAATAGGAAAAGGACTAGGGTAGGCATCGACCGTTTATCCTAACCGACATTGCGGTGTCTAGGCTAGTGGTTATTAATTAGGCCCACTGTAGTGGTGGTTCCTTCCCACTTACCTGGCCGTATTTGTCCGTGAAGAAACGGTTTGAGGTCCTATCTCTAGCCCTAGTTAGGAGCTGTCTAGCAGACCTAGGCGACCCTATATCTAGGCCTGATTGTGCATGTGTGGTTGATACTTTTGTGTCATGAGTCCGTTTTCTAAAACCGTCTTGCAAAACTCTTCAATAAAAAATTAAAGAAAAATCTTTTAAAAACTTGCAAAAATTTTGTCGCTAAGAAATCCTTGCATTCTTCTATCATGGGTACCCCACATCATAAATCTCTTGCCGAATCTTGGTATCCCGAACCTAACTTTGCGTCGTTCGTCAATATGTTCGGTCAATTTAAAAACGATCCCTCCTTGCCAAAGAAATCTTTGAAAGATCACATAGAAGAGTCTAGGAGAAACAGTTTGGCTTTTCAACCCACTTTGTGTCAACCGAGTCAACCTTTACAACCTACATATGTTGACACCACTTTTCCAAGTCCTGCTGTAACTCCTAGGCCGATGTCCATTGCTGAGCATATTGCTCAATCTCGCAGTCGATCTTTCACCCCTCTCCACTCATCTAGTTTTAGGGATCCACACGATTATTCACCTTCTTATCCATATGTTGACCCTACTCCTGTCTTACCACCCACTTCCTACCCATCATACCCGACCTTCCCACCTTCACTAGACACTGTTTCGACACAGCCATTAGGGAGTTTCACATACCCAACCAATTGTGAATCTTTTACTGAAACCCCCTCACCACCTAAGTCTAGTTTGGAAGAGTCGTTGGAAGCATATATTGCTGCAACAAATAAAATGATGAGGACAATGGAAGCATCCATGGCCGCCCTTACGCAACCTAGTGAACCGGTAGCTAGTGTCCCGCTAGCTCCGAATTTTTCAATGTGTAAGGCGGCAGTGGGACAGAGTGAGAATGAGAGAGGATTTTTAAATCAAACCCACCCTTACCCAATTGAAGCCCACAACTCCGGTTTTCCATCGATTGTTCCAAATGATTCACCAGTTGAAAATAAAAATGAGTTGTGCGATTTTGTAGTGTTTGATTTGCCAAATTGTGAGGAACCCCTTTCGAGTGAAACCGTACCTAATCCTTTCGATCTTTACACCTCCACTCTAGAACCTACATTGATAAATATCCATGCTGTGGATGAAGTGTCTAAAGAAACTGAATTTCACTTGATTGAGGATATAGACGTCGGGAATATTTCGGATGATGAACCTGTCGATTTAATAGAAATTTTATGTTCAAATCATCATCCTGAGTTATTAAATGTTTTCCCCGAATCTCATATGCGTCTAGATTTTGATGATAATGGCATGGATGAATTACATATTGAGGATAGTACTGAGGAGAGTCTTGAGGATAATATCGAGGTTGAACCATTTTTAGTGGATGTGTCGGATTTTCCAGTTCAGCCTCCTGAACCTTTGACTGTTATATCACCCTCCCTCCTTCCTATTGTTCCGACCGAACAAATGACTGTTACGCTTTCATCTCCTATACCAAGTTCGGCGTACCCATGTTTTCTTGCGAATCTTGAGGTATTTGACCCCATTGCACGACGAGTTGATAGGTTAGCGCAATCGCTTTAAACACATCGGTCATCACATATTGCGCTAATTTATTCACTCAATTTACACCCTCAAGATCGCACTTCACTTCTTTCTTCTTTCCATCTTTCTTCTCCCCCACCGAGACCGTATTCTACCCCTCTTCCAACACGGTCTCGCGTGTTTCTCATTTCTTTCCTCCGCACCCTATTCTTGCACCAACTATACCACTACCATGATAAGATCTTTGAATGGTTGGTGCTAACATTTGGCTTGTGCAAGGTCAAGCTTAAGTTTGGGGGGAACCTTTGTATATATGTATATATCCTTTTGCTTTCTTTTTCTATAAAAAAAAAAAAAATTCAAAACATAAAAAAATTATAAATAAATAAACAGGGGAGTATCGGTATTTTTACCCTCTTGGTTTAGCATGACAGTGAGGACACTGTCAAGTTCAAGTTTGGGGGTATGCTCGGTACGTCTTCTTCCTTTGCATTCATTTGTACATATTTTTGTATTTGCATACTTATTTGAAAACCCATAAAAATTTGAAAAATTTCAAAAATTATAAAAATTATTGTATTCAATTTTGGCTAATTGATTGAGTTTGACAAATAGGTTAACTGGTTAGGAACAACTAGATCTTAGACTTAGTAAGTTAAAAACCCTAAAAATAACCTTCCTTAAAGTTTAACAGTAGAAAGTATATGCCTTGTAGTTTATTTAGAAATAGGCAAATTTTGGGTTCACTTCTTGGTCTAAGTCGAAACAAGGGAAGAGTATTGATGTTCTTATTAGAGTATAAGTTTGAAAAATAGCTCCTAGCTTAAGTCTAGAATCTGAAAACGTATACCCTACAAATTGCACAATCACGCACCTTGAAACTTGGAATAGTAGAAGAGACCTTGAAAGGCTCTTGTCTAAAGTCCTTAGTATGAAAAAGTGTGGATAAAGAAAAAAATGGACACTGGTTTTTTGTGATTACTTAAGACTGCAAAAATAGAAAAATACTTAGCGAGGGTGCTTCATCACCTAGTGCCTTAGACCAACTGGTTTGGGAGTCACTGCTAAAGTCTTGGGTGTTGCAAAGACTAGGAAGTATGCTTTAAAGTGCAAACGCATTTTGTAATCGGTCGTTGGTACCTCAAGAAGTATTAACGGTCGCATGAAGGATGTGTAAGCAAATTTCATTTAAATTCACCACTAATTAGTACTTTGGACAATGGACAAGGGCATGATTGCTTGATTTGAATCTCCAAGTGTAGGGGTGATCTATACACACACGTAGGGGTATGTGATTGGAATCTAGATAAGAGAAAGGAATGAAGAATAGAACTGGTATCTTTAATAGAGTTGATAGAAATTCCTAAATGGAGATGAAACCCTAGAAGGAAAACTTAGGAAATGCCGAAAGCTAAGCAAGTCTACATAACATATATAACCTTAAGTTAAATGATGAGGAAGCGTGAAAAATATGGGTGGATAATTTGCGAGTCAAAAGATAATAGAATTCCTTGTTAGAAAACCTAATTGGAGAACAAAAGTCAATGAGCCAAATTGATAGGATTTTGTGGGTGTAATCCGCTGAAAACCCTCAGGAGACAACACTCCTCCTATTAGGGACACCTAGAGGTTTAACGGCTTGTTGCACGAGCTCAGTGCAATCGCGTTTCCCTGCGAAAGTGCGGTTAGGATTTTTTAGAGAATAAAATAATAAGTTTGCTCGAGGACGAGCAAAAGGTAAGTTTGGGGGTATTTATTCAGACTATAATATTGCATTATTCATTCCCCTATTTCTTACTCTTTTATAAATAAACAGGTACTCTTGACGCACGTTTGTTGCATATTACAGGATACAGGTTTCTGGAGCAAATACAGTGAAAAAGACACAAAACAACAGAAAGGGGGACTTTTGACCAACAAGTAGACGGATCCTAGTCAAGCCTAGTCGAAGAACAGTGCAAGGTCCAAAAAGTCAAGTGAAACGGTTAAAAAGCCCAATACAAGTCTTCACTAAAAATCTGGAGAAGATCCAAAAGCCCAACAGAGAAAGTACATAAAAAATCCAGAGCCCAAGAACCATTGAAGAAACCCCAGAAGTCTGAAAGCCCAATTCCACAGTTTGGCCGCGGAACCGCGGCCAAACCTATGCTGGCGCCGCGGTTCCGCGGCCGTACAGAGAGCTTGTCGGTGGATTTTTATTCCTGTGCTGTTGCGACGGTTTGGGTGTGAGGATTTTTCGTGGGCAAATCTGTAATTGCGCATGTGCGAGAGCCTGTAACCCTAGGTTTCCTATTTTCCTATAAATTGTAATCTTAGATCTAAAAATTGTATGCCTCTTTTCAATAAATAAAATTCAGAAATTCTGGAAGTGACATTCAGATCTGTTCTTTATCGCTTGGAGGGAGCCATCACAATTAGTAAGTATTTTATTTCTGTTCTTTTAATTTAATGTTATTTCATCCCCTAATGAGCGAGTAGTCTCCTCGCTTGTTAGGGTTAGCCTTAGGGAAAGCGTTGAGAGATGAGATCTCTCACCCCTTTCAATGCCTAATCCATTAAGAACTCCATGCATGCGCGCACAACCGCTCCCTGCGGCACCCTACCCCTCGAGGTAACGGTGAACAGCAGTATAAAGGCCCGGTTGCGCGCGTTTTCCATGGGGGTTAGGGTAATTAACGATAAAGGAAGGATACGAATCTAGAGGAAGAAAACATCTTCCCAAATGAGTCGTATCCACCTTATCGATAATTACTATAACACCTAATGGATCTAAAATACGGCATTGAAAGCGGTGAGGAAACATCAATCTCCAAAACTTCCTCTAAGCCTAACCCTAGCAAGAATTTAAATTAGATTAATTTAGTTTTAGATCTAGATTTTTATAAAACCAAAACGACAAAAAGAATCAACTCGTTAAGACACATAAAAGGAATTTACCCGTCTCTGTGGATCGACCCGCACTCACCGGCTAGCTGCGAAGCGACGCCGTTCTGATTGCGGTAATTACATGTTTTTGACACCAATCAACCACGTAATAGAATCTCCCCGATGAGAATTAAATTCTCAACTTTTGGGGAGATCCGCTTCTGCAGACCTCAACCTGAGGAAGAACTAAGTTCTTTTTTGGAAGAGTTAAACTCTTGTAAAAGGAGATAAAATGATCTATAAGTATTTTCCTCACCTAGGGTTTCTTTTTCTTTAAAGGGAACTCCTCTTCTCTTTTTTTTTTATGTTTTCTCAAATCTTATGGGGTGGTCTCCTCTCTTCTCTCTTCAGTCTCGAGTTCTTTTAATAGCGGAGGCAAGTTTGTTGATTTTTGTTAAGGAAATCTCTCATTGAGAGATTTTTGATTAATTCGGGAATTTTATCCACCGTTGGATCTTTGATCCAGGGACTTCTGTTTTACAGAAGATATTTTTCTTGTTTTTAACAAGATTGGGAAAATATTTTCCCATACATTATTCTGTATCTTGGTGATTTTTAATCACCATTGGATCTTTAATCCAACGGTGCTCTGATTTACAGAGCACAATCTTTCTTGTTTAGAAAGATTGGGAAAATATTTTCCCATACAGAGCTTATTCTGTATCTTGGTGATTTTTAATCACCATTAGATCTTTAATCCAATGGTGCTCTGATTTATAGAGCACAATCTTTTTTGTTTAGAAAGATTGGGGAAATATTTTCCCATACAGAGCTTATTCTGTATCTTGGTGATTTTTAATCACCATTGGATCTTTAATCCAATGGTGCTCTGATTTACAAAGCACAATCTTTCTTGTTTAGAAAGATTGGAAAAAATATTTTCCAAATCGGGTTTTGACCCTCTTATTTAGAATTTAATTCTATTTAGGAACCCTCAGGTGTAGCGCGTGACCCATAGCACTAGGCCGGTTTGCTTATATGCAGAAGTCCTAGAGAAAAGTATCACGTGTTGGCACGTGATGTGCCTTCTGGCCTGTTATTTGTTTTAAGAAAGCGCATATATACCTTGTAAATATATGCTCACGTGCCTGTACGTGAGGCTCAATTATAGCCTTATCTGTTAAGCGTATTGCCTACAGTTTTTCCTCCAAGGCGCATCACGTGTGGGCACGTGATGCTCCTTTTGGGGAATTCTTCCATCGCCTTTTGGTTCAGTATTTATTTATTATTACTATTTTTTTATAAGGGAACAAATGCCCCTACAGTGTTGTTCTCACGTGGCTTGCACGTGAGTGCAACGCTGTCACCTTTACAGCCGTTGGATTGTCTAGGGGAACGGGGAGGTGACTGCCCTTGTCACTCTTATAAATGCAAGGATTTGGCCTTTGGGAAGCCACTGTTCTTTCATCTTCTTCCTTTCTTTTTTTCTTCGAGAATTTAATTCTCCTTTTCAGAGCTTAGTTCTCTGTCCATTGCAATTTCCAGAGTTAAACTCTGTTAGAAAAAAAAACCTTTTCTAGGTAAAGATCTTGAACATTAGAGAACCCTTTTCTTAAAGAAAACCTCTGGATTTTAAATCCATCATGAGAGCTTTGCTCTCTTCTGAAACCCATCTCTCAGAGATCCAAAGACATGATCATTGAGTAGTAACCCTCAATGCCTTGGGCATCCCCCTCTGACCTTTAAGGACTCATGGCATTTGATTTTTCATTTTCTCTTCATGGGGGTTTCTGTTGGAGATAGTGCCCTCAGAGTCAATTATTGGATCACAGGCACGTGATTGCAATGATTGATGGAGGACCTATCCCAGGAGGACAGTCTTACTCGAGATGATAGTATGCTATCTGGTTTATCTTTATCATCGTGTACTGCTTTAGGTGACCTGACAGGTCGCTATTACACGTTGATAGAGCCCCTAGGATTCTTGCTTGACTGCCAGCAGTATGAGGGCGATCATATACGTGAGAGCTGGCAGTCTATAAGCACATCCTTAAAAGGTCCCTAGTCGTGGGAGTTTCGAGACAGGGCATCGATACTCCAGAGTAGACTAGTGTATACAGTCGAGACCCCGACGAGGGGCAGTGGCCGGTCTCACAAGCCACTGGTGTCAGTTGGTTCACCTAAGATGTATACAGGTGCTCATTGGGTTATGAGTACACCGGACAGGACTCGCCGGGAACATGCTAGTTGGTCTTATACCTGACGTCAGATAGCAGTTCCCTGGTGACATGTGTACAGGTTAGTTCATCGACCGGGGGATCGTCATTTGTCTCGTGTGAGTTTCCACTGTACTTTGATTACTACCCTACCACGGCTCAAAGGAGTCGTGCAAACAGGTTTTAGTTGGGTACAGTCCCGAGCCACATGGAGGCAGTGAGCGGATCTTCAGGGGTTCGTCTCTCCCGGTATTGGGGGTGAGGTCGCGCTGTGTCTAGGAGAGCCATTACACGAAGCCCTCGGCCGAGGCAGGAGATTTACTGGTAGGTATTCCAGTAGTATCTCAGGGTGTTCTGGGCTACACTCCGACACGACTTGTACCGCTTTTGGGGGTCTGACTTTTACCAACCCCCTATGCCCGCCATGCGATGCTCATAGACGAACGGACCGGACTGTACGGATATTGTCACTGACAGGCTCGGTAGGGTGTCAGGATGAGTTCGCTCATCGACGTCCCTTTTTGGTCAATACCTGGTAGCCCGTTACGTATTGGTTTATACCTCTGACATGCTAGTGGTTAAATCCACAACCAAGGTGTTGACGAGTCTTTAGAGTCCCCCACATTCAGTTACTCAAGCTTTCGGGCGAAAAGCTGTAGAGGCCGTATGGAGATATGGCAAGGTCCGATCAGATACGTGCGGTATTGCACGGATCAGGATCGGACAATTAGTACTAGAGGCCGTATGGATATATGGCAGAGTTCGATCAGATACATGCGGTATTGCACGGATCAGGATCGAACAGATATTACTAGCCGGCTTTGGTTTAAGCCGGATCCTAGTATAGTACGGTGTAGAATTTGTCTCATTGCATTTGTATTTCGGTCGGAATACAAATGCGGGTGTGTATACACAGTATCGGGGTTTTCCTGTAATTTATTACGGGACCAGTTTTCTGGAGTTGCCAGTTTGCTTTCCGTTTCGGCCATTTTCATTTGTATCTTTCAATGGCCGAAGATTGGTGGAGGAGGGCTTATTTGCATTTGTGCAAATAAGTATTTGTGGAGGGTGTTCTTTGCATTTTATTGTATCATGATTATTCCTCCACCATTTGACTTATTCATTCCATCATGGTTGTTGATTAGTTGATGGAGTGTGGATTTGTTAGTGATCATGGCATGACTTTTGGAAGTGATGATTGTTGTTTGAGTGTTGGACTTTCCTAGCTATCATTTCTTTGCATGATAACCATTCCTCTCTCTCTCATGCATTATGGTGTGGCCTCTCTCATATTTTTGATACACTTTCTCATTCTCACTCTCCTCTCACACATGGCCGGCCATTGCTTAAAGGGGGGCTGCCCATATTTTGTGTGGTGGGATTTTTGGTCATCTAGCTTCACAAAAATCTCACAAGTTCTTCCTCCAAAAGCTTGTATCATTTCCTCCACCATATGGCAACCTCCTACAACCCCAAATGAGACACAAGCCTCTACACTACATTCTACAGCAAACCTTGGACACATCGACTAGCCAGCTTCATGCCCGAGTTGCCTCGGCATTGAGGTGGGAGCCCGTAAAAGATGTAGGCGATGTGGTGCACTTCCGGCGACGAGGTGGAGACCGGACATTCCACGGGAGATCGGGACGACGACGAGAAGACCGGAGGACTCGGATCACTCGGTATATTTCTGTTCCCCATCTTGTAGTTAGCTAGGACTAGTTAATGGTTCGATCCGGGTATTAGTGCGCGGTGGTGCCAGTTCACGAAAAATTTAAGTATATCACCGCTTCCGCATTTTGGCCTCGGGATGGAGGCCGGGGCGCCGCCGTGCACTTACAGTGGCATCAGAGCCTCGCCATTAACATAGTCTAGCTTTGTTTAATGTGTTTACATTTCCGATCGACCAAAATTCCAAAAACCCGCGTTTTCACATGCATCAGTTTTCTGTTGAATTTTTTCTGGCTCGAAATTTTTTTCAGGTTGTAGAAAAGTGATGTACTGGAAGTTATAAGCGTACTGTAGAAATTCGACACAGTGAGTCGACTATGGGTGCGCGGAACCGCGTCCAAACCCCCCATTAGGCCGCGGTTCCGCCGCACTATAGTGTGATCACTGCGTCAAATTTCTGCAGTTGCTTTCTGGGTTGAAAATGGGGTTTTTGGAATATTAATTTTGGGCCCATATTTTCTTGATGTGCTACAGTAGTACTTGGGGCCCATTTGTTAAATTTTGATCGATCGGATATTTTAAATACATTAGTTCACAGTATTTACATTATATCTGCGACCGTGAATGTCACTTGATCGGTAAATCCAGTCTAACTGCTATAGCCCGGTTAGACGGATTTGCGAACGTGACTTTCACGTTGATGTTCTGTGTATTGCTTTGATGTTGCGGATTGGTCGTGGGGGATAGCCTGGGTGCAATGCTAGTACAGTTATGGTTGTATTATGTACATTTGATATTACGGGACGAGCGTCCGACATGTGGACTGCCGTCACTGCCTGATTGTATATTATTCTTTTGGGGCACGACCAGGTTGCGGTCGATGTACCCGTTGTATGTATATTTTACTTTCTGTACTAGGATTACCCCAAGGAGGGGTGCACGGATAGCCGGGTTCTAGAGGGCAACAAGCCCGCATCTCATGGCATTGGGACGGAAGGGGCTTCACTCTAGAATTGGCGGGCTATTCGCCGCACTCGTAGGGGGTACAGGTTGACCCAGGAGGGGTGCCCAAGTTACCGGATTCCGTGAAGTGCTGGGTGGTCCATTCACGGTACTGAAGGGGGCTGCCTCGCTTCAGGTTTTGGCGGGTGACTTGCCGCGCCCGTAGGGGTCTAGGATTTCATTGCACAGGCTATCCACACGACCAGGGGAACGTCGGGTTTCAGTAGTGGCTCTGTGAAACCCGGGAATCCCAGATATCTGTATTGTTCTGTGATGCTGTACATTTCTGTGATGTTGCATTTTATCACGCCTTGAGCGAAATATAATATATTGGTATATATATTAGTAGATGTTGTATATGTTTTACATCCGCGCTAGTCCAGTCCCCGCTCTGTCGTTAGTTAGCTAACCTAACGGGTAATGACGGGACCCAGTGGCGAATGCGGATGGCATATACGTACATCAGTATATTTTCGTTCTTTGTGGTGTGATCTATTGATGGGACTGCGTTGATTCGGATCAATGCAAGTTAAAAACAAACCTAATCTGATGTTGTTGGAACACTTTTCAAAAAGCTGTTATTGCAAGGACGTTCTCTTTTGTTTTGCATCGTGGTATTCAGTTGGAATATCCTGCTCCTCAGTCGACGAGGCAAGGGCCGAGATCCCTTCACCGGGAGTGACCCCTTGGACAGAAGTTTGCGTCAGGGCATTAACTTCACTAAAGCCGATTACTTTTGCTTTGCACCATGGTATTCAGTTGGAATATCCTGCACCTCATTCTACGAGGAAAGAGCCGAGATCCCTTCACCGGGAGTGACCTCTTTAGCAATGGTTTTCGTCACTATATTTTCATAAAAGCTATCCAGTTCCATCAACGATATCAAGTTCATTACGTTAAAGGTTTTCGCCAGAAATCATTCGTAGCCCTCCGTCGTTTCATATGGAAAGTCAATAGTATTCAATCTGTGTTTGTTGGCCATAGTCAAGGCACAGTGTTTGGTACCTATTGGGTGTTCATATGCTGCATAGATAGATGCGTTGGTTTGGGATAGTCGTATAGCCTTGTTGGCCCTAGTCAAGGGCTTGTACGGGTAGGTTCAAATCAACCTGGACAATGACGGGCAGAACTTGACATGCGACTTATGATTTGTTGGCCTTAGTCAAGGTCATAAGAGCATGGGGTAAAAATCCACATCGGGAGTTTCAAAAGAACCGAAACTTGCCAGATATGCGCATACCTTCTGGAGTGTGATGACGTGAGCGGATTCCGTCACGTTATCATGCGATGATAGTTGGATCCCGATTCCCACTGATGAGTTGGTTTACTCCTCGGGTGATCCCGACTAATTCTTCTTTCAGGTTTGGAGGAGAATTTGACGGTACAGTGGGAGGTTTCCTGATTAGAAAAAGTGATAACCATTCTGATCTAGGATAGAGTGCACGCTGAGTGTTTCTTTTTTCTCTCTCTCTTTGGCAGCAACCATTGACCCGACCCTAAGACTATGACTCAGTGACCAAGTTGACCGAACCTTCTTTAACACTGGCTTTTGGATTGTCAGAGTTGCAAACCTCATTGCCACTCCTACTTTTACCCTTTTCTCTAGGACACCCCGTATTACTACGAACGTCCACTTCCATTGGACAAAACCATCGTATGGTTATATACGAACTCGAAGGAATTTATTCGAGGATGGTTTCCGGTTCTGGAGAAAACGGATAGAATTATTCAGTTGTCTTTTCCTTTTACCTTCTCTCAGGTTATGAGTGCTCCTTGCTTTAGGAGACAGTACACCTATTACGCAAATTGGATAGTCTTCTTCCAAACCATTGGCAGGTGCCGACCGGTAGGGAAATGAAGAAAACCAATTAGCCTAATGATGGCGTACAGAAGGTATTAAGTTAAGACAAAGTAAGGGATTAGAAGGAGGGCAAAGTAAATTGCGACTGCTATTCATGACCAAACCAAGTATTTCATTACCACTCCTAAATCACCTTTGTATTTCTCCAGGACACTCCGTATCACTACGAAGATCCACAGTTTATTGGTACTCCATCGTATGGTTATATACGAACTCGAAAGGAACTTGTTCCAGTTCGGGGATGGATTCTGGTTCAGGAGAAATAGGAATAAGGTTTATTCGGTTGTCTTTTATCTTCACCTTCTCTCGCTTTGCGAGTGTTCCTAGGATTAGGACAGCACACCCATTATGCTTATTGGATAGTCTTCTTCCAAACCATAGGCTGGTGCCGAACGGTAGGGAAGGAAGAAAACCATTTGGCCTAAGGGGTGTGCAGAAGGTAATGACTAAAGACATATAAAGGGATTTGGAGAGGTGGAAAAGAATTATACGGTTACAGTCGTGAATCTGGAAGAGGCATTACTAGGAATACCGGGATACCCCATTGAAACATTTCAATGTTTCAGTTTCACTGTGTACTGTTAAAGGAAAACTGATTTCCCGTTAGACACTTGCTCCAGGGTATGTATTTACCAGGTGTGATTCTCACATCTGTATGGCTTTACAGATGATGAGTGGGAGTAAGTTATTGGGAATTGGGTGATCATCCTCATTATATCGGGATTCGTTGTAATCGGTGATATTTGAGGAAGTCACCTAGGCTGTTTGCCGGTCGGCAAATATTTGGTTTTGAATATCCGCTGTTATGCACCAATTTCAAATCGATATATCTGTACGTCTATTTTTCATAGAGTGAGATATACCTTTTTGAAATTATGTCGGTGACATTTACCTATATCAGTGGATGGTTAGGTAAGGAGCATTAAACAGCGGTGTAATTCTTCTTAACCATAAGTACAGTTTTCAACCTACGACGGACAGTGAATGAGTTATCAGACTCAAGGGACTTATACAGAGTATTGTATGTTGTCCAGGGTCCATCAGGACACAGGGGTAGGTTCTCGTACTATATTCGGTTTACTCATGACTTCTCTAGTTTTTAGACAGGTGTTTCGTTGAAACACAGGGTCCGAACTTGAGAAGTTATAGGTATTTGAATAAAGTAGAGAACCAGATATTGCAAGTATCGGGATTCTTCAAAGTGATCGAAGATGTAGATACTTGAGTATGGTATTCAGATGATAGTAATGATTAAGAGATCTTGCTTCTCTTTCAGGTTATTCATAATTGGAAGCATTCCTAAGTTGAGTAACGCTGATCGGCCTCTTTCCATTTAGTTGACATGCACTGGAGACAGCTGTATGATTTGAATCTGGTTCAATTAAATCAGTGCCTCTGGTTCTATATTGGATATAGAACAGTTCATATCTTAACGTTGTTAAGGTACGGGGAGTTGTCCGGCTTATGATTAAAACCAGACTCTGGATAACTCAAGGCACGTTTCTGTAATGGCTGTTTGTGGGTTGACCCAGGCTATGACGAGGGTTGACTTTCTACCATCTGAAAGATCAATAGTGATATTGTTCTAGACTCGCCACAGTTTTATTAAAATGTATTTTTTTTCAGAAAACAGTAGTGGGAGTATGGTAGAACTGGAAGTGATTCCAGAACCACAAACGATTACTGAAGATTTGATAAGGAACCTAAAAATTCAATCTGGATTGACATTCCATTGGCCACTCCGCAGATATGGTGGGTAACCTCAGGAACCCGAGAGGTACTCCGGTAGTCTCAAGTACGGTGACAGGGAGGTTCTTGTTTACCCACACTTGCCATTGCTGTTGTTCCAGGTTGCGAGACTCGGCGGGAGGATGAGTATAGCGTCGTTCTAAACTAGCTTTAGAAGTGTACGTATATATGACTCTGCCACAGGGTTGTCGTAGTCAGTGGGAGCAGCGGAAGCATTGGTGGACAGGTAGCTTATGTCTATTTATAGACTGAAGCACCAGTAGCGGAGATAGATCATCTATTTCTGATGTGACAGTCATAGGTTTGACTTCATCAGAATAGGGGATGGATCTATTGAGAAGGTAGTAGGGAGTGATGTCCTGGTATTTGGATGACATACACAGAGTAGGAAGTGATATTCCTATACTACAATCGGTTATACTTTGGTCGTCACACAGTAGTTTCTCCACATGGGACTTGGACATTATATCAAACATACTGGTTACTAGATCTATGGTTTTAGATCTAGATTTGGGTGGTTTCCCAATCAGGGTACTGTCACGACCCGAGAGTTTCGACTCGTGACCGGCACTTAACCACGCAACGTCTACAGGCGTAACGTGGCTAAGTAAGCCGAACCCAGAAATCAAAACCAATAAATATAGAGTGATTTAAAACATTTTCGTAAAAACAGTCATGCATGTCCGAAAAACATTTTATTAATTTAGTAGAAATCCTTTTAAGTTCAAGAGTTATAACTTTTATAATTTTGGCAACATTTCCTTTTTAAAACATTTGCTCTGCAAGTCGGGTAAAAGCAAGGTGTGGCGGAAATAACAAGTGAAATGAATAAAGCATCACAAATATGATATACGACGCCGTAGCGAAAAATACACAGTAAAGTAAGGACAATATCACAAAAGGTAAGACTGCATAAAATAAAGCCGGCTCATATGCGAGCTCGACACCAGAGTATAAAATCATACATATCGTCCTCACAACTGTCTCTAAGTCAATACAGAAAGGTAGATGGAGAATACTAGATACATCAATATACAACTGAAAGATAACAGATACCATACAAAAACCCACCTATCAGCAAAAAGGCTAACTCGCCTCAGAAGGGGTATCTGTGCCAAAAGATGCGGTAAACAGCCAGCCGCGACTACTCCCAAGGGCAACCTGCAAATACTGTGGCACAACGGGGGTGAGTTGCCAACTCGTGAATAGAGATAACATATAAAGGTGATCGCGAGCATGCACATATAGCGTGGCTCTACTAATGCCAGCAGATGATATCAATGCATGCCAAACAGTGGATGCAATAATAATACAAGTGCTCTATCAGGTAAATACTACAGGATGAGATACATAGCAATCAATACTGAGCATGGGATAAATAACATCTATATGGAATATGTCAACATGGAAAACAATAGGCGGTGCCTCAGGCTGCACCCAAATCCCAAATATACTCAGGCGCCGGCACTCCCATCGGCCCTCAAATCCTGTATACCTCTGAGAAATCACGAGTGCCCAACATCGACACCCAAAACATCATCAAATACTCGTGTCCAACATCGACACGCAAATCCTCATATATCGGGCTCCGTCAGTCCGGATCAGCCCACGGGGTCCGTCTGCGGTGTCGGCCCTCGGCCCCGGCAGTACGGGTCATCCCGCAACCATCTCTCGACTCTGGCCAGTATCCTCCGGACAACTGCCAGGTCCAACCAATCACCGGTAGGTACTCGCCCACCTCCAGGCTCAATCGGCAAAACCCATCGATCATCTCGCCGAGGGGAACCATACCGGGCCCACCACGAACCCGCAAACGGAACATCCACTCCTCGAATCGGGTTTCAAGCACACGTCTCAGCACCGAGAAAAACGCGTGGTGGACACACCAAAATATCATATCACGAGGTACCGGGTTTTCAAAATAGTGCATCTTTTCTTAAATATTTCCACGGTCCTCAAAACCAGAAATCACATGAAAATCCATCACCAATAAGTCAATCCAATGCGAGGTACAATGTAAATCAATCCATGGTATGGGTATAAGGGGAAAACCGCTTTTAAAATAGTTCTCGTTCTTAAAGATGTCATGCGGCTCCCAATTTCTAGAAAATCATAACCAATCATATGTAAGATGAACTACAGCAATATAATCATGGCAGCTCTACAGTGAGTGTGGCATGGCAATTACTAACGGTGTGTGTGTAGCATGCAAATAGTGCCCGTGCAACATAAGCCGTTAGTAATAGTGCGGTGTTCTATCCGTTCTAAGCATATATATATAAATACAGCAGGGAATGCAATATGCGATGACAGTCCATGGGGTAAATGCAATAAATAATAATAAGGTCTTATCAGCCCTGACGCATAACGCCATGCGGGCGATATCCCCGTAGATGTGAAATCTACTCACCGAAGTCTCGCGCTAAGTGTAGCCGACGACTTGCTTGCCCTTCTTTGCAACGTCCGCCTCACTGGCCTGCGAACCTAGAATCACATAACATATATCACACATAAGCTCAATTTCACAGAAACGCGACATTACAGTCCAACTAGAAACCCGTGTCGCAAACCAATCGCGCGTGTGCGCGATACGCTAAAACGTGTGATCACGCGCCTGAAACTACCCCGACGCGTCGCGATACGCAGAAACCCAAACCTACTCACGTATCACGCGTGTCGCGAAGGTTTAGAAAAACGGCAAAATAGGTATTTGGTCCCAGATTTCTATACAGAGCTAAACTTACAAAAATATATATCACAGAACCCTACACACTAGCAGACATCTACAGGACCAAACCCTAACCCAAACCCTACCCATCTGGCCGCAATTGGCGGCCAGAATGAAGAAATTGGCGGCCAAAGGGGTGAATTAGGGGGTCGGGTTCTAGCTAGGGTATCAGCACCTACCCACTATACTGCAGTCTTCTCAAATTCAAACTGAACTCATCGGGTCAAAAGCAGTTCCAGAAAACCTCAATTTTGCACAATACGATAAATTGCATCAATTAGAGAAACTGGTGGTATTTTAGTGCAATTGGGGTTAAACTAGGTTAATATGGTCTCAACAACCCACTAACAACCTACTGAAACCAATTCTCACCACATTAGCACAAGGTTCACACTAAACACCCCATATCGCACTAAAACGCAACAAAAACCACTAACCGAAGCAAAACTACTCTAACCAAGCAAACTAGGGAGTAAGTTAACGAAATATA
This sequence comes from Agapanthus africanus, assembly GCA_030015575.1. Classification (NCBI taxonomy): domain Eukaryota; kingdom Viridiplantae; phylum Streptophyta; class Magnoliopsida; order Asparagales; family Amaryllidaceae; genus Agapanthus; species Agapanthus africanus. Next base: position 185,746,025 of record JASDDO010000024.1, read on the forward strand.
CCTCATACTTAACCCTAGGGAGCTGGAGGAAGAAGAAGAGATGATGGGAAGGGGCTGCACTTGGTGCTGGTGCTGCTGCTGCTCACTGTGCTGCTGCTACTACTCTCTGCTGCTGCTGCTAATGCCTCTGGCTGCTGCTGCTGCTTCAGGCTTCAGTTTGGTGCTGTTGCTGTGCTTGCTGCTGTGGCTGCTGCTGGGGGTTTGGGAGAGGTAAGTGTGTGTGTGAGTGTGTGTGAGATTTGAGAGAAACAAAGAAATGAGAGGAAACAATTATCACCCAATTGTCAACCCTCCTCTCTCTCTCTTCATTAATGGCAAGCATGGCTTGAGCCATGATGCCCTCTCTCTCTCTCTCACAAGTCAACACCCAAAACAAATTCAAATTAAAGTAACTTTTAATTAACTACTTAAACTCACTTAAAAACCCAAAAGACTTAATCCCATGATTAACCCACCATGGTCACTAATCATGGTAAAAACTCATTTAAAAAAAACCCTAGTTTACATGCACATGTGTGTGCAAGCCTAGGAAAATTTTAGAAAAATATTTATTAAATTAGGAAAAATATTTGAAACACAATTTGGTAAACTTTTTATTAAAACCCATTATTTAAATATAATTAGTCACTAAACAAATCCTAAGGTGTTACAATCTCTCCCCCTTAAAGAAATTCGTCCCCGAATTTCAAAAATCTAACTACACGTACCTTCAAAAAGATGGGGATACGTCCTCATCATCTCGCTTTCGGTCTCCCAAGTGACCTCCTCACGGTTCTGACCATGCCAAAGTACCTTAACTGATGGAATGTCCTTCGATCTCAACCTCTTCACTTGTCGATCCAAAATCATCACCGGCTGCTCTGCATAGGAAAGGTCGCGCTCAAGCTGGATCGTCGGGTGCTGAATCGCGTGCGAAGGATCATGAAGATATCTGCGGAGCATCGAGACATGAAATACGGGGTGCACATCTGGAAAGCTGGGCGGAAGGGCTAAACGGTAGGCTACTGCACCAACACGCTCGAGGATCTCGAAGGGGCCCACATACCTGGGACCGAGCTTCCCCTTCTTCCCAAACCTCATCACACCTTTCATCGGGGAGACCCTCAAGAAAACATGATCACCAACAAAAAACTCAAGTCTGCGTCTCCGACGGTCTGCATAAGATCTCTGCCTACTCTGTGCTGCTCTCATCCTATCGCGAATCAACTGGATCTTCGCTGTCGTCTCCTCAACAATCTGTAGCCCTAAGATACTGCTCTCACTGAGCTCTGTCCAACAGGCGGGCGACCTGCATCTCCTCCCATAAAGAGCCTCAAACGGTGCCATCTGAATGGTCTCCTGGTAGCTGTTATTGTAGGAGAACTCTACTAAGGGTAAGTGATGATCCCAGCTACCACCGAAATCCAATACACAAGCTCTGAGCATGTCCTCGAGAGTCTGAATGGTCCGCTCTGACTGTCCGTCGGTCTGCGGATGTAAACCCGTGCTGAAACTCAAGCGAGTGCCCAAAGCCTCCTGAAGCCTCTGCCACAGTCTACTGGTAAACTGGGTGCCTCTGTCGGACACAATACACGTCGGGACTCCGTGTAGTCGCACAATCTCGTCGATGTAGATCTGGGCATACTGAGTAAATCCGAAAGTCGTCTTCACTGGTTGGAAGTGAGCCGCTTTCGTCAAACGATCCACGATCACCCAGATGGAGTCATACCCCCGACTAGTCCTGGGTAGACCCACCACGAAATCCATCGAAATCTGTTCCCATTTCCACTCCGGAATGGGTAACGGCTGTAGCTCTCCCGCGGGCCTCTGGTGCTCAGCCTTGACTTGCTGACAAGTCAGGCATCTCGACACGAAATCTGCGATGTCCCTCTTCATTCCGTCCCACCAATAAACATCTCTCATATCATGATACATCTTGGTGGAACCGGGATGGACGCTATATACCGATCGATGTGCCTCCTCAAGAATCTCGCGCCTCAGTCCCTCAGCATCTGGTACGCACAGTCTGACTCCAAACCGTAGTACCCCCTGATCATCGATCACGATCTCGGAAAATCTGCCCTGTCCAATCTGTGCCATGATCTCTGAACATCGGTCATCACTGAGCTGTGCCTCACGTATACGATCGATCAACTGTGGGTGTGCACGGACATGCGCTATCTGTCCTCCAATCGGCGTGAACTCGAAATGTACTCGGCTGTCGCATAATATCTGCCAATCTGCTGACGACTGCCCCTGTACTGCGCTCAAACAAGATAGACTACTCCCGGGCCTCCTGCTCAAAGGATCCGCCACCACATTTGCCTTGCCCGGGTGATATAAGATCTCGCAGTCGTAATCCTTCACTAACTCCATCCATCGGCGCTGTCGAAGGTTCAGGTCCCGCTGCTGAAATATGTATTTCAGACTCTTGTGATCCGTGAATATCTGGCATGACTCGCCGTATACGTAATGTCGCCAGATCTTAAGTGCAAAGACCACTGCAGCCATCTCCAAGTCATGAGTGGGGTAGTTTTGTTCATGTTTCTTCAATTGTCACGAGGCATACGCGATCACCTTGTCATGCTGCATCAAAACGCACCCTAGCCCCACTCGAGAGGCATCACAAAAGACCACAAATCCGCCCAATCCGGAAGGTAACGATAACACCGGTGCCGTCGTCAGCCGAGTCCGCAACTGCTGAAAACTGTGCTCGCACTCCTCCGTCCAATCGAAAGGAACTCCCTTCTGGGTCAACCCGGTCAACGGTGTAGCAATACGTGAGAAGTCCTGCACAAAACGTCTGTAGTAACCGGCCAACCCCAAAAAGCTGCGAATCTCCGTCACCGATGTGGGTCTGGGCCAACGCTGAACGACCTCGATCTTCCTCGGGTCTACACATATACCGTCTCGTGAAATCATGTGTCCCAAGAAATCTACGCCGTCCAGCCAAAAATCACACTTGGAGAATTTCGCATAAAGCTTGTGCTCCCTCAAGGTCTGCAATGTAATCCGCAGGTGCTGCTCGTGCTCCTCACTACTCCGGGAATACACCAAGATATCGTCAATGAAGACTATGATGAACAGATCCAAATATGGCCGGAAAATATGGTTCATCAAGTCCATGAATGCTGCTGGCGCATTGGTGAGTCCGAACGACATCACCAAAAACTCGTAATGGCCGTAGCGCGTACGGAAAGCTGTCCTGGGAATGTCCTCCTGCCGAACCCGCAACTGATGATAGCCCGATCGTAAATTGATCCTCGAAAAGTACCCTGCCCCCTGAAGCTGGTCGAACAAATCGTCGATGCGCGGCAAAGGATACCTGTTCCGCACTGTCACCCTGTTCAGCTACCGGTAGTCGATACACAGACGCGAACTGCCGTCCTTCTTCTTGACGAACAGGACTGGAGCACCCCAAGGAGAAACACTGGGTAGAATAAGTCCCTTATCCAGCAAATCTTGCAACTGACCCTTCAACTCTCGAAGTTCCGCCGGGGCCATCCGATAAGGCGGTATGGAAATAGGCCCCGAGCCAGGAACCAAATCAATACAGAAAGAAATGTCGCGCTAGGGCGGCAACCCTGGAAGCTCGGCAGGGAACACATCAGGAAACTCGCAAACAACCGGAACCTGATCCAATGGGACCTCTGTAGTGCGAGCATCGCAAACATAGGCGAGAAATCCCTGACATCCCTTCCTCAAAAGCTGTCCAGCGCGAAAAGAAGAAATCACACTGTGAGGGGCGGCACCACGGTCCCCCAACACAACAAAAACCGACTCACCGGGAAAGCAGAATCTAACTGTCTTCTCACGGCAGTCCACAGAAGCATAGCACGTGGCTAACCAATCCATGCCCAGAAGAACGTCGAAGTCCAACATCTCAAGAAGGATCAAGTCGACAGGCAACTCTCTCTCGCCAATACAGACGGTACAGGATCGGAACACGTGCCTAGCAACAAACGACTCTCCCACAGGAGTGGTCACCACAAGCGGCTGATCAAGCAACCCGGACTCTCTACCTAAATTCGGCACAAAGTGTGTGGATACGTACGAGTGTGTGGATCCGGGATCGAACAATACATGTGCATCAACTGTACAAACAGGAAGGATACCTGAAACCACTGCATTGGACGCCTGCGCGTCCTGATGCGTCAAAGCAAAGACCCATGCCTGTCCACCACCTGTAACTGACTGCCCTCTGCCTCGGTCATCTCGTCCTCTCTGAGCAACTCCTCCACGGCCACGACCTCGCTGTGTATGAGTCTGGCGCGGAGCAACGGTAGGTACAACGGGCAACGCCCTCTGGGGTGGTGAAGGTGGTAAAGTAACAAGCGGTGCTACCGCCTCCCTCCGGTGTGTCTCGGGACAATCTCTAACGAGGTGAAGTAGGCTGCCGCATCTAAAGCAACCCGGCGGCGACTGCTGACTCTCTCGTGGATATGAACTAAACATCTGGCTTCGTCCCGAATCTCTGCCACTCCCCGTACCTGGACGATACCTGTCGCGGCGTCTGAATATCTGTCTCCGTGCGGATATACCAGTACGAACTCTCTTCGGCTCTGGGACTGCCGAAGTCTCAGCAAGGTGCTCCTCGACTACTAGGGCTGCGTCTACAGCTGCTGCATAGGTCTCGTAGTGCTGCGCGCTGATCGTGAGGAACAGTGGTGTAAGCAAGCCTCGAACAAATCTCTTGACTCGCAACTCCTCAGTAGCCACCAAATATGGGGCATAGACTGCCAACTCTGTAAACAACACGTCATACTCTGCCACTGTCATCCCTGGCGTCTGGCGCAAGGACTCAAATCTGCGTGCTCGGGCATCCCTAACACTCTGGGGAACGAAACGGGCTAGAAATACTGTCACGAACTCCGTCCAGGTCATAGGAGGAAGACCTGCTGCTCTGCCCTTCTCAACTGAATCACACCACTTCTGCGCAAGACCTTCTAGACGAAAGCTCGCGAACTCAACCCATCTCGTATCTGCGCATCTGAGGGAACGGCATATCCGGGCCATCCTGTCGATGAAAGACCGTGGGTCCTCGGCTGTATCGGTGCCTGTGAAGACCGGAGGCTTCAGCCTCATGAACTCTGATAGCGAAACTGTAATCACCTCTGTGGCTGCAGGGACAACTGGCTGTGCGGTAGGTACCATCGCGGTCTCTGGAACAGGTGGAGCTACCTCTGGTCGCTGGGCTCGAAGCGTCTCAACTAGCGATCCTATCATCTTGCGCATCTCCTGCATGCTAGATCCCACCGTCTGGCGCATCTCCTGCATACCAGCCCCTAGCGTGGCGATCTGATCTGTCACGGCAGGAACAGCCTGCTCGGGTACAACCGGCGTACTGCCCGGATCAGTCCTCGTCTCGGACGAGTCAACTCGAATCTCGGCCCTCGCGGCCGCTCTCTGCGCCCTCGTAGTCTTTGGCGGCATAATGGCTGAAAGAAAATTAGGATTCGATAAGAACACGGAAATCGAATCGCAGGAATGTATGCATTCGAGAAAGAATTTAAATCAACAAGTCCTAAGGTCGCGTAGGCGGAGTACCGTGTCGTGAGTATGCCGCGGAACATACGCACGCTACGCTACCCTGCTGCAGCTACCTACTCCATCATACCAGGGTCATCCTACACTCCGAAGGTAAAACCTACGCTCTGATACCAACTTTTTCACGACCCAAGAGTTTCGACTCGTGACCGGCACTTAACCACGCAACGTCTACAGGCGTAACGCGGCTAAGTAAGCCGAACCCAGAAATCAAAACCAATAAATATAGAGTGATTTAAAACATTTTCGTAAAAACAGTCATGCATGTCCGAAAAACATTTTATTAATTTAGTAGAAATCATTTTAAGTTCAAGAGTTATAACTTTTATAATTTTGGCAACATTTCCTTTTTAAAACATTTGCTCTGCAAGTCGGGTAAAAGCAAGGTGTGGCAGAAATAACAAATGAAATGAATAAAGCATCACAAATATGATATACGACGCCGTAGCGAAGAATACACAGTAAAGTAAAGACAATATAACAAAAGGTAAGACTGCATAAAATAAAGCCGGCTCACATGCGAGCTCGACACCAGAGTATAAAATCATACATATCGTCCTCACAACTGTCTCTAAGTCAATACAGAAAGGTAGATGGAGAATACTAGATACATCAATATACAACTGAAAGATAACAGATACCATACAAAAATCCACCTATCAGCAAAAAGGCTAACTCGCCTCAGAAGGGGTATCTGTGCCAAAAGATGCGGTAAACAGCCAGCCGCGACTACTCCCAAGGGCAACCTGCAAATACTGTGGCACAACGGGGGTGAGTTGCCAACTCGTGAATAGAGATAACATATAAAGGTGATCGCGAGCATGCACATATAGCGTGGCTCTACTAATGCCAGCAGATGATATCAATGCATGCCAAACAGTGGATGCAATAGTAATACAAGTGCTCTATCAGGTAAATACTACAGGATGAGATACATAGAAATCAATACTGAGCATGGGATAAATAACATCTATATGGAATATGTCAACATGGAAAACAATAGGCGGTGCCTCAGGCTGCACCCAAATCCCAAATATACTCAGGCGCCGGCACTCCCATCGGCCCTCAAATCCTGTATACCTCTGAGAAATCACAAGTGCCCAACATCGGCACCCAAAACATCATCAAATACTCGTGTCCAACATCGACACGCAAATCCTCATATATCGGGCTCCGTCAGTCCGGATCAGCCCACGGGGTCCGTCTGCGGTGTCGGCCCTCGGCCCCGGCAGTACGGGTCATCCCGCAACCATCTCTCGACTCTGGCCAGTATCCTCCGGACAACTGCCAGGTCCAACCAATCACCGGTAGATACTCGCCCACCTCCAGGCTCAATCGGCAAAACCCATCGATCATCTCGCCGAGGGGAACCATACCGGGCCCACCACGAACCCGCAAACGGAACATCCACTCCTCGAATCGGGTTTCAAGCACATGTCTCAGCACCGAGAAAAACGCGTGGTGGACACACCAAAATATCATATCACGAGGTACCGGGTTTTCAAAATAGTGCATCTTTTCTTAAATATTTCCACGGTCCTCAAAACCAGAAATCACATGAAAATCCATCACCAATAAGTCAATCCAATGCGAGGTACAATGTAAATCAATCCATGGTATGGGTATAAGGGGAAAACCGCTTTTAAAATAGTTCTCGTTCTTAAAGATGTCATGCGGCTCCCAATTTCTAGAAAATCATAACCAATCATATGTAAGATGAACTACAGCAATATAATCATGGCAGCTCTACAGTGAGTGTGGCATGGCAATTACTAACGGTGTGTGTGTAGCATGTAAATAGTGCCCGTGCAACATAAGCCGTTAGTAATAGTGCGGTGTTCTATCCGTTCTAAGCATATATATATAAATACAGCAGGGAATGCAATATGCGATGACAGTCCATGGGGTAAATGCAATAAATAATAATAAGGTCCTATCAGCCCTGACGCATAATGCCATGCGGGCGATATCCCCATAGATGTGAAATCTACTCACCGAAGTCTCGCGCTAAGTGTAGCCGACGACTTGCTTGCCCTTCTTTGCAGCGTCCGCCTCACTGGCCTGCGAACCTAGAATCACATAACATATATCACACATAAGCTCAATTTCACAGAAACGCGACATTACAGTCCAACTAGAAACCCGTGTCGCAAACCAATCGCGCGTGTGCGCGATACGCTAAAACGTGTGATCACGCGCCTGAAACTACCCCGACGTGTCGCGATACGCAGAAACCCAAACCTACTCACGTATCACGCGTGTCGCGAAGGTTTAGAAAAACGGCAAAATAGGTATTTGGTCCCAGATTTCTATACAGAGCTAAACTTACAAAAATATATATCACAGAACCCTACACACTAGCAGACATCTACAGGACCAAACCCTAACCCAAACCCTACCCATCTGGCCGCAATTGGCGGCCAGAATGAAGAAATTGGCGGCCAAAGGGGTGAATTAGGGGGTCGGGTTCTAGCTAGGGTATCAGCACCTACCCACTATACTGCAGTCTTCTCAAATTCAAACTGAACTCATCGGGTCAAAAGCAGTTCCAGAAAACCTCAATTTTGCACAATACGATAAATTGCATCAATTAGAGAAACTGGTGGTATTTTAGTGCAATTGGGGTTAAACTAGGTTAATATGGTCTCAACAACTCACTAACAACCTACTGAAACCAATTCTCACCACATTAGCACAAGTTTCACACTAAACACCCCATATCGCACTAAAACGCAACAAAAACCACTAACCGAAGCAAAACTACTCTAACCAAGCAAACTAGGGAGTAAGTTAACGAAATATACCTCATACTTAACCCTAGGGAGCTGGAGGAAGAAGAAGAGATGAAGGGAAGGGGCTGCACTGGGTGCTGGTGCTGCTGCTGCTCACTGTGCTGCTGCTACTACTCTCTGCTGCTGCTGCTACTGCCTCTGGCTGCTGCTGCAGCTTCAGGCTTCAGTTTGGTGCCGTTGCTGTGCTTGCTGCTGTGGCTGCTGCTGGGGGTTTGGGAGAGGTAAGTATGTGTGTGAGTGTGTGTGAGATTTGAGAGAAACAAAGAAATGAGAGGAAACAATTATCACCCAATTGTCAACCCTCCTCCTCTCTCTCTTCATTAATGGCAAGCATGGCTTGAGCCATGATGCCCCCCTCTCTCTCTCACAAGTCAACACCCAAAACAAATTCAAATTAAAGTAACTTTTAATTAACTACTTAAACTCACTTAAAAACCCAAAAGACTTAATCCCATGATTAACCCACCATGGTCACTAATCATGGCTCATTTAAAAAAAACCCTAGTTTACATGCACATGTGTGTGCATGCCTAGGAAAATTTTAGAAAAATATTTATTAAATTAGGAAAAATATTTGAAACACAATTTGGTAAACTTTTTATTAAAACCCATTATTTAAATATAATTAGTCACTAAACAAATCCTATGGTGTTATTAGACAGCATTCTAAGAGTATTTAGAATGGACGACTCCTGGCACGGTAGTGTACCTGCAGGTAATGGAGTCACCCTCTCTAAAGGTGTTTTACAGACTAAAGGGGAGAGGGATGTGCATGATTGACAGATCACTTGCTCAGGCAATTGAGTCAATCATGAGATGTCAAGTACCACACCAGATGTTGTTCTTGCACTAGATGCAATAAGTTGACATTGATCCAATCCTAGAGAAACAGTCGGAAGCAGTTTTAGAACATAAGTGAATGTTCTAGGGATATGATAACGACAGCCTCATTCGGGAGACAGTTATTATTCCAGGCTTCTAAGGTGACAAGGACGACAGGGAGGTTGTCAGAGTTATAGTTTTTCCTTCTGACGAGGGGCAGTATTTTGGACAGGTGGTCCAAGCCAATACTGAGGGTGGCATGGCGTAGGAGACTGATTAAGTTCAGTTGACGATACAGTCTAAGAAGTTTGGATTTGGAGTTCATTTATGAGCTAGGTCCCATCAGAAATCCAGACACATTCTAAGACAGGTATTGCTCATTTCGGGAGATGGTTTTGTCCGCGAACTTGAGATGATAGAGAGACATAGAAAGAGACATCAAAGCGGATCCACTCACTGAGGCTATTCCTCGAACGCAAAAGTTTCGCAAACGAGTTTTGTGAGACTGACTAGTAGAGGAGTTGGGTGTTCGGTATCACACGGGCTGTGAGTATGCGACATCGCAATAATTAGCCTTGAGTGCAAGTAGGAGATAGTGCCCTCAGAGTCAATTATTGGATCACAGGAACGTGATTGCAATGATTGATGGAGGACCTATCCCAGGAGGACAGTCTTACTCGAGATGATAGTATGCTATCTGGTTTATCTTTATCATCGTGTACTGCTTTAGATGACCTGACAGGTCGCTATTACACGTTGATAGAGCCCCTAGGATTCTTGCTTGACTGCCAGCAGTATGAGGGCAATCATATACGTGAGAGCTGGCAGTCTATAAGCACATCCTTAAAAGGTCCCTAGCATGGGAGTTTCGAGACAGGGCATCGATACTCCAGAGTAGACTAGTGTATACAGTCGAGACCCCGACGAGGGGCGGTGGCCGGTCTCACAAGCCACTGGTGTCAGTTGGTTCACCTAAGATGTATACAGGTGCTCATTGGGTTATGAGTACACCGGACAGGACTCGCCGGGAACATGCTAGTTGGTCTTATACCTGACGTCAGATAGCAGTCCCCTGGTGACATGTGTACAGGTTAGTTCATCGACCGGGGGATCATTGTTCATATCAGAATATTGCATTTTATACCGCCCATTCTTACGCTCGTGTGTTTATAGGTAGGTACTTTTAATCCGTGTTTGTTACATGTTTACAGAATACAGGTTTTTAGTCCAAATATTGTAAATCAAGATAAAATCTCCACAGTTACGCCAAATGCAGAACATCTGTCGACAGCAGATAAAAGCCGGGTTCCAGTCATCCATATCCGTCCAGTGCCGAGTACCGGTTCCCGATACAAGACATGTGACAGTGGTCATTCATGTCTGGGACAAGCACAGAGCACGAGGTGGGCTGCACAAGAATCAATGGGTGCGCGGAGCTCGAGGGAGAGATAAAGTCAAAAGTAGCATGCAATCTTGGACTTAGAATTCTGAAAATATTCTGGAATTATTATAAGAAAATATATGTACCAAACAGCTGGAAAAAGCCAACCAGGAACCCACAGAAAACCCCACAGTCCAATTCAACCGTACGGCCGCGCATGCGCGGCCAATAGGGGCTATTGGCGGCGCATGCGCGGCTAAGTGGGCGCCGCATCTGCAGGATTTTGGGGGGTAGTTTTGGTACTTCATGTTGAGTCTGCTGGTTGCCCTAAAACCCCATTTCCTTGCCTATAAATACAGCAGTTTTGAGCACAACCAAGTGAGCAATTTTTGAGTTTTGTTTTAGCCTCATTTTTGTTAGTTTCTTTCTTCTTCTTCTTCATTCCTCCATAAAATTGTAGTGAGAGCTTTTGAGTGGATGTTAATGAAGATGAGGTTGTTTTATCTTTCTTGTTAGTTTGCTCCCCCTTGAGATTTCTGCTTTCTCTTGCTCATTCAATCTCTTCATTGAGGTTGAATGGTTAAGAGTTAGTTATTGATCTCAAGGGTCGTATTTTCTCACGGGCTAGCACTTCACTTCACATGCGCTTTCTACCCTTCCCTTGATCTTGCAAGTTCTTCATTGAGCTTGCAAGTTTAAGGGTTGGCTATTGAGCACATGCTTGGCTTGGGTCCTAGTTCCGTATTCTTTTTATTACCCGCTTTTTATTACTTGTCTTTTTATTACTTGCATTTTATTTCATGCATTTTATTCATGCTCTTTAATACTTGTATCTTTTCTTTTCTTTGTTCTTTTCTTTTTGTTCTCTTTTATTCGTTTTGTGAATGTTGTAATTATTATTGTTAAGAAGAAATAAGGTATTGTAAGTTAACACATTTCTTTACCAATTCCTTTTCCCGTTATTTTCCATTTGAACTTCGCCCAAACCATACGCAAGCGCTCCGTTAGGCACCGTACCCTGACAAGGTAACGGTGATTCCTAACCACGACCGGTTGCGTTCGGTTTGGCCGGAGGCGAAAGCAAGAGACAAGAACGGAAGGACAAGGGTAAATAAGCCGGATTCCACGAATACCGCGCTTAAATCCCCTAATCCACGTTGTTGCCGATTGTCTAGCTTCAATTGGTCAAGACTCGGCTCAAAGGTTTTGAGTACGGATTTCTTAGCTTACAATCTCGTATTTTTCTTAACAACTTTATACTTGCAGATAAACACATAGGTTAGACAAAACAAACTCATACAGATTCTTTATTGACTCGTCTAAAACAAGAAGGTAAGATAACACCATCTCCCTGTGGACCGACCCGTGCTCACCGGCTAGCTGCAAAGCGACACCGTCCTGATCGCGGTTACACTTAAATTCTTTGAACATCCGACACGCCAAAAGCGTGCGATCAAATGGCACCGTTGCCGGGGAGACGGTAGCGTATTTTCTTTCTTGTTATTCGAGTTAATATTCTTTTTGTATATATTTATTAAAAAAAAATTCTTTTTGTTTTTTTTGGACAATATTTTTGTGGGCAAGTGTGCAGATTTTTTGCAAGTTTGCAAACTGCAATTGTGGGAGCAAAGTGTACATTCAAAGTTAAGGTGATTACGGAGTACAGTGCCAAAGATCCGGGTAGTTTGACCCGCGCAAGCGAACCTTTCAAGCTTACCGGACTCGATTCAACGGGGGTTTCTTAACCCAAAACTTAAACGGTACGTACGTTACTAACACCTTCTTCTCAAATCCGACGCTTCCAATATACTATTCTTTTGCAGGATTCTTTGCAAGTTCGCTAGCAAACGCCAAAATTGACTAACCCGTATTTGTTGCAGCGCCGCGCTTAAACTAAAAAACGATTGTTTGATTCTTTATAAGAATTTTTTGAATTGCGCATTGCATACTTTAATACGGACTTAAGGGCAAGCGAACCCCACAACATACGGTAAAGGATTTCATCACCTTTTCCGTGGCCCACAAATCACGAACTTGAGCATAACGTTTACCCACACAAATTTTAAAAGAAATTAGACTTTAAGCCTTAAGGACTTCGCGCTCACTAGGAGAAGTTAACTGTGTTTAGAACCTTGCTTAAAGGTATATTGTTTACGGGGTGTCTAGGAAAGTGTTAACGGCGAAACCGCCAAAAGAGAAAGGGTTATTTAATTAAGGAACTTCGCGAAAGCGTTGGAAAACCTCCCCTTATCTCTGCACTTACCTGGCCTCGTGATCAGTGTATCTTGAGCCTGTTTCTCGACACAGTTTTACTTCGACAATCAAGTTCTGGAGCAGGTCTAGTTGACCTAGGTTAACCCTAGAACGATTAGGTGTGTGGTATTTTTTGTGTCGTCATTATTTTTTGTCCATATTCTTTTTGTGTATACTTCATTCTTTTGTTAATAAAAAAAAAATCACATCCTTTTCCCCTCCCTTTTCTCTACCTTTTTCTCTCTCTCTTCATATCATGGGTACTCCACCTCGCAAAACTCTTGCCGAACTTTGGTACCCACAACCAGACATCACTTCTTACGGTTCTTGCTTTGGCCGAACATCGAACGATCCCTCCATGCCCAAAGTTTCACTGAAAGATCGCATAGCAGCGTCTAGGACAAACACTTGCACTCCTCATTCCACTTCGTATCAACCGTTTCAAACATTCACTCCCGCTTATGTTGATACCCCTTCTGCAAGTCGTCCTTTGTCCATCGCTGAACGTATTGAACAATCCCGCAGCCGATCTTTCACTCCTTTCACCACTTCAAATTCTTGGGATCAACAATTCCATTCTCCGTCTTATCCACCTGTTGATCCCACTCCTGTCCAGCCATTCAATTCCTACCAATCCTACCCTACTTTTGCACCTTCCCTAGACATTGCTTCAGAACAGCCGTTTGGGAGTTTTCAGTTTCCAAATAACTTTGAATCTTTTACTGAAACCCCATCACAATCTATGTCTAGTCTGGAACAGTCCTTGGAAAATTTTAGGGTAGCGTCAAGCCAACAGATGATGGATTTGAATGCGTCCATGGCCGCCCTCATACAACCTAGTGATCCGGTAGCTAGTTTTCAACTAGCTCCTAATTTTTCAATGTATGATGAGGCGGCAGGATAGGCTGTGAATTTGAGTGGAGAGAGTGAGATATACCCCCTTCCAAATCAAACCTACCCGTCCCAAATTGAATCCCACAACTCCTGTTTTGAAAATCTATCGAGTATCCCATAAGATTTATCAATTGAAGATAGAATGATGAATGAGTTGTGCGACTTCGTAGTGTTTGATTTGCCCGATTGTGAAGGGTCTCTTCCAAGTGAAACCGATCCTAAACCTTTTGACCTTTACACCTCCACTTTAGAACCTGAATCGATTGATATCCATGCTTTTGTTGAGGTGTCAGAGAATTTTGATTTTCACTTGATCGAGAATATTGACGCAGGGAACATTTTGGATGATGAACCCGTAAATTTGGCTGAGTTTGTCTCTCCAAGTCATCATCCCGAGTCATTAAATGTTTTTCCTGAACCCCATATGCGTCCGGACTTTGATGAAATGTGCATGGATGTGCTAAATTTTGAGGAGAATTTTGAGGATAGTTTTGAGGATGAACCAGTTTTAATTGATGAGTCGGATTTTCCAATTCATCCTGTTCCTTTCACTGACTGTGTACACCCTCCAGAACCCTTAACCGATACCCTTCCTCAACCACTTCCCTCCATCCTTTCCATCGTTCCGATCTTGCAAGAACCCGTATCACTTACATTTCATATGTCTGGTTTACCAAGTTCGGCGTACCCATGGTTTCTCACGAACCTTGAGGGATTTGACCCAATCTCTCGACGGGTAAATATATTAGCACAATCGCTTTTTACACATCGCTCATCACAAATTGTGCTAATCTATTTACTCCATTTGCACCCTCAAGTTCGTACTCCACTTCTTTTTCCCTTCCGCCATTCTTCTTCTCATCTACCGAGACCGCATTCCACTTCTCTCCACAAGCGGTCTCGCGTATTTTCCATCTCTTTCCTCTTCACCTTCTTTCACCAACCACTGCTTTACCATGATAAAATCTTTGAATGGTTGGTGTTAACTTTTGGCCTGTGTAAGGCCTTGTATAGATTGATACTGTTCTTTCCCCCCTAATCCTGAATTTCAACGCTTAACAGTGGAAACACTGTTTTACTTAAGTTTGGGGGGGACATTTTTTTTGTATATATTTTTGTTTTCCTTTTTGTTTTGTATATAATTTGTTTTTAGGGAGCGCCGGCAATTTTGACCCTCTTAGTATAGCCTGACAGTGAGGGCACTGTCAAGTTTAAGTTTGGGGGTGTGCTCGGTAAGCTTTCTTCCTTCGCATTCATATGTATATTTTGCATCTGCATTTTAAAACCATAAAAACCCATAAAAATCAAAAATTTTCTAAAAATATAAAAACTTTTTGTCAAGTTAGCTTGTGGAAGAACTCTGATTCAACATTCGACGGTTTTTGTTTGAAAAAATAGGAATAACTAAATCCTATGTTTGGATTTTGAAAACCTGAAAGATAACTCTCCTTTGAAGTTAACTATAGCTGATATACGTCTTTACATTACACTACACGTGTTGTGAGTCTTAGAAATTAGATGACAAGTCTTTTATGTTTAAAAAAACTTTTAAATAGATAAATGATTTTCTGAGGATCAAATAGGTTTGTTCTGAAATAAGTAATATATCAAGAATAGTTTATGAAGTAAGTGAATATGAAGGAATGTTATTGATGCCTTAATTGGAACTAAGTCTGAAAAATAACCCATCGGAAATTTGATTGGAATGATTACACACCAAACTCACTAAACACGTCTTTTATCCAAAAAATAATTGAACTACCGGTTATATCTCCGTTCGTATTGAATCATCATGTTTTTCACGCCAAACTGTCTTTTGTTTTTGGACCTAGGTAACTTGAGTAATTAAGTCCGCTGGGGTGTTTCTACACCTAATGCCCTAAAACCAACTGGTTTGGGTGCATTGGCCCAAAGCTCGCTAAGAAGCCTAGAAAGTCCAAGATAAAAACAAAGTCAAGCAAGTGTTCTCTCCGAGTTAAAATTCCTAACGGTTCTTTGTGTGAGAATAATCTTGATAAAAGACAAGCTTTTATAAAAAATTTTAACGGAGATATGAAGGTTTTACTCTATGATAAAGACTATTGCACATTCACAGAGGTGTGTATGAAATGAAAACAAGAAAAAGGTGGAGTGAAGAATAAGACCTAGTTTTCTGTTAGGGAAAATAGAAATTCTGAAGTTGAAACTTTACTGGAAAACGAAACTTGAAAAATGCTTAACTCTCTATAAAACTTATGTGATCCTTTTAAAATTGTTATCTGGGCTTTATTGTGTGACATAATGACTTTATTCGACCTTTCGGGAACTTAACGACTCTATTTTTGCACTGCACGTAAAGACATATAAAATCTGTAGTTAAATAAGAAGAGAGATGTGAAAAATAAAGATTCGATAGTCTAAACTTAGGATTATAGAATTGTTATTTTCTAAAACAAAACTTTAGGACTTGAATCTTAGTTATTGTACAAAGCTAGCTTGACCGGATTTTGTGGGTAGTATCCGCTGAAAACCCTCAGGAGACAACACTCCTCCTACTAGGGACACCTAGAGGTTTAACGGCTTGTTGCACATGCTCAGTGCAATCGCGTTCCCTGCGAAAGTGCGGTTATCATTTTATTTTTGTGAATAATTGGTTTTGCTCGGGACGAGCAAAAGTTAAGTTTGGGGGTATTTGTTCATATCAGAATATTGCATTTTATACCGCCCATTCTTACGCTCGTGTGTTTATAGGTAGGTACTTTTAATCCGTGTTTGTTACATGTTTACAGAATACAGGTTTTTAGTCCAAATATTGTAAATCAAGATAAAATCTCCACAGTTACGCTAAATGCAGAACATCTGTCGACAGCAGATAAAAGCCGGGTTCCGCTCATCCATATCCGTCCAGTGCCGAGTACCGGTTCCCGATACAAGACATGTGACAGTGGTCATCCATGTCTGGGACAAGCACAGAGCACGAGGTGGGCTGCACAAGAATCAATGGGTGCGCGGAGCTCGAGGGAGAGATAAAGTCAAAAGTAGCATGCAATCTTGGACTTAGAATTATGAAAATATTCTGGAATTATTATAAGAAAATATATGTACCAAACAGCTGGAAAAAGCCAACCAGGAACCCATAGAAAACCCCACAGTCCAATTCAACCGTACGGCCGCGCATGCGCGGCCAATAGGGGCTATTGGCGGCGCATGCGCGGCTAAGTGGGCGCCGCATCTGCAGGATTTTGGGGGGTAGTTTTGGTACTTCATGTTGAGTCTGCTGGTTGCCCTAAAACCCCATTTCCCTGCCTATAAATACAGCAGTTTTGAGCACAACCAAGTGAGCAATTTTTGAGTTTTGTTTTAACCTCATTTTTGTTAGTTTCTTTCTTCTTCTTCTTCTTCATTCCTCCATAAAATTGTAGTGAGAGCTTTTGAGTGGATGTTAATGAAGATGAGGTTGTTTTATCTTTCTTGTTAGTTTGCTCCCCCTTGAGATTTCTGCTTTCTCTTGCTCATTCAATCTCTTCATTGAGGTTGAATGGTTAAGAGTTAGTTATTGATCTCAAGGGTTGTATTTTCTCACGGGCTAGCACTTCACTTCACATGCGCTTTCTACCCTTCCCTTGATCTTGCAAGTTCTTCATTGAGCTTGCAAGTTTAAGGGTTGGCTATTGAGCACATGCTTGGCTTGGGTCCTAGTTCCGTATTCTTTTTATTACCCGCTTTTTATTACTTGTCTTTTTATTACTTGCATTTTATTTCATGCATTTTATTCATGCTCTTTAATACTTGTATCTTTTCTTTTCTTTGTTCTTTTCTTTTTGTTCTCTTTTATTCGTTTTGTGAATGTTGTAATTATTATTGTCAAGAAGAAATAAGGTATTGTAAGTTAACACATTTCTTTACCAATTCCTTTTCCCGTTATTTTCCATTTGAACTTCGCCCAAACCATACGCAAGCGCTCCGTTAGGCACCGTACCTTGACAAGGTAACGGTGATTCCTAACCATGACCGGTTGCGTTCGGTTTGGCCGGAGGCGAAAGCAAGAGACAAGAACGGAAGGACAAGGGTAAATAAGCCGGATTCCACGAATACCGCGCTTAAATCCCCTAATCCACGTTGTTGCCGATTGTCTAGCTTCAATTGGTCAAGACTCGGCTCAAAGGTTTTGAGTACGGATTTCTTAGCTTACAATCTCGTATTTTTCTTAACAACTTTATACTTGCAGATAAACACATAGGTTAGACAAAACAAACTCATACAGATTCTTTATTGACTCGTCTAAAACAAGAAGGTAAGATAACACCATCTCCCTGTGGACCGACCCGTGCTCACCGGCTAGCTGCAAAGCGACACCGTCCTGATCGCGGTTACACTTAAATTCTTTGAACATCCGACACGCCAAAAGCGTGCGATCAATCATCATTTGTCTCGTGTGAGTTCCCACTGTACTTTGATTACTACCCTACCACGGCTCAAAGGAGTCGTGCAAACAGGTTTTAGTTGGGTACAGTCCCGAGCCACATGGAGGCAGTGAGCGGATCTTCAGGGGTTCGTCTCTCCCGGTATTGGGGGTAAGGTCGCGCTGTGTCTAGGAGAGCCATTACACGAAGCCCTCGGCCGAGGCGGGAGATTTACTGGTAGGTATTCCAGTAGTATCTCAGGGTGTTCTGGGCTACACTCCGACACGACTTGTACCGCTTTTGGGGGTCTGACTTTTACCAACCCCCTAGGCCCGCCATGCGATGCTCATAGACGAACGGACCAGACTGTACGGATATTGTCACTGACAGGCTCAGTAGGGTGTCAGGATGAGTTCACTCATCGACGTCCCTTTTTGGTCAATACCTGGTAGCCCGTTACGTATTGGCTTATACCTCTGACGTGCTAGTGGTTAAATCCACAACCAAGGTGTTGACGAGTCTTTAGAGTCCCCCACATTCAGTTACTCAAGCTTTCGGGCGAAAAGCTGTAGAGGCCGTATGGAGATATGGCAAGGTCCGATCAGATACGTGCGGTATTGCACGGATCAGGATCGGACAGTTAGTACTAGAGGCCGTATGGATATATGGCAGAGTTCGATCAGATACATGCGGTATTGCACGGATCAGGATCGAACAGATATTACTAGCCGGCTTTGGTTTAAGCCGGATCCTAGTATAGTACGGTGTAGAATTTGTCTCATTGCATTTGTATTTCGGTCGGAATACAAATGCGGGTGTGTATACACAGTATCGGGGTTTTCCTGTAATTTATTACGGGACCAGTTTTCTGGAGTTGCCAGTTTGCTTTCCGTTTCGGCCATTTTCATTTGTATCTTTCAATGGCCGAAGATTGGTGGAGGAGGGCTTATTTGCATTTGTGCAAATAAGCATTTGTGGAGGGTGTTCTTTGCATTTTATTGTATCATGATTATTCCTCCACCATTTGACTTATTCATTCCATCATGGTTGTTGATTAGTTGATGGAGTGTGGATTTGTTAGTGATCATGGCATGACTTTTGGAAGTGATGATTGTTGTTTGAGTGTTGGACTTTCCTAGCTATCATTTCTTTGCATGATAACCATTCCTCTCTCTCTCATGCATTATGGTGTGGCCTCTCTCATATTTTTGATACACTTTCTCATTCTCACTCTCCTCTCACACATGGCCGGCCATTGCTTAAAGAGGGGCTGCCCATATTTTGTGTGGTGGGATTTTTGGTCATCTAGCTTCACAAAAATCCCACAAGTTCCTTCTCCAAAAGCTTGTATCATTTCCTCCACCATATGGCAAGCTCCTACAACTCCAAATGAGACACAAGCCTCTACACTACATTCTATAGCAAACCTTGGGCACGTCGACTAGCCAGCTTCGTGCCCGAGTTGCCTCGGCATTGAGGTGGGAGCCCGTAAAAGATGTAGGCGATATGGTGCACTTCCGGCGACGAGGTGGAGACCGGACATTCCGCGGGAGATCGGGACGACGACGAGAAGACCGGAGGACTCGGATCACTCGGTATATTTCTGTTCCCCATCTTGTAGTTAGCTAGGACTAGTTAATGGTTCGATCCGGATATTAGTGCGCGGTGGTGCCAGTTCATGAAAAATTTAAGTATATCACCGCTTCCGCATTTTGGCCTCGGGATGGAGGCCGGGGCGCCGCCGTGCACTTACAGTTTCTGGAATTTAATTCTGTTGCATAAAAGGAATTTAATTCCTCACCAAAGAGCTCTGTTCTGAAGATCAAAAGGGCCCCTCAGGAATTTCATTCCTTGGTGATTCCGAGAACAATTTTCACAGGGTTTTTTCCTTGCTTGCACAAATTCAAATTTGTTGGGTATTTTAACAGAACTTGCTTTCTTTATGAGGATGTCAAGAGTTTTTTAAACTCCCGTGTCCGTTTAATGAGAATCTTTTTAGATTCTCATAATAAGCATTTTCTTGATCATTTTGATTATTAAACTCTCACTGATTTTCCTTTTCAGATACTATGGCCGTTTATTTGTATGATCTTGACGAAATGATCTCCTATGAAGACATTCGCGTATAAGGCCGCTGTCAAAACCAGGAGTTTACGGATGCTCAATGCGCTGAGGTTATGCGTCGCTTTGATGAATACAACGGTCGACTGCTTCCCCGTCGTTCCTCTCTATTAATGATCATCATGGGAGTGATTTGGGAAGCCCTTCTTGGATTTTATGAAGCCATGCCGCTTGAGGCACTTGATGATGCCGAAGACAAGGTACACTCAGTATATCTGATGGGCTTGATCTCGAAGAGGCGGTGGGATGGTCTTGTCGATATCTTGTATCAAGTTTTCCAACAGACGACGATAATCTCTGTCTATCAGAGGACGGATGACATTAACGAGAATCCTGACGCTTGCGCTTGTGAGAAGATGCACACGAAAATGGTCAGAGAAGCCAGAAGTATTTTACTCGGCCTTGCTTCTGAATTCCTCAATCCATGTCCAGGATCAAGTGTTTTACCATTGTAAACTTTTTCTTTTGTTTTTATACCACGTATAAGTTCTTGGAGTATGAATGACAAAACTTCCACTTTCCCTTTTTTTTTATGCTCATGTGTATTCTGCATTAAGTGTCGTTATACTGTTATTGGTGTTCACGTGTTTTATGCATGAGGCGCTGCTGGGGAGTTTAATCCTGAACCAGTGCCGGCGCTTACGGGTTATGCACGTGCGGTGCCGTTTTAGTTTTCAAAAGGGATCAATGCGGGTGCTCACGTGCCATGCACGTAAGACTTCGCTGATGAGGTCGTTTCGCCTCCCTACTCTAATTCCAATGAATTACCCTTTTCTTTTCCCATGCCCCCCGTTTTCCGTCCTTGGGAATAGCTCCACCATGCACGACGTTTTTTATGCATATCTTTGAATGCGTCTCTTTATAACCCGAGACTACATCTTCCTCTTTCTTCATAGAGAGAAAACCATTTAGACCTTAGGGTGATCATCTTGAGAAACAAACCAAAGGTTATGACTTGCAATTGTCCCCACGCTTGTCGGCAACCCTGGAAGGTGCCTATCGAGGAGATCATTCCTCGTTTTGCCGCGCGGTTAGCGGATCCTCTTCTCACTGATAGCCAATGTGACACGGCCCTGTACGAACTCCTGACCCGTAGGGGCTCTCCTTTTCCCATGGGTTCCATTTGGCTCAGGATGATTTTCTTGTCTGTGCTTGCTGATATTCCTCCTTATCCGGCAGAGATGACCCTGGCGATTCTTGATACGGAGGAGGACAAAATTTAGTGTTTCCATGAGGCACTCTTAATTACCCAGGCTTTGAAGGACCGCTCTGTTTATTTACCGAGTCATATAAGAGCCCGACGGGCTATCATGTCTGCTTTCGCTAATGAGCATGGCGTTAATCGGTAGGGAGCAACCCTTCGCGAAGACCGTCGCTTCGACATGGTAGAGAGGAAGAGAGGGAATTGGAGAACTTTGGATTTTGTTTTGTTAACTCCTGTATCTCTGATCCCATATTTGGTGATCCTTTCCCTGTAGAGTAGTATATTTATATCGATGTATTTTTCTTATTATCGACTGTTGAATGTTTTCTGTTGAATGCTTTCTATTCATCGTATATTCGTACGTGTATTGCGCCTCTGTACATGAGCTTTTATACTTTACCCTTAGGACTTTTCTTTTAAGTGCGAGCACTATCGTAGTGTCGTACATAAATCAACACGTTTTGGACACCATTTCCATTTAAGCACATACGCAGTCGTACTGTTGTGTCTCTTTAGCAAATGCGTCTTGTAGACAGTCTATCTTGATCTCCTTACAGGGCAGCGATGGCTTAGGAAATAGGTTCGGATCTGCCACCTAAGATTTTTCAACTTTACGAGCCATGAGGGTCTCATAAAGACTTTTCTCTCTACGAGTCGAGAGAATCCCGTAGGTGTATTTTCTCTTTAGGAATTGTGAGGATTCCTAAGTGTGTGTTTTCTCTTGAGGGTCGTAAGGATCTCACAAGAGAATTTTTTTTATGCATAAGGACACTAATTTCCCTCCGAGTCGAGACGAGTCGAGAAGTTCCTGCAAAGACACTGATTTCCTTGCGGGCCAAAACGAATCGAGGGGTTCTCGCCAAGGACGCTGATTTCCCTGAATCGAGAGGTTTTTTCCAAGGACACTGATTTCCCTAGGGTCGAGACGAATCGAGAGATTCCTGCAAAGACACTGATTTCCTTGCGGGCCGAAACGAATCGAGAGGTTCTCGCCAAGGACGCTGATTTCTATAAATCGAGAGGTTTTTGCCAAGGACACCGATTTCTCTAGGGTCGAGACGAATCGAGAGATTCCTGCAAAGAAACTGATTTCCCTGCGGGTCGAAACGAATCGAGAGGTTCTCTCCAAGGACGCCGATTTTCCGGAATCGAGAGGTTTTTGCCAAGGACTCTGATTTCCCTGGGGTCGAGACGAATCGAGAGATTCCTGCAAAGACATTGATTTCCTTACGGGTCGAAACGAATCGAGAGGTTCTCTCCAAGGACGCTGATTTCCCTGAATCGAGAGGTTTTTGCCAAGAACACTGATTTCCCTGGGGTCGAGACGAATCGAGAGATTCCTGCAAAGACACTGATTTCCTTGCGGGTCGAAACGAATCGAGGGGTTCTCGCCAAGGAAGCTGATTTCCCTGAATCGGGAGGTTTTTGCCAAGGACACTAATTTCCCTGGGGTCGAGACGAATTGAGAGATTTCTGCAAAGACACTGATTTCCTTGCGGATCGAAACGAATCGAGAGGTTCTCGCCAAGGACGCTGATTTTCCTGAATCGAGAGGTTTTTGCTAAGGACACTGATTTCCTTAGGGTCTAGACGAATCGAGAGATTCCTGCAAAGACACTGATTTCCTTGCGGGTCGAAACAAATTGAGAGGTTCTCACCAAGGACGCTGATCTTCCTGAATCGAGAGGTTTTTTCCAAGGACACTGATTTTCCTCGGGTCGAGACGAATCGAGAGATTACTGCAAAGACACTGATTTCCTTGCGGGTCGAAACGAATCGGGAGGTTCTCGCCAAGGACGCTTATTTCCCTGAATCGAGAGGTTTTTTCCAAGGAATCTGATTTCCCTGGGGTCGAGACGAATCGAGAGATTCCTGCAAAGACACTGATTTCCTTGTAGGTCGAAATGAATCGAGAGGTTCCGCCAAGGATGCTGATTTCCCTGAATCGAAAGGTTTTTTCTAAGGACACTGATTTCCCTGGGAGTCGGTTGTTTACGTTGCGTCCGCATCCTGCTAGAGTTGAGAAGGAACGTCGTGTTGATCTTCTGGGATGCAGATGTTGCCGTCGAGACTTCGAACTAGGGACTCTGCCATGGCTCCAAGGTAATCTCTAGGTTGTCTGTGAACCGTCGAGATTTGGAACTGGGGGGCTTTGCCATTGTTCCATTTTGCTGACGTTCCATCTACTTCTGGTTGGGACGAGAAGGAACGCCGTTATTGATTTCTAGGCTGTAGGTGTAGCCATCGAGATGTGGCTTCCCTTTGGCGAAGCCTGGTGGGATGATATGGTTCCCTTTCTGTTTGTGCCCATGGATTGTATATAGGGGTCAATGTGATCTCACCTGCAGGGCAAAAGTTTCATTTTATTTTATTTCTTTCCGCGATACTCTATCATTTCAGCTTTTTATATCACGAAAGTCACGATTGCCCAATCATTTCGGCTATTTTTTCGCGGTGCCCAATCATTTCGGCTATTTTTCTTTCTCTTTACTCGTTGCTTTTTATTGCGAGTTGCCCAATCATTTCGGCTATTTTTGTATGCATATATTTTACTTGCTGATTTTTGTTGCAGTTGCCCTATCATTTCGGCTATTTAATATGCATTTATGGCTCGCTGACTTTTTGCTGCGAGTATGGAACTTAAGACCTGATACCAATCTTAGCATCCGCACCGTTGCGACTGGAATATTGCCAGGAGCGAATCATCATTTTTCGTGAAAGGACTTGGAATTTGATACCGATTTAGGCATCAACATCGCTACCATTGGGACATTTCCAGGAGCGAATCATCATTTGCCTTTGTCGGTTCGAACAAAGGCGGCTTAGCAAACAGGGTTAGGATCATGTTGCCTAAGGCTTTCGACTTCATGAGCCGTAAGGGTCTCACAAAGGGTTTTCTCCCTACGAGTCGTGAGGATCTCATAGATGTATTTTTTCCTTAAGAATCGTGAGGATTCCTAAGTGATATCTTCTCTTGTAAGTAGTAAGGATCTCACAAGAGAAATTTTCTCCTTGTAAGTCGAGAGGACCTACAAGTGTTGTTCACCAAATGGGGGAATTTGCACCATCGATGTGATTCGGTGAGGGAACACTTATTTATGTCCGTGGATTGTATACAAGGGCCGATATTGAGCGCTTATAGGGCAAATTGGGGGATATGATGACTTAAGAAATAGGTTCAGGTCCCTGTATCTCAAGACTTTTGAATCCTGTGAGCCGTGAGGGTCTCATAGGGGGAAAATTCTCCTTATAAGTCATGAGGATCTCATAAATGTAATTTCTCCTTAGGAATCGTGAGGATTCCTAAGTGTCTTGCTCTCTTGTGAGTCGTAAGGATCTCACGCGGGTATTTTCTCCCTACAAGATCGAGAGGACCCTGCAAGTGCACAGGAATTTTTTTTACGAATCTACGCCCTTTCGGGTTTTCACAAATTCGACGGTAGACCTACTGTTTTTACTCACAGAGCCCTTTCGGGTTTTCATCCGTGCCCATTTCGCTTATGGACGTACCGTTTTTTATGCTAGTTTAAGGACGTTGTGGTCTGTAGTAGTTTAAGGATGTTATGGTCCGTAGTCGTTTAAGGACGTTACAGTCCGCAGTTCTCCATGTGTGGTACGGAGTACCGTTGGATACTAGTTTTAGAGTTTTGACTCAAGAAGACCGCGAGTGGACATAGGCGTCGTCATCTATCATTGACCTGGGCCGTGACTCGTCAGGTATAGTATTTTTTCTGGAATCGACCGTTTATTGGCCGGAAGGGTCTTTCGCCATGCATATCCATGAGCAAGTAAGCACCACCTTGATAGACTTTGTCTATGATGTACGGGCCCTCATAGTTCGGCTCGAATTTCCCCCGTTTGGCACGGTTGGGGATCATAGGTATTTTTACAACTAGCATGAGTTCGTCTTGGCGGAATGTTCTCGGCCTAGTCAATCTTTCGTATGAGCGCGTCATCCTTGCTTTGTAAGCTTCTAGGTTTTGCTGCGCCATGAGACGAGTTTCATCAAGGGCTTTGAGCTCCTCAAGCCGGAGATGAGCATTCTCTTCATTCGTGAGCTCATAATGAACCGCCACTCGTAGAGAGGGTAGCTCTATTTCCAAGGGGAGTACTGCTTCTGTGCTGAATACCAATGCATACAGTGTTGTATTCGTAGCCATTTTGAACGTGGTTCGATACGCCTAGAGAGCTTCATGCAGTCTCTCATGCCAGTATTTTTTTATTTTTGGACACCGTCTTCTTTATGATCTTTGTCAAGGTCTTGTTGAAAGCCTCAGCTAGACCGTTAGCTCGAGGATTATAGACCGAAGAGTATCTCCAATCTATATTATGTTGTTGTGCAAAGCGGCTGATTTTGTGACTTCTGTAGGCCGGCCTGTTATCAGAGATAATCCGTCGCGGAGTACCGAACCGATAGATGACGTGTGTCTTGAAGAAATAAAGAATATTCTCCGTCTACACTTCTCTTAGCGGTACTGCTTCTGCCTACTTAGAGAAGTAATCAGTTGTCGCCAATATGAACCGATATCCTTTGGACGACGCTGGTTCGATGGGCCCAATTATGTCGGTTCCCAACATTTCGAACGGCCAGCTGGCCACTGTTGGATGTAATGGATTTGGGTGCTGGTGGATGAAGTCCCCATGAATTTGGCACGAGTGGCACTGCTTCGCATATTCGAGGCAGTCCTGAATCATTGTGGGCCAATAGTAGCCCATCCTTTTGATCTTCAGCTTCATCTTTGGCCCAGCTTGATGAGAACAGCAAAGCCCGTCGTGAGTTTCTTGGACGACTCTCCTTGCTTCTTCTGGTCCCAGGCATCTCAACCATAGAGAGTCGAATATTCTCTTATATAGAGTATCATAGACAAAGGCGAAAGACAGAGCTCGTTTCATGAGCTGATGTCTTGAGGATGCATC
The DNA here is from genome assembly GCA_030015575.1 of Agapanthus africanus. Taxonomy (NCBI): domain Eukaryota; kingdom Viridiplantae; phylum Streptophyta; class Magnoliopsida; order Asparagales; family Amaryllidaceae; genus Agapanthus; species Agapanthus africanus. The sequence goes on from JASDDO010000024.1 coordinate 185,772,317, forward strand.
TTCAGGTGTTCGACGGGATTTGAAGTAGTCTATGAAGACTTCTCTCCAATCCTTAGCCCTTTCTTGGTCCTCTATTTGTAGGGATGTTCGCTTGGTTGCTTCCTTTTCTTTAGACAACTCCGGAGATATTTCTGCTGGTGCAAGAACCCGGCGGCTTTGTACAGTGATCCTTACGTCATCGAGATTTTCGTCGGCCAGTTCTTTTTTGGCTAACACACCCGCCTTGCTATTTTTTGCACGCAGTATGCTTTTCAAGGTGTAGGAAGGAATTTGAGTCAGCAATTTTTGTACTCTTTCGCCGTACTTTACCAACTCTGGCTTGCACGTTTGATAGTCTCCTTTTACTTGAGTAACGATTAGCAGGGAGTCTCCATATATGAAGAGGTTTTCGATCCCCATGTCGACAGCGATCTCGAGACCTGCTATCAAAGCTTCATATTCCGCTTCATTGTTTGTTTTCGGCTCTGTTAAGGAAAAGGAAAAGCGCATTATTCCTCCTTGTGGAGTCATGAAGATAAGGCCTACCTCAGATTTGATTATGGAGGTGTTGTGCTTTCGTTTCTTCACAGAAGATGCCCCGTCAAAATAGAGTTCCCATCGGGTATTACTCCCGCTTTTCTCCCCAGCGATCGTGTCGAACGCGTGCTCGTCTGGCAATTCGCAATTTAGGGGTGATTCACCAGGTATCGGATGCTCAGCGAGGAAGTCGGCGATGGCTTGGCCTTTCACTGCCTTGAGAGGTCGATATGTTATCGAGAACTCCATTAAAAGGAGGGCCCATTTAGCGAGCCTTCCTGTTAGTATGGCTCTTGACATCAAATATTTGAGAGGATCCACTTTTGATATGAGATGGATCTCATGCGCCAAGGCATAATGCCGAAGCTTCGTTATCGCGAAAATTAACGCCAGGTAGTGTTTTTCGATAGGGGAGTAGTTGTTTTCTGCCCCCAGGAGAACTCGACTCAAATAGTATAGGGCTCTCTCTTTCCCTTGGTCGTTCTCCTGTGCTCATAGCGCTCCCAAAGAATTTTCAAGGGCGGTTGTGTACAGGATGAGGGGCTTTCTCTTAACCGGAGCGGTCAATATTGGTGGATTCTGCAGGAATTGCTTGATTTCGTCCATTGCACTCTAGAATTTACGAGCCCAAAGGAACGGGGTTCCCTTCTTCATTAGGTGACCGTAGGGACGACATTTTCCGGAGAGATTGGCTATGAACCGTCGGATCTACACGAGCTTTCCTTGTAGAGACCACAATTGTTTCAGAGTTCTTGACGCGAGTATTTCCATAATCGCCTTGATCTTTGACGAGTCTATTAAGATGCCCCAGTGCCGTACGATGAATCCCAAGAATTTGATCGAGGAAACTCCAAATGCGCATTTCAGAGGGTTCATCTTCAGGTTGTACTTCCGAAGGCGCTGGAACGCTATCTTCAGATGCTCCCAGTGCTCTTCGTACGATTTTCTTTTCACACGAGGTCGTCAATACAACATTCAAAAATCTTATGTACGAGGTCATCGAAGATCTTTGTCATGGCCCTTTGGTAGGTGGTGCTAGCGTTCTTTAGACCGAATGGCATCACTTTGTAGCAGAATATGCCCAACGGAGTCCGGAAAGCAGTGTGCTTTTGGTCTTCAGGATGCATCTTGATTTGGTTGTACCCTAAGGATCCGTCCATGAAGAAGAAGACTTCATGGGTGGATGTGTTATCGATCATCAACTCGGTGACAGGCACTGGGAAGTCATCTTTCGGACAAGCTTTGTTGAGATCCCGAAAATCTATGCAGATGCGTACTGTCCCATTTTTCTTCATTACCGAAACGATATTGGCGATCCAGTCAGGATATTGAACTTCTTGGATGAAGCCGGAGTTGATTATCTTCTTGACTTCGGCATTGATACTTATCTCAAGTTCGAGCCGCATTCTTCTTGGCGCCTGTTTGACTGGCTTGACATCCGGCGATATCACTAGTTTATGCACAGCTATCTCTGGGTCTAATCCCGGCATCTCGGAATAGTTCCATGCAAAGCAGTCTTTATACTGCATGAGCACATCTTTTAGCGTAGTCACCAGCTCTTTAGACAGCAGCTCACCGACGAACGTTGGTCGTAGGTCGTTTGTCGTCCCCAAGTCGATTTTTCTCAGGTTATCCGCCGTGGTGTGTATCCTATCTTCCAATTCTTTTGGCGCCGGTGGAAATTCTGAGATCACCTCGTTCTCATCCTCATTTTCGAGGCACTAGCAGAGGTCATCTATATTCTTATGTTTTCCTTCTTCAGACAGCGTTATCACGTGGCAGGTATGAGATCGTTTCCAAGACCGATGTTGATCTAGTTCCACACTCGCTATACATGTTGCTTTTGGCACATGCTTTTGTGGTGGGGCTACCCTCCATGTTGGATAGAGCAAACCTGCCTTGCTGATATTGGTCTTCAATCCAGTTTTTGAAGGTGAAGTAGTCTTCATGAGGATGTCCTATTGCTCGGTGGTAAGAGCAATAATCCGGGTGATGGACCTCGTTTGCTTGTTCGGGGTTCCTGGATTCCAAGAGCATAATCATTTGATGTCTCATAATAAGGTCGAATATCTTCTTTGTCTTGTCTTGGGGGAAAAAATATTCCCGACCCATCTTCTTCATTAGAGATGGATTCCGGCTGACCTTTGCTCGATCGCGTGGCTTCTTGGATCCGCTTTGCCACTGTCGAACGTTTTTTCCGTTCTTTAACTTGTTTTTGCCTCCACGTCAGGCCTTTTTCTTGTCTAGGGAATGCACAGTGGGTTGACGGTGAAGGGTATCGTCATCCTCCGTAGCCTGCTGAAGGAGGTGTTGCGTCCTAGCTTTCTCGTAAATGGCCATTTCGCGGTTGTGGTCGTACCGAACCTTTTGATCCGCTTCCCTTATTAGCTTGTCCGTCTGTTCTTCAAACGACGGGATTGGCATTTTTATGGCAGGACCTCGCTCTGGTTCAACTTCAGCGTCTTCTAAAAGAGCATCTCGTTCTTCATCGAGGTCATTTATGACATGGCAGCTATAGAATCACTCCCGTTTATTAGATTGGACATATCCAAGCCCGATCGTTTCCATTTTCCCAGTGCGCAATTTTCGCTAAGTTCCGGGGGCATTCCAGATCCTGTTGTAGAACTGAGCTTGTCGAGCAGTCTGTTTGAAAGGTACGCCTTGGCATTTTAACAGCCTTTTTAATCCCTCTGTGTAATATCTGGGCAGACAGATTGGTTGAAGCCTGTCCAGTGCAAAATCGGCACCGTGCTAGATTTCTTTCTCTACTTTGGTTTCCGCGGATCGATAGAAGAGGATAGCATTTTCACCTCTTCGCCTGGGAGGGACGTAGAAAGTCTGCAGCTCTTGCACGCTATATGTATCGAGCGCATCAAGCTCCCTGTAATGTTGCTGCGGAACTATGGCGATTTGCAAACTTTGATTAGCTCCAGTGAAGGTTTGTGTTGATGGACGAACAGAGAATACTGCATTGACCTCGTCTTCAGAGTCGCTGCCGAAGACCAAAACATGTGTAGATGGTCCAGGCTTGTTGCATTGGGGATGCCCCGAATAGACTATCTCCTCCTCCTCCTCAGTATCACTCCCAAAAACCGGAATAGTGGTGATAGCTTTTTATTTATTATCCGGTTTATGATATCTTTCCGTGTCTTCGAAGTCTGGTAGGAAGTATTTGGCGTTTTCATATTTGCGGACTTCATTTATAGAGAATGGGTTTAGTTCCCCTATCACGTTGTACTCGAGACCGTCTTTGAGACACTGATATTGTGTAGAAGGGATGATGTTGTACTCGTGTAACCAAGGCCTGCCGAGCAAAGCGTTGTAGCAAGTCTTGGCGTCAATGACATAAAATTTGATGTCAGTGACGAGCAACCCGAAACGTAATGTTAGTATTACATACCCGAGTGTTCGTGATGACTGGGAGTCAAACCCCGGAGATGGTAATTTTATTCCGAGCCAGGTGCTGAACGCTCATGCAAATTTCTTTTTGCACCCTCACATTTAGCAGGTTGACAGAGAACCCGTTGTCAACCAGGATCTTCCTTATCTTGATGTCATGGCAGTACCCGGTGACATACAGGGGACGGTTGTGCTCGCACGTTCCGAGGAGGAGGTCTTCATCGCTGAAGGTAATGTCAGCTGTGTTAACTTCATTCAGCTCGTCTTTCATCTTTTCTTCGGCAAGGAAAGATTGAAACTGCTCGGGCTCTTGTAATGCCCTGATCAGAGAATCTCGTGCTTCTTTAGACAAGAGAAGGGCATCCAGAATGCTTAACTGTGAGGGTATCTTACTCAGGTGTGCCGGGACATTGTAATCCACTTTGCTTTTCTTAGGCGGGTCCTTGGCTGCAAGCTCTTCGATGACTCGATCATCGAGGGTGATATCCTTAGGGAATTTTTCCTTCCCCTTATCTATTTTGTTCGATCCCTTGTTTGTAGGCCCGAGATTCTTTTCGGGCAACGTGCGGTTACGAAGCTGAATATTCTCACAGTTTTTTATCTCTCCCTCTTTTCCTGAGGTGGATTCCTTGAAGAGAGGGCCGAGGGCTATTTCTTCGTCAGAATCGCTTCCGAAGGTGATAACTTGAGATCTCCTGGTATCAACCAAGTGACAGTTGCCGGCAGTTCCTTTATGCTCATTTGTCATGTTTCTCTGCTCTCGACGAGTTTTACGCTTCATTCACATGTAATGTTATCGGTGCACCACATATCCTTGCCACCATTTCTTGAAGGCCTTACATTCTTCAGTAAACTCTGATGGTATAAGCAGTAGTTAGGATGTACATCCGCTTTGTCAAGGTGTATACCGCCAGAAGTTTTTCCTTTGAAAGGTGGCAGCTTCGTTCCTATTGACAGGGTTTTAGCGAACCGTTTCCTTGTATTAAGCCTGCTTTCGTCTGTCGTGGGTGTGCTTAGATCTGGACGGAGCACTGCAGCCTCTTCATCCTGTCGCCGATGCTTGTCCCTTTCGTATATAGCCGCTTCACGCTCGCGATCAGCTTTGCTCTTCTGACGGGCTTCGCTCAGCAGCGTGTCAATCATCTCGTTTGACGGTTCCAAGAATTTTGGTATAGATTCTGCCCCCAGCTCCTCTACGTTAGGAGCTTCTTTGCTATTTATCGATGAGTGAAAGATCATGTGGCAACTCGCTACATGATTCTTGGGTTCTTCTGAAGAATCGTCTCCTTCATCAATATCACTGTCTCCGTTCTCAAGAACATGCTTGAAGAACTCTTCCAGTATGACTGGGGTCCACGCTTTTTGGTTATATTCCTCCAGCGCGTCGATGTACTTTTGCAGACCCGTACGATTGCCATCGAGCTGCATGGGCTTCTTGGCCTTCTTCTTTTTCTTTGAAAATGTTGAGACCCGGTTCTTGCTCATGAAGCAATGTGCCACACAGAACAAAGTACCACGCCAAGTGTCATGTTAAGTGGGCGGGGGCCACCTCTTGAATCCGTGGGGGCCACCTCTTGAGTCCGTGGGACCCACTGTAGTACAATGGGGAATCTTTGGAATACATTCCGAAAGAGAGCAGATCTGTACTATAAATGGAATGATACCACTCTTCAATACAGATGCGCATTTTAAGTGAACCGGCACTACATGAGCTTGAGAACCCCGTAGTTAAGCATGCTCGAGCCAAGGAAGTTTTGGGATGGGTGACCTCCTGAGAAGTGGCCCCTGGTCGGGTCCGGTCGTCCCGAAGGACAAAACCGTGCGGCTTTGACCAGAGCGGACAATACTCTCTGTATTAGGGGTGGGGCGTGATAGAATGGTATCAGAGCTGGTCCTTCAATAGTAGGTCTGTGGTTCAAGGATGAACCATTGTTCAAAGGTGGGGAGAATGTAGGGACCCGGTTCTTGCTCACGGAGCAAAGTGCCACAAGGAATAAAGTGCCACGCCAAGTGTCATGTTAAGTGGGCATGGGCTACCTCTTAAATCCGTGGGGGCCACCTCTTGAGTCCATGAGACCCACTGTAGAACAATGGGGAATCTTCGGAATACATTCTGAAAGTGGGCAGATCTGTACTATAAATGGACTGATACCACTCTTCAATATAGAGGCGCCTTTTAAGTGAACCGGCACTACAGGAGCTTGAGAACTCCGTAGTTAAGTGTGCTCGAGCCAGGGAAGTTCTGGGATGGGTGATCTCCTAGGAAGTGGCCCGTGGTCGGGTCCGGTTCGCCCCGAAGGACAAAATCGTGCGGCTTTGACCAGAGCGGATAATATTCTCTGTATTAAGGGTGGGGCGTGACAGAAAACTTCGGAGGCTTGGCCTGGAGGTTTTGTCCATCGTTACCAACTTTCGGTGTTGGGCACGGTTCCAGCATTCTCTCAATTATCCCGGGTTCTAGTGGGCTTTTCCACCTAATCACCGGACATGCTTGAAGATCTTTCAGCATTCTTTTGGTCTTAGCTGAAAGGACAACTTCCCACGGAGCTTCCTCTATGAATGAGCATGATGCCCCCGGATATTATATCAGGCATTTTGGTTACTAGATCTATGGTTTTAGATCTAGATTTGGGTAGTTTCCCAATTTGGGTACTTAGACAGTATTCTAAAGGTGTTTTAGAATGGACGACTCCTGGCATGGTAGTGTACCTGCAGGTGATGGAGTCACCCTTTCTAAAGGTATCTTACAGACTAAAGGGGAGAGGGATGTACATGATTGGCATATCACTTGCTTAGGCAATTGAGTTAATCATGAGATGTCAAGTACCACACCAGATGTTGTTTTTGCACTAGATGCAATAAGTTGAGATGTTAATCCAATCCTGGAGAAACGTTCGGAAGCAGTTTTAGAACATAAGTGGATGTTCTAAAGATTTGATAACGGCAGCCTCCTTCGGAAGATGGTTATCATTTCAGGCTTTCATGGTGACCTGGTTGACAGAGTGACTGTCAGAGTTATAGACTTTCCTCTGTGAGGGGTAGTAGTTTGGACATGTGGTCCAAGCGGATACAGAGAGAGGTATGGCACAGGATACTGATTAAATTCAGTTGACGATACAGTCTAAGAAGTTTGCTGGATTTGGAGTTCATATGTGAACTGGGTCCCATCAGATATCCAGATATATTCTAAGACAGGTATTGCTCATTTCAGGAGATTGGTTTCTCCGCGAACTTGAGATAAAGAGAGACATAGAAAGAAACATCAGAGCGGATCCACTCACTGAGGCTATTTCTCAAAAGCAATAGTTTTACAAACGAGTTTTGTGAAACTGATTAGTAGAGGAGTTGGGTGTTCGGTATTATACGGGCTGTGAGTATGCGACATCACAATAATTAGCCTTAAGTGCAAATGGGAGATTGTTGGCTATAGTGCCCTCAAATTAATTATTGGATCGCAGAAACGTGATTGCAATGATTGAGGGAGGACCTGTACCGGTAGAACAGTCTTACTCGAGATGATAGTATGCTATCTGGTTTGTCTCTATCATCGTGTACATGCTTTAGGTGACATTACAGATCACTATTACACGTTGATAGAGCCTATAGGATTCTTACTTGACTACCAGCAGTATGATGGCGATCATATACGTGAGTGTTGGGTTGTCTATAAGCACATCCTTAAAGTGTCCCTAGTCGTGGGAGTTTCGAGACTGGGCATCGATACTCCGATAATATACTAGTGTATACGGATTGAGACCCTGAAGAGGGGCAGTGGCTGGTCTCACAATCCATTGGTGTCAGTTGGTTAACCTAAGATAGTATACAGGTGCTCATTAGGTTATGAGTACACCGGACGGACTCGCAGGGCACTGCTGATTGGTACTATACCTATCGTCAGAAGCAGTTCCTAGGTGATATGAGTACAGCTTAGTCCGTTGACTTGACACTGCTACATTGTCTCAAGTGTGTTCCCACTGTTCTTTGATTGCTACCCTACCACGGCTCAAGGGAGTCGTGCAAACAGGTAGTAGTTGGGTGCAGTCCCAAATCACTTAGAGGCAGTGGCGGTTAGACAGGATTCGTCTCTCCCGGCATTGGGGGTTGATATCGCGCTGTGTTTGGAGAGCCATTACACAAAGTCCTTGGCCAAGGCAAGTGAGATTTACTGGTAGGTATTCCAGTAGTTTCTCAAGGTGTTCTGGGCTAAAATCCGACATGACTTATACCGCTATAAGGGTCTGACGTTTACCATCCCCCTAGGCCCGATATGCGATACTCATAGACGAACAGACCAGACTGTACGGAGATTGTCACAGATAGGCTCAGTAGATTTTTAGGATAAGTTCACTCGTCAGCTTCCCTTTCACTCAATACATGGGCAGCCGTTGCGTACAGCTAGTGCCACTGACATGCTTGTGGTTAAACCCACTGCCAGTGTATTGACGAGTTTTTAGAGTCCCCCACAGAAAGTTTTCCTAGTTCGGGCGAAACGTTGTAGAGGCCGTATGGTTTTATTGGAGGGTTCGATCATATACGTGCACTTGTGCACGGATCATGATCGGACGGATCATACTGGTGGGCTTTGGTTTAAACCGGATCCTAGTATTATATTTGTTGGATTATTTTCGTCTCGTAGTATTCGCATTCAGTCGGAATGCGGATGCAGGTATGTATATACAAATGAGGGGTATCCTTGTGATCCGTCACGAGTTTACTTTAGAAGATGCCATTCTATTTATTGTTTTAAACATTTGGGTTAATGTTTATTAAGTGGAAATTGTGAGTGCTAGTCATGATGAAGAGCATTAAATGTGGCATGTGCATGTTTGGTGACTCATGGTGTTATTTTTTGTGCCATGTCAAGTTTCTTGATTGATTATTGTGTGGAATTGATATGTGGAGAGAGAGGGAAGCCACTAGAGGTGGGGCTTGGCTCTTGATTTGGGGAGAGAGCTCTCACAATTTATCCCACACAATAAGCAAGCTCTTCTTCTTCTTCACTAATTCTCTTCTTGTGCTCACAACTTCCATTAATTGCTTCTTCTTCAACCTCCATCTATACCATCTCATGTGTTGAGAATCAATGGATGTCATGAGACAAAATAATCACACACATTCTATACTTCACCTTGGACATGTCGGCTAGCAAATTTCATGTCCGAGTTGCTTCGGTTTTGAAGCGGGAGCCCGTAAAAAGATTCCTTGACGTTGTGCCACTTCGACGAGGAGACCGAAGATCGAGCGAGATCGGAGATGCCGCGAGGAGCTAAGGATGGTGGCTAAAGACCGAAGGACAAGGATCAATCGGTATAACTATTCTAACTTCTTTATAGTTGCTAGTATAGGGTTAATGGAACGATCCGGGTAAAAGTCTGCGTTAGCGCCAGTTTAGAAAAGTTTTTTGTTCCTTGTTTGGCCTCGGATTGACGGCCGGGGCGCTACCGTAGACTTACAGTCAAGCTTAAATGCTAAGGGCTTTATCAACATGTATATGAGAGACAGTATAATAATACCAGTGAACATGTTAAGATAAAAGCAACCAGTTAGCATACTATCATATCGAGCAAGAAAGTCCTCCATATACATGTCCAACCATCTACTATATCATACAATAATGGCCTATAGGGCATACACATCACTAACAATCTTCCACTTGCACTAAGACCAGTTGTTGTAGTATCTTGTTCAGTTGATAAAACTGCACATTTGTTATTACATTTTTCCTACTATTTCTATACTAGATAAGGTGTTTATTATAATATATGATACATATGAGGGTTTATCTGTAAAAATACTATTTTTCATGTGTTGATATATTATAATTAACATTTGATAGGAAAATGTATGCAAAAATACCATTGACCAAATCTTGATGGTAAAATTAATATCTCAATATAACAAACTCTACTAAATATTATTTGTTGAGTTATTGTGCAGAATTTGCAGGGCTAAAATCAAGGGAATCAAAGTTATTAAGAGAAAACCTGCATAATTAAGAAAGAAAACTAAGAAATCAAGTTTGGCAGAAACAAAGAAAAGATTTCCAAATTCCAGAGGTTCCAGAGATCTCCACGTGTCATAAGGAGAAAAGCCCAGAAGAGAAAATCAAAAGATCCCTCTACTTGGCCGCGGAACCGCGGCCAAACCCCCCTCTTGGCCGCGGATCCGCCGCGTTCCAGATGAATCAAGGGCTGGAATTTCTTCTGTTGGACCGTAACTACTATTCTCCAAATTTGGCATCTAGGGTTCTGGATTTGGGACTATAAATAAAGACCGAGAGCCCCTTGGAAAAATCATCAAGTCGACGAGATCACGAAGTCCAAGACGGCTCACGCATCCAGGCTGATCATCAACGGTTCATCTACCTTCTTAGAAGAGATCGAGAAGCAAACTAGTATTTGTAATTATTTTCTAAGGAAACAAAGTGTAATGAGTTTTGTTGATTAATAAAGGTAGTTCTTTTTCTTATTCTATTTCTTTGTAGTTTCATTATGAATTCTCTCTCCATCTCTTTTTCTCCCAACATGCGCGAGTAATTCTCCGCTTGTTAGGGTTCATAGGATTAGGGTAGGTTAATGGATGAAGAAAATACCTAAACTCTTTTTACGTCCTATAAAGTTTATAAACTTTATCAAAAGAATCATTAACATCCTAATCGGGCGCGCTACCAATTCATTTTTAGTCTCGACCGTGATTTGAGATTAGATTAATGATTGTTTTGGTAAAGGCTAGATATGAACGGAATTCCGTGTCGAGATTGGGGTTAAGAGTGGGATTCATTCTCCCTCCAGAAACCCTAATCTACATGAATCACTGTCGTTCTAGTTTTAAATCTATTAAAGGATAAAAAGAGTAATCTTTAATTAATCATCCATAACTACTAAATCCTAATGAACCCTACAAGCCCCCTTTTAATATTGAATTTACATCCATAATTAATCTAGATCTATATTTTGCATCCGTGTTTAACGTAGATCTAGAACCTACAACCATTCTACAATATTCTTTATCCCTCCTCTCTTTTTCAACACATCTAAAGTAAGAATAAAAAATTCAACGTTTCCCAGAGGAAGACCCGTACTCATCTCGGTCTAGCTACACGCGACACCGTTATTGATTGCGGTTACACTACAAACAATTATTAGAATCAATCAAATGGCGTCGTTGCCGGGGATACGTACGTAATTTTTTATTCTTACTATTTGTGTTGAATTCTTATTCGATCTATATCATAATTAAAACAAAACGGCAAATCGTATATTTAACGAAGTGTGTGAAATTTTTGCAAGGAGATCTGGAGTCACAGACTTGAGGAAACAGGAGACAGAGACATTCATTGAGATCCAGAGGAGTACAGAAGGCCACGTAGCAAAAATAATCACCCGAACCCTCTGCCACTCGGCGGATCCGCGGCAAGAAGACCCTTGTGGCGGTGGAAACGCGGCACAACTGAGGAGTTAGGGTTTCAAAATTCTCTAGTAAGATTCTAACCTCTTTCTCTCTCCTCTGAAATCCAATAAAATCTCTTTTCTGCAGAATTCTTTGCAAAATATCGCCGCTCAAAAATTTTTTCGCAAAGTTTTGTGATTGGTTTTGTTTTGCATATTTTAATACGGACTTTAAGGGGTAAAGACCAAATCCAGATTAGGTGGGGATTTCATCATCCTTCCTAAGCCCCACAAATCACAAACCGAGCATCTGCATCAACCCTACATTAATTTATAAAATATCTAGACCAGACTCTAAGGACTGTCGTGCTCAATAAGGACAGAGGAAGGTCGTGGGTAATCTATCGCATATCCGCATTACTTTTGTGGTGTCTAGGCAAGTGTGTCTAAGGCAAGTGGTTACTTAATTAGGACTACTACTTACGTAGTGGACAACCTCCCACTTACCTGGCACTTACCTGGCTACAAGAGTAGTAAAGAGGCGGTAGAGGATTGATCCTATGGCTTGTCCTTTGGAAGTCTAGGAGCGGTCTAGAGATTGGACCTAGGTAACCTTAGTTCTAGGGTTGTTTGTGCATTTTTTGAGTGATTTGTCTTAAGTCCCACTTTTTTCAAAACAGACCAATTTTAAATCACACACACGCTGCCACTTGCGCTAGACCCGCTTAGTGCATGCTTGGCTGGATACGAGATTCTAGTGCCTGTCTTTTCCGCGTTCCTGCTATCGACGCCGAAGTCTGTACTTCTTCATCTTCTTTTCCCCCACCACACACCACATCAACCGAGATGGACGGTACTCCATCAGATTATAACACCACGCTGCCACCGCCCGTAGGTGCGCAGAATCCACCGCGCATCTCTCTCCAAGAGAGATGCTATCCTATCCGTGGTCCACTTCCCACTTGTCTATCTATTCCACCAGCTAACGGGGATAATTTTGAAATTAAACCCCACTATATCAATCTGTTGCCCAAATTTCACGGGCTTGAGTCGGAAGACACGTACGTTTTCATCACCAAATTCGAAAACGTATGCGCAATGATGGGTACTTCACAATTGACTGTGGGTGCTATGCGCTTGCGTCTTCTCCCATTCACTCTGTGCGACTTAGCAGAAAAATGGCTTTATAATACTGCCGCACACTCTATCACTAATTGGGATGAATTCGTAATAGCATTTCTTAAGAAGTTTTACCCAAACCATAAGACTGCTCATATTAGGAGCGAGATCAACCAGTTCAGCCAGCTTAGGATTAACCTTTTAAAAAGATAAAAAGAGTAATCTTTAATCCTAACATGTCAACGGCTTTTGATTGATACCCTGCCGGTCCCCTGATGTATCGTATGCTGCCGTTTGATAACGATCTATGGAAAACATCACAGTAAGCTGTCGTACTTAATAAATCCCCGGGATAAAACAAGGAAACTGTTTAAACTGGCAGTGCGCAATGAGCTCATTACTCTACCGGATTCGAGACACCCACCGAACCAAACGACGTCAACGATCCCAATTACCGCCCCTACCACCGAGTAGTGACCCCAGGTCAGGCGGGGCCACCCGCTGAGTTTAAGCATATCAATAAGCGGAGGAGAAGAAACTTACGAGGATTCCCCTAGTAACGGCGAGCGAACCGGGAAGAGCCCAGCTTGGTACATTCCTCCTGTCATAATATCAATAATTCAAGGCAAGCAGAATGTAATGAAATATGCATGCATGAAGTATGAACAGTAACAAGTCCTCAGTAACAAGTAAACAGTAACATGAATATAGATCAGTGAACATGATATAAACAGGTGAAGTGCAGTGCGTAGTCTAAACTGTGCTATAGGGTTATCTACTATAAAGTTATTCGAAATCAATTAATATAATCCTCATCGTAACCTATCGGTCTATGCCCCGTTCAACCCCACGGGACCACGGTAACAAGATATGATAGACTGTGAGTCTATGTCCCGTTCAACCCCACGGGACCACGGTAACAAGATGTAATAGCCCTTTGAGTTACGTTCGGATACATTCTTGATTTCCCCATAACCCCAAGGTTATGTGTGTAAGTCAGGTATTGATAAATCTTACCTATATTCCGTGTAGCAACAGATGTTCCGCATTGTCCACTCTAGTTGATTTAGGACGTATATCCCGTTATTAAAACACGCTTATTCTATGGCTGTGATGATGAAGCTAGGTGAATTCGCTGCCTCAGAATATGTCTGGGTCACTGATAGGATCGGGGTTCCTGGGCCAAAGCCACACTTCTATTGTCACACAATGGTAGGAACCTAGTTCATCTTATGAACCAATATACATCAAAACTGCTTCTTTGGTAGTATCTTTGATAGCGATGTCACCAGCCTTTATCGTCTAGTCTGCTACGGTGTCTAGCTTGGAACTCTTCCAACATATCGTCCCTCCACTGAGGGTAAAGACAATGCCTGCGACTGACATTCAGTCGTCCTTATCACCCTGGAACCTTTCCAGTGATTCTCCCCAGGATCAACTGATACCATCTCACTACAACTAGTGAGAATCGTAACATCCATTTAGATCTATCTCATAGATCCAAAACCCAGGATTTAGGAGGTATCATTTTGATCCTATATGGAAAATCCATGTGATAAGAGGAGATTGACCGATCGTAGTATAGGAAACTCTTTTCCTATTAAGAGTATGTTGTCCACGTACTCTATGAGGATCACCACCTTACTCTCTACTACCTTTTTGTATATACAAGGTTCATCTACCATTTTGATGAAGTCAAACACTTTGACTACCATATCAAAACAGACGTTCCAACTCCGCGATGCCTACTTTAATCTGTAAAACAACTAGCACACGTTTCTGCTGCTCCCACTATTTATGAAACCCTCTGGCTGTGTACTTATAGACGTTCTCTTCTAAATCAATATTTAGAAAAGCAGTCATGACACCCAACCGCCAGATATCGTAGTCATGGTATGTAGCCGTGGCAAGTAGGATCCGGATGGACTTAAGCATAGCCACTGGAAAAGGTTTCATCATTTTCCACGCCTGGTCGATGACGAAAACCACTAACAAGTCTAGCTTTGAAAATCTCAACTTTTCCATCTACACCAAGTAATCTTCTCAAGATATACTTGCTCCTGATGGGGATTTAACCCTTCAGATACAACATCCAAAGTCCATACTTTGTTGGTGTACATGGATTCCATCTCAGATCGCTAAGCATCTAGCCATTCTTACAGAGTCCCTACTCTCGATGGCCTACTCGAAACTAGTTGGGTCATCATCTCATGATGCAATCCTCGCTCCCACTGTCATCGAGAAACCGAAGTATCTCTCAGGCGGATGAGGAACCCTGCTAGATCGGCGGAGAGGCTGAGGTTCGTCGGAGACTATTGAATCCTTTGGATCTATCAAATCATCAGCTGTAGTTTGTATAACTGGAACTCCTTCCAGTTCTACAGAACTGACCTTGCCACGATCTTGTCCGGATTTTGCTTTTGACATATGCCGGACAATCCCAAATCTTAATTTACTTAAGAGATGGGCTCTTCCCATACCATATCTCATATGGAGTGGTAGGCAGTGATCTGATTCGAACCTAATTCAATAGGTATGCAGCTTCTTAAAAAGAGTAATCTTTAATTAATCATCCATAACTACTAAATCCTAATGAACCCTACAAGCCCCCTTTTAATATTGAATTTACATCCATAATTAATCTAAATCTATATTTTGCATCCGTGTTTAACGTAGATCTAGAACCTACAACCATTCTACAATATTCTTTATCCCTCCTCTCTTTTTCAACACATCTAAAGTAAGAATAAAAGATTCAACGTTTCCCAGAGGACGACCCGTACTCATCTCGGTCTAGCTACACGCGACACCATTATTGATTGCGGTTACACTACAAACAATTATTCGAATCAATCAAATGGCGTCGTTGCCGGGGATACGTACGTAATTTTTTATTCTTACTATTTGTGTTGAATTCTTATTCGATCTATATCATAATTAAAACAAAACTGCAAATCGTATATTTAACGAAGTGTGTGAAATTTTTGCAAGGAGATCTGGAGTCACAGACTTGAGGAAACAGGAGACAGAGACATTCATTGAGATCCAGAGGAGTACAGAAGGCCACGTAGCAAAAATAATCACCCGAACCCTCTGCCACTTGGCGGATCCGCGGCAAGAAGACCCTTGTGGCGGCGGAAACGCGGCACAACTGAGGAGTTAGGGTTTCAAAATTCTCTGGTAAGATTCTAACCTCTTTCTCTCTCCTCTGAAATCCAATAAAATCTCTTTTCTGCAGGATTCTTTGCAAAATATCGCCGCTCAAAAATTTTTTCGCAAAGTTTTGTGATTGGTTTTGTTTTGCATATTTTAATACGGACTTTAAGAGGTAAAGACCAAATCCAGATTAGGTGGGGATTTCATCATCCTTCCTAAGCCCCACAAATCACAAACCGAGCATCTGCATCAACCCTACATTAATTTAAAAAATATCTAGACCAGACTCTAAGGACTGTCGCGCTCAATAAGGACAGAGGAAGGTCGTGGGTAATCTATCGCATATCCGCATTACTTTTGTGGTGTCTAGGCAAGTGTGTCTAAAGCAAGTGGTTACTTAATTAGGACTACTACTTACGTAGTGGACAACCTCCCACTTACCTGGAACTTACCTGGCTATAAGAGTAGTAAAGAGGCGGTAGAGGATTGATCCTATGGCTTGTCCTTTGGAAGTCTAGGAGCGGTCTAGAGATTGGACCTAGGTAACCTTAGTTCTAGGGTTGTTTGTGCATTTTTTGAGTGATTTGTCTTAAGTCCCACTTTTTTCAAAACAGACCAATTTTAAATCACACACACGCTGCCACTTGCGCTAGACCCGCTTAGTGCATGCTTGGCTGGACACGAGATTCTAGTGCCTGTCTTGTCCGCGTTCCTGCTATCGACCCGAAGTCTGTACTTCGTCATCTTCTTTTCCCCCACCACACACCACATCAACCGAGATGGACGGTACTCCATCAGATTATAACACCACGCTGCCACCGCCCGTAGGTGCGCAGAATCCACCGCGCATCTCTCTCCAAGAGAGATGCTATCCTATCCGTGGTCCACTTCCCACTTGTCTATCTATTCCACCAGCTAACGGGGATAATTTTGAAATTAAACCCCACTATATCAATCTGTTGCCCAAATTTCACGGGCTTGAGTTGGAAGACGCGTACGTTTTCATCACCAAATTCGAAAACGTATGCGCAATGATGGGTACTTCACAATTGACTGTGGATGCTATGCGCTTGCGTCTTCTCCCATTCACTCTGTGCGACTTAGCAGAAAAATAGCTTTATAATACTGCCGCACACTCTATCACTAATTGGGTTGAATTCGTAATAGCATTTCTTAAGAAGTTTTACCCAAACCATAAGACTGTTTATATTAGGAGCGAGATCAACCAGTTCAGCCAGCTTCCCAATGAACCATTTTGGAAGTGCTTTGAATGTTTCAAGGATCTGCTTGTCCAATGTCCTCATCATGGAATAAAAAGATGGGATTTATGCCGAATTATATAAGAGGGCATTATTCAAGCGACAAAGCAGATGCTTGAAACAATGTGTCAATGCAATTTCATGTCCAAAGACGATAGCGAAGCTTGGAAGTATCTGGAAGATCTCGCTGAAAACACTTTGCAGTGGTAAAGCGTAAGACCACCTTCATCTAGGGGACGTATTCACCAGCTCGATGTTTCCATCGCAGTAAAAGCCGAAATGGCAGCGATGCAGAAAAATCTCGACGCTATTGAGAACAAATTCTCATCAGTCTCCATAAATCAGGTCACGCTTCCCAAGACCGTCTGTGGTTGCTGTTCAGATCCTTCACACTTAACGGAAGAATGTCCTATGAATGCATCGTTTCAAACTAATGCTGCTTTTCAGCAGCGACCTAGAAACGATCCTTATTCTTCCACGTACAATCAAGGATGGAGAAATCATCTTAACTTTGTTTGGAACCAAAACCAACCCCAAAATCAAAATCAGTTCCAAAGCAATTATCAAAGACCTCCTCCACAACAACCACAACCACAAAGTCAGCTCCCCTTTCAGTAACAAAATTTGCAAAATCCGGCCAACACGTCTACTCCACAGGTGGCCAGTACTGACAACTCTTCACTCGCACAAACTTTGGATATGTTTATGAAACATACCATTCAAATGTCGGCTGATATGAAGTCTTCTATTGATACCATAAAGAAAGACTCCGCCTCCCACGGCGAGAGTATTAAATCAATAGAAAACCAACTTGCACAATTGAACGCCGCAATGAGTGCGAAAGAGAAAGGGAAACTCCCATCTCAACCCATACCTAATCCTGGCCACTCACAAAGTTATAATGTGAGTGCCGTTACTACGTTGAGATCGGGAAAAGTGCTGAATAACCGAGTGGGTGAGCAATATGATGATGTTAGTGACACCAATGATACCCCAGCTTCTTCTTCTTCCCCTAAGTCGTCTAATCTCCCACCTTCATCCGAGCCTATTCTCCGTTTTCCTCAAGGCTCGAACACTTCGCCCATTTCCTCGAATCTACCTAAAACGATCCCCACTCCAATTCTGGGATCCACTCCATCCTCACAATCCTCTCCAATGTTGGACAAAACCCTTATTGATAAAGCACCTTATCCAAACAGGTTAAGGGGCAACAGACCGAGTCCACAAATGGAGAAGATTGTGGAAATTTTTAAGCAAGTTAACATAAACATTCCTCTACTAGATGCTATTCAACAAGTTCCGTCATATGCGAAAATCCTAAAGGACTTGTGCACTAGGAAGAGAAAAGTTCAAGTACTTAAAAAAGTTTTCCATGCGAGTAATGTGAGCACTGCTTTTACACAACAACTACCCAAGAAACGAAAGGACCCCGGAAGTCCTACAATTTCTATTTCTATTGGGAGTAAAAATATCAATCGTTCTCTACTCGATTTAGGTGCTAGTGTTAACTTGCTTCCGTATTCTGTTTATGAGCAATTAGGGATCGGAGAGTTAAAACCGGCGCATTGCACTCTTCAAATGGCCGATCGATCTATCACCCAACCTAGGGGTGAGCTAGAGGATGTGTTAATCAAAGTCGGGGAATTTATATTCCCTGTGGACTTTATCGTTATAGATACACAACCTGTAGCGAACCTACGAAATCAAATCCCGGTGATACTCGGTCGACCCTTCCTTGCTACTTCCAACGCAGTAATCAATTGTAGAAACGGCTCTATGACCCTATCCTTTGGAAAGAAGTCAATTGAGCTTAACATTTACAAGTTGGGAAGTGAACCCTCCGAACCCTATGCTCATGTGTGTTCTGTCGAATTAATGGATGTAGACAGCAGCGAATTTGATCAACCTCATGATAGTGACTCTTTTCATATGTTGTTGTTTGACCCAACCATGTATTATACATACACGGACTCTTCCACCGAGTTGTCCGGGTCAATATCTAACGCTGATGAGGAACTTTTTATAGAGTCTGACGATCACCCTGTTTTTCCTGATGACATTATTCTTCGGGGTATCGATGAAAGATTTGAGGAAATTTTCGCTGATGAACTCGCATTTTTAAAAGATACGGGTGTTGAGATGAATCAACTCCAAGATAAAGAAATTGAACCTCCACCCAATCTTCTGGACAATCATGCTAATGCGAGTAATCCATCATTACTATCACTGTGTCGTCTCTCTAAATTGAGACGCAATCCTTTTCCATTACACCTCTTATCACCTCCCCACTTCTTCACGTCGAAAGGTGACTTGTTCTTCCACCAACCTTGGTGCTTCATCGATAAAATTTTTGAATGGTTGGTGTTGACCTTCGGTCTTTGCAAAGCTTGGCATTGACCAATAACCTTGATCCCCTCGTATGATTTTAAAAGATTAACATTGTTTAACTCAAGTTTGGGGGGGGGGGTTATATTTTGGCTCTTGAAAGAAAAAGAATTTTTATAAGATTGTGAGCCAAAAATAAGTTTAGGGGAGGATTTCACTTGCATTATTTCTTGTCCCCTCTCTCCTCCCAAGTCTACAGGTTTTTGAGCTTAACAGATGACATCAGCGAGGACACTGCTGTAAACAGGTTTGTGGGAGGTTTGTGCTTATTTACACATCAATTTGCATCATATTTTGCGTAAGCACAACATTTTCAAAAAAAAACTTTTTAAAATTTTCTTTTATAACAAAAGAGTAGAAAGTGAAAAATTACATCCAAAAGATAGGAATAGTTTAAGAAAATTAGAAGTTTTCTTAAACGAACTGGTAATTAGTAGTTATGAGCTGTTGTCCCATGGGTTGGTAAGATGAAAGAAGTCACCAATCCAAGGATAAAAATAAGTCTGAAAAATAGTTCCTATTCTGAAAGCCAAACATTTGAACGTTGATACCCTACTATACGCACTTACACACGTCTTGAAACTCAGGATAGTAGAGGATACCTTGAAATGCTCTTGTCTAAAAGCCAAAATATGAAGGAAATAATAAATGAAGAAAATATAAAAATGGTGAAAAGAAAAATGAACACTGGTTTTGTTATCGCCAAGGCAGCAATAAAAAAATATAGCGAGGGTGCTTCATCACCTAGTGCCCTAGACCAACTGGTTTGGGAGTCACTGCTAAGCCTTAAGTGGTGCAAGACGAGGAAAATACTGTCACCTAATCAGCAAGCAAATAAGTAATCGGTCGATTAGTACCTCAATATGTATTAACGGTCGCATGAAAATGTGTGAGCAAATCCATAAATATTCATCAAATTAAAAAGTACTGAGGTAGATGGACAAGAGTATGATAGCTTGAATTGAATTCTCCGAGTGTAGGGATGTTCTATACACACACGTAGGGGTATATGATCGATGTTTGGATGAAAGGTAGGAATGAAGGATAAAGACGATGTTTTTTTGAGGGATGATGTGATTTCTAACATTTTTTCATGACTATTAAGATAGGGCTCATGACAACTGAAAAGCTAGTGTAGTTGGAAACTCGAAATTTTCAAAGTATTTCTTTTATGGTTCTTATATTTATATGTAAATTTCACCATCTCTCTTTTATTATAGGATTTTGTTGGTGTAATCCGCTGAAAACCCTCAGGAGACAACACTCCTCCTACTAAGGACACCTAGAGGTTTAACGGCTTGTAGTACGTGCTCAGTGCAATCGTATTTGCCTACGGAAGTGTGCTTAGTTTTCTCCTTTCTTTTTCTCCTTCTCTTGAATAAACTAGTTTGCTCGGGACGATCAAAGATAAGTTTGGGGGTATTTATTCAGTTGATAAAACTGCACATTTGTTATTTCATTTTTCCTACTATTTCTATACTAGATAAGGTGTTTATTATAATATATGATACATATGAGGGTTTATCTGTAAAAATACTATTTTTCATGTGATGATATATTATAATTAACATTTGATAGGAAAATGTATGCAAAAATACCATTGACCAAATCTTGATGGTAAAATTAATATCTCAATATAATAAACTCTACTAAATATTATTTGTTGAGTTATTGTGCAGAATTTGCAGGGCTAAAATCAATGGAATCAAAGCTGTTAAGAGAAAACCTGCCTAATTAAGAAAGCAAACTAAGAAATCAAGTCTGGCAGAAACGAAGAAAAGATTTCCAAATTCCAGAGGTTCCAGAGATCTCCACATGTCATAAGGAGAAAAGCCCAGAAGAGAAAATCAAAAGATCCCTCTACTTGGCCGCGGATCCGCGGCCAACCCCCTCTCTTGGCCACGGATCCGCCGCGTTCCAGATGAATCAAGGGCTGGAATTTCTTCTGTTAGATCGTAACTACTATTCCCCAATTTTGGCATCTAGGGTTCTGGCTTTGGGACTATAAATAAAGACCGAGAGCCCCTTGGAAAAATCATCAAGTCGACGAGATCACGAAATCCAAGACGGCTCACGCATCCAGGCTGATCATCAACGGTTTATCTACCTCCTTAGAAGAGATCGAGAAGCAAACTAGTATTTGTAATCATTTTCTAAGGAAACAAAGTGTAATGAGTTTTGTTGATTGATAAAGATAGTTCTTTTTCTTATTCTATTTCTTTGTAGTTTCATTATGAATTCTCTCTCCATCTCTTTTTCTCCTAACATGCGCGAGTAATTCTCCGCTTGTTAGGGTTCGTAGGATTAGGGTAGGTTAATGGATGATGAAAATACCTAAACTCTTTTTACGTCCTATAAAGTTTATAAACTTTATCAAAAGAATCATTAACATCCTAATCGGGCGCGCTACCAATTCATTGTTAGTCTCGACCGCGATTTGAGATTAGATTAATGACTGTTTTGGTAAAGGCTAGATATGAACGGAGTTCCGTGTCAAGATTAGGGTTAAGAGTGGGATTCCTTTTCCCTCCAGAAACCCTAATCTACATGCATCACTGTCGTTCTAGTTTTAAATCTATTAAATGATAAAAAGAGCAATCTTTAATTAATCATCCATAACTACTAAATCCTAATGAACCCTACAAGCCCCCTTTTAATATTGAATTTACATCCATAATTAATCTAGATCTATATTTTGCATCCGTGTTTAACGTAGATCTAGAATCTATAACCATTCTACAATATTCTTTATCCCTCCTCTCTTTTTCAACACATCTAAAGTAAGAATAAAAGATTCAACGTTTCCCAGAGGACGACCCGTACTCATCTCGGTCTAGCTACACGCGACACCGTTATTGATTGCGGTTACACTACAAACAATTATTCGAATTAATCAAATGGCGCCGTTGCCGGAAATACGTGTGTAATTTTTTATTCTTACTATTTGTGTTGAATTCTTATTCGACCTATATCATAATTAAAACAAAACTGCAAATCGTATATTTAACGAAGTGTGTGAAATTTTTGCAAGGAGATCTGGAGTCACAGATTTGAGGAAACAGGAGACAGAGACATTCATTGAGATCCAGAGGAGTACAGAAGGCCACGTAGCAAAAATAATCACCTGAACCCTCTGCCACGCGGCGGATCCGCGGCAAGAAGACCCTTGTGGCGGCGGAAACGCGATACAACTGAGGAGTTAGGGTTTTAAAATTCTCTGGTAAGATTCTAACCTCTTTCTCTCTCCTCTGAAATCCAATAAAATCTCTTTTCTGCAGGATTCTTTGCAAAATATCGCCGCTCAAAAATTTATTTGCAAAGTTTTGTGATTGGTTTTGTTTTGCATATTTTAATACGGACTTTAAGGGGAAAAGACCAAATCCAGATTAGGTGGGGATTTCATCATCCTTCCTAAGCCCCACAAATCACAAACTGAGCATCTGCATCAACCCTACATTAATTTAAAAAATATCTAGACCAGACTCTAAGGACTGTCGTGCTCAATAAGGACTGATGAAGGTCGTGGGTAATCTATCGCTTATCCGCATTACTTTTGTGGTGTCTAGACAAGTGTGTCTAAGGCAAGTGGTTACTTAATTAGGACTACTACTTACGTAGTGGACAACCTCCCACTTACCTGGCTACAAGAGTAGTAAAGAGGCGGTAGATGATTGATCCTACGGCTTGTCTTTTGGAAGTCTAGGAGCGGTCTAGAGATTGGACCTAAGTAACCTTAGTTCTAGGGTTGTTTTTGCATTTTTTGAGTGATTTGTCTTAAGTCCCACTTTTTTCAAAACAGACCAATTTTAAATCACACACACGCTGCTACTTGCGCTAGACCTGCTTAGTGCATGCTTGGCTGGACACGAGATTCTAGTGCCCGTCTTGTCCGCGTTTCTTCTATCGACGCCGAAGTCGGTACTTCTTCATCTTCTTTTCCTCCACCACACACCACATCAACCGAGATGGACGGTACTCCATCAGATTATAACACCACGCTGCCACCGTCCGTAGGTGCGCAGAATCCACCGCGCATCTCTCTCCAAGAGAGATTCTATCCTATCCGTGGTCCACTTCCCACTTGTCTATCTATTCCACCAGCTAACGGGGATAATTTTGAAATTAAACCCCACTATATCAATCTGTTGCCCAAATTTCACGGGCTTGAGTCGGAAGACGCGTACGTTTTCATCACCAAATTCGAAAACGTATGCGCAATGATGGGTACTTCATAATTGACTGTGGATGCTATGCGCTTGTGTCTTCTCCTATTCACTCTGTGCGACTTAGTAGAAAAATGGCTTTATAATACTGCCGCACACTCTATCACTAATTGGGATGAATTCGTAATAGCATTTCTTAAGAAGTTTTACCCAAACCATAAGACTGCTCATATTAGGAGCGAGATCAACCAGTTCACCCAGCTTCCCAATGAACCATTTTGGAAGTGCTTTGAACGTTTCAAGGATCTGCTTGTCCAATGTCCTCATCATGAAATAAAAAGATGGGATTTATGCCGAATTATATATAAGGGCATTAATCAAGCGACAAAGCAGATGCTTGAAACAATGTGTCAATGCAATTTCATGTCCAAAGACGATGGCGAAGCTTGGAAGTATCTGGAAGATCTCGCTGAAAACACTTTGCAGTGGGAAAGCGTACGACCACCTTCATCTAGGGGAGGTATTCACCAGCTCGATGTTTCCATCGCAGTGAAAGCCGAAATGGCAGCGATGCAGAAAAAACTCGACGCTATTAAGAACAAATTCTCATCAGTCTCCCTAAATCAGGTCACGCTTCCCAAGACCGTCTGTGGTTGCTGTTCAGATCCTTCACACTTAGCGGAAGAATGTCCTATGAATGCATCGTTTCAAACTAATGCTGCTGTTTCCTGATTTAAAATCAGAAAAGCTTATGGGAAAAGCTTCAGAAAAGGGTCGCGTGCTTACACGTGACCAGCAGTCACGTGTGGGCACGCGACACCTAAAAGTATCGACAAGGCAAATTCAGTTTCCCAAATACATCAAAGAAAGGGGCTTCAGAAAGGGTCACGTGCTCCCACGTGACCTGGGTCACGTGTCGGCACGTGACATTTAAAGGCAGCGGAAAAGACACAACGGTTCCCTGATCGAATCAAGAAAAAGGCTTCAGAAGAGGTCACGTGTTCCCACGTGACCAGGGTCACGTGTTGGCACGTGACACTCAAAACATCAGGCTCATTCTCTGGTTAAATCGAGAAGAAGGCTCCATGCCAGGGTCACGTGCTCACACGTGACCAGTTGTCACGTGGTGGCACGTGACAGCTAAACAGAGAACAGAAAGCAAAGCGCAGAAAGAAAGAAGAAGGCTCATTCCAAAGAGGGTCACGTGCCCACACGTGACCATGGGTCACGTGGTCACACGTGACCGGCTTTCAAAGCCCATTTTGCTAACAGAATTAAATTCTGAAAGAGATTTAAATCTTTCCAAAGGAAAGCGATTACCTGGAACCAATCGGATTAAAAGATGATTAAATATCATCTATCTATGGGAAAATCTCGGGTTTGGAAAGATTTCCCCTTTAAATCTAACCGAAATAACAAAGGGGAATCCCTGGATTTGAAATCCAATGGTGAATAAAATTCACCTAATAATCCAAAGGTCCAGAACGAATGATGGATGCAAATCAAATCTCTCAATGAAGATTCGTCAAAAACTAATTGACTCGGCCGCTTCTCCTATAAATAGGAGCCAAGAGATACAAAAAGACAGATACGCAGAGGGAAGAAAGGGAGAGAGCCTTGATACTTCGAGGAACTTGGATCATCTGCAAAAGAAAACCCTAGGTAAGAAAGGGAAGGCTCTTTGAAAGAAAGGAGAATTTAATTCTCGACAGAGTTTAACTCTGATATATATATAAAACAGAAGAATATATTTCTTCTCTCTTTGATAGAGGATCTGCAAAGTGCACATCTCCCCTTGAATTTGAGAATTTAATTCTCAATGGGTTGAGATCCTGCCATGTAGATCCAAAACATAGAGAGGGAATGGAAGCACGAGAATTTAATTCTCACAGAACTATAGGAATTTAATTCCTTTAAAACAAAACTAGGGCTTGACCCTGTGTTATGGGAATTTAATTCCTTCAGAACAAAAAGAAACAGGGTTTAACCCTAATTAAGAACCTAGTTCTGTTGGAACAGCGGGGATTTAATTCCCTTGATCATAATTTAACAGAGAATGAGAATTTAATTCCTTAAAAGCTTTTATCAGGGTTTAACCCTATTTAGTTCTTCACATGTATGAGGAATTTAATTCCTACAGAAAATTCAGAGTCCAACCCTATTCAGAATATAAATCTTCAAAAGGAAGTAGGAATTTAATTCCTCTGAAATTACTGTCAGGGTTTAACCCTACGAGGAATTTAATTCCTGGAAAAGATTAACAGATCCTCTAAACAACATACATAGAGGCAGGGTCACGTGTCACCACGTGATCCCCCCAAGAGATCTACAGAAAACCCTTTTGAGGCAGCACCCCACGTGACCCACGTGACCCTCGGCAGAAGCTTTAACATATAAGCATTTAAATGCCCTTCACGTGAGGGCACGTGATGCGATAATCTCAGCAGAATAAATGAAGGGAGGGCGCTCTCACGTGTTGCCACGTGACCCCTCTTTCCTTAGTGTTTAACACTAAATTGGAACTCTTGAATACAGTATTGAAACACTATTGGGCCTTAGTGTTCAATGCTAATCAAAGAACTTTATTCGCAGTGTTCAACACTGATTACCTTAGTATTTAACACTAATCTGAGATCTCCATTGCCAGTGTTCAACACTGATCTGTTTTAGTGTTTATGATAATTTGAAAGCCTTGTTGCTAGTGTTTAACACCAATTATCTTTTAGTGTTAAACACTAACTTGTCAACCCCATTCCCAGTGTTCAACACTGATTGCTCTGTAGTGTTTAACACTAGGCTTTGGCCCAATTGGCTAAATGGATAGAGGCAAAGTCTCTCCTTCAATGGACCAACAAGAAGCCAATATTCCAGACATGATAGGACTTAGCTCAAGCTAGGCCATGAGTCTTCAATTCGTAATTAACTGGGCTAATGGGCTCATAACATAATTAATCGGTCTTGATCCCAAATTGGGCCAAGGACTACTTAAGCCATTCCGGTTCTAGGGTACATCTCTTCACTCCTTTGATACTTGGCATTGTAATCCCTCAATGTCTTCAAAGAGGTGACGGGTCCCGACGACCACACATTGATATGGACTGTGGGGTCCTTAAACCCGTGTCTAATACAAAATTCCTGGTTACGTGGAACGCGGATAACGTCACTCTTTGACCCCACGGAAAACGCCCAGAGCGGAGCCTAGTCCTCGCCGAGCACGGCAGTGAACCCGTGTGAAGCATCTAATGCAAAATTCCTGGTTACCTGAAACGCGGATAACGTCACTCTTTGACCCCGCGGAAAACGCCCAGAGCGGAGCCTGGTCCTCGCCAAGCACGGCAGTGAACCCGTGTGAAGCATCCAGAGCACATACCGGACTGTGGAGTCCTTAAACCCATGGACTACGACGTCCTTAACCTCGACCGAGATGTCTTAAAACTAACAATGGACCGCAACGTCCTTAAACTACCCATGGACCGCAACGTCCTTAAACTACCCATGGACCGCAACGTCCTTAAACTACCCATGGACCGCAATGTCCTTAAACTAGAACAATAGAGCCCCGCATGCTCTTTTGTCGGATCTAAACGGTCCCGTTTAAGCTGATCTTAGCCTCAAAGATGGCTAATGTATCCTTAAACCTTCAAATAGACTGGACTATGAATCCCCCCAATTAACTCTGGCTCGAGGGTACATCCCTGAACTCCTCTGACATTCGTCGTTGTAATCCTTCAACGTCGTCAGAGAGGTGACGGGTCCCGACGGCCATACATACGATGGACCACTATGTCCCTAAACCGGAACAATGGAGCCTAAAACATTCCTTTGTCGGATCTAAACGATCCCGTTAAGTTGATCTTAGTCACAACGTTAAACTAACGTATCCTTAACAAACGTTTGAGTTGATCTTAGCCTCAAGTATGGCTGACGTATCCTCAAACCAAACCCCCAAACCCAAATCTAAGATAAACACGGATTTGGACTAGTCCACGCCCTACGGGCGACGACATAAATCAGTCTCCGTATACAATCCACGGGCAATAAAACACAAAACAAACACTCACGACACGAAGTGACCAGCTGGAGAAGGAGAAAGTTGTTACCGCGATGCGGTAGCGTAATTAACTGCAGGGGCTTGCGCCTGCAGGGAAGAGCGTCCCCACAATCAAAAACCCCTCCACGAGGGGGAATCTGATGAAGTCTGCTACATCGTCCGCATCCGTCTAAGCCTCCGATGCACGGTGCCATGGATCAACTTGGCATCTTCGGAGAGGTAGACGGATAACACCAATTAGCATCTGCCCCGAACCTCAGGCGAGACGCCCCACGCGTCCCGGCCGCCGTTCGGAGGGGAACAGCTGCTTTTCAGCAGCGACCTAGAAACGATCCTTATTCTTCTACGTACAATCAAGGATGGAGAAATCATCCTAACTTTGCTTGGAACCAAAACCAACCCTAAAATCAAAATCAGTTCCAAAGCAATTATCAAAGGCCTCCTCCACAGCAACCACAACCACAAAGTCAGCTCCCCTTTCAGTCACAAAATTTTCAAAATCCGGCCAACACGTCTACACCACAAGTGGCCGGTACTGACAACTCTTCACTCGCACAAACTTTGGATATGTTTATGAAACATACCATTCAAATGTCGACTGATATGAAGTCTTCTATTGATACCATAAAAAAAGACACCACCTCCCACGGCGAGAGTATTAAATCAATAGAAAACCAACTTGCATAATTGAACGCCGCAATGAGTGCGAAAGAGAAAGGGAAACTCCCATCTCAACCCATACCTAATCCTGGCCACTCACAAAGTTATAATGTGAGTGCCATTACTACGTTGAGATCGGGAAAAGTGCTGAATAACCGAGTGGGTGAGCAATGTGATGATGTTTGTGACACCAATGATATCCCAGCTTCTTCTTCTTCCCCTAATTCGTTTAATCTCCCACCTTCATCCGAGGCTATTCTCCATTTTCCCCAAGGCTCGAACACTTCGCCCATTTCCTCGAATCTACCTAAAACGATCCCCACTCCAATTCTGGGATCCACTCCATCCCCACAATCCTCTCCAATGTTGGACCAAACCCTTATTGATAAAGCACCTTATCCAAACAGGTTAAGGGGCAACATACCAAGTCCACAAATGGAGAAGATTGTGGAAATTTTTAAGCAAGTTAATATAAACATTCCTCTACTAGATGCTATTCAACAAGTTCCGTCATATGCGAAAATCCTAAAGGACTTGTGCACTAGGAAGAGAAAAGTTCAAGTACCTAAAGAAGTTTTCCATGCGAGTAATGTAAGCACTGTTTTTACACAACAACTACCTAAGAAACGAAAGGACCCCGAAAGTCCTACAATTTCTATTTCTATTGGGAGTAAAAATATCAATCGTTCTCTACTCGATTTAGGTACTAGTGTTAACTTGCTTCCGTATTCTGTTTATGAGCAATTAGGGATCGGAGAGTTAAAACCGGCGCATTGCACTCTTCAAATGGCCGATCGATCTATCACCCAACCTAGGGGTGAGCTAGAGGATGTGTTAATCAAAGTCGGGGAATTTATATTCCCTGTGGACTTTATCGTTATAGATACACAACCTGTAGCGAACCTACGAAATCAAATCCCGGTGATACTCGGTCGACCCTTCCTTGCTACTTCCAACGCAGTAATCAATTGTAGAAACGGCTCTATGACCCTATCATTTGGAAAGAAGTCAATTGAGCTTAACATTTACAAGTTTGGAAGTGAACCCTCTGAACCCTATGCTCATGTGTGTTCTGTCGAATTAATGGATGTCGACAGCAGCGAATTTGATCAACCTCATGATACTGAATCTTTTTATATGTTGTTGTTTGACCCAATCATGTATTATACATACACGGACTCTTCCACCGAGTTTTCCGGGTCAACATCTGACGCTGATGAGGAACTTTTTATTGAGTCTGACGATCATCCTGTTTTTCCTGATGACATTATTCTTCGGGGTATCGATGAAAGCTTTGAGGAAATTTTCGCTGATGAACTCACATTTTTGAAATATACGGGTGTTGAGTGAATCAATTCCAAGATAAAGAAATTGAACCTACACCCCTTCTTCTGGACAATCATGATAATGCGAGTAATCCATCATTACTATCACCGTGTCGTCTCTCTAAATTGAGACGCAATCCTTTTCCATTACACCTTTTATCACCTCCCCACTTCTTCACGTCGAAAGGTGACATGTTCTTCCACCAACCTTGGTGCTTCATCGATAAATTTTTTGAATGGTTGGTGTTGACCTTCGATCTTTGCAAAGCTTGGCATTGACCAATAACCTTGACCCCCTCGTGTGATTTTAAAAGATTAACATTGTTTAACTCAAGTTTGGGGGGGGGGTTATATTTTGGCTCTTGAAAGAAAAAGAATTTTTATAAGATTGTGAGCCAAAAATAAGTTTGGGGGAGGATTTCACTTGCATTATTTCTTGTCCCCTTTCTCCTCCCAAGTCTACAGGTTTTTGAGCTTAACAGATGACATCAGCGAGGACACTGCTGTAAACAGGTTTGGGGGAGGTTTGTGCTTATTTACACATCAATTTGCATCATATTTTGCATAAGCACAACATTTTCAAAAAAAAAAAACTTTTTAAAATTTTCTTTTATAACAAAAGAGTAGAAAGTGAAAAATTACATCCAAAAGATAGGAATAGTTTAAGAAAACCAAGAAAATTAGAAGTTTTCTTAAACGAACTGGTAATAAGTAGTTATGAGCTGTTGTCCCAAGGGTCTGTAAGATGAAAGAAGTCACTAATCTGAGGATAAAAATAAGTCTGAAAAATAGTTCCTATTCTGGAAGCCAAACATTTGAACGTTAATACCCTACTATACGCACTTACACACGTCTTGAAACTCGGGATAGTAAAGGATACCTTGAAATGCTCTTGTCTAAAAGCCAAAATATGAAGGAAATAATAAATGAAGAAAATATAAAAATGGTGAAAAGAAAAATGAACACTGGTTTTGTTATCGCCAAGGCAGCAATAAAAAAATATAGCGAGGGTGCTTCATCATCTAGTGCCTTAGATCAACTGGTTTGGGAGTCACTGCTAAGCCTTAGGTGGTGCAAGACGAGGAAAATACTGTCACCTAATCAGCAAGCACATAAGTAATCGGTCGGTTAGTACCTCAAGAAGTATTAACGGTCGCATGAAAATGTGTGAGCAAATCTATAAATATTCATCAAATTAAAAAGTACTGAGGTAGATGGACAAGAGTATGATAGCTTGAATTGAATTCTCTGAGTGTAGGGATGTTCTATACACACACGTAGGGGTATATGATCGATGTTTGGATGAAAGGTAGGAATGAAGGATAAAGACGATGTTTTATTGATGGATGATGTGATTTCCAACATTTTTTCATGACTATTAAGATAGGGCTCATGACAACTGAAAAGCTAGTGTAGTTGGAAACTCTAAATTTTCAAAGTATTTCTTTTATGGTTCTTATCTTTATATGTAAATTTCACCATCTCTCTTTTATTATAGGATTTTGTGGGTGTAATCCGCTGAAAACCCTCAGGAGACAACACTCCTCCTACTAGGGACACCTAGAGGTTTAACGGCTTGTTGCACGTGCTCAGTGCAATCGTATTTGCCTACGAAAATGTGCTTAGTTTTCTCCTTTCTTTTTCTCCTTCTCTTGAATAAACTAGTTTGCTCGGGACGATCAAAGATAAGTTTGGGGGTATTTTTCAGTTGATAAAACTGCACATTTTTATTACATTTTTCCTACTATTTCTATACTAGATAAGGTGTTTATTATAATATATGATACATATGAGGGTTTATCTGTAAAAATACTATTTTTCATGTGTTGATATATTTTAATTAACATTTGATAGGAAAATGTATGCAAAAATACCATTGACCAAATCCTGATGGTAAAATTAATATCTCAATATAACAAACTCTTCTAAATATTATTTGTTGAGTTATTGTGCAGAATTTGCAGGGCTAAAATCAAGGGAATCAAAGTTGTTAAGAGAAAACCTGCCTAATTAAGAAAGCAAACTAAGAAATCAAGTCTGGCAGAAACGAAGAAAAGATTTCCAAATTCCAGAGGTTCCAGAGGTCTCCACGTGTCATAAGGAGAAAAACCCAAAATAGAAAATCAAAAGATCCCTCTACTTGACCGCGGATCCGCGTCCAAACCCCCCTCTTGGCCGCGGATCCGTCTCGTGCCAGATGAATCAAGGGTTGGAATTTCTTCTGTTGGATCGTAACTACTATTCCCCAATTTTGGCATCTAGGGTTTTGGCTTTGGGACTATAAATAAATACCGAGAGCCCCTTGGAAAAATCATCAAGTCGACGAGATCACGAAGTCCAAGACGGCTCACGCATTTAGGCCGATCATCAACGGTTCATCTACCTCCTTAGAAGAGATCGAGAAGAAAACTAGTATTTGTAATCATTTTCTAAGGAAAAAAAGTGTAATGAGTTTTGTTGATTAATAAAGGTAGTTCTTTTTCTTATTCTATTTCTTTGTAGTTTCATTATGAATTCTCTCTCCATCTCTTTTTCTCCCAACATGCACGAGTAATTCTCTGCTTGTTAGGGTTCGTAGGATTAGGGTAGGTTAATGGATGATGAAAATACCTAAACTCTTTTTACGTCCTATAAAGTTTATAAACTTTATCAAAAGAAATATTAACATACTAATCGGGCGCGCTACCAATTCATTATTAGTCTCGACCGCGATTTGAGATTAGATTAATGACTGTTTTGGTAAAAGCTAGATATGAACGGAGTTCCATGTCGAGATAGGGGTTAAGAGCGGGATTCCTTTTCCCTCCAGAAACCCTAATCTACATGCATCACTGTCGTTCTAGTTTTAAATCTATTAAAGGATAAAAGAGTAATCTTTAATTAATCATCAATAACTACTAAATCCTAATGAACCATACAAGCCCCCTTTTAATATTGAATTTACATCCATAATTAATCTAGATCTATATTTTGCATCCGTGTTTAACGTAGATCTAGAACCTACAACCATTCTACAATATTCTTTATCCATCCTTTCTTTTTCAACACATCTAAAGTAAGAATAAAAGATTTAACGTTTCCCAGAGGACGGCCCGTACTCATCTCGGTCTAGCTACACGCGACACCGTTATTGATTGCGGTTACACTACAAACAATTATTCGAATCAATCATATCTCATACCCAACATCCTAAAAAGTCTCTTGATTAGCATCTGGGGGAGGGCCTTGATGAGTGGATCCGCTGTGTTATTCTCTATATCAGCTCTCTTGACCTCGATCTTCCAGCGATCTACTATTTTCCTGATTAGGTGATACCGTCTAAGAATATGTCTGGATCACTGATGGGACCGGGGTTCCTTGGACAAAACCGCAGTTCCATTGTTATCACAATACACAGGTAATGGATGCTCAATGGATGGAACCATACCAAGTTAATCTTATGAACTTCTTCATCCAGACAACCTCTTTGGCAGCATCGGTTGTAGCAATGTATTCAGCCTTCATCGTTGAGTCTGCTATGGTATCTAGCTTGGAACTCTTCCAACATACCGTCCCTCCACTGATGGTGAAGACAAAACCCGAGACCGACTTACCGTTATACTTATCACTCTGGAAGCTCGAATCATAAAGGACTCCACCTGGAGTTCACCATTACCATACACCAAGAACATCTCTTTAGTCCTTCTCAAGTACTTAAGAATGTTGTTCACAACTGTCCATTATTTCTTCCCAGGATCTGATTGATACCTACTCACTACACCTAGTGAGTAAGCTACATCCGGTCTGGTACACAAAATCGCATACATGATTGATCCGACTGTCGAAGTATAGGGTATCCCTTGCATGCGAGCCCTCTCCAAATCAGTCTTAGGAGATATCTCTTTGGAGAGAGTGATTCCTTAACAAGCGGGTAAATTACTACGCTTAGAATCTTCCATACTAAACCTCTTTAGTATGGTGTCTATATACCTGGATTGGGACAATCCCAACATCCGTCTAGATCTATCTCTATAGATTTTTATCCCCAGGATGTAGGAGGATCACTTAGATCTTTCATGGAGAATTTTTTTTGATAAGAAGAGCTTGATCGGGTGTAGCATAGGAACATCGTTTCCTATCAAGAGTATGTCATCCACGTACAATATGAGGAAGACGGCCTTCTTATATGTACATGGTTCATCTACATTTTTGATGAAGTCAAACCCTTTAACAACTTCATCAAAACAGATGTTCCAGCTCAGCGATGCCTGCTTTAATCCGTAGATAGATTTAAGCAGCTTGCACACGCTTCCGCTGCTCCCACTGTATTTGAAGCCCTATGGCTGTGTCATGTACACGCTCTCCTCTAAATCACCATTTAGAAAAGTGGTCTTAACGTGCAACTGCCAGATTTCGTAGTCATGGTATGCGGCAACGGCAAGTAGGATCCTGATGGACTTAAGCATAGCCATTGGAGAAAAGGTTTCATCATAGTCAACACCAGGTCGTTGACGAAAACCCTTTGCTACAAGTTTAGCTTTGAAAGTCTCAACTTGTCCATCTACACCAATTATCTTCTCAAGATCCACTTGCTCCTGATGGTTTTTACCCCTTCAGAAGCAACTTTCAAAGTCCATACGTTGTTGGTGTATATGGATTCTATCTCAGATCATATAGCATCCAGCCATTTCAAATGGTCTCCACTTGTGATGGCCTGCTCGAAACTAGTTAGGTCATCATCTTCCATGATGCAATACTCACTCCCACCGTCTATGAGAAAACCGTAGTATCTCTCAGGTGGATGAGGAACCCTACTAGATCTGCGGAGTGGCTGAGGTTCGTCAGGGACTATTGAATCCTCAGGTTCCACCAAATCGTCGGTAATAGTTTGTGTTGCTGGAACTTCATCCAGTTCTACCTTATTACCACTAATCTCTTTGACAAGAAATTCATTGTCTAAAAAGGTGGTATGTCGAGAAACAAACACCTTTTGTTCCTCGGTGCGGTAGAAGATATACCCTCGCGAATGTTTGGGATATCATGCAAACTTGCACAGAACTGAACTTGCCTTGAGCTTGTCCGGATTTTGCTTTTTAACATAGGCCAGACAACCTCATATCTTAACTCGTTTAAGAGATGATCTCTTTCCATTCTATATCTCATATGGAGTGGTAGGCAACGGATTTGGTCGGAACTCTATTCAATAGGTATGCAGCTATCTCAAGTGCATAACCCCAAAATGAAATAGGCAACCCAGCATTACTCATCATAGAGCGCACCATATCTAATAGAGTACGATTCCTCCGCTCCGAAACTCCATTGTGCTGCGGTGTATACGGAGGAGTAAGCTGAGAGAGAATCCTATTCTTTTTTAAGTAGCCTCTGAATTCCATACTCAAGTATTTTCCTCCCCGGTTGTATCAAAGGATTTTAATACTTTTACCCGTCTGGTTCTCAACCTCGTACTTATATTCCTTGAATTTCTCAAAAGATTCAGATTTGTGTTTCAACAGGTATACATGTCCGAATCTTGAGAGATCATCGGTGAATGTAATAAAGTACAAGGAACCATTCTTGGCATGTATAGACATAGGACCGCATACATCACTATGTATCTGTCCCAAGAGTTCAGTAGCTCTTTCTCTGCGTCTAGTAAACGGAGATTTAGTCATCTTACCTTTGAGACATAACTGGAAAGTTTCATAAGATGTAAATTAGAACGGATTCAAATATGCATCTTTATGCAACTCAGCTAGTCTTATCGCATTGATATGACCTAGTCTACAATGCCACAAGAAGGCTTCGTTCATTTCTGAACTGTTTCTCTTGTGTGTGTTCTGTATACTTAGAACTGTATTGTGATTTAGAACGTATTTACCGTTATACAACGTACCATACCCAATCAACACTTGGTTTAGGAAAATATTCACAATATTTTTTGTACGAAATAACAGTCGCTCAGAATCATTATGTTACCACTTGGTAATATAAGGTGATATAGCCAACTGCTTTAGCTGCAACAATTGCACCATTCCCTACTACTAGAGACATATCATCATTTCTCAGTTCTCTAACTCTCTTTAGCCCATGTAACAAATTACATACGTGGGATTTTGATCTGGTATCCAATACCAAGGACGTAGAGCAAACTGAGAAACAGTTCTCGGTAAAAAAACACACCCGAAGACGATGCATCAATATGCTTATTCTTCGTTTGGGTGGTGTGGGAATCCGGATATTCCCCTATTCTTTGCTCAAACTTATGAAAATCATAAGATAGAGCGGAACCTGGCCCAGTATAATAAGTGGGTTCAGTCAATATATCCATATTATTATCTTGATTAAGGCATGTCATTGGTCGCTACCAGGAGAGAGAGAGAAGGATAATCACTTTTGCATGCGCTCTTTGCAAGATTAGATTGGTTATTATTTTATCTAATCAGGATGGCTCCCACTGTTTTTATCAAATCTTCTTTCAAACCCTAAAAGGTAAGATTATCCTGGATTAATTACACTCTATAAGTTCGCCAATCGTTCGGCCAGGCAGGTATTGGTACTTCAAGGGAGTCTCCCTATGTTTGCATGGAACAAATTAAATAACCTCGTTTCCGCAGGGGCATCACCCCGTTAACACCTTTCTTAGACATCTAATGGATCTGCTAATTGTAAAGTGGAAAACTCTCTCAGGAGTAACTCTTACTCGCAGTGGGTATCGGGATCCAACTATCATATAGAAGGTATGCAATCTTATTGCAAATTCCAACACTTGAAATTCCCAATATTGTTTTTACCCCTAGCAACTTATGACCTTGGCTATGGTCAACAAATCATTAGCGCTGGCCATGTTCAAACCGTCATTTCTTGATTGAATTAACCCACCTGTACGACCCTTAGCTAAGATCAACAAAGCCGTACGACTACCATATTCCAATCGCATCACATGATGCAGGTAAGCACTAATTAGCTACCGCACACTACGCCTTGGCTATGGTCAACAAATATAGCACGAATACTAAATAGTACTTATCTGAAATGACAGAGGGCTACGGATAGTTTTTAAGAAAACGTTCAACGTAATGAACTTGGTATCGTTGTAGAATCTAGTGATTTTGAAAAGGAGTGGTTTAAACTCCGCTTTTAAAATCAAGTAGTTTTCAAAAACAAACCGAATAGCTTTTACTAGCTTTTGCTAAAGAGGTCACTCCCGGTGAAGGGATCTCGGCTCTTTCCTCATCGAATGAGGTGCTGGATATCCATAAAGGAATAGCACTATGCAAAGCAAGAACTACGGAAGCTATGATGATAAATCGAGTGGGTTGTAGCATTTGCTAGTTTTGCTAAAGAGGTCACTCCCGGTGAAGGGATCTCGGCTCTTTCCTCATCGAATGAGGTGCTGGATATTCATCAAGGAATACCACTACGCAAAGCAAGAACTAGAGCTACCTTTTTAAAACTTTTGATTCTACAACATCTTTAGGTTTTTTTTTCTTTTCATTAATCTCATTAATGAAGTCCCATCATTTAATGTTTCCTAAACATCACAGAAAATGAAACAAAAATAGAAAGTATGCTTATTCCATCCGCATTCGCCACGGGGCCCCGTCATGCACCGTTATGTTACTAAACTAACGGCAGAGCGGGGGCTGGACTAGCGCGGGTGCAAAACATAAGCAACGTTTAGTATATATATCATATATATATATAGCATTCATCTCACACAGTTATATGATCACATCACAGAACCAAGCAGCAGAAGTCAACATATGAAATATTAGATATACTAAGAGGTTCGTGTTTTAAATTCAGCCAGTAATGAAAAACACGGATTCCATAGTCGTGATGAATAGCCAAACCCACATCCCTAGACCCCTACGAGAGCGGCAAGCAACCCTGCCAATTCTAGAGTTAGGAGACCCGGTCTTGACTCCTCGACATGGTCTCCTACTGGACTCCAGAACCCGGTTACTTGTGCTCCCTACCTTGGGTCTATCCTAATGAGGAAAAGTAAATAATATACATCAGTGGTGACATCATCCTCAACCCGGAAGTGTCCCAATAAAAGAATATTACATACAAATTTTACATGATGAAAATTATAAAACTCTCATCTCACATAAAACCCCAGGTTTTTCATTCACGACGATCCAATATAACATATCACAGCAGCACATAATATCACATGTCATCAACGTAAGTAAATACACGTATCCCAAATTCCGTTGACATATAGCAACGAGATTTGGGATACCCCACATATTACACTTACGGTCGTAGAAAAGAAATGAAAAACTACAATAATTAGAATCCATATTTCCTTAGACATCATAAACCAGGAACATCTCATATTTCGAATTTCATGCCTAACCTATAAACCTTGCATTGTAGTCTCAAATTGAAAACATTTTTTAATAACTTAGTCGGGCAATTCAACAAGATTCCTGACTACCCGATCAAATGCTCGTCGGAAACTTCAGTAGATGGCCGCACCCCCGATGTCGTCGACGAAGTGCACTTAGGCAGAACACCCTGGCCACGAGCATCCGAGTGGATGCTTTAGGCAACAGAGTTCTCCTACAGTCACTTGGTCAGGGCTATGGGGCGTAGCTACCTAGTAAAGTTATTCGGCGAGTATTCGCATACGATACGCTATTGCTAAGGAGTTTCGATCCGAATCAAAACCTCGTGGCAATTGATCAAAAGAGACTACAATGCTAGATTTACAAAATACTAACTAGTTTTCAGAAAACCAATTATTTTGGATTCAAAAAATTGTTTCACATATCATCAAAATCTATACGATGTTAAACATTTCGATCGATTTATCGAACACCTACAAAATCCAGAGACCTCAATAACTTGAGCATCATTAAAAACATCCAGAAAGTGTCAAATTTAAGAATGGAGCAGCACAAGAAAAATTAACCCATAACTCCCCAAACTTGCAGCGGAACCGCAGCCAAACTAGGGTTATGGCCGCGGTTCCGCGGCTTTTTGAGGGAGTTAGGGTTTCAAATTTCTTGTGGCTCCATATGAAACCCTGCACGATTTTCTGCATATTTTTAATCACCAAAATTTCAACTTTTGAAAAATCTACAGAAACATGTTATTTTGTGGGTTTCGAAACTCGATCGAACACTTTAACATCGTAAAGACCTTCCCTAATGTTCTAGCCTGGCGTTGATACCATGAAAGTATTTTCTAGCACCATGATAGGGTTTAAACGGGCATCACACAAGCAATTTTAAAATTTTCTAGGTGTTAATCAACACTAACCAAAGATCAAACTAGATTATTAGGGTTTTAACTATGATATTATAAACTATACTAAGAGATGGATGGCTACAACCTTTGTAGACCGTGTCCTTCTCTTCTAAAGCTCCGGGTTGTAGTCCACGCGACTCCACTAGGCTTCACTTGAAGGTTGAACAAACTTCTTTCGATGACCTTCGTGTCGAAAATGATCTACCCAAACTCCGCTAATCCAAGCCACTTCTTCACTAAACTTTTTAGTGAAGGAAACACACAACACCAAAGCGCTAATCTAGTGTAGGATGGTGAAGTAGGGGTGTTGTTTGCTCACTAGAGTTCTCACAAGCTCAAGGTTTCACAACTCATGTGAGGGATTGAGCTTGGAGATGGAGGTGAAGAAGATGGAGAGATCTAGAGAGCAACTCATCACATGAGCTCTCAAAATGAAGTCCAAAAAATGGCCAAGTGTGGAATGAAGTGAATCATGGCTCTTTCTTGACCTCACTTATTCAAGCATGGAATTATTTGCAATAATAATTTGCAACCATGCTTGAATAGTGAGTCAAGAATAATAAACAAATGTTAAAGCCCATGCTTCACACCATACACAAAAAGCCTCCCCATTTTTTATTTTCTAAAAATAGAAAATCCATGCCATGCTTCATTAATATATATATATATATTATGAAGAATAATTAGTGAGCTAATAATATTAGTTAATATATAATTATATCAAATATAAATATATATCATATTATTAAATCAACACTTGATTTCATAATCCGGTTATATCACATATAACCGACTAATATTATTTATCTGTATATTACATTATCAAATCAACACAAGATTCAATAATCTAGTTATATCATGTATAACCTAACCGATAACAAATAACCGCCAGATTACAATACGGTATCTCATTTTCGTATTTAATCAGGCCCCCCGCACATATCAACATATGTGCCCTACTTCGTTTCGCTTGAACCAGGAAACTTGTATGTGGGACTCTAAAGACTCATCAATACGCTAGCAGTAGATGATGATCACATCAATCACCTACAAGCTGTCAGCGGTACTAGCTGGACGTAACGACTACCCAGGTATTGAGCGAATAGAAGATCAACAAGCAAGCTTGTCCAAACTCCCATGAAGCCTATAGGTAACACTTATCGTACAGTCCGGTCTCTTCGTCTGATATGTCGCATATCGAGTCTGGGGGTGGAATCGTCAGACCCCAATAACTTGATAAGTCATGCCGATGTAAGGCCTATAACGGTACGAGAAACTACTGATAACACTTACCAGTAAATATCATCAACAGCCCTGGCTAGGGACTTGCTGTTATAGCCAATCGAGCATAGCGCAACATCAACTCGCTATACCGGGAGAGACGAAACCTCTCCTATCGCTCATTGCCTCCATGTGACTCGGGACCGTACCTAAAATCCACCTTTTTGCATGACTCTTTTGAGCCGTGGTAGGGAGGCAATCAAAGCACAGTGGGAACCACACAAGACTCTATGATGATCTCAGGTCTACATACTAACCTATACCAGTGTCACCAGAGAACTGATATCTGACGATAAGTATAGTACCATCTAGGAGTTCTCGGCGAGTCCTGTTCAGTGTACCAATTCTCTAATGAGCACCTGTGTACAATCTTTGATGTCAAACACCAATGGATATGGGATCAACCATCGCCCCATATAGGGTCAAGAAACGTACACACTAGTCTACTCTGGAATATCGATGCCCTGTCTGGATATTTCCTCGACTAGGAACAATTGAAGGATGTGCTTGTGGACTACACAGGTCCCTGTAGTATGATCCGCATCAT
This sequence comes from Agapanthus africanus, assembly GCA_030015575.1. Taxonomy (NCBI): domain Eukaryota; kingdom Viridiplantae; phylum Streptophyta; class Magnoliopsida; order Asparagales; family Amaryllidaceae; genus Agapanthus; species Agapanthus africanus. The sequence continues at coordinate 185,812,806 of JASDDO010000024.1, forward strand.
AGTCCTGGTAGTCAAGCCTACATCCTAAGGGCTTTATCAACATGTATATGAGATACAGTATAATAATACCAGTGAACATATTAAGATAAAGGCAACCAGATACTATACTATCATGTCGAGCAAGAAATTCCTCCATATATATGTCCAAGAATCCACTATATCATACAATAATGGCCTCTAGGGAATACATATCACTAACACCAGCAATTCCCGTCGAGTCCGTCCAGTGTAACTCATAACCCAATGAGCACCTATATACTATCTCCGGTATAACATACCAATGGCTATGGGACAGATCATCTCCACTGCTGGGATGAGAAACGTATACACCAGTGTACTCTGGAGTATCGATACCCTGTTTCGATAATCCTACAACTAGGAACCTGTATAAGGATGTGCTTATAGACTACCCAGCCCCCACTAGTGTGACTGCTATCACAACGCTGGTAGTCAAGCAAAAATCCTAAGGGCTCTACCAATATGTATTAGTGAAATGCTAAAAGAAACATATACACATATTGAGGTAGAATCAAACCAAGTAGCATACTACCATTTTAAGCAAAACTGTTATTATATCTGTGTATATCCCAAGCTTCAAAAATGTAATATATAAATCAGTACTATACAATAATGGCCTCCACGGCATATATCACTAACAATCTCCCACTTGCACTAAGGCCATGTATTGGCATATCGCAGACCTATTATCTCGATTAGCCTCTCGAACTGTGTCTGAAGGATGACCTTTGTGAGTGGATCTGCAGTGTTGTTCTCTGTCTCTACTCTTTGCAACTCGATCTCCCGGCGATCAACGATCTTCCTGATCAGGTGGCACCGTCTCAAGATATGTCTGGACTTCTGATGGGACCTTGGTTCCTTCACTAAAGTTATAGCCCTATTGTTGTCACAATACAGAGGTATTGGATCAACAATGGACGAAACTGCTTAAAGTTCTGTAGTGAACTTCTTCATCAAGGCTGCTTCCTTCGCGGCGTCACATGAAGCGATATACTCCGCTTCCATCATCGAGTCAGCAACGGTGTCCTGCTTGGAGCTTCCAACAGACCGCCCCTCCATTGAGGGTAAAGACATAACCCGACATGGACCTAGAGTCATCCTTATCACTCTAGAAGCTGGGGTTGGCGATGGTCTCGATCTGGATGTCTTCACTGCCGTACACCAAGAACACATCCTTAGTCCTTCTCAGGTACTTAAGAATGTTCTTAACTACTGTCCAGTGCTTCTCCTCTGGGTTTGACTGATACCTGCTTACAACGCTCAGTGCATAAGCTACATCTGGTCCGGTACACAACATCGAATACATTATAGAGCCTACCGCAGAAGCGTAGGGTATAATAGTCATGCGATCCCTTTCCAAATCAGTCATGGGAGACATCTCTTTAGAGAGGGTGATTCCGTGACAAGCTGGTAGATTACCGCGCTTTAAATCTTTCATACTAAATCTTTTCAGTATGGTGTCGATATACCTTGACTGTGAAAGTCCCATATCCTTTTGGATCTATAACGATAGATTTGCATCCCCATAAAAAAGCCTGATTTAATTCCGGAGACTTTCTTTTAAGTGTGTTCTGGACATTGAAAACCTGAGTTTGATTTAATACGTATATACCGTTATCTAGTGTACCTGACCCAATCAAAGCATGATTAAGGTGGATGTTGACGACATCGCATACAAATGTAAAATCATAACCTTCTTTAGATAGTAAAGATACAGAGATGATATTACATGCCAAACTAGGTACACACAAACAGTTACGCAAAATCAAAATCTGCCCACTTGTCAATCCTAGGTGATATTCCCCTATGGATACAGCATCCACGCTCATTTTGTTAGCAACCCTGAGAGTCATATCACCTTCCTTGATAACTCTACGGTTTCACAGAGTTTGCAATAAACTACAGATATGAGATCCTGATCCGGTATCTAGTACCCAGAAAGTAGAGTTAATTGACAGACAGTTTTCAATCATAAACATACCTGAAGCCGAAGCCACAACGTGCTTCGAATCCTGGTTTATGGCTTTCCAAGCCCTGCAGTCCTTCTTCCAATTCCCTTTCCCATGATAATAGAAACATTCCTCCTTCACTACTGTCAGCCCCGAAACTTTTGCCCTGCCCTTTCCCTCTACCTTACAGACACCGCCTTTCGGCTTAGTGGAGGCCTTCTTTTTCTTCCCTTTGGCTTTCGCCTTAGATCTAGAAGAGAAAGATTCTCCAATAAGCAGAGCGGGTGTCTCCCTGGATTTCTGCAGGATACCCTCAGCGCTCCTCAACATGTTAAGGAGTTATGGAAGTGAAACGTCCTTCTCTTGAATGTTGAAATTCAAGATAAACTGGGCGTAGGTAGAAGGGAGGGACTGTAGAATCAAGTCAGTATATAACTCGTTCTCCAACGTGGTCCCAAGGTCCGCGAGATCTTCAATATAGCTAATCATGTTAAGGACGTGGTCCCCTACAGATAACCCGACAGCCAATCTCGCCTGAGACAATTTCTTCGAGGTCTCATATCTTGTGATACGAGATTGCTCTCCATATAAATCTTTAGTATGGAGGAAGATAGAAACTAAGTCCATCTTCTCATGCCGCATCTAGTGTTCATTATACATTGAGGCCAACACGAGGCACTTGGCTCTCACACTGTCTATTTCCCATGTCTTACGGATTTCAACATCCGCGACGGTGGAATCTGGACCTGGGACGGCGGGGGCTTTGGTAGTAAGGAAGTAGCCCAGTTTGTCATGGGTAATGGCCATCTGGACATTTCTTAGCCAATCTTTATAGTTTTTCCCAGTCAATTTATTATTATCCAGCAGTAACTTAAGCCCGGTCATCTTGGTCACTGCAATTAGGAGAGAGAGAAGAAACACTCAGCATGATACTCTTGCAAGTTTAGATTGGTTATTAGTTTATCTAAACAGGATGACTCCCACTATTCCTCGAATCCTCCTTCAAACCATAAAAGAATAATTAGTCAGGATTAATCTCATCCTGCAATTCTTGCTTAACCTTTCGGCCAGGCTAGTGTTGGTACTTCGAGAGAGGTTTTCCAACGCGCTTTCGCGAAATTCCTTAATTACATAATCTCTTTTCCCTAGAGGCATAGCCCCGCTAATACCGTTCTTGGAACCTATTTGGTTTATAGCATTGATTGTTTAGTGAAAAAAAATCTCCCGAAGAGTAGCGAATACTCACAGTAGGATCGGGATCCAAATAGCATCGTGTGACAACCTCGAAGGAATCCTACCAAAATCATCACACTCCAAATGGTATGCAACACTAGAAAGTTTCATTTTCTTTTGAAACTCCCGATGTGGATTTTTGCCCCAGGAGCTTATGGCCTTGTCGAAGGCCAACATATCATAAGACGCTAGTCAAATTCTACCCGTCATTATCCAGGTTAATTTGAACCCATCCGTATAAACCCTTGACGAAGGCCAAAATAGTTGTACGACTGTCCCAAATCAACGCATCTATCTATGCTACCGATGAATACCCAGCAATTACCAATTACTATGCCTTGGTAAAGTTCAAAATACATAGCTTGAATACAACTGAATACCCATCTGAAATGACGGAGGGCTACGGATGGTTTTGGAGAAACCATGAACGTAATGAACTTGAAGTCAAAGGAACCATGATAGCTTTTAAAAGGAGTGGATTAGGCTCCGCATTTAAAAGTTGTTTTTCAAGAAAACCGAGTGATTTTGAAATTGTTCCAACGATTTAAACTTTGGTTTGTTTTACTTAAATTAATAAATATTAATGTGGTCCGATCATTTAACCCTATCATTACAGAAAAGAAACGAAAATAGAAAGTATGCTTATGCCATCCGCATTCGCCATGGGGCCCCGTCATACACTGTTAAGTTACTTAACTAACTGCAGAGCGGGAGCTGGACTAGCGCAGGTGCAAAATATAAGCAACGTTTATTATATATATATAATATATATATAGCCATTCGTCTCACGCAATAATAGGTATTCCAGATCAAAGATCACGGATGAATATATTGGATATCCTAGGAATTCCGTGTTTCATTTTAGCCTAGAACGAAAGACGGATTTCATGGTCGTGATGAATAGACAAACCCCACCCTAGACCCCTACGGGTGCGGCAAACTACCCGCCAAATTCCTGAAGTGAAGCAACCTCCCTCAATAAAATGAGTAGGCCACTCGGCACTTTAAGAACCCGGTAGTTTGTGCACCCCACCTTGGGTTTATCCTAGGTGCAAGAAAAAGTAAATGAAATAACACAACAGTGGTTACAACCTCATCACGGATGTGCCCCGCAAAAATAATATTACATCAATTTACAAATTTACATGAATGAAAGAAAAGAAAACACTCTTTTCACATCCCCCCGGCTATTCATCCACGACGATCTAATACTTCATATACACAAACCATCACAAAACAGATATGTGCAACCCCCACTAATCGACATATAGCAATTAGAAGATGTTTAGCAACACATATATAATCACAGAATCACTTATTTGCTAAAAACTTAGAATTTCGATCGATAATACTTATCCGTGTTTACCCTATACACAAACCAGTACACAAACAATCTGGGTAAAATCAAATATACCAAAAATCATAATTTCAAGAACCAAAACCATAGAAAAAATTGGGAGCAACTCGGCCACAACTCGGCGGCGGTTCCGCCGCAAAGTTGATGAGTCAGGTGCTAAAATTTTTTCTAGGACTTAGAAATACCTGCATGTATTTTTAAAGTCACTGAAATAATTTTTGAACAGTTTTAAAAAATCGACAGCAAGCATATCTCGGAAATTTAATTTCGGGTATTTTTCCGTCGATCGAAGTTCTAATCGCTTGCTAACTAACTAGTTAAGATTTAGTAGGCTCTGATACCAATGTAAGTCGATGTCGCACACCCCCACGCACTTTTGGGGAGGCGAAATTTACAAAAAAATGATTTTTTCATACTATACAACACCGACTTTAACTCCAGAATCTTAACAAAACCTTAACTAGTTATTCTACTAGGAGGTTCTAATTACTATGATAGTATTATACTTTCTTGATTCTAGTCCTTCGGGTCTTCTTCTCCTCCTCTCCTTGAGCTCCTCGAAGATCCGGATTGCGCTTGATCATCTGCCTCCTCGTGTCGAAGATGATCCACCCGAGAGTCTATACTTCAAGCTCCAACTTCTAAACCGAGGTAACTAAGCTACCTAGTTCGCTAAGCTAGGTAGCTTAGAAGATGTAAAGTATCTAATGGAGTATTTAATCTCATTTTAACCTATGGTTCACAACTCATGTGAGGGATTAGGGTCTTGAGGAAGAAGGAGAGAAAAATGGATAGAGAAAGTAAAACTACAAATGAGCTAGGGTAAAGGCAAGTGAAGAATTGCTCCTACACTCATCTCACTCAAGCATACAATATTTTCCAATTGAAAATATCAACCATGCTTGAATAGTCAGTCCAAACCAATAAAATAAACCATGAAACATGCTTCACTCCATGCTACAAATATTTCCATTTTCCACCTCATTAATCTGTTTCTAAAAATAGATAAATCCAAATAATGAGGTGTCCCCTTCAAGAAGCATGTCTTGTGAAATTACAAGAACGCCCTCACGGTATATAAATACCCGTATTCGTATTCCGAAAAATACGAATACAATGAGATAATAATAATCCAATAATATAATATTAAGATCCGGCTTAAACCAAAGCCCACTAGTATTATCCGTCCGAACAACATCCGTGCAGCCAATACACGTATATGATCGGAACCCTGCCGTAAAACCATACGGCCTCTATATCGTTTCGCCCGAACCAAGGAAACCCTCTGTGTGGGACTCTAAAGATTCGACAGTACGCTAGCAGTAGGTTTAACCACAAGTCCGTTAGCGGCACTAGCTGTGTGTAACGGCTACCCAGGTATCTGTCGATAAGAAGGCCAATAAGCAAACTCATCCGAACTCCTACTGAGCATATCTGTGACAATCTCTGTACAGTCCGGTCTGTTCATCTAAAAACTCGCATATCAGGCTTAGGGGGATGGTAACCGTTAGACCCCTAATAGCGCAATAAGTCATGCCAGGGTAGAGCCCAATACACTCTGAAAAAACTACTAGAGTACCTACCATTAAATCTCGCTTTCTCTGACCAGGGATTTTGTGTAATGGCTTTCTGAACACAGCGCAATATCAACCCCCAATACCGGGAGAGACGAATCCTATTTAACCGCTACTTCCTCCAAGTGCTTCGGGACTGCACCCAACTACTACCTATTTGCACGACTCCTTTGAGCCGTGGTAGGGTAGTAATCTAAGTACAGTAGGAACACACTCGAGACGAATAGTGATGTCAAGTCAATGGACTAATCTGTACTCATTCCACCCGGGAACTGCTACCTGACGATAGGTATAATACTAACCAGCAGTTCCCGTCGATTCTTTCCAGTGTAACTCATAACCCAATGAGCACCTGTATACTATCTCCGGTACAACATACCAATGGCTGTGGGACAGACCATCTCCCCTGCTGGGATGAGAAGCGTATACACTAGTGTACTATGGAGTATCGATGCCCCGTCTCGATAATCCTATGATTAGGGACCTGTATAAGGATGTGCTTATAGACTACCTAGCCCCCACTAGTGTGACCACCATCACAACACTGATAGTCAAGCAAAAATCCTAAGGGCTCTACCAATATGTATTAGCGATATGAAAAAAGAAACATATATACATATTGAGGTAGAATCAAACCAAGCAGCATACTACCATTTTGAGCAAGACTGTTGTTATATCTGTGTATATCCCAAGCTTTCAAAATGTAATATACAAACCAATACTATACAATAATGGCCTCTAGGGCATATATCACTAACAAAGTAAACATGAATATAAATGAATAACACAGATATGAAACAGTGAGGTATGTGTATGTATGTGATGTGTAACCTAAAACTATGCTTCTAGGTTATCTATTCTAAAAATCTTTGAAATTAATTAATGTAATACTCATCGTAACCCAACAATATATATCTCGTTCATTCCCCATGGGACCACGGTAACAGTATTTATTCCGTAACGCCCGGAAAAACGAAAAACCGGTAATTATTCCATAACGCCCGGAAAAACGACAAACAAATAATTATTCTATAACGCCTGGAAAAAATGGCAAACAAGTAATTATTCCGTAACGCCCGAAAAAACGGCAAACATGTAATTATTTCGAAACGCCCGGAAAAACGGCAAACAAGTAATTATTCCGTAACGCTCGGAAAAACGGCAAACATGTAATAATATCCTCTTGAGTTAAATTTCAGTTACATTCTTGATTTCCCCTTTTCCCCCAGGTTACGTGTTCAAGTCAGGTATTGCCAATATAGATCTAATGCCAACACAAGATCAAGTAGGTACAGTTCTCGTCTATACAGAAAACAAGTCACGTCCATCAGGACAACACGTCAATATTATTAGTATTAGTAACAAGATCTAAGTAACAAGGCAAGTAGTGTGTCGTGAACATATCATGCGATGCATATGTATCAAATAGATACCCAAATATGAAACTGTAACGAATATCGGAACACGGTAACCAAACTGATACCAGGATGCATATGTATCTATCTGTAATAACCTTTATATATCCATTACCAAGTATGATGCAAACTAGATAGCATGGTGTACTAATATAGTAGTATAATGATATCAGGATGTTCCGGTATGCAACGAGATATGCGATTATCCGTACGGATACGAATGGATAACGCAACACTATAAATCTATAACATTTGTTGTATAATAAAACACATGTATTATTTTTATTCATATAGATATCGATATAGTAACATAGCATGTTGCAAATTAAACTTTCCTGATCGGATCTCACGTCGGGGTATACTACGTCAGACGTAGGATAAACGTCGCGATGCAAACTCATGCACATGCAGGACTGGACCTGGCTGATCAATGACGTGACATGATGTCTACGTTGGACGACGACGATGACTGAGTCGTCCGGATTATCGGCAACGCGTGCGACTCCGGCAAGACGGTCAAGAACCGATCAAGAAAGAATCACGAATAAAGATGATGTTCGATGTTGTATCGGGTCTGGGGTTGAGTTCTGAGACAGAGGAAAGACGACGGCGACGATGGGCTGTCGTCGACGGCGAGGTGTCTATGTTGGCAGTGGGTTTTCTGGGTTGTGATCGTGGGGTCTTTCGAGAAGTCGGGGTCGATGGTGGTGGTGGTTTATGGTGGTGGGAGTTGGAGAGAGGTGAAGAGAAGGAGGACGGTGGTGACGATGGCGAGATCTTCGGTGAGGGTAACGGCGATGTTGGGTTTCTACAGTGGGTCGCCGGGGTTTGCAGGGTTAGGTGTTGTCGTGGGTTTTAGGTTCCCTGTTACGCCCCGCTTCCCAGTGTACGGGAAGAGGACACGACGAGGCCGCTACGTATTTACTGTGAAGTAAATACGCTAAGCGTATCTAAGAAATATAAATATAAATGCATAAGAGACAAGATATAATAAAACAGCAAGTTTATTTATTGTCACGCCCCACCTCCAATACAGAGAGTATTGTCCGCTCTGGCCAAAGCCGCACGGTTTTTTCCTTCGGGACGAACCGGACCCGACCGGGGGCCACTTCCCAGGAGGTCACCCATCCCAGAACTTCCCTGGCTCGAGCACGCTTAACTACGGAGTTCTCAAGCTCCTGTAGTGCTGGTTCACTTAAAAGGCACCTCTGTATTGAATAGTGATATCATTCCATTTATAGTACAGATCTGCCCTCTTTCGGAATGTATTCCGAAGAGTCCCCATTGTTCTACAGTGGGTCTCACGGACTCAAGAGGTGGCCCTCACGGATTCAAGAGGTGGACCCCGCCCACTTAACACGACACTTGGGGTGGCACTTTGTTCCGTATGGCATTTTGCTCCGTGAGCAAGAACCGGGTCCCGACATTCTCCCCACCTTTGAACAACAGTTCGTGCTCGAACCATAGACCTACTATTGAGGGACCAGCTCTGATACCATTCTTCTTCTTCACTAACAGAACTGGTGCACCCCACGGTGAAACGCTTTGCCGGATAAATCCCTTCTCCAAGTGTTCTTCAATTTGCTTCTTCAATTCTGCCAACTCAACCGATGCCATTCTGTACGGGGCCTTGGAAACTGGTGCTGTACCTGGAGTCAAATCGATCGAGAATTCCAAGACACGTGGAGGTGGTAGACCTGGTAAATCTTCAGGAAACACGTCCAGAAAGTCCCGAACAATTTATGGGGCTGCGCTCTTTACTTAGCTGTCAGCTCTTTTGGCTTGGCTCTATACTTGGCTGGCTCCAAAGATTCGCTCCCGCCTTTGAAAATAAACTCCGGGTGATTGGGAATGCGGAAGATCACATTCCTTGCTCGGCAATCAATAACTTCATGGAAGGAACTCATCCAATCCATCCCGAGAATTGCGTCATAGCTGCTTGTCCCGATCAAAAGGAAATTCGCATAGAATTCCCTGCCACACACTACAACCGGACATGATCTACATTCTCGACTAGATACTGTCACGCCATTACCAGTATGTATTTCCCAACCCTTGGTTAATGGTTCATGTGGTATGGAGTGTGTATCAACGAAATGCTCAGATATGAAACAGTGCGATGCTCCAGAATCAAATAGTACTCTAGCTGGCATGGAATGTACGAGTAGAACACCTGTGACAACCTCGCCTGAAGCCATTGCCTGCTCGGCGGTCAAGGTGAAAGCCCGTCCCTGACCGCGGCCTGTGTAGGGTTGCCTCTGCTCCAGTGATCTCTGCTGCTGTGGTCTTGTAACGCTTTGAAAATCGTTTCGGTGAAATTTCGAAAAATCGGTAAAATAAGAGGCTTTTCTGTAAAAAGTCAAAATGCAAATATCTTATTATAAAAAATTAAATATACATATTCTAGCTATGTAATTGCTATTATTTGGTGTTTATTGAGCCGCTGGTGAAATTTCAAATTTCCTGAAAAAAATATTATTTTATTATTATTTTAAGCCGTCACTAATACATTTAATTAGGGAAAATTACAAATCGGAATGAGTTGAAACAAATTTTGTGCATCATAAACATTAAATAAAATTTTATTATGTGGTTTTTGGAACGAAATCATTTGCCAAAACGGTTTAGAATTATTGAAGAAAAAAAGGCTTTTTTTTAGCGTAAATGGATGCTTGGGGTATTGTATTTATCATTTTTCATCACCCCACACCCGTACCCACACCCACACACCCCCACTTACTCCACCCCTTAGCCAAATTCAGCAGCCCTCACTTTTTCCCCACTTGGTTTGCAAAGGAAAGAAAAGGAAAAGAAAAGAAAAGAAAAGAGTAGAAAATGATATAAATTGAGTTGACTTTGACTTGAAACAACTTTCCCCACCTCACTCTCTCTCCTCACTCACCCACTCCCCCCAAAATCTGGCCGAAACTGATCCCTTAGCAGCAGCCCCCCCTCCCCAAGTTCTCACTCCATTTTTGCTTCAAAAATCCATAAAAAAAGCTTCAAAATCCATACAATTTCAAAGCTTTTTTCCAAATCCAATACTTACCCATTATTCCTTAGCATTTCAAGCATGGATCCTTGTGAAAAGAGAGCATTTTGGAGTGCCATGGATGCTTGTGGATCTTCATATGCTTTTGGGTATATTTCTAAACATTTTTGTTGCTTAAATTGTTACTAATTTCTTAAGCTAAATTATTTAAGTGTTATTTGGATATGTGAGTTTAATTGCACGTTTTGGAATTCAAGAAAAGGGTTTGAATGCAAGTTAGGTTATTGTGAATTGGTGTATGGTTGTGATGGGTAGCTTACCATCTTAGAATTTGTAGAAAGTAATTTAGTAGTTAAATTTCATATTGTTGCATGGAAATGTCTAAATTAAGTTTTGTTTTTGCTAACTAGAGTTTTTGAAAAATTATCAAATGCTTAGATTAAAATATAATTAAGTGTTCATATCATTATAACTATTATAATGAGTGGTTTAATGACTTTGGTTCATGCAAAACGAAGCTTAATTGATGAATTGTGAATTTTGCTTTAAAGGGTGTTAAATTTGATATTTTGCAAACTAGGATTTTGAAAATTATGCAAATTTATGAGTTTAAATTATGGAAATGGTTTTTATGACTTATTTAAGATATTTAATAAATATATTGGCCGCTTCATTCATTTAAACATCGTGTTTTGTACAAAAAACGGCGAATTGTGCTTGCTAGATTTTCGGAAAAATGACTTTTTGAGTGAAATTGGCGTTTTTGTGAGTTTTAACCTAGTTTATATTAAAATTAGTGTTCGTGAATGTGCAAATGAGTGTATTTGGGTTTTTCTCGATGGTTTGGCGGTTGTACGCCGACGTCGAGGGTTTTTGGGTTGATTTGTGAAAGCAACCATAGGTTTTGACCTATGTGGGATTCGTGCGTCGTTTTGGATCATGAGTCGGATTTTAATGAGATATGGTGCGTTATGATATGTAGGTACCCCCATGTGGACTTCGAGACGACAAGCAAGCGCGTGGCAACGTCGGCACCGGCTAGCGAGGACCAGGTGAGTAGATTTATATCTATGGGGAGAAGTCGGGTGGATGGCGTATAGCACCCCGCAGTCCGTGGTGGTGTATACAGATGCGTATACACACCAACAATTATTATATGTTATTTAGGATTAATAACGATGCTTAGGATGGATATTGGTGTGTTGGACTATTTTTAGTGTTGCGAACCCTAGGGTAGTGTTGCACTACACATACACACATACATACTTGCATACACTCCTATTGATATGTACTCATGGGATTCTTTATAGTTATGTGTTCACATGGGTATGGGACTATGTGTTCACATACGGATTGAGGATGATACTTGGGATTGAGCTGAGTCGATGAGATTCGATTTGAGGCCGTGAGATCGGTGATATAGCAGGTTCGTATCTTAGATACGACATGACGTTGTAGCGGGTCCTTGACGTAGTGTTTCACACACGTCCATGCATACGTAGGCGGTATCAGTATGGTACTATACGTAGATCAGTACCCCGATCATAATATTTGATAAAGAGGATACCAGGTGAATAGTATGATGAATGTGATATTGACCCGTACCCAGATTTGGAATGTCGTACGACAGATTTACGTACGAGCTATATTGATGATTGATCCGCACTCTTGACTTAGGATGCCTGATTTTAGATATGGTATCGGATATGATATTATTGAGGCGGGATCACCGACTATATATATACAGGTATGTATATGTATCGACTCAGATGATAGGCGGTTTCCTTACCTGTAGTTCAGCTTGTTAGTTCAGCCGTATAGTTTAGTGTAGTTGTTAGATTAGATTAGACTTCTTACCTATTTCAAAAACTAACGAATCGTGGGCATTTTTAAAGACAGCTCAAGGGAATCTACGGATATTTCAAAAACGACGTATCTTTTCATAAAAACACCGTAGCCCCTATTTTCAAAACCCCATGATTCGTGTTATTTCAAAAGGCACCATTTGTAAGACTTATATTAGTTTAATACTGATTAGTTATCGTTGTGTCTAGTATTCTGCTTCCGCGCATTATTGCTGTTCGCTCTGCCCCGCATACTTATTTTGCTGCATACTCCATTATTGATATCATGCTGTTAGGACACCAGCACCATTACCGATGATGCGTATGTACCATATACACTTACTTGCCGGCTCACACACATCTTCATCGGTAATTGCCATGTCACGTACACCTTAGAAAATATTATTGCTTGACATAGCCTGTTAGCTAATAGTTTAGACATGATATTAGTGTACTTGCCTTATATGTTAGTTTAGACATTATAGTTATTACCTGCTACCTTATGCATACTGTTATTCATTGTTATGCCGCATTCATGGATTCTCATGCATATATTCACTTTTTACGTGCTATTGAGGTTTTGGATTTGGATTTCCATGAGATTTTCTGGATTTGGGGAAAACCGCAAAACATAGACAAACTTCTTCTTTCTCTTTTTAAATAAAAAGTGCGGTTTTTCCCATGATGTATGAGTCGTCCACCATGAGTTTACTGATAGATTTGGAGACCCGATTCGAGGAGTTGGATGAACCATTTCGGGTACATGGTGAACCCGGTAAGGTACCCCGGGGCAAGAAACTCGTGGTGATGACGATGAGCCTGGCAGGGGGAGACTACCTACCGGTGATATTACCCGACGAGTCGGATATCCGGAGGATACCATCGTGGTCTTGAGATGATGGTAGGGGGCCGGTCTGGACTGACGGCGTCCTAGATATTGAGATTGAAACATTGATATTTCGAGACAGTGAGATTTATGTTTTGTGTCGATGCTAGACACTGTTGATGCTGATTTCATTATGATACCTCAGTTTAAAAATACGAAGGAAATCTCACTAATTTATGAAAACAGTTTCTTCATTTACATGTATTCTGTTTTCATGCATTCATACCTCATTCATATGATATATTGCTACCTGAGGCACCGACACGGGCACATGAGATTTCACTCGGTTAGATATTACCCTAGCCATTGTTATAGGCTGCATGTTATACATATTTTTGAGGATATATTATTATCATTGACCTAGATTGCGTTATTTATGCGATTTCTGTGCGTAGATGTTTTTCTATTCACGAGTTGGCAACTCACCCCCGTTGTGCCCCAGTTTCTTGCAGGTTTGCCGTACAGGTTTCATTACGGCTTTGCGGGCTCAGTTTCATTCGGGTGACTTGCTAGTAGGTGGGTTTTTCTTGTATCGTACCCATCATATTACCTTGTATAATACTATTCCGTTGTATCTAGTAAATTCCATCAACCAAACATGTATTTATTGAGTTAGAGACCAGTGTTGTTTATTCTTTCGACCTTAGAGTCGCTCGTTATATTTCTGGTGGTTTTGAGTTCCTTTTGAGTTTTGATCCTCGCCGTTGGCGTTGTATATTATATTGCTTGTGTGGTTGTGACCGTCGATTGACGAAGAGCTAGCTCCCGCTTGGGGATGCCTTTTTATTGATTTCGTATACTATTCATGTTGTATCCCGTTTGGGAGCCAGTTTTTACAAAGGAGACTCTGCCGAAATTTTTAGTAAATTTTGATGTTCTTAAAAACCGCATAATTCGGCTTATGCTATTAAAACTACTTGTTTTAAATTGGTTTTCCTTCACTCTACTTCTTTTCTTGGTTTGGATTTCTGGGTTTTTGGTTTACTTAGATTACGTACGCTTCGAGACGTTTCGTAGTTTAAGTGCCGGTCATGTTCCGTACTTTCGGGACGTGACAGGTCTAGACCCTCCCTATATCTCTGCTCGCTCGGGGCAACCGCTAACTCTGTGCTGACTGGATCCGCAAATCAAACACTGTCCTTTGGCGCGGCGACAGTCCTTCTGGGTGTGCCCATCTCTGTTGCAGTAGCCGCAAACTGCGTTCTTGCAATGGGGGCATTGCTGGGGCACGAACGGACGCTTCATCTGTGTCGTTCCAGGCCTGTGAACTGATATGACTCCTCGAGTCGGTGCATGGGTGCGTGCTGGAACAACTGGGGGCTTTCTGAATTTGTTGATCAGTTTCTCCTGAATTCTCGCCGCGTTGAGTACCTGTGCAAAAGTTTGCAACTCGAGTGACACGATCAACTGCTGCAGCTCGAAATCAAGTCCCTGCAAGAAGCGTCTGGCCCTGGTGGCCTATGGAGCGACCATGTACGGAGCAAATCGGCTCAGACGGTTGAACTCTGCCGCATATACGTCCACAGGGCGGCCATTCTGCTTCAGTAGAATGAATCTTTCTTCCATCTCGGCCTTGGCGGTGGAAGGAAAATAGTGGTCCAAGAAGCACTTCTTGAATTTGCTCCATTCAATTGACCTTTCTAGTCTGCTTTCTCCAACTGACCACCATGTACGGGCTTCATCTTCCAACTGGATCTTTATCATATTCACTTTATCTTCCTTTGGTACCCTGGCGGTTGTCAGTAAGTTCTCCATATTCACCAGCCATTGCTCGGCCTCGAGTGGCTCGGCTAGCCCTGTAAATGCAGCTGGATGCAACCTCCGAAAATCTGACACGGTGCCAGCCCTGGCAGAAAAAGTTGGTGGAGCAGTGCCCTCGGAGGCAGTAATGAGTGAGAAGGGTCCCCCTGCAGCGGTAATAGCCCTGAGTCCCTCGGCGAGTAGGTCCGTCTTTCTCTCCTGAGCTTCTGCGAGAGAGGTCAGTGCACTAAGTATCCTCTCCGTGCGATCCTGAGAACTTGAGTCCGAGGAGTGGTCATTCGGGGACGTCATATCGCTGGAAGATATTCGAAAGGATATGATTAGATACAAGGATGAAAATCAGGAATAGTGAAGCGAAAATAAAGTAATACAGTGTAGTTAATGTTATCCCTTACTGCTAAACACGGCTCTGATACCAACAAAACCATGTCACGCCCCGCTTCCCAAAATGCGGAAAACGAGGGATGACTAGGCCAGCCATGCTCCTACGGTCAGGGAATAATCCCGCCGTAGTCACACTTCGGCTTCTAGCATTACATGGTAATCAGTAAACAAAGCACAGAAGTAAAGGAAATACATCACCAAAATATTACATCAAAGTTCATTGTCCACAATTTACAAATAAACAAGAAAAGAACTACTAACCGAGTTTGAATACAAGATCTCTTTAGGGAAAGCAGAAAAGAAGAAAAAGGTACTCCAGACTAAATCTCCGCTAGCTCGAAGGGTAAGTCCGACTCCTGCGCTGGTTCTTCCTCGAGGTCTGAGCATGCATACTCAGGTCGTCAGAGCGACGTAATAGCAATATTATAATAATGATATGAAACAGGCAAATAAGGTAATAACAATGGAAGTAAAATGCAGATAATCGCTATGTCACTAAATGATGCAAAATATGATCTGTGTCCCTATCAGTCTCTAAGTCATGTTTGAAATTGAGTTGTGGAAAGGAGGATCATGTTTAACGGGAGTCTCGTACATACCCGAGACAATGGCCCACACGCCCGGGACATAACCCTGTCAGCCGGATCGCTAGATCCTACCTAATATATATAAGAGTCGCTGTTCGAATGATCATCTGCTAAAACACGGTCCTCTCTAAATACGATGCACTTTCCACTTCGATTTTCCCTTTTTCCCCAGGTTTACACTATTAACGATTATGATTTAGTAGTATACAAGTATGCACCAATAACACGGTTTTGTCACTGTTCGCTGTATCGATCACTGTCACGAATCATTCACTTTTCCATTGGCGTACTTGACACTCCTAAACCAATATCATTCACGCACGATAATGCAATGTCCACTGAATAATAACGCGCACTATCACTATATATATGGCAATTGGGTAAGGTATATATATTTATGCAGTTAACAAGTCATGTGTAATATGAACTAGTATGCACCTCATGAGCTTATAAAATTTCAGTAAATCATACGTTCAGAATTTAGCGAAACGATACAAAGACAGTAACAAGTAGACTTAGTCGTCAGTTCATAAAAATTTGTATCAGTGCAATCGGATTTCCGGTATTCAAGCTACAGCCATTTCAATTTAAGTGCTTGCTACAGGAAATTCAGTTTCTGAACTGAACGTCCGTTTTGTGGCACCACTTTCACCCAGTTGGGATGAGAATTTAGCGACGCTACAGTTGAATGAAATTTAGTGTTTTCAATTGGGTTTCTAACGCACTAGACGAATTCTCAATCGCGTCTCTAAGTCAGATGTTATGTACTGTTCAATCATAGGGTGTCAGTTCTGTTTCTGTTTGGGACTGCTATACGTCATGTTCTTTTAAATTGCAGTTTAAATAGTAAACGACAATAAAAAGGGGTGAAATCACTTGAGTTATTTATCTAACAGTTTCATCTTCAATAAAGTGTAGGGTTCCGCAACATACAAGTTCAGGCAGCAAAGTAGTAAGCATTACGAGATAGAAATCAACAGCCAGAGCTGCTCTGGACTGCAGTCCAGAGCCGCACTCCGAGCCAGTTCTCGCCATATTTTCAGTACAGAAACAATTAAAAACTTATATATGGTTCCATTTCGTCTATTCGTCTTCGATTAGAGCCCTCGAACGCATCATTTCAATGTGTACACAATTAATTATGATTTTAACAAGTTTCAGACGCGGGAAATATTCAGTTTTAACAGGTGTAATTGGGGGTGATCATTAAAGCCAGTAACAATCATATTTTTCAGTCAAATTTCACCACAATGTTCATTGTCACACGGGCCAGCATATGCAATTGAGTTCCGTCATTTTAATGGATTATTTTCGTTCGGGTTTTGCATCAAGCACTTGTGTCGTATAAGTTTTCACGAGTTTTAAACACGGAATTAATAGGTTTTAGAAATGTAACAGTAATAACTAGCATGTAGCAAGTAGGGTACTTGCCTGGAGACGCTTTGGCGACGCACGGCAGCGGCAGCGGCAACGGCACGAACGCGCTACGAACGGCGCGGCTAGGGTTCGCGGCCTCGGCTTGTGTTCGGGTTCATCGTCGGAGTTGTCCGGGGATGGTTCGTGATCGCTGGAGGCGGAGTATGGTGCTGGGAAGTTCCTGTGAGTGCGCCGGGGTCGACGGTGGTCGGCGGTGGTCGCTCCGGCGATGGGCACAGCGAGGGTTTGAATGATGGCAGTGGGTTTGGAGAGAGGGAGTGAGTTAGTGGGGGCTCGGGTTTGATGGTACTGGTGATGATGTTGAGGATGTAGAGGTCGACGGGGCAGTGGGGAGCTCCCCGGCGTGAGGGTGCAGGTTATGGCCGAGGTGGTGGAGTGAGGGCTCGGCGGTGGGTTGAGAGTAGTGAGGAGGGGTTAGGCGAGGGGAGGTGAACTCGGTGGGATTCGAGTTCTGAGGAGAAGGAAGCGAGGGAGGAAAGACGAGGTGAAATTCGTCGTCGCCGTCGGCGGCGGCGGCGAGGGCTCGAAGCTTGCAGCTTTGGAGAGAGGAGAGAAGCGAGTTGGAGAGGGATTGGAAGTGAGCAGGGAGAGAGTTGGAGAGACAAGGAAGGGTTTGAGAGCTCGTGGGGCACGCGGTCGTGGGCGACGAGCGCGGAGACGTGGGGCGGCGAGGCGACGTGGGCGCGCGACGTGGGTTGCTCGGGGACGTGGGTTCGCGCAGGGGAAAAAGAAAGAAGCGGGAAAATTTGTGGGGGAAGATGAAATGGAGCGGGTCGGGTTGTGGGCGCGGGCGTTAGGGGAAAGGCTGGGCTTTCATTCATTTGGGCTTTGGGGAAAATAAAGTTTAATTTATTTTGTAGGGGGAAAGGAAAGGGAGTGGGCCGGCTTGAGGGTTTTTTATTCTTTGGTTTAATTATTTTTCCTGTGGGCTTGTGTTGTTTGGGCTGGTTTAAATGGGAAAAATTTATATATTTAGTTTTGGTTTTGGATTGATTTTAATTGGTTTAGAAAAACAAATACTACAACCCAAGCAACTAATCTTCACACAAAATAATAATACGGGAAAAATTGGATAACATTCGGAAAATTGGGAAATGTAGGAAAAATTCATAGATGGGAACGGGGATTTATATCATACCCCCCTTACAAAAATTTCGTCCTCGAAATTTAACAAGGATACAATGAAACAAAAGTACTAAACAAAAAGATGTGGAAAACGTGCACGGATATCTTCCTCCCGCTCCCAGGTAGAGTCTCCTGGGGAACGACCACCCCAAGACACTCGGACTAACGGAATGACCTTATTCTTCAGCACTTTCTCTCTGCGGTCGAGGATGGTGGTGGGCTGCTCCTCGTAAGATAGGTCGGTACCCAAAACTAACCCCGAATAGTCCAGAACATGGTTCTCATCCCGAACATAACGCCGCAACTGAGACACGTAGAAGGTATTGTGCACACCAGCTAGCGATGGAGGCAAGGCAAGTCGGTAGGCCACCTCTCCTACTCTCCTGCTGGTATCTGCCCAACTCTTCTGTCGATCCTGAGTCGTCTTAATACGCTTCCTGATCATTTAGACCTTGTCGACTGTCTGAACAATGAGCTCGGGACCCAGTAATCTTCATTCTCCCACATCATCCCAACAGACTGGGGATCAACACTTCCGCCCGTAAAGTGCTTCGAAAGGAGCCATCTGAATGCTAGCCTGGTAACTGTTGTTATAAGAAAACTCGACTAGGTGCAGATGGTCTTCCCAGGAACCCTGAAAATCCAACATGCAGGCCCTCAACATATTCTCGAGCGTCTGAATCGTACGTTCGGATTGTCCATCCGTCTGCGGGTGATAAGCTGTACTGAACTTAAGGCGAGTACCCAAACTCTCCTGTAGGCTCCTCCAAAAGTGCGAAACAAATCTGGTGTCTCGATTTGACACAATGCTGACCGGAACACCGTGAAGTCGCACTATCTCCTGCATGTATCTCTCTGCCAGTGACTCTGTCGATTGCCCCACTCGGAATGGTAAGAAGTGTGCAGCTTTCGTGAGGCGGTCGACGATAACCCAAATGGCGTTATTACCCCTAAGTCTCCATGGTAAAGCTGTCACGAAATCCATAGTAATGTGCTCCCACTTCCATTCTGGCTCGGAGAGCGACTCTGATACCATTTTGTCATGCCCCACCTCCAATACAGAGAGTATTGTCCGCTCTGGCCGAAGCCGCACGGTTTTGTCCTTCGGGACGAACCGGACCCAACCGGGGGCCACTTCCCAGGAGGTCACCCATCCCAGAACTTCCCTGGCTCGAGCACGCTTAACTACGGAGTTCTCAAGCTCCTGTAGTGCCGGTTCACTTAAAAGGCGCCTCTGTATTGAAGAGTGATATCATTCCATTTATAGTACAGATCTGCCCTCTTTCGGAATGTATTCCGAAGAGTCCTCATTGTTCTACAGTGGGTCCCACGGACTCAAGAGGTGGCCCCCACGGATTCAAGAGGTGGCCCCCGCCCACTTAACACGACACTTGGCGTGGCGCTTTGTTCCGTATGGCACTTTGCTCCGTGAGCAAGAACCGGGTCCCGACATTCTCCCCACTTTTGAACAACGGTTCGTCCTCGAACCACAGACCTACTATTGAGGGTCCATCTCTGATAACAACAAAACCATGTCACGCCCCGCTTCCCAAAATGCGGAAAAATGGGATAACTTTCGGGGACTTGGGAAATGTAGGAAAAATTCATAGATGGGAACGGGGATTTACATTTATTCACATTCTTTTTACAATACATGGAAAAGTAAATACAACTGAATGAAAGCAATGCCTAAACAGTGGCATAACAGAAATGAAAAGTACTGAAATAAAAATGTGTACAATGAAGCTAGAGCTCTGGGTCGTAGGCAAGCTGATCCAAATCCTCACTAGTAGTCTTGATCTCCTGAGTGTCCAGATCACCTGACAACATTCCAAAGAAGAAAGAGAAGGAATGTCGTCAGCGAACAATCGCTCGGTAAGTCCCAAAGATAAAGGAGAAGGATAATAGATAGAGAGTAAGAGAGAGAGTATAACTTTTAAAGTTGTAATTAGTGTTAACGCTGTTGTTTGTAGCTTGGTACAAAAGGATGCCAGTGTATACGAGAGGAGTCCCTATATGCTAGAGACTAGGGCAATTGGAAGTACAAAGAACCGTTATGCCACGGTACAATAGCAACGGAATATAGGTTAGGTGTCTTAAATCTTGCAGTCTCGTGCCATTTCTAACACTTTCCGTACCAATCTACCCCTTAAACCCCGCGATATCTTGTTTGTATTGTTTGTGTTGTATTGTAACTTATATTGTCTTGTATAGATGGATGACTTGCCGAAACTATGATATCAGTAATTGGATGTAACTGGAGAATCATGTAAATGGAAGTATATCCATGGTTCGGTTCAGTCAATACGGATTGAATAGATTGAATATATGCATTCAGGGATTCATGTTGAATTGTAGATTGTAGATTGTACTTGAATTATATTCAAATCGGATTATTTATAATGAGACTCAGTCTGAGTCAGAACAATTAGAAAAGAAATTGAAGTCCTGATTAGGTTTTGATATTATCGGTAACCGCTGCACATGGGCGGCAGGATTTGTGTCATTTTCAAAGACGATTACCGTTGTTAAGTTGTCTACCTTAGATAGGTAAGCACCCATATCTCCGGCTCCCTGAGACTTAAGAGACTAGTCCCGCATAAACCTATATTTAGTAGGTTCCTTAGGATAATTTATAGAACTTGAGGGGTTTTTATGTAAAAATACTTTTATATAATTTTCAAAATACACCCCAAGTATTTAATTATCGTCTTTAGAGTTGTCATAGATGTATATTTTATATTTGTGATATTTCTAGTGAAAATAACCTAATTTCATAATATAGGGTATTTAATTGTAAGTATTGGACTTGTATGGAATTTCATGGTATTTTAATGTAAAGTGATTCTTGTGATTTTAGAAAAAAATTGGAATATTTATATTATCACAAAATAGATATTTTAATGATACATACATACATACATATATATATATATATAAATAATTTTAATATATATTATATTTCTAGAAATATCATTTTCTTAAGATATTTGTATTTTAAATCTCTCGAGACCGAATGCTCCTTACGGAGGTCTGCATCTAGCACTACTAAGCCCAGGGATGTGCGATAATCCGTACCATCCTAGTCGGGTTCCCCAAAATGGGTTGTAGCGGCGCTTTGCAAAGATTTATAAAAATATGAATTCTTATAAAAAACGGTTTTAATAGTTAGTGGTATTTATATGTAAAGTTTCGTTTTCCTGTATTCTATATTCCTGAAAGGTATTGTGCTATGTTGCATATGAGTGTGTGAGGAGGTAGGTCATTATCTCGTGATCTACTTAAAGGTATAGCAAGTTTGTGATGTTTTAAATATCGAAATTAAACTACATGGTATTATAGTGAAAAAGTACGATAAAAATTGAAATAGAAATCCTTTTGATATGGAACTTTTTCAATATGACTTGTTAATATTTAATAGTAAACATGTAAGGATTTAGTATGACTTGTTAATATTTAATTGTTCTTCCCCCAGCAAGATTCGGACGCGCAAAAGCAAACGAAGCGAAGGCCAAATTCCTAACTTCATACGTCTTGACGGCAAGTCATATAAAATCGGAAAGACAATCGGAGATCATCTCGCACCAGCGCGGAGTGGTCACCATCTCGACGATCGTCTCGATACAGTAGATGAAATGTCACCCCAGCGTTCTTCCCCCAGCAGGATTCGGACGCGCCAAAGCAAACGAAGCGAAGGCCAAATTCCTAGCTTCATACGTCTTGACGGTAACTCATATAAAACCGGAAAGACAATCGGAGATCATCTCGCACCAGCGCGGAGTGGTCACCACCTCGACGATCGTCTCGATACAGCGGATGAAATGTCACCCCAGCGTTCTTCCCCCAGTAGGATTCGGACGCGCCAAAGCAAACGAAGCGAAGGCCAAATTCCTAGCTTCGACGTCTTGACGGTAACTCATATAAAACCGGAAAGACAATCAGAGATCATCCCACATGGAGTGGTCACCACCACAACATTCGTCTCGATACAGCGGACACGATGCCAGCAAACGAAGCGAAGGCCAAATTCCTAGCTTCAAGGTCTTAATGGCAAGTCATATAAAGCCTGAAAGACCACCGGAGATCATCCCACATGGAGTGGTCACCACCTCGACGTTCGTCTCGATACAGCAGACGCAACATCACCAAAAGGAGCCACGGCAAAATCCCAGTTCCAAATCTCGACGGTTCACCAGCAACCTAGAGACAACCATGACATTCGTCTCGATACAGAGGACGCGATGCCAGCAAACGAAGCGAAGGCCAAATTCCTAGCTTCAGGGTCTTAACGGAAAGTCATATAAAGCCTGAAAAACTATCGGAGATCATCCCACACCAGCGCGGAGTGGTTATGACTCATCGGGGCTCTCCAAAATGAGCCTAACCTCAAGTAAAAAGCGGCATGGCAAATTCCTAACGCTTGCTCTTCCGACTGTCAAACTGCCAAGGAGGATTACTTGAAGACGTCTTGTCCAGCCCCCCGAAGGGATCAGAGACACGGCAATCGTAGGGCTACTCGAACAGCACGATTGCCTATCGAGGAATATATCAGCTCATGCGACGGTACGACGGCCAAAACCCTAAGTACCACAGACTCTAACGGACTTCTGTCGTAAAGAGCAGAGGTTAACTGTGACGTTAGGATATTCTTGTGAGATCTGCTCGATCCGTTTCGACTCGTGAGGAAATTGATGTCTTTGCGAGAACTTCTTGATTCGTCTCGACTCGTGAGGTAAAGCCTTAGGCAGTAAGGATTAAAAAACGTATTTCCTAAGCACTGGGGCCCTGCAAGGCGATCCAAAACGGTCTCTTGCATACTATCCACGGGTCACACTCTCCAAAGTCGAATCTCGACAAGGAGGGAAACAACCGGTTACGGGTCCTCTCAACTCGTAAGAGGGAAAATTCTCTTGTGAGATCCTTACGACTTTCAAGAGAAAACACACTTAGGAGTCCTCACGACCCCTAAGGAGAAAACACACCTGCGGGATCCTCTCGACTCGTAGGGAGAAAAGTCTTTATGAGACCCTCACGGCTCATAAAGTTGAAAAGTCTTAGGTGGCAAATCCTAACCCTATCTCCTAAGCCATCACCGCCCTGCAAAGAGGTCAAGATGGACCATCTATGAGCCACACTCGCCAAAGCTACATGCCACTGAAATGGAAAAGCTACTCATGAGTATATAAACTACTTCACGTCAGAGTAAGATATAAAGAGATAGAAGGGTGCGGCTCATGGAGTTAAGGATTTGGAACTATATCTCTTAAGAGTCGAGATTTGAGTCAATGATTAATGACGACGCTTGTGTCCGCTCGTTATCTTCTCAGATCAAGATTCTGAAAGTAATCTACCAACCCGAAACTGGTCATACGTTATGCATTACTTTGCACTACTTCACCCACGTATATACTTATGTGGGCAAAGTAGTGGGGGGCATTTGTTCCCGCCGAAAATTTCTGCGCAGAAGAGTCCAAGGTATCAAATGGAAGCGATACGCTTAAGGAAATGCGAACCAATATCTTCCGGCCTGTATTTCGATAAGTTCCCAAAGGAGGAACTATTAAATTCTGATGGTATTGGAAGCATCTCGAAAAACCCTTCGATTTGATATATTATGGGCCACATAATTCATGCGGGATCAAAAGTTATGAGGCATCACGTGTCCACACGTGATGGACCTTTAAGAACCCGCTGGAGGAGCTAAAAGATATAATAAAAACTCAGAAAAGACCCCAATGGGGCATCACGTGCTCACATGTGACCATGGGTCACGTGCAGACACGTGATGGGCTTTTAAAGCCTCTAAAATAATGAATAGAATTTAATTCTAAAAGTCAGAAAATACCTCAATGAGGTATCACGTGCTCACACGTGACCAATGGTCACGTGTTGACACGTGATGGTTAAAACTGAAGCATAAATAAACGCTGAGAAAAGGACTCAATTGGGGGTCACGTGCTCACACGTGACCAAGGGTCACGTGTCAGCACGTGACTGGCTTCGAAAGCTTTACAGTTAATAGAATTAAATTCTAAAAGCTTCCAAATCTTTCCAAATAGGAAAGGATTATGGGGACCGTTGGATTAAAGATCCAAAGGTGATCAAATATCACCAATTTATGGGAAAATCTTGGACTTGGAAAGATTTCCCCCCTGAATCTAACCGAGATAACAAATGGATATCTTTGGATTTAAAATCCAATGGTGAATAAAATTCACTTAACAATCTAAAGGCCCAGATTAGTGATAAATATAAATCAAATCTTTCAACATACAAATCAAATCTCTCAATGAGAGATTTGCTAAACAAATTGATTCTCTTCCTTCTCCTATAAATAGGAGCCAAGAATAGAAGAGAGGGGGATCTACTTTTTTGGGGAAGAAACGGAGGGAAGAGAATTTAATTCTCAAGAGAAAAAAGAAAAGAGAGGAGAATTTAATTCTCTGCAAAAGAAAAACCCTAGGTAAGAGAAGAGAGGTTTAAAAAGAGAATTTAATTCTCAAAAGAGTTTAACTCTTATATAAAGAAAAGAACTTAGTTCTTTCTCTGGTTGAGGATCTGCAAAGTGCACATCTCCCCATAATTGAGAATTTAATTCTCATTGGGTTGAGATCCTGCCATGCAGATCTAAAACACAGAGGAGGAATTGAGTTTTGAGAATTTAATTATCCTAAACTCACAGGAATTTAATTCCTCCTAAAATGAAACTAGGGTTTAACCCTAATCAAGAATTTAATTCTTTAGCATATCTGGGAATTTAATTCCTTTAAAAAGAAATCAGGGTTTTATCCTAAATAAGAATTTAATTCTTTCATAATAGGAATTTAATTCCTCCAAAATCATGATTAGGGTTTAACCCTATAGAGAATTCAATTCTTAAAAGATCTCTGTTCATAAAGAGAACTAGGGTCACGTGCCCCCACGTGACCCTTGAAAAGATCCCTGAAGAAAAGAAGCTTTGAGGCAATGCCTCACGTGCTCCCACGTGACTCCCAAAACGCAGAAAGAAAAAGCAAAGGAAATGAAGGCTTTGGGCGCTCTCACGTGTTACCACGTGACCCCTTGACAAACGCTTTAACAGTCAGCGCACAGATCCCCATCACGTGCCAACACGTGATGCTCTAAAATAAAAATAAAAGTGTTTAACACTTATTCGCAGATTTGAGGATAAACCAAAAGGAGATCTGGCTCCACATTTAGGGCGCTCTCACGTATCCCCACGTGACCCCTAACGAATCCCTTTAATATCGAATGGATGGATGCCTATCACGTGCCCACACGTGATGGCCAGGAAATTAAAAGTGTTGAACACTTACCTGCAGAATAAAATAAGGAAAATCAGGGCGCTCTCACGTGTCCGCACGTGACTCCTCCCTCCTTAGTGTTTAACACTAATTGGAAAACACTATCTGCAGTGTTTAACACCGATTTTCTTAGTGTTTAACACTAATTTGGAAAACTCTATTTGTAGTGTTTAACACTGATATGCTTAGTGATTAACACTAATGTGGAAACTCTGTTCCCGGTGTTTAACACTGATTTGCTTTAGTGTTTAACACTGATTTGCTTTAGTGTTTAACACTAATTTGCTTTAGTGTTTAAATCTATGCTACCAGTGTTTAACACTAATTTGCTTTAGTGTTTAACACTAATTTGAAAGCCCCGTTGCTAGTGTTTAACACTGATTATCTTTTAGTGTTAAACACTAACTTGCTAATCTTAATTCCAGTGTTCAACACTGTTGGTCTTTAGTGTTTAACACTAGCTTTAGCCCAGTTGGCTAAGTTTCTAGAGGCAAAGCCTCTCCTTCAATGAGCCAACAAAGGGCCAATATTTCAAACCTAATTGGACTTAGCCCAAACTGGCCATAAGTCCTCAAATCATCTTGAATTGAGCACATCTGCTCTTTCAACCAACTCATTGGTTCAATGGTACATCTCTGAACTCCTCTGATATTTGTCGTTGTAATCCTTCAACGTCTTCAGAGAGGTGACGGGTCCCGACAACAACACATCAACACGGGCTGTGGGGTCCTTAAACTCATGGACTTATGCGTCCTTAAACCAAGATACGGACTGCGGGGTCCTTAAACCCGTGGACTTATGCGTCCTTAAACTAGCGGACTAATGCGTCCTTAAACACACCCATATGGACTGTGGGGTCCTTAAACCCATGGACTTATGCATCCTTAAACTACCAATGGACCACTATGTCCTTAAACTGGTATTGGACCACCATGTCCTTAAACTGGCGATGGACCACCATGTCTTTAAACTGGCGATGGACCACCATGTCCCTAAACTGGAACATGGACCACTATGTCCCTAAACTGGCACAATAGAGCCCAAATGCTCTTTTGTCGGATCTAAACGATCCCGTTAAGTCGATCTTAGTCCCAAACTGGACTAACGTATCCTTAACAACCGTTTAAGTTTATCTTAGCCTCAAATATGGCTAACGCATCCTTAAACCTTCAAACAGACTTTAGTCCCAAATTGGACTATAAATCCCCCCAATCAACTTTGGTTCAAGGGTACATCTCTGAACTCCTCTGATATTTATCGTTGTAATCCTTCAACGTCGTCAGAGAGGTGACGGGTCCCGACGAACATACATGCAATGGACCACTATGTCCCTAAACTGGAACAATCGAGCCCCCAAATGCTCTTTTGTTGGATCTAAACGATCCTATTAAGTTGATCTTAGTCTCAAATTAGACTAATGTATCCTTAACAAACGTTTGAGTTGATCTTAGCCTTAAATATGGCTAACGTATCCTCGAACCAAACCCCCAAACCCAAATCTAAGATAATACGGATTTGGACTAGTCCACGCCCTACGGGCGACGACATAACTCAGTCTCCGTATACAATCCACGGGCAACCAAAAACAAAACAAACACACACGACACGAAGTGACCATATGGAGAAGGAGAAAGTTGTTACCGCAATGCGGTAGCGTAATTAACTGTAGGGGCTTGCGCCTGCAGGGAAGAGCGTCCCCACAATCAAAAACCCCTCAAACGAGGGGGAATCTGACGAAGTCTGCTACATCGGACGCATCCGTCTAAACCTCCGATACACGGTGCTATAAATCAACTTGGCATCTTCGGAGAGGTGGACGGATAGCACCAAATAGCATCTGCCCCGAATCTCAGGCAAGACGCCCACGCGGCTCGGCCGCCGTTCGGAGTAGAACACTATGTTCTTGAAATAACAGAGATGAAACCATCTCGTAAAAAGAAGAACCATCTTCTAAAAAGATCATAGATCTGAAAAAAGACCAAGGTCTTTAATAAAAAGGAAATGATCAAAAGATCTAATCGTAAAATAATAAAAGAAGTATTTTTACTTCATTCACAGATCTTTGTTCTATAAAGGCAGAGCCTTTTATAAAAACAAGAACTTTTGTTCTTGGATCTTGAGGCAAAGCCTCCTTTAAAGAAGAACATAAATCTGTTCTTTGATCTTAAAATTGATCAGATGCGCTTTGCGCTATCAGAAAGTGCCTTGCACTCATGATTTGTGCTTTTGCGCATCTTGGACCGCCGCCCAGCGCCAAAACATGCCACGTGTCAACCATAGACACAATCTGTGCTTTGCGCTTTTAAAACAGAGCACTGCGCTCATGAGCTGGCGCTCAGCGCCAAGCGTGCCACGTGTCACTTACTGGCGCGCCAACAGACTAGCGCAAAGCGCTCATATATTAAAAATGCAATGCGCTAATGAACTAGCGCTTAGCGCTAAGCGCGACACGTGTCTTCTTCATGTGCGCTACCTGACAGAAGCGCAATGAGCTCTTTGATTGGCGCAAAGCGCCTGGCGTGCCACGTGGCGCATTGTCAGAACACACTTTGTTCTGATGAAGACAAAATATGTCAGAGCCCAATGCTTAGCATTATTAAAAGGGCTGAGCCCAAATGACGGCTTAATAGCCAGAACAAAAATAAAATGTTAAAACATTTTAATTGGACTTAGCCCAATTCTGGCCATAAGTCCTCAACTTATCTTGAACCGAGCACATCTGCTCTTTCAAATAACTCACCTTGGTTCAAGGGTACATCCCTCCATTCCTTTGATATTTGTCGTTGTGATTCCTCAACGTCTTCAAAGAGGTGATGGATCTCGACAACCACACATTTCACGGACTGTGGGGTCCTTAAACTCATGGACTACGATGTCCTTAACCTCGACCGTGACGTCTTAAAACTAACATCGGACTGTGGAGTCTTTAAATCCATTGACTATGATGTCCTTAACCTCGACCATGATGTCTTTAAACTAACATCGGACTGTGAGGTCCTTAAACTCACGGACTATGATGTCCTTAACCTCGACCGTGATGTCTTTAAACTAACATCGGACCGTGAGGTCCTTAAACTCATGGACTATTATGTCCTTAACCTCGACCGTGACGTCTTAAAACTAACATCGGACTGTGAGGTCCTTAAACTCACGGACTATGATGTCCTTAACCTCGACCGTGATGTCTTTAAACTAACATCGGACTGTGAGGTCCTTAAACTTATGGACTTTGATGTCCTTAACCTCGACCGTGATGTCTTTAAACTAACATCGGACTGTGAGGTCCTTAAACGCACGGACTATGATATCCTTAACCTCGACCGTGATGTCTTTAAACTAACATCGGACTGTGGGGTCCTTAAACCCACGGACTATGATGTCCTTAACCTCGACCGCGATGTCTTTAAACTAACAATGGACCACCATGTCCTTAAACTGGCAATCGACCGCAATATCACTAAACTAAACAATAGAGCCCAATTGCTCTCTTGTCGGATCTAAATGATCCCGTTAGGTCGATCTTAGTCTAAAATTAGACTAACGTATCCTTAACAAACGTTTAAGTTGATCTTAGTCTCAAATGAGGCTAACGTATCCTTAAACCCAAACCCCCAAACCCAAATCTAAGAAAGATACGGATTCTGACTAGTCCACGCCCTACGGGCGACAACATAACTTAGTCTCCGTATACAATCCACGGGAAACCAAACACAAAACAAACACCCACGACACGAAGTGACCATATGGAGAAGGAGAAAGTCATTACCGCAATGCGGTAGCGTAATTAACTGCAGGGGCTTGCGCCTGCAGGGAAGAGCGTCCCTACAATCAAAAACCCCTCAAACGAAGGGGAATCTGACGAAGTCTGCTACATCGGCCGCATCCGTTTAAACCATCGATACATTGTGCCATAAATCAACTTGGTATCTTCGGAGAGGTAGACGAATAACACCAATTAGCATCTGCCCCGAAATTCAGGCAAGACGTTCACCGCGTCTCCGCCGCGTCTTTCGGAGGGGAACAGATGCTGGCATGCCCGGTGGGACCTTTTCCTCTTTCCACTCCACACTTCGTGTGTCGTGTTCATGAACCAATCGCGGTTTACTGATGGTTGCCCTTGGGTTTCGAGGTACTATGATTTGGTTTCTTGCTTGGCGCAGAAAGCGAAACATCAATGGCATCCACTTGCGAGAAGTGTTCCAACTGCAATTGTAACTCGCGCTCCGCCTCATCTAGAGGCATAGCTTACGGGCCCCAAGCAGCCTCCTTGTCCACGATGCCGTTGGACCAGGTGACTAAGGCCACCACTGGGTTATTCTTCGGGAGCATGCTCCCGCCAACGAGCTTCAGCGCTCCTATACCAACACAAGAAGCTCCTAAGAAGTCGGTCTTTAATCGGCTCACTACTACCACGACCCCTCTCAACGGGTCGTCCAATGTCAAGCCGGCAGCATCAGTCTTCGGAAGGCTGAGCCCGAACTCCAATGGGCCTGCCAAGAAGCCCATGATACCTGAAGTGGCCATCCCAAAGCGGATATCCATCCCTGCTCCTAAAGTCACGAAGGCTGCTTCCCCTGTTCAAAAGTCGGCCTTCGCAAGACTGACTATCCCCTCTCAACGGACCTCATTCTTCAAGAGGCTGACGCCAGCAACAGCCCTTCTCCAAAGCAGGGGGCAAGAAGAAGTCACCCCTCAAGCTGAAACCATCCCAACAGCTCGACGCGCTCGACGTCGCCACTGGCGCCGAGTAAGGAAGGCTGGGGGCAACTCCCCCTCTGGGCTAACTCCACCAGCCCCAACAGTGGAAGTCAATGCTGCTGTTCCAACCGGGAACAGCTTTGAACTGATGAACAAGGTGCGCCGGAACTCTCCTACCGCCATACTGAAAAGATCTCCTCCACCGGTGGAGAATGTTACAGAAATAAAGCCGGATCAGCCCCTTCAACGGATGTCCTCCAAACTTTACAAAGTCTGGCGACGGGTCCAAGAGTCGGTGATTGATCAAGACTATCCCCGTCGACAGAAGAAGCTGAAGGTTCAGCAGGAAGAAAACCGTCCTGGCAAGCCACAAAGGACGACAGCTACTTGGGTGCCCACTGCAACGGCACCCTCAATGTCACCAGTCGACAAAAAGAAAAGGCCGAAGAAAATCCCTGAGTCTGCGACGAATCGTAAGACCACTGAACCCAAACGCCCCAAGTCTGGGGGCATAACGGTGCATACTGTTTACATGGCTTCCGGAAAAGAGGAAAGCCGCGCTTCAACGGGTCACCGACCGCTCACCCGATCCTTGACAAAAGCCTAGGATCAGCAACAGAAGCTTTAAGAAATGCTGATGCAAATGGCCACACTCACCGGGCCAAAAGAAAGCCCGGAGGCGTCATCAGAGCAGCGTCATGAAAAGAAACCGATGCTGACTTCCTCCGCAGAGTCCTCGAAAAAAAGGACAGAGAAGCAGCAGAACAAGCTGCCAACATAAAACGAATGGCGCTTCTCTTCCAAGACATGGTCGGGATGATGTTACAGCCGGATCCTCCAGCTGAAGACCCTCCGATCATTATTGAAGATGACCGAGCGGAGACGTCAAATCCCCTTCCGGCTTGTTCAGCAGCCAAAGAGAAGACCATCTCAAAAGCTGTGCTCGATGATTATATTGCTCAGCAAATACAAGCTCACCAGGCGAATGAAGCGGCTGGGCAAATTGTTAAAACTGGGCGACCGTATCCGAGCTGGTATGATCAGATAAAGTACCCGCTAGGCTACACGATCCCGAAATTCCATGTGTATAAGGGGACAGGCAATCCCCATCAACATGTCGCTCAGTTCAGGGCTCTTTGTGGCAACACCGGTGGCGATGATAAACTTTTACTCCGCCAATTCGTCGGCAGCTTATTGGAGACGGCGTTTGAGTGGTACTCCGAACTTCCAAATGACTCCGTCAAAACTTTCGCAGAGATGGAGTTGTTGTTCACCCAGCGATTCGCAAGTGCTAGCGAATGCACCCCAATAACGGCATTGATCAATGTCAGGGTGAAGCCGGGCGAGACGTGGGTTCAGTACGCGATTCGATGGAGGAATCTATGGTCGAAATGCGACCAGCGCATCGAAGAAGCTCCCGCGGTAGGCATGTTCGTGGGTACTCTTGATCTGCAGGCGACCATCTCACAGTTCATGATGTTTTTCAAGCCGACCACTTTCCAGGCCTTGATTGACAAGCTGGCTCAAATGGACCAGATGGGCCACAGGCCTTCCTCTTCGAAGCCAGAGCCGTGAAACCAAAAAGGGAAGGGGAAAGCAATCTTCGTCGCCAACACTCAACAACGGCCGAGCAAATTAAAGTCGGTTGTTCGCCAAAACATTGCGCGTCCACGCCCATCCCTCGAGGAGAGACTAGGACGTCCTTACTCGTTTCCCCAAGATAAAACGAGGAGACTGTTCGAGCTGGCATTGCCCAACAGGCTCATAAATTTGCAGGACCCAAAACGTCCGTTGCAGCCAAACGATGTCAATGATCCCAATTACTTCCCCTACCACCGAGTATTGGGTCATCCGATCGAGGACTGTTACGTCTTCAAAAACTGGGTTGAAGACCAATACCAACAAGGAAAGTTCGCGTTATCGGAAAACTGGAAGGTGAGCCCACCACAACCTCACGCCCCTGAAAAAGTGGACGTGCCAGGGGCATCGTGCTCATTCATAGGGAAAGCCACATAGACCAAAAAGTCAGTAAACTAGAGATTCGCCTCAAATACGGCGACGGTGAACCACTATGTCCTAAAACTGGCGTCGGACCGGAATGTCCTTAAACTAACGATGGACCACTATGTCCTAAAACTAGTTGTAGACCGAAATGTCGTTAAACTAATAATGGAACACTATGTCCTAAATCTGGATATTGACCGAAACGTCGTTAAACTACTACCAATCCGCAGCATCCCAAGGCTGATAAAAAAAGAGAAAAGAAAAAAAAAGAAAACGGTATGTCCACAAGCAAAATGGGTACGGATGAAAACCCGAAAGGGCTCCGTGAGTACAAACAGCAGGGCTACCGGTGAGTTTTGTGAAAACCCGAAAGGGCGCAACCTCGTTAGAAAAAAAAAAGAAAACGGTATGTCCATAAGCAAAATGGGCACGGATGAAAACCCGAAAGGGCTCCGTGAGTAAAAACAGCAGGACTACCGGCAAGTTTTGTGAAAACCCGAAAGGGCGCGATCTTATTAAAAGACACTTGCAAGGTCCTTTCGACCCTGTAAGGAGAAACCGCCCGTGTGAGATCCTTACGACTCACAAGGGAGCAACACACTTAGGGATCCCCACGATTCCTAAGGAGAAATTACACTTGCGAGATCCTCACGACTCGTAAGGAGAATCCTCTTATGGGAGTCTCACGGCTCATAAGATTCAAAAGTCTTAAGCTACAGGGAACTAAACCTGTTCTTAAGCAGCCCCCAAAACCTCCAATACTGCCCTACAAGCGGCTCCACGCTGACCCTTGTATACAATCCACGGGCGCGAATAAACATTTCCCTAACGAAGTCACATTCATGACTAGGGATATGTCTATATGGTGAACAACCCTTGTAAGTACTTTCGACTTATAAGGAGAAAACCCTCTTGTAAGATCCTTACGACTTATAAGAGATCATACACTTAGGAGTCCTCACGAATCCTAAGGAGAAAACACACCTATGAGATCCTCACGACTCACAGAGAGAAATACCTTGAAAGACTATCAGAGATCGTCCCACGCCAGCGCGGAGTGATTATGACTCATCGGGGCTCTCCAAAATGAGCCTAACCTCAAGTAAAAAGCGGCATGGAAAAATTCCTAACGTTTGCTCTTCCGACGGTCAAACTGCCTAAGAGGATTGCTTGAAGACGTCTTGTCCAGCCCCCGAAGGGACCAGAGACACGACATGTCGTAAGGCTACTCGAACAAGCAAGATTTCCTATCGAGGAATATATCAGCCAACGTGACGGTACGACGGACAAAACCCTAGTACCACAGACCCTAACGGACCTTTGTCGTAAAGAGCAGAGGTTAAATGTGACGTTAGGATATCCTTGCGAGAAATGCTCGATTCGTCTCGACTCGTAGGGAAAAACCTTAGGCAGTGGGGATTAAAAAACCTGTTTCCTAACCACTGGGGCCATGAAAGTCGGTCCAAAATGGACTCTTGCATACTATACACGGGCCACACTCTCCAAAGTCGAATCTCGACAATGAGGGAAACAACCGCTTACGGGTCCTCTCGACTCATAGGTGGGAAAATTCTCTTATAAGATCCTTACGACTTATAAGGGAAAACACACTAAGGAATCCTCACGATTCCTAAGGAGAAAAAACACCTACGGGATCCTCACGACTTGTAGGGAGACAAATCTTTATGAG
Source organism: Agapanthus africanus (assembly GCA_030015575.1). NCBI lineage: Eukaryota > Viridiplantae > Streptophyta > Magnoliopsida > Asparagales > Amaryllidaceae > Agapanthus > Agapanthus africanus. The sequence goes on from JASDDO010000024.1 coordinate 185,847,064, forward strand.
ACCCTCACGGCTCATAAAGTTGAAAAGTCATAGGTGACAGATCCTAACCCTGTTTTCTAGGCCATCACCACCCTACAAAGAGCCCAAGATTGACAGCTATATACTATCTACAGACCGTACTTGCTAAAATCACATGGCAACAACACAGCAAGGAGAAGAAAGCGACAAGGAGAACATTTGATTCGCATTTAATTAATCGTCCGAGGCATACCCGTTCATGCATGTGCAAAAGATTTAATACGAAAAATAAAACAAGCTGAAATGAGAAACTTGCCATTCATACTGCGAAAAAGTTCTTACAATTATGAAACAGTAAACAAAAACATTATCAAAATAATTACAATGGAAAAACCTTAGATCCAGGGCATGGATTGAGGAACTCAAAAGTGACTTTGTCCAGAATTTTCCAGGCCTGGCGAACCATCCTAGTATGCTTTCTTTCGCGATCACAAGCGTCGGGATCCCCACGGATGTCCTCCGCCCTCTGATAGGCAGTAAGTATGGCCGAATGTTGAAAAGCCTGGTGCAGGAGATCGACAAGATTGTCTCGCCTTCTCTTTTAGATTAAGCTCATCAGATACACTGAATGCACCTTATCCTCGGCGGCATCCAATGCCCTAAGCGGCACGCTGTTTCCCTAAATCAGAGCAAAACTCTGTTCAAATTCCAAGGCGGGAAATGAAGCAACGCTTCCGTTTCCCCCAATCAAAGAAAGTCTCTATTTTAAAATTTAAACTTTAAAAAATAAAGGAAGCAATGCTTCAGATAACTTGCGCTCTGCGCTGCGCGACACGTGTCAGAGCAGTTGCGCTGCGCTCTGCGCTGCGCGACACCTGTCAGCGCAGTTGCGCTGAGCTCTGCGCTGCGCGACACGTGTCTAGCGTAGGTGCACTTGCGCCAACTGTGCCAGCACTAAAACTTAAATAATGAATTATTTAATCAGAATTAAAATTCTAGAAAGATATTTTTAATCTTATTAAAACAAGAAAATTATCTTCTGTAAAACAGAGGCCTTAGGATTAAAGATCCAACGGTTGGGAAATATCCCCAGATCAATCAGAGAAAGATCTCTGTAACTAACCTAACAAACTAATTGGCCCTATATAAAGGCCCCTAGACGCCAAGTCTCAAAAATATATATATATAGGGCCTCCTCCAAAAACTTTGAGAAAAAAACTCAAAAAAAAAGTAAACCTTTGAAAAAAGAAGAATTTCTTCTAAAAAGATCAATTATCTAAGAACAAGATCAAGATCTTCAATAAAAAGAAAAAGATCAAAGAAGATCCAATAAAAAAAAAAGAAGTAATTTACTTCTTTATTAGATCTTTTGATATATATAAAGGCATTGCCTTTTGTTGAACCATTGGTTCTTGAATCTTGAGGTAGAACCTCTAAAAAGATTCTTTTCTTTGATCTAAATTAGATTAAGATGCGCTCTGCGCTACTGAACAGTGCCTTGCACTCTTGATTTGGGCTGTTGCGCTCTTGGATTGGCGCACTGCACCAGAGCGCGCTACGTGTCAGCAGCGCACTAGCTCAGCGCACTGCGCTAACAGACTTGCGCTCACCAGAGCGTGACACGTGTCACCTCCACATGCGCTTGCGTCTTGCGCTCATTAATTGGCGCAAAGCGCCTAACAAGCCACGTGGCGCACTGTCAGAACATTAAATGCTTTGCATTATTAAAAAGGGGCAGAGCCCAATTAAAAGGTCTAACAGACCAAAATAAATGCTTTGCATTATTAAAAAGGGGCAGAGCCCAATTGAAAGATCTAACAGACCAAAACAAATGCTATGCATTATTAAAAAGGGCAGAGCCCAATTAAAGTTCTAATAGATCAAAGATGAATGCTGTGCATTATAATAAAAGAAAAAAGAGGGAAAAGCCTAATCAAAGGCCTAACAGGCCAGATATAAATAAAACGTTAGACATTTTTCTAACTGGACTTAACCCAATTCTGGCCATAAGCCCTCAAATTAAATTGAACCGAGAACAACTGCTCTCTCAAATCAATTTACACCCGGTTCAAGGGTACATCTCTGAACTCCTCTGATATTTGTCGTTGTAATCCTTCAACGTCGTCAGAGAGGTGACGGGTCCCGACAACCATATATTGCTACGGACTGTGGGGTCCTTAAACTCATGGATTATGATGTTCTTAAACCAATATTCGTCCCCAAAATGGGAATGTTGGACCACCATGTCCCTAAACTGGCAATGGACCACTTTGTCCCTAAACTAGAACAATACAGCCCAAATGCTCTTTTGTCGGATCTAAACGATCCTGTTAAGCCGATCTTAGTCTCAAATTAGACTAACGTATCCTTAGCAAACGTTTAAGTTGATCTTAGCCTCAAATATGACTAACGTATCCTTAAACCAAAACCCCAAACCCAAATCTAAGAAAATACGGATTTGGACTAATCCACGTCCTATGGGCGACAACATAAATTAGTCTCCGTATACAATCCATGGGCAACCACAAACAAAAATAAACACCCACGACACGAAGTGACCATCTGGAGAAGAAGAAAATTGTTACCGCGATGCGATAGCGTAATTAACTGCAGGGTCTTACGCCTGCAGGGAAGAGCGTCCCTACAATCAAAAACCCTTCGAATAAAGGGGAATCTGACGAAGTCTGCTACATCGGCCGCATCCGTCTAAACCTCCGATACACGGTGTCATAAATCAACTTGGCATCTTCGGAGAGGTGGACGGATAGCACCAATTAGCATCTGCCCAGAATTTCAGACAAGACGCCCATCGCGTCTCCGCCGCGTCTTTCGAAGGGGAACAGATTCCGGCACGCCCGGTGGGACCTTTTCCTCTTTCCACTCCACATTTCGTGTGTCGTATTCACGAACGAATCGCGGTTTGTTAATGGTTGCCCTCGGGTTTCAAGTTACTAAGATTTGGTCTCTTGCTTGACGCAGAAAGCAAACAGCAATGGCATTTACCTGCTCGAACTGCTCCAACCGCAACTGCAACCGATGCTCCGCCTCACTTGGAGGTGTAGCCTATGGACCTCAGGCGGCATCACTGTTCATGATGCCGGTAGAACAAATCACCCAGGCTACTACTGAACTATTTTTCGGGACCATGCTCCCGCCAATGAGCTTCACTGCCCCAGTGCCCGTACCAGAAGTTCCTAAGAAGTCGGTCTTCGATCGACTTACAGCTGCTGCGGCCCCTCTCAACGGGTCGCCCAACACCAGTGCCTCGGTCTTCTCCGGACTGGGCCAAAACTCCTGCGGGCCCAAGATGGAGCTTGCGGTCCCAGAGAAGGTTATTCAAAAGAGAGTAGCCAAACCTGCTCCTGAAGTCGTCAAGGCGGCTTCTCCTGCTAAGAGGTCGGTCTTCGCAAGACTGACCGTCCCAACTCCTACTCCCGCTCCTGCTGCTCAAAAGGCATCAGTCTTTACTAGACTGACACCGGCTACAGCCCCTCACCTAAACAGGGGGCAAGACAAGGCCGGCCCCGTCACCGAGCCAATTCCAACAACTCGTCATGCCCGATTTCGCCACTGGCACCGGATAAGGAAGGCTGGGGGCAACTCCCCCTCTGGGCTAAATCTACCAGCTCCAACGGTGGAAATTAATGTTGTTGTTCCAACTGGGAACAGCTTTGAACTGCTAAATAAAGTGCGTAGGAATTCTCCTACCACTGTACTGAAGAGGTCTCCTCCTCCGCTGGAAAAGGCTGTAGAAGTAAATCCAGAACAGCCCCAATCCCCTCAACGGCTATCCTCCAAAATCTATAAAGTCTGGCGACAGGCCCGAGACTCGGTGATCGATCCAAATTTCTCCTGCCAGCACAAGAAACTGAAGGTCCAAAAGGAAGTCAGCCATCCTGCTAAGCCACGAAAAGCTGTCTGGGTGCCCACCTCGACGGCTCCCTCAACTTCGACCGCTCCTGAGAAAAGAAGGTCGGAGAAGATCCCTGTGCCGGCGAAAAAAGTCAAAGGCACTAAACCTAAACGCCCTAAGTCTGGGGGCATGGTGGTACATACCGTCTACATGGCGTCCGGGAAAGAGGATAGCCGTATATCCACAGGTCATAGACCGCTTACGCGATCGGTGACTAAAGCTCAAGAGTAGAAGCTCCAAGAAATGATGACTGCGATGGCCGCACTCACCGGGCCAAAAGAAAGCCCAGAAGCATCCTCGGATCAACGCTAGGAGCAAGAAACCGATGCCGAATTCCTTCGGAGAATACTGGAAAAGAAGGACAAAGAGGCTGCGGAACAAGCAGCCAATATAAAATGAATGACCCTTCTGTTCCAGGACATGGTGGGTATGATGATCCAGCAAGATCCCCCAGCCGAAGATCCTCCGATTATCCTTGAAGATGACAGAGGAGAAACGTCAAATCCACCGCTGGCTCTTTCAACTGCCAAGGAGGAGACAATTTCCGAAGCTGCCCTGGATGACTATATTGCTCAACAAATACGAGTTCACCAGGCAACTGAGGAAGCCGGTCAAGTTGTCAAAACGGGACGACCATATCCGAGCTGGTATGATCAGATCAAATACTCGCCGGGCTACACGATCCCAAAATTCCATGTCTACAAGGGGACGGGCAATCCCCATCAACATGTTGCCCAGTTCAGGGCTCTTTGTGGCAACACCGGCGGCGATGATATGCTCCTGCTTCGCCAATTCGTCGGCAGTTTTTCGGAGACGGCGTTTGAATGGTACTCCGAGCTTCCGAACGACTCCGTCAAAACTTTCGCTGAAATAGAGTTGTTGTTTACCCAGCGTTTCGCAAGCGCCAGCGAGCGTACTCCAATAACAGTTTTGATCAATGCAAGAGTAAAGCCGGGCGAAACTTGGGTTCAATATGCAATCCGATGGCGGAACTTGTGGTCAAAATGCGAACAACGCATCGAAGAAGCGCCAGCGGTGGGCATGTTCGTGGGCACCCTAGATCCTCATGCAACTATTTCATAGTTCATGATGTTCTTTAAACCAGCCGCGTTCTAGTTCTTGATTGACAAATTAGCCTAAATGGACCAGATGGGGCCATAGACCGTCTCTTCCGAAGCCGGACTCTCAAAATGAAAAGGGGAAAGGAAAAGCGATCGTTGTCGCCAATGCTCAACAACAGCCGAGCAACTTGAAGCCGGCTGTCCATCAAAACAATATGCGTCCGCGCCTATCCCTCAAGGAGAGGCTAGGACGTCCTTACTCGTTTCCTCAAGATAAAACAAGAAGACTGTTCGAGCTGGCAGTGCGCAACAGACTCATCAATCTGCCAGATTCAAAACGTCCGTTGCAGCCAAACGACGTCAATGATCCCAATTACTGCCCCTACCACCGAGTATTGGGTCATCCGATCGAAGATTGCTACATCTTCAAAAACTGGATTGAAGACCAATACCAACAAAGCAAGTTCGCATTATCCGAAAAATGGAGGGTGAACCCGCCGCAACCTCATACCCCTAAAAAGGTGAATATGCCGGGGGCAATGTGCTCCCTTGTTGAAGAAGCTCCGTGGGAGGTCGTGCTATCAGCCAAAACCAAAAGGATGCTGAATGATCTCCAGACATGCCCGGCGATCAGGTGGAAGAACCCGCTAGAACCCCAGATCATTGAAGGGATGCTAAAGCCGCGCCCAACTCCAAAGATCGGTGGTGATGGCTGATCGCACGCTTTTGGCGTGTCGGATGTTCAAAGTTCTAAAGTTATAACCGCGATTAGGACAGTGTCGCTTTGCAGCTAGCCGATTGAGCACGGGTCGATCCACAGGGAGATGGTTGTATGTCCGTTCAAGTTTTAGACGAGTCAATAAAGAATGTGTATATGTTTGTTCATTTCTAACCTATGTGTTTTATATGCAAGTATAAAGTTGTTAAGAAAAAGATACGAAAGTGTAAGCTAAAGAAATCCGCACTCAAAACCTTTGAGCCGAGTCTTGACCAATTGAAGCTAGAGCAATCGGCAACAACGAGGATTAGGGGATTTAAGCGCGGTATTCATGGAATCCAGCTTATTTACCCTTGTCCTTCCGTTCTTGTCTCTCGCTTTCGCCTCCGGCCAAACCGAACGCAACCGGTTGCGGTTAGGAATCACCGTTACCTTGGTAGGGTAGGGTGCCTAACGGAGTGCTTGCGTACGTTTGGGCGGAGTTCAAAGAAAAATAACGGGAAACGGAAATGAGGAAAGAAACCTTAACTTACAATATTATATTTATTCTTAACAACAACATATTACAACCATTCACAAAACGAACCAAAAAGAGCAAAAGAAAAGATAAACAAAGAAAAGAAAAGATTACAAGCAAGGAATTAAAAGTGCATAGAATTTAAGTGCATGAAAGTAAAGCAAGGTAATAAAAAGCAAGAAAGAAATAAGCAAGAAAATAACAATAAGAACCATAGAACCAAATACAAGACATGGGTTCAATAACCAAATCTTAAACTTGCAAGCTCAATTAAGAGGTTGCAAGATCAAGAAGAGGCAAAGAACTCATGGTGAATGAAGCACAAAAGAGAAGACTTTATTGATTCCAAGATGATACAACCTTTGAGATCAAATACCAACCCTTAAACCTTCAAGCTCAATGAAGAGGTTGAAAGATCAAGAGAAAGCAAGGACCTCAAGGAGAAGCTAAGCAAAAGAATGATACAAATTAACCCTCATCTTCATTTAACATCCACTCAAAAGCTCTCACAACAATTTAATGGAGGAAAGATGAAGAAGAAGAAGAAGAAGAAGAAGAAGTAAACTAAAAACTAACAAAAAGAGGGCATGAAAAGAACATCCATGGCTTGGCAAGTTCTGGGCTATTTATAGGCAGGGAACTGGAAACCTAGGGCAACAATCCGCCTCTATATAAAATGACCAACATACCCCTAAAAACTCAGGTGCTGCCGACTTAGTCAGGCCGCGGTTCCGCGGCCTAAGCGTGCTTATGCTGCGGAACCACGGCCTTAATAAGGAATTGGGCCTTCAACTTTGGTGATTATCCCTGGTTTGCAGTACTCTTCAGTGTGGTATATGTTGTTTCTCATAATCTCTTCACAATATTTTCAGAATTCCAGCAGAACAAAAGGTGATGTGATGTGGATCTTTTGCCATGATTTCCTCGAGCTCCGCGTAAATATGTTGGATCTTGTGTTGACATTGAGCTTTGTGCATGAAAATGACATCAATTTGCCAATTTGTCCCTTAAACTGGTGTGCGGCAACATACGGATAGAGAGCGGAGACTCGTGTTTTATCTGTGGTTGGCAGTAATCCGGAATTTGTCGTACTTTTCCATGAATTTCACTGTTTAGAGCTGAGAACCAGTATCCTGCAAATATGTAGCAAACACTGATTAAAAGCACCTGCCTATAAACAAACGAGTGTAAGAATGGGCGGTATAAAATGCAATATTCTGGTATGAACAATGGCCCAAGCACTCAAACCCAGCCGTCAAAGTCTTCAAAGAAGAAGAAGAAGAGATCCAATAAGCCCATGAAGCCTGGCGACAAGCGCACAGACTTACAGAAACAGATTGACGCGCTGGAGGAGTATAATCAGAAGGCACAAACTCCAATCACGCTCCAAGAGTTTCTCAGCCACGTCCTTGAGGATGAAAATGACGAAGAAAGCTCGTCGGATGGATCTGAGGATCACGTAGCAAGCTGCCATGTGATCTCTCATTCATCGCTAGACAATGAAGAAGCTCCTTGCATAGAGAGACCGGGGGCAGGTCCCGAACCGAAACTGCTATGGCCGTCAGATGAAATGATCGACGCCTTCCTGAATGAGATTCGTCTGGAAAGTAAAGCCAATCGGGAGCGTGAGATGGCCATATTTGAAAAAGCTGAACGTCGGCGACTAGACAAAAGAGTTGAGACACTCCCGCCGGATCAAAGTACATCCACCGTAAATAAAAGCAAGTTCAAGACGAAGAAAAGGTTTGCTAAAGCCATATCAATGGGGATGAAGCTGCTACCCTCTGAAGGAAACATTGCCGGCAAAGCAGAAATGAACCCTTCCTACTGCTTATATCATCGAAAGATTTCGCACCCCACCGAAGAGTGCAAAACTTTCAATAGATGGTGGCAGGGGTATGTTGTTCACCGGCAACATTTTAAGCGGGAGAAGCGTAAAACCCGTCGGGAGCGGAAAAGTACGACCGAGGAGCTTAGAAGAACTACCGGCGATTGTCGCATGGTTAACGCCGAGGAAGCGCAAATTCTCACATTCGGGAGCGACTCTGACGAGGAAATGGCTCTTAGCCCTCTCTTTAAAGAGTCCACCTCGGGAAAAGAGGAAGAGCCGAAGGCCTGCGAAAATATCCGGCTGCGTAATCGTGCGCTACCCGAAAAGAATCTCGGACCCTCAAATAAAAAAGATAAGGGAAAAGAAAAGGTCTCCGAGGATATCGCCCTGGATGACCAAGTCATGAAAGAACTGACCGCCAAGGACCCGCCAAAGAAGAGTAAGGTGGACTATAACGTTCTGGTACACTTGAGGAAGTTACCCTCGCAGCTCAGTATTCTCGACGCCCTTCTACTATCCAAAGAAGCGAGAGATTCATTGATCAAGGCGCTACAAGAACCAGAGCAATTCCAAGCCTTCCTGGCCGAAGAAAAGATAAAGGACGAGCTGGAGGAAGTACACAAAGCCGATATTACCTTCGGCGACGAAGAACTCCTCCTAGGGACGTGCGAGCACAACCGTCCCCTATATATCTCAGGATACTGCCACGATATAAAGATTGGCAAAATCCTGGTCGACAATGGGTCTTCCGTCAATCTCCTCAACATACGAGTGTTGAAGGAAATCTGCATGAGCGTCCAGCATCTCGCTCGTGATAAGATCACCATCTCTGGTTTTGACTCCCAGTCATCGCGGACTCTCGGGTCGGTGATATTGACACTACGATTCGGGTTACTTGTTATGGATATTAAATTTCATGTCATTGATGCCAAGACATGCTATAATGCTCTGCTCGGCCGGCCTTGGTTACACGAGTACAACATCATCCCTTCTACACAACATCAGTGTATGAAATACTTTAAGGATGGTCTCGAGTATACCGTAACGGGAGAGCTGAACCCATTCTCCATGAACGAAGTCTGTAAGTACGAAGATGCAAAATATTTCCTGCCGGATTTCGAAGACACGGAGAGATGTCACAAACCGGAGAACAAAGCTATCGCCACCATTCCAGTCTTCGGGAGTGATACTGAAGAAGAGGAAGCGATAGTTTATTCAGGTCCACCTTGGCACAACAAGTCGGGACCGTTCGCTCCTATGTTGATCTTTGGCAGCGACTCGGAAGATGAGTTCCATGCTATATTCTCTGCTCGACCTTCAATACGAACATTCGCTGATGAAGAGCAAAATTTGTAAGTTTCTATGGTTCCTCCCAAACATCATAAAGAACTGGACGCGCTTGATACCTATAGTGTGGAAGAGCTGCAGACGTTCTATGTCCCTCCCAAGCGAGAAGGTGAAAAGGCGATCCTATTCTACCGCTCCGGGAAAACTAAAGTGGAGAAAGAAATCTGGCACGACGCAGATCCTACACTTGACAGGCTCCAGCCCATCCGCCTGCCTAGATATTACACAGAAGGCTTGAAAAGGCTATTGAAGCGCCAAGGGATACCCTTCAAACAGACCACTCGAAAAACTAAGTTCTATGAAAGGATCTGGAACGTTCCCGGAACTCAGCGTAAGTTGCCCAATGGGAGAATGGAAGCAATCGGGCTTGGATATGTTCGGTCCAAGAAATGGGAGCTACTCCGCGACTGCTATATTGTGCATAACTTTGATGAAGAAGGGGATGCTCAATTGGAAGATGCTAACCCTGAACCAGAAAAAGTCCCCGACGTAAAAATGCCCAGTCCGTCGTTCGAAGAACAAATGGACAAGCTTATAAGAGAAGCTGGTTAAAAAGTCCGAGACGAACACAATCGCGAAATGGCCATCTACGAGAAAGCCAGGACGCAACGCCTCCTCCAACAGGCTGCGAAAGACGAAAATGCCGCTCCCTGTCAACCTGTTGTAAAAAAGGCCCGGCGCCGAGGCAGAAACAAGTCAAAAAGCGGAAAAGGCATTCAGCAACGACAAAGCAGGACCAAGAAGTCACGCGAGCGGGAATCAAGTGGTCCGGATTTGTCCCTTATGAAGAAGATGAGTCGAGCATACTCTTTTCCTCAAGACAAGACAAAGAAGATACTTGACCTCGCTATAAAACATCAAATGCTTACACTGCCGGAGTCTATACACCCTGAGCAAGCAGGAGAAGTCTCACACCCGAACTATTGCTCTTATCACAGGGTAATAGGACACCATCTCGAAGATTGCTTCACCTTCAAGAATTGGGTCGAAGATCAGTATCAGCTCGGCAAGTTCTCTCTATCTGACAGCTGGAGGGTAACGCCGCCACAGGAGCATGAACCCAAAGCCATGAAAGCAGAACCAGATCCACATCGGTCTTGGAAGAAAGCTCGTACTTGTCATATGATAACAATATCAAAAGAAGAGCCCGAGAATATGGACGACCTTCCCTGGTGCTTCGAAAACAGCGATGACGAGGTGATCTCAGAATTTCCACCAGCGCCGAAAGAGCTGGAAGATGGAATACACACCACTGCAGATAACCTCAAGAAAATTGAGTTGGGGACGGCAAACGACCCGCGACCGATATTCGTTAGTGAGCTGCTATCTGAAGAAAGGGTGGCCGCGTTAAAAGACGTGCTTATGCAGCATAGAGATTGCTTCGCATGGAACTATTCCGAAATGCCAGGACTAGATCCAGAGATTGCTGTCCACAAACTGGCGATATCCCCGGACGTCAAACCAATCAAACAAGCGCCGAGAAGAATGCGGCTCGAGCTTGAGATGAGCATCAACGCCGAGGTCAAGAAGCTGATCGACTACGACTTCATCCAGGAAGTTCTATATCCTGACTGGATCGCCAATATCGTCCCGGTAATGAAGAAAAATGGGACAGTGCAAATATGCGTGGACTTTCGGGATCTCAATAAAGCTTGCCCGAAGGACGACTTCCCAATACCGGTTACCGAGCTGATGATAGACAATACGTCCACTCACAAAGTCTTCTCCTTCATGGACGGATCATTAGGATACAATCAGATAAAGATGCATCCCGAGGACCAGAAGCATACCGCTTTTCGGACCCCTTTGGATATATTCTGCCATAAAGTGATGCCCTTCGGTCTAAAGAACACCGGTGCCACCTATCAGAGGGCCATGACGAAGATCTTCGATGATCTCATACATGACATCGTCGAATGCTATATCGACGACCTCGTGGTGAAAAGCAAATCATACGGGGAACATCTTGAGCATCTGAAGATCGTATTTCAACGCCTTCGGCAATACAACTTGAAGATGAACCCTCTCAAATGCGCGTTCGGGGTGTCCTCAGGTAAATTCCTAGGATTCATCGTCCGACACCGAGGTATCGAGATAGATCCGTCAAAGATCAAGGCGATCATGGAGATGCCCCCACCAAGGACTCTCAAGCAATTGCGGTCTCTCCAAGGGAAGCTCGCGTATATTCGGCGATTTATAGTCAATCTCTCAGGCAAATGCCGTCCTTACAGCCACCTGATGAAGAAGGGAACCCCTTTCGTCTGGGATCGTAAATGCCAAAGCGCGCTAGACGAAATCAAGAAATACCTGCAGAATCCGCCATTACTGGCCGCTCCGGTCAAGGGAAAGCGTCTCATTCTGTATACAACAGCCTCGAAGGTTCTTTAGGCGCATTATGGGCACAGGAGAACGACCAAGGGAAAGAACGAGCCCTCTACTATTTGAGCCGAGTTCTACTGGGGGCAGAAAGCAACTACTCCCCCATCGAAAAACACTGCCTGGCGTTGATCTTCGCGATAACAAATCTCAGGCACGATGCGTTGGCGCATGAAGTCCGTCTCATTTCGAAGGTGGACCCCCTTAAATATTTGATGTCAAAGGCCATACTGACAGGTCGGCTCGCTAAATGGGCCCTGCTCTTGATGGAGTTCTCAATAACTTATCAACCTTTTAAGGCAGTGAAAGGCCAGGCCATCACCGACTTCCTCGCTGAGCATCCGATACCTGCCGATTCTCCTCTGAATTGCGAGCTGCCAGACGAACATGCGTTTGATGCGATCGACGGTAGTAATACCCGATGGGAACTCTATTTTGATGGAGCGTCTTCCACGAAGAAGCGCAAACAAAGCACCCCTATAATCAAATCGGGGGTAGGCCTCATCTTCGTAACTCCACAAGGAGGGATAATACGTTTTGCTTTCTCTTTAACAGAGCCGAGGACGAACAATGAAGCCGAATACAAAGCTTTGATAGCAGGCCTCGAGATCGCCATCGACATGGGAATTGAAAACTTCCTCATATATGGAGATTCTCAACTGGTCGTCAGTCAAGTAAATGGCGACTACCAAACGTGCAAACCCGAACTGGTAAAGTATGGTGAGAGAGTACATCAATTGCTGACTCAAATCCCCTCCTACATGCTGGAAAGCATACCGCGCGCGGAAAATAGCAAGGCGGACGCGTTAGCCAAGCTCGCTAAAGAACTGGCCGACGAGAACCTCGATGACGTAAGAATCGTGGTATAAAGCCGTCGGGTGCTTGCCCCAGCAGAAATATCTCCGGAATCATCCGAAGAAAAGGGAGTGACTGAGCAAATGGCTATGCAAATAAAAGACCAGGAAAAGGCTGAGGATTGGAGAGAAGTCTTTATAGACTACTTCAAATCTCATCGAACGCCTGAAGATGCATCCTCAAAACATCAGCTCATGAAACGAGCTCTGTCTTTCGCCTTCGTCAATGATACTCTGTACAAGAGGTCGTTTGATTCTCTGTGGTTGAGATGCCTGGGACCTGAAGAAGCAAAAAGAGTCGTCCAGGAAGTTCACGATGGACTTTGCGGTTCTCACCAAGCAGGCCCGAAGATGAAGTTGAAGATTAAACGGATGGGCTACTATTGGCCCACGATAATTCAGGACTGCCTCGAATATGCGAAGCAATGCCACTCATGCCAGATTCATGGGGACTTTATTCATCAGCACCCAAATCCTCTACATCCAACAGTGGCCAGCTGGCCGTTCGAAATGTAGGGGACTGACATAATCGGCCCCATCGAACCAACATTGTCCAGGGGACATCGATTCATTTTGGCGACGACTGGCTACTTCTCCAAATGGGCAGAAGCAGTACCATTGAGGGAAGTGAAGACGGAGAATATCCTCCATTTCTTCAAAACGCACGTCATTTATCGGTTTGGAACTCCGCGACGGATCATCTCCGATAACGGGCCAGCCTACAGAAGCCACAAGATCAGTCGCTTCGCACAACAACACAACATAGACTGGAGATATTCCTCAGTTTATAATCCCCGAGCTAACGGTCTAGCTGAGGCTTTCAACAAGACCTTGACGAAGATCGTGAAGAAGACGGTGTCCCGAAATAAAAAGGACTGGCACGAGAGACTGCAAGAAGCTCTCTGGGCGTATCGAACTACGTTCAAGACGGCCACGAACACAACGTCGTACGTGTTGGTATTCGGTACAGAAGCAGTACTCCCACTCGAAATAGAATTACCCTCTCTACGAGTGGCAGTCCACTACGAGCTGACCGACGAAGAAAATGCTCACCTTCGGCTTGAGAAGCTTGATGCCCTTGATGAAACCCGGCTCATAGCGCAACAAAATCTGGAGGCTTGTAAAGCAAAGATGACGCGCTCATATGAAAGATTGACCAGGCCGAAGACATTCCGCCAAGGCGAACTCGTGCTAGTGGTCAAAAGACCTATGATCCCCAATCGCGCCAAGCGGGGAAAATTCGAGCCGAACTATGAAGGCCCGTACATAATAGACAAGGTTTACCAGGGTGGAGCCTATCTACTCATGGATATGCACGGTGAAAGGCCTTTCAGGCTAATAAACGGTCGATTCCTAAAGAAATACTACGCTTAATGAGTCACAACCTAGGTCAATGATAGATGACGATGACTATGTACGGCCGCTATCTTCCTAAGCCCAAACTCTACAAGCAGTAGCCGGCCTTCTTCAACAACGGACCGAAACGTCCTTAAACTAATGACGGACCACTACGTCCTGAAACTAGCTGTTGACCGAGATGTCGATAAACTACGGTGGATTGCAGCATCCCAAAGCTGATATAAAAAAAAGATTAAAAAAAAGATTAAAACGGTATGCCCATAAGCAAAAAGGGCACGGATGAAAACCCGAAAGGGCTCCGTGAGTAAAAACAGCAGAGCTACCGGCGAGTGTTTGTGAAAACCCGAAAGGGCGCAACCTCGTTATATATATATAAAAAAAAAGAGAATAAAAAAAAACGGTATGTCCATAAGCAAAATGGGCACGAATGAAAACCCGAGAGGGCTCCGTGAGTAAAAACAGCAGGGCTACCGGCGAGTATTTATGAAAACCTGAAAGGGCGCAACCTCGTTAAAAGACACTTACAAGGTCCTCTCGACCTTGTAAGGAGAAACCACCTGCGTGGGATCCTTACGACTCACAAGGGAGCAACACACTTAGGAATCCTCACGATTCCTAAGGAGAAATTACACTTGCGAGATCCTCACGACTCGTAAGGAGAACTCTCTTATGGGACCCTCATGGCTCGTAAGATTTGAAAGTCTTAAGTTACAGAGATCTGTGCCTGTTCTTAAGCAGCCCCCACAACCTCCGATACTGCCCTACAGGCGGCTCAATGCTGACCCTTGTATACGATCCACGGGCGCGAATAAACATTTCCCTAACTGAGCCCCACCCGTGACTAGGGATATGTTCGCACGGTGAACAACCCTTGTGAGTCCTCTCGACTTATAAAGGGAAAACTCTCTTGTAAGATCCTTACGACTTACGAGAAGCCATACACTTAGGAGTCCTCACGATTCCTAAAGAGAAAACACACCTATGAGATCCTCACGACTTGTAGGGAGAAATGCCTTTATGAGACCCTTACGGCTCATGAAGTCAAAAGCCTTAGTCGACGGGATCATAACCCTGTTTGCTAAGCCACCTTTGTTCGACATCGACAGAGGCAAATGATGATTCACTCCTGGCAATATCCCAGTCGTAGCGGTGCTGATGCCGAAATTGGTGTCAAATCCCAAGCTTGCGGCGAAAAGCCAGCAAGCCACACATGCATGCAAAATAGCCGAAATGATGGGGCGACTTGCAACAAAAAGTAAAAATGTATGCATGCAAAATAGCCGAAATGATTGGGCAACTCGCAATAAAAAGAAGCGAGTAAAAACAAAATAAATAGCCGAAATGATTGGGCACCGCGAAAAATAGCCGAAATGATTGGGCAATTGCGACCTTCGCGATATAAAAGTTGAAATGATAGAGCATCGCGGAAAGAAATAAAATTAAAAAAAAGTATAATAAATAAAATCTATGCCCTACAGGCGATATCACAGCAATCCCTGTATACAATCCAGGGGCACAAATACAGAAGGAAACACATCTTCCCTCCCCATGCTCCATCAAACAACGGAGCCAAGTCTTGACGGCAACTCATATAAAACCTGAAAGACAATCGGAGATCATCTCGCACCAGCGCAGAGTGGTCACCACCTCGACGTTCGTCTCAATACAATAGACGGGATGTCACGACAGCATCCTTCCTCCAACAGGATTCGGACACACCAAAGCAAACGAAGCGAAGGCCAAATTCCTAGCTTCAGGGCCTTGACGGTAACTCATATAAAACCGGAAAGACCATCGGAGATTATCTCACACCAGCATAGAGTGATCACTACCTCGACATCCGTCTCGATACAGCAGACGAGATGTCACCACAGCTGTTGGGGTAAAAATTTACACCCCCGTTGACCGAGTCAAAGTCAAGGTCAACCCCAAGCCAGGTGGGCCCAAGCCTAGGTCAAGCGGGCCCATGCCCAAGTCGAGCCCGCGGCCAGCCTCCTCCATGCCAACAACAAAAATCATGTAACAAATAATTTTTATGTAATTTTTGTGTATGAATGTATGCAAAATGGGTATAAAGCCAAATTTTTGTAAGCTCATGGCTTATGTGCAAAAACAAATGACACATAAGCCATGGAATAGGCAAAAAGCCATTTTGAAAAGCCCAAGGGGCTATATGTAAATGTGTAAGCCTATAAAAGGCAACATGATGATGAATAATAAGAAGACTTTTTTTCATTCCCTCAAAAACTAGGGTTTGTTCCTCCACTCTCTCTTTACCAAGTTCTTTCTCTTCCTTTTTATTTTCAAAATAAATCAAGAGCTTAGCTCTCTCTTTTTTTAAAACTAAATAAAGTTTTACCATAAATCCATCTCCAAAAACTCCATCAAGAGAAGAAAAAGGGTCTTTTTTTTATCATCCAAGATCTAGATCTTGGAGTTTCAAGAGAACCCATTTTGGGTTTCTTCTCAAAAAAGAAAGGAGAAAATCTTTTGGAGTTCAACTCCACAAATAAAATTCTTTTGGAGTTCAACTCCACCACCAGGAAAATTATTTTGGAGTTCAACTCCACTACAAAAATTCTTTTGGAGTTTAACTCCACAGTAAAAATCTTTTGGAGTTCAACTCCACAAATAAAGTTCCTTTGGAGTTCAACTCCACAAATAAAATTCTTTTGGAGTTAAACTCCACTGCAGAAATACTTTTGGAGTTTAACTCCACAAAAAAATACCTTTTTTGGGGAGTTTAACTCCACATTATAATTTTTTTGGCCATGTAAAATTCTTTTGGAGTTGAACTCCACGTTCAGAAAAAAAAAAAAAGGCTGTCAGCATGTGACCCCATCACATGGTTAACATGTGACGGGGTCACATGCAATGCATGTGACGGGTCACATGCAAAGCATGTGACCCCATCACATGGTTAACATGTGACCTGGGTCACATGCTAGCATGTGACCCCCCCTCACATGAGGGGTCACATGCTAACATGTGACCCTCCATGTCACATGCTAGCATGTGACCTCCCTCATATGAGGGGTCACATGTTAGCATGTGACCCCACTTTAAAAAAAAAAATCTCTTTTCTTCTTTCTTCCTCCTTTTTTTATTTAAAATAAATATTAAATAAATTATAAATAATATTTAAAAATTAAAAAAAAACATAATTATTTTCTTTTCTTCTTTTCTTTATTTAATCCCTTTTTTATATATAATAAATATTAAATAAATTATAAATAATATTTTAAAATTAAAAAAATAATAAAAAAATTTTAAAAATAAAAAAATATCTCTAAATATTTATTTACTTATTTATTTTTGTATATAGAAAATATATATATATATGTATATATCTCTTTTAACAAGTAGAACAAAACAAAAAAATATACACACACCAACGCACCGCATATTGAGTTCGCATGACCAGTTTAACCCGTCAATCGGAGGTTCCTTCGCTCCAAATGCGAGGGGTAATTAACGGCAGCTTAGTCCGCGGCTGCCGGAGATTCGGATCCCCACAATCAATAAATCCCGGCTTACCCTAGGCAGGGGGAATCTGTAGTATGCCTGACAAGCGCGCACGTATTCCCATCTCAATGGGGTGACGAAAAACACCCTACAGATTCTGGCACGCCCGGTGGGACCAATCTCTCCTCCCATATTTCGGGTTAAGCGTTCATGCGAACTCAATCATTATACATACCTGTATTTATACTAAAATAATGCTCTTTCTTGCAGGATCTTCAAGCAATCACCTTTCAACAATGTCTCCAAAGATGAACTCAGCTCTCAGCACGACTCCCGTCTCCTATACGATGAAGATAGACTCCAGGACGGTCCTTCCGGCCAGTCTCGGGCGACAATGGGAGGAGCCGCTGCTACCATTCGGCTCTATTGTGTTCATGCCAGTTGGCGCCATCCCAGCTCCTCAAGCCCCGGTGGCGGACAAACCGGTCTCGAGAGGCAGGAGACCAAATGTGGTGGTCGCGAAGGCACCTCAGCCCAAGCAAAAATCCGTTTCCAAACGACCCTCCATCACTCCAGCTGGGGGCATGGCCATCAACGTCAACGAAGCAACTAGGCATCTCGAGCAAGCTCCAGCGGTACCCCCGAAAACTGCTCGATCGGGTGTCTTCTCTAAGCTCCCCGCTAATCAACTCACAATGGCTTCCCAAAGAGCAGAAGCCTGCCAAGCGCTTAAGGCAAAGAAGCTGGGGCAGAAGCGGCTCAGATATAGAGCCAACAAATGGGCTAGGGCTCTGACCATGTTAAAATTTATGAATTTCCAAAGCCCAGACCGCTCTGCGAAACCAGCTGCCAGTGACGAAAGAATGGCTGAGTGTGTTGTCCACACTGTCTACATGACCGAACATGAAGAAACGAACCCTCCTCTTCTTCACAGCCATGGTGATGATATGGTTGACGCTACCCAGCATCGGCTCGATCTAAATGATGAAGAGCCCGCTCAGGCCGATAAGCCAGAGGAGCCCGTGGTTCCTACGGAATGGAGCTCAGGCAATAAAGATTACCCGGTTGTCATATCCGGAACTACAGAACAAGTATTATTCCAATGGCTTCAAAGGCAATTTCAGGACAGGGACGAGAAGATGGCCGAGGTCTATTCCAAAGTCGACGAGCTGGCAAACGTCGTGGCAGATCTCGCGACCCAAGTCGCCCGATTGCAATTACAGCAGAATCAAATTTTGGCTCATGCGCCAGGAATTAGGACCCGGGAGCAGCCAACTGACATCCCTTTAAACCTAAAAGCGGAGCGCCTTCGCGAAAAATGGCCGCAATCAGCCTCCAGTCCCTCCGATACATACGCCGGGAGGGAATCGCCTCTGAAAGAGAAGCTGGAAAAGGTCTATTCCTTCAAGAGGGAAAAGGTCCACAAGATATTCAGGGACGCCCTAAGAAACGGTCTACAACTGCCAGAATCAAAGAGACCGCAAGGAGAGAATATGACCGACGACCCAAAATATTGCCCCTATCACAGGGTGATAGGTCATTCCATTGAGGACTGCTTCGTCTTCAAAGATTGGGTCGAAAGGCAATACAAGACTGGAGAGATAGAACTGTCTAAAGGCGTGTTAGCAAACAGTCAAGTTACGACCGCCGATTTCATGCAAATGGAGACCGAAGCCTTTCGGGAACTTAACCCTCCCAGACATGTGCAGGGCGAACCAAAGATTGATCGGCCTCAGGGACCGGCGTCAGTGAGGGCACCTACTCTGATGGAGAGAAGGAAGAAGGTGTACTCCTTTAGGAGGGATGAGGTCCGCGATATATTCGAGGAAGCCCTAAACAATGGCCTGCAACTGCCTATCCCGAAGAGGCCACATGAAATGAATATGACTGGCAGTCCCATATACTGCCCATACCATAGAGTGCTGAGCCATACCATTGAAGACTGCTGTGTTTTCAAAGATTGGGCAGAGGACCAATATAAGCTTGGAAAAACCTCACAATTCTCGGATGTATCGGCAAGCCACAGAGCTAGGTCATCAACACAGCTCCGCCAAGATCAATGTTCAAGGAGCTGGGATAAGCAAAGAGGACCACCACGTCGTTAAACTGGGAAACAATCGACCACCACGTCATTAAACTGGGAACAGTCGACCTCTAAGTCGTTAAACTGGGAATGTAAAAAAAAATACATATATATATATATATATATATATATATACATGTGTAAATAAAAAAATGTGTAAATAAAAGAAAAATAAAGAAAAGCCGAAATGATGGGGCAACTCGCAATAAAAATCAGCGAGTAAAAATAAAAATGAAAATAAAGCCGAAATGATGGGGCAACTCGCAATAAAAATCAGCGAGTAAAAATAAAAATGAAAATAAAGCCGAAATGATGGGGCAACCGCGAATAAAAGCCGAAATGGTAGGGCAATCGCGACCTTCGCGATAAGAAAAGCTGAAATGATAGAGCAATCGCGGTAAAATAAAAACAAAAAAAACAAAAAAAAACGGCGGATGATGAGTCGCTCCTGGTACCATTTTCCAGTGCAGCGATACAGACACCAACAAAAATTCAAATTTCCAAAATTCTTCCAGCCCTACGGTTAGTCCCCAAATTGACTACCGTATACAATCCACGGGCTCAAATAATTCTCAGCATACCCATGCCCCACCGCAACCACCAGTTATGCGGCTGGTCTCCGCCTTTGGAATTATGCTTCATTGGAAAGACCCACTCATGTGTCCTCACGATGCATGAGGAGAACAAACCTTCGTGAGATCCTTACGACTCACCAAGGAAAAACACACTTAGGAGTCCTCACGACTCTTAAGGAGAAAATACACCTGCGGGATCCTTACGACTCGCAGGGAGAAAATATCTTTATGGGACCCTCACGGCCCATAAAATTGAAAAGTCTTAGGTGATAGGGATCCAAACCTGTCTCATAAGCAATCGCTCCCCAATCCCCAAGTGGCGAATGATGAGTCGCTCCTGGTACCATATTCCAGTGCAGCGATGCAGACGCCAACCAAATTCCAAATCCCAATCCCCAACGGCGAATGATGAGTCGCTCCTGGTACCATATTCCAGTGCAGCGATGCAGACGCCAACCAAATTCCAAATCTTATACCAATGGCGAATGATGAGTCGCTCCTAGTACCATATTTCAGTGCAGCGATGCAGACGCCAACCAAATTCCAAATCCCAATCCCCAAGTGGCGAATGATGAGTCGCTCCTGGTACCATATTCCAGTGCAGCGATGCAGACGCCAACCAAATTCCAAATCCCAATCCCCAACGGCGAATGATGAGTCGTTCCTGGTATCATATTCCAGTGCAGCGATGTAGACGCCAACAATGTCCCAAATTTTTTTCCGGCCCTACGGTCTGGATCATACATCCTGCAAAACCGTATACAATCCACGGGCGTAAAACAATCCCGATCTCTCTATAAAAAAAAAAGAAAAAAAAAAGAAAAGAAAAAAGAAGAACGGTATGTCCACAAGCAAAACGGGCACGGATGAAAACCCGAAATGGCTCCGTGATTAAAAACAGCAGGACTGCCGGCGAGTTTGTGAAAACCCCAAAGGACGCAAACTAGTAAAAAAAAGGGAAATGAAATGCACTCGCAAAGTCCTCTCGACTTTGTGAGGAGAAAATTCCTGCGTGAGATCCCTACGACTCACAAAGGAGCAACACACTTAGGAGTCCCCACGACTCCTAAGGAGAAAATACACCTGCGGGATCCTTACGACCCATAGGGAGAAAATGCTTTTATGGGACCCTCACGGCCCATAAAATTGAAAAGCCTTATGTGATAAGGATCTAAACCTGTCTCCTAAGCCACCAATTCCCAAATCCTCTCGGTGCAAATGATGATTCGCTCCTGGTACCATATTCCAGTGTAGCGATACTGATGCCAAACAAACCCAATCCAAATCCTCTCGGGGCACATGATGAGTTGCTCCTGGCATTATTCCAGTGCAGCAATGCAGATGCCAAACAAACCAAATCCAAATCCTCTCGGGGCACATGATGAGTTGCTCCTGGCATTATCCCAGTGCAGCAATGCAGATGCCAAACAAAAAAAAACAAATCCAAATCCTTCAAGGGCAAATGATGAGTTGCTCCTGGCATTATTCCAGTGCAGCAATGCAGATACCAAACGACAAAAATACCAATCCCAAAATTCTCTCATGACAAATGATGATTCGCTCCTGGTACCATATTCCAGTATAGCGATGCTGATGTCAACTCAAGTCAAACAAATCAAACCATCCAATTCCAACATCGACCTTTGCGTCAAACAGCGACACTCCGTGCCAGGGGCACGTCTACCAAATCGCTCTGTAACAGAGCGTCGACCGTCCCAAATCGCTCCGGATCAGAGCACCGACCGTCTATGTCGCAAAAAGGGCAGTGCAGGCTCCCGCAAATTGGGAACCCAAATCGCTTCGTAACAGAGCGTCGACCGTCTATGTCGCAAAAAGGGCAGTGCAGGCTCCCGCAAATTGGGAACCCAAATCGCTCCGGTTCAGAGCGTCGACCGTCTATGTCGCAAAAAGGGCAGTGCAGGCTCCCGCAAATTGGGAACCCAAATTGCTCCAGATCAGAGTGTCGACCGTCTATGTCGCAAAAAGGGCAGTGCAGGCTCCCGCAAATTGGGAACCCAAATCGCTCCGTGACAGAGCGTCGACCGTCTATGTCGCAAAAAGGGCAGTGCAGGCTCCCGCATATTGGGAACCCAAATCGCTCCGGATCAGAGCGTCGACCGTCTATGTCTCAAAAAGGGCAGTGCAGGCTCCCGCAAATTGGGAACCCAAATCGCTTCGTAATAGAGCGTCGACCGTCCATGTCGCAAAAAGGGCAGTGCGGGTTTCCTACAAAGCAGGAACCAGATCGCTCCGGGCCAGGGAAACGTCTACCACGGACACTCCATCTCGGAGACGCGTTAAGCTTCGACCGTCCATGTCGTGAAACGGGCAGTGCGGGCTCCCCACAAATCGGGAACCAAATCACTCCGGATCAGGGAAACGTCTATCACGGACACTCCATCTCGGTGACGCGTTAAGCGTCGACCGTCCATGTCGTAAAACGGGCAGTGCAAGCTCCCCACAAATCGGGAACCAAACCACTCCAGGTTAGGGAAACGTCTACCACGGACACTCCGTCTCTGAGACGCGTCAAGCGTCGACCGTCCATGTCGTAAAAAGGGCAGTGCGTCCCAAAAAGTGGGAACCAAAGCAAGTCGCCTCCACGTGAAAGAAGATCCATCAATTTCATGCACACGACCCATATATGCTGTGTGCATTTATTGATGGGGGGCACTTTGTTGGGGTAAAAATTTACACCCCCGTTAACCGAGTCAAAGTCAAGGTCAACCCCAAGCCAGGTGGGCCCAAGCCTAGGTCAAGCGGGCCCATGCCCAAGTCGAGCCCGCGGCCAGCCTCCTCCATGCCAACAACAAAAATCATGTAACAAATAATTTTTATGTAATTTTTGTGCATGAATGTATGCAAAATGGGCATAAAGCCAAATTTTTGTAAGCTCATGGCTTATGTGCAAAAACAAATGACACATAAGCCATGGAATAGGCAAAAAGCCATTTTGAAAAGCCCAAGGGGCTATATGTAAATGTGTAAGCCTATAAAAGACAACATGATGATGAATAATAAGAAGACTTTTTTTCATTCCCTCAAAAACTAGGGTTTGTTCCTCCACTCTCTCTTTTCCAAGTTCTTTCTCTTCCTTTTTATTTTCAAAATAAATCAAGAGCTTAGCTCTCTTTTTTTTTAAAACTAAATAAAGTTTTACCATAAACCCATCTCCAAAAACTCCATCAAGAGAAGAAAAAGGGTCTTTTTTTTATCATCCAAGATCTAGATCTTGGAGTTTCAAGAGAACCCATTTTGGGTTTCTTCTCAAAGGAGAAAGGAGAAAATCTTTTGGAGTTCAACTCCACAAATAAAATTCTTTTGGAGTTCAACTCCACCACCAGGAAAATTATTTTGGAGTTCAACTCCACTACAAAAATTCTTTTGGAGTTAAACTCCACTGCAGAAATACTTTTGGAGTTTAACTCCACAAAAAAATACCTTTTTTGGGGAGTTTAACTCCACATTATAATTTTTTTGGCCATGTAAAATTCTTTTGGAGTTGAACTCCACGTTCAAAAAAAAAAAAAAAAGGCTGTCACATGCTATGCATGTGACGGGTCTCATGCAAAGCATGTGACCCCATCACATGGTTAACATGTGACGTGGGTGCATGTGACCCCATCACATGGTTAACATGTGACGGGGTCACATGCAATGCATGTGACCCCATCATATGGTTAACATGTGACCTGGGTCACATGCTAAGCATGTGACGGGTCACATGCTAGCATGTGACCCCCCCCTCACATGAGGGGTAACATACTAACATGTGACCCTCCATGTCACATGCTAGCATGTGACCTCCCTCATATGAGGGGTCATATGCTAACATGTGACCCCACTTTAAAAAAAAAATTCTCTTTTCTTCTTTCTTCCTCCTTTTTTTTATTTAAAATAAAAATAAATAAATATTAAATAAAGTATAAATAATATTTAAAAATTTAAAAAAAACATAATTATTTTCTTTTCTTCTTTTCTTTATTTAATCCTTTTTTTATATATAATAAATTATAAATAATATTTTAAAATTAAAAAAAATAATAATAAATTTTTAAAAATAAAAAAATATCTCTAAATATTTATTTACTTATTTATTTTTGTATATAGAAAATATATATATATGTATATATCTCTTTTTACAAGTAGAACAAAACAAAAAAATATACACACACCAACGCACCGCATATTGAGTTCGCATGACCAGTTTAACCCGTCAATCGGAGGTTCCTTCGCTCCAAATGCGAGGGGTAATTAACGGCAGCTTAGTCCGCGGCTGCCGGAGATTCGGATCCCCGCAATCAATAAACCCCGGCCTACCCTAGGCAGGGGGAATCTGTAGTACGCCTGACAAGCGCGCGCGTATTCCCATCTCAATGGGGTGACGA
This sequence comes from Agapanthus africanus, assembly GCA_030015575.1. NCBI lineage: Eukaryota > Viridiplantae > Streptophyta > Magnoliopsida > Asparagales > Amaryllidaceae > Agapanthus > Agapanthus africanus. The sequence goes on from JASDDO010000024.1 coordinate 185,871,509, forward strand.
AAACACCCTAAAACAGCGTTTTTCCTCCAGCAGGATTCAGACGCGACAATCAAACAACGGAGCCACGACAAAATCCATAGTTCCAAACCTCGACGGTTCACCAACAACCTAGAGACAACCATGACATTCGTCTAGATATAACAGACGCAATGACAACAAACGAAGCGAAGGACAAATTCCTAGCTTCAGGGTCTTGACGGCAACTCATATAAAACCTGAAAGACTATCGGAGATCATCCCACACCAGCACGGAGTGGTTATGACTCATCGGGGCTCTCCAAAATGAGCCTAACCTCAAGTAAAAAGCGGCATGGCAAAATTCCTAACGCTTGCTCTTCCGACGGTCAGACTTCCTAGGAGGATTGCTTGAAGACGTCTTGTCCAGCCCCCGAAGGGATTAGAGACACGACAGTCGCAAGGCTACTCGAATAACAAGATTGCCTATCGAGGAATACATCAGCCAACGCGACGATACGACGAACAAAACCATAAGTACCACAGACCCTAACGGACCTCTGTCGTAAAGAGCAGAGGTTAACTGTGACGTTAGGATATTCTTGCGAGAAATGCTCGATTCGTCTCGACTCGTGAGGAAAAGCCTTAGGCAGCGGAAATTAAAAAAAACTGTTTCTTAAGCACTGGGATCCTGCAAGTCGGTCCAAAATAGACTCTTGCATACTATTCACGGGTCACACTCTCCAAAGTCGAATCTCGACAAGGAGGGAAACAACCGCTTACGGGTCCTCTCGACTCGTAAGAGGGAAAATTCTCTTAGAAGATCCTTACAACTTATAAGAGAAAACACACTTAGGAGTCCTCACGACTCCTAAGGAGAAAATACACCAACAAGATCCTCTCGATCCGTAGGGAGAAAATTCTTTGTGAGACCCTCACGGCTCATAAAGTTGAAAAGCCTTAGGCAGCAGATCTGAACCTGCCTCCTAAGCCATCACTACTCCCCAAAGTATTCAAGACGGAATGTTCTATATCACCTACAGGCTATGCTTACTTAAGGAATACGCCAATAACAAAGCAGAAAATAAAAGGAAGGAGGCAAAAGATTTTTTATTCATACTTGGAAAATTCTTACATCAATAAAGACAATAAACAAAAACAGAATTGTTGAAATGCTATTACAATGGCAAAACCTCAAATCCAGGACATGGATTGAGGAACTCGAAAGTGACCTTGTCCAAGACCTTCCAAGCCTGGCGAACCATCCTAGTGTGCTTTCTTTCGCCAGCACGAGCGTCGGGATCCCCACTGATGTCTTCCACTCTCCGATAAGCAGCAAGTATGGCGGACTGTTGAAAGGCCTGGTGCAGGAGATCGACAAGATTGTCTCGCCGTCTCTTCGAGATTAGGTTCATCAGGTACATCGAGTGCACCTTATCCTCGGCGGCATCTAACTCCCTGAGCGGCACGCCGGTAAAGAATAGGGGAAGCGCTTCCCAAATTGCTCCCACAATAAGCTTCAGGAGAGGGGAGCGTCGAGGAAGCAGTTGACCGTTATATGCGTCGAAGCGACTAATGATTTCGGCACACTTGGCGTTTGTGAATTCTCGATTCTGAGAACGGCCGAGTCGGCGGATGTCCCCATAAGAGATAATCTCGTCGAGATCGTACATGTGGGTGTCCATTACTCCTGTAAAAGAAAATCAACAAAATCAGCAGACGAACTGATTAAGCAATTTTTGATTCAAAACAAGCGCAGGAAATTAAACTCCCCGAGAGCAATACTCTACAGACAGGAGTGACACCCGTCAATATCAGTTATGAAAGAAGTTTAAAGAAATCCCCCGAGAACATTGAGAGCTTTGCTCTGAAAAGATGATATAATTCATCAAAAAATAAAATCCCGTTTTTTTAATCTTCAAAGATCCATGAAAAATTCTTAAGAGTTCTGCTATATGATTTAAAAGGAGCAAAGCTCTATTAATGAATCAAGAAATTATAAATAAAATCCTTTTAGAAAGTAAAAGCTCTATTATTGGAACCCTAAAATGGTTCTCTTTAGATCAAAGATCTATAAAGAGCAAAGCTCTGTTAATGGGTAAAACCCTGGATTCCTAAAAGTTTTAAACTATACTTAAGTTTAAATAGAGTTATACTCTTGAAAAGTTCTTAAAGCCTAAGAGCAATCCTCTAAGTAAGAGATAATTCTCAAGGAGGTAAAGAAAATCATCTAAGGGACCAAAGGTCCTATTTATAGGCATTGAGAGCCGTTTCAACTTCCAAAAGATGGCGCAACGGTTGGAATTCTGCCACCGCCGCGCTCACATTTGGGGCGACATAAGCGCAACTGTGGGGGGGCATTTGTTTCCCCCAATCAGAGCAAAGCTCTGTTCAAATTCCAAGGCGGAAAATGAAGCAACGCTTCCGTTTCCCCCAATCATAGCAAGGCTCTGTTTTAAAATTCAAACTTTAAAAAATAAAGGATGCAGCGCTTCAGATAACTTGCGCTCTGCGCTGCGCGACACGTGTCAACGCAGTTGCGCTAGCTTAGTTGCGCTGCGCTCTGCGACACGTGTCAAGTGTAGGTGCACTTACGCCAACTGTGCCAGCACTAAAACTTAAATAATGAATTATTTAATCAGAATTAAAATTCTAGAAAGATCTTTTTAATCTTATTAAAACAAGAAGATTATCTTCTGTAAAACAGAGGACTTAGGATCAAAGATCCAACGGTTGGGAAATATCCCCAGATCAATCAGAGAAAGATCTCTGTAATTAACCTAACAAACTAATTGGCCCTATATAAAGGCCCTTAGACTCCAAGTCTCAAAAAATATATATAGAAAGGGCCTCGTCCAAAAACTTTGAGAAAAAAACTCAAAAAAAAGGTAAACCTTTGAAAAAAGAAGAATTTCTTCTAAAAAGATCAATGATCTAAGAACAAGATCAAGATCTTCAATAAAAAGAAAATGATCAAAGAAGATCCAATAAAAAAAAGTAATTTACTTCTTTATTAGATCTTTTGATCTATATAAAGGCATTGCCTTTTGTTGAACCATCGGTTCTTGAATCTTGAGGTAGAACCTCTAAAAAGGTTCTTTTCTTTGATCTAAATTAGATCATGATGCGCTCTACGCTACTGAACAGTGCCTTGCACTCTTGATTTGCGCTGTTGCGCTCTTAGATTGGCGCACTGCGCCAGAGCGCGCCACGTGTCCGCAGCGCACTAGCGCAGCGCACTGGCACAGCGCACTGCGCTAACAGACTTGCGCTCACCAGAGCGTGACACGTGTCACCTCCAGATGCGCTTGCGCCTTGTGCTCATTAATTGGCGCAAAGCGCCTGACAAGACACGTGGCGCACTGTCAGAACATTAAATGCTTTGCATTATTAAAAAGGGGCAGAGCCCAATTAAAAGGTCTAACAGACCAAAACAAATGCTTTGCATTATTAAAAAGGGGCAGAGCCCAATTAAAAGGTCTAACAGACCAAAACAAATGCTATGCATTATTAAAAATGGCAGAGCCCAATTAAAGGTCTAATAGACCAAAGATGAATGTTGGGCATTATAATAAAAGAAAAAAGAGGGCAGAGCCCAATCAAAGGCCTAACAGGCCAGATATAAATAAAATGTTAGACATTTTTCTAACTGGACTTAACCCAATTCTGGCCATAAGTCCTCAAATTAAATTGAACCGAGCACTACTGCTCTCTCAAATCAATTTACACCCGGTTCAAGGGTACATCTATGAACTCCTCTGATATTTGTCATTGTAATCCTTCAACGTCGTCAGAGAGGTGACGGGTCCCGACAACCATATATTGCTACGGACTGTGGGGTCCTTAAACTCATGGACTATAATGTCCTTAAACCAATATTCGTCCCCAAATGGGAATGTTGGACCACCATGTCCCTAAACTGGCAATGGACTACTATGTCTCTAAACTAGAACAATAGAGCCCAAATGCTCTTTTGTCGGATCTAAACAATCCTGTTAAGCTGATCTTAGTCTCAAATTAGACTAATGTATCCTTAACAATCGTTTAAGTTGATCTTAGCCTCAAATATGGCTAACGTATCCTTAAACCAAAACCCCAAACCCAAATCTAAGAAAATACGGATTTGGACTAATCCACGTCCTACGGGCGACAACATAAATTAGTCTCCGTATACAATCCACAGGCAACCACAAACAAAAATAAACACCCATGACACGAAGTGACCATCTGGAGAAGGAGAAAGTTGATACCACGATGCGGTAGCGTAATTAACTGCAGGGGCTTGCGCCTGCAGGGAAGAGCGTCCCCACAATCAAAAACCCCTCGAACTAGGGGGAATCTGACGAAGTCTGCTATATCGGTCGCATCTATCTAAACCTCCGATACACGGTGCCGTAAATCAACTTGGCATCTTCGGAGAGGTGGACGGATAGCACCAATTAGCATCTACCCCGAATTTCAGGCAAGACGCCCATCGCGTCTCCGCCGCGTCTTTCGTAGGGGAACAGGCATGCCGGTACAGAATACAGGAAGCGCTTCCCAGATCGCTCCCACAATAAGCTTCAGGAGAGAGGAGCGTCGAGAAAGCAGTCGACCATTGTATGCGCCAAAGCGACTCATAATTTCGGCACACTCGGCATTTGCGAATTCTCGATTCTGAGAACGGCCGAGTGAGCGGATGTCTCCGTACGAGTTAATCTCGTCGAGATCATACATGTGAGCGTCCATTACTCCTGAAAAAGAAAATTAACAAAAATTAGCGGACAGGCTGATTAAGCGAATTCTTATTAAAAACAGGCACAGGGAGTTAAACTCCTCGAGAGCAATGCTCTGCAGACACGAGTGACACCTGTCAAAATCAATTATGAGGGAAATTTAAAGAAATTCCTCGAGAACATTGAGAGCCTGGCTCTGAGAAAATGGTATAATTCATCAAAAATAAAATTCCATTTTTAATCTTCAAGATCCATGAAAAACTCTTAAGAGTTCTTCTATATGATTTGAGAGGAGCAAAAACTCCATTAATGAATTAAGAAATCATAAGTAAAATCCTTTTAGAGAGCAAAGCTCTATTAATGGAACCCTAAAAGGGTTCTCTTTAGATCAAAGATTCATGGAGCAAAGCTCTGCTCGTGAAACCTTAAATGGGTTTTTTGTAGATCAAAGATCTATGAAGAGCAAGGCTCTGTTAATGGGTAAAAACCCTAATTTATTTTTTTTTTAAAATTAATTTTACCTAAGAGTTCTGACTCTTGAAAGTTCTTAACAAAAGAGCTGCGCTCTGAATGAAAATTCTCAAGAAGAAGATGATAATCATCTAAAGGACCAAAGGTCCTATTTATAGGCACTGAACCGTCTCTTCAACTTCTGAGTTGATCCAAGGGCTCAGATGTTGCCACCGCTGCACTCACGTGTGCGCCACGTGAGCGCAACGGTGGGGGGGGCATTTGTTTCCCCCAATCAGAGCAATGCTCTGTTTTGAATTTCAAAATTCAAAAATTGAAGCAACGCTTCAGATTCTGCGCGCTGCGCGCCACGTGTCAAACGCAGATGGGCTAGCGCCAGGAGCGCTGCGCCCTAGGCGGCGCACCCCCAATCAGAGCAAAGCTTTGTTTTAAAATTCAAAATTTAAAAAGTTGAAGCAACGCTTCAGATGCAGCGCTCTGCGCTGTGCGCCACGTATCAAACACGGGTGCACTAGCGCAGTTACGCTGTGCTCTGTGCTGCGCGCCACGTGTCAAACATGGATGCGCTAGCACAGTTGCGCTGCGCGCCACGTGTCGAACGTAGGTGCGCCAGCACTGGAATTAAAAATTCCCCCACCGTTAGATCAAAAGATCTAATAATAATAAATTATTAATTAATCAGAATTAAAATTCTGTTATGGAAAGATCTTTCTAATCTTATTAAAACAAAAAGATTATCTTCTGCAAAGCAGAAGCCATAGGATCAAAGATCCAACGGTGGGAAATATTCCCAAATCAATCAGAGAAATATCTCTCAAACCGATTCAACAAATCATTTGGCCCTATATAAAGGCCCCTAGACTTCAAGTCTAAAAAATATATACGAAAAGAGAGAGAGAAACCCTCTACAAACTTTGAGAAAAAAGAAGATTTTTTTTCATCTTCAAGGTAAAGAACTATGTTCTTAAAATAACAGAGATGAAACCATCTCGTAAAAAGAAGAACCATCTTCTAAAAAGATCATAGATCTGAAAAAAAGACCAAGGTCTTTAATAAAAAGGAAAAGATCAAAAGATCTAATCATAAAATAATAAAAGAAGTATTTTTACTTCATTCACAGATCTTTGATCTATAAAGGCAGAGCCTTTTATAAAAACAAGAACTTTTGTTCTTGGATCTTGAGGCAAAGCCTCCTTTAAAGAAGAACATAAATCTGTTCTTTGATCTTAAAATTGATCAGATGCGCTTTGCGCTATCAGAAAATGCCTTGCATTCATGAATTGCGCTTTTGTGCTTCTTGGACTGGCGCTCAGCGCCAAAGCATGCCACGTGTCAACCATAGACACAATCTGCGCTTTGCGCTTTTAAAACAGAGCACTGCGCTCATGAGCTGGCGCTCAGCGCCAAGCGCGCCACGTGTCACTCACTGGCGCGCCAACAGACTAGCGCAAAGCGCTCATAAATTAAAAGCGCAATGCGCTAATGAACAAGCGTTTAGCGCTAAGCGCGACACGTGTCCTCTTCGTGTGCGCTACCTGACAGAAGCGCAATGCGCTCTTTGACTAGCGCAAAGCGCCTGGCGCGCCACGTGGCGCATTGTCAGAACACACTTTGTTCTGATGAAGACAAAATATGTCAGAGCCCAATGCTTAGCATTATTAAAAGGGCTGAGCCCAAATGAAGGTTTAATAGCCAGAACAAAAATAAAATATTAAAACATTTTAATTGGACTTAGCCCAATTCTGGCCATAAGTTCTCAACTTATCTTGAACTGAGCACATCTGCTCTTTCAAACAACACACCTTGGTTCAAGGGTACATCCCTCCATTCCTTTGATATTTGTCGTTGTAATTCCTCAACATCTTCAAAGAGGTGACGGGTCCCGACAACCAAACATTTCAAGGACTGTGGGGTCCTTAAACTCATGGACTGCGATGTCCTTAACCTCGACCGTGACGTCTTAAAACTAACATCGGACTGTGGAGTCTTTAAATCCACGGACTATGATGTCCTTAACCTCGACCGTGATGTCTTTAAACTAACATCGGACCGTGGGGTCCTTAAACTCACGGACTATGATGTCCTTAATCTCGACCGTGATGTCTTTAAACTAACATCGGACTGTGAGGTCCTTAAACTCATGGACTATAATGTCCTTAACCTCGACCGTGACGTCTTAAAACTATCATCGGACTGTGAGGTCCTTAAACTCACGGACTATGATGTCCTTAACCTCGACCGTAATGTCTTTAAACTAACATCGGACTGTGAGGTCCTTAAACTCACGGACTATGATGTCCTTAACCTCGACCGTGATGTCTTTAAACTAACATCGGACTATGGGGTCCTTAAACCCACGGACTATGATGTCCTTAACCTCGACCACGATGTCTTTAAACTAACAATGGACCCCCATGTCCTTAAACTGGCAATCGACCACAATGTCACTAAACTAAACAATAGAGCCCAATTGCTCTCTTGTCGGATCTAAATGATCCCGTTAAGTTGATCTTAGTCTAAAATTAGACTAGCGTATCCTTAACAAACGTTTAAGTTGATCTTAGTCTCAAATGAGGCTAACGTATCCTTAAACTCAAACCCCCAAACCCAAATCTAAGAAAGATACGGATTTGGACTAGTCCACGCCCTACGGGCGATAACATAACTTAGTCTCCGTATACAATCCACGGGCAACCAAGTACAAAACAAACACCAACAACACAAAGTGACCATATGGAGAAGGAGAAAGTCGTTACCGCAATGCGGTAGCGTAATTAACTGCAGGGGCTTGCGCCTGCAGGGAAGAGCATCCCCACAATCAAAAACCCCTCAAACGAGGGGGAATCTGACGAAGTATGCTACATCGGCCGCATCCGTTTAAACCTTCAATACATTGTGCCATAAATCAACTTGGCATCTTTGGAGAGTTGGACGGATAGTACCAATTAGCATCTGCTCCGAAATTCAGGCAAGACGTTCGCCGCGTCTCCGCCGCGTCTTTCGGAGGGGAACATGGTTCTCGTGGGGGCGCTCGAGTTTAAATAGAGAAGAAGAGAGAAAGAAGAAAAGGGAGGTGAGTGTAGACGAGGAGGGCGATGACCAGAGTCGAGAAGCCTACAGTAACCGCGAGAGGAGAGAGAAAGGAAGAGAGAGAGGGATGGAGTCAGTGAGAGAAGGAGAGAGAGGAAAGAGAGAGAGAGAGAGAGAAAGAGATCTGTGTGTGAGGGAGAGAGAGAGGGATCGAGAGGAGAGAGAAAGGAAGAGAGAGAGGGGGGAGTCAGTGAGAGAAGGAGAGAGAGGAAAGAGAGAGAGAGAGAGAAAGAGATCTGTGTGTGAGGGGGAGAGAGAGAGAGATGCGAGAAGAGAGAGAGAGATCGAGAGGAGAGAGAATGAGTACGAGAGGAGAGATAAATTTGTTTGGATTAAGATTTAAGAAATTTTAGAAAATATAATTAGTTAAAAGAATTTTATATAAACTGTAAATATATATTAGAATATAATATTAGTAAATTTTGATATTTTGGCTAATACAAAAATAGTCCAAAACACGCTCGGGCCGGGTTTAAAAATTCAGTTTCAAAATACGAAAAATATATATGTCGACCAAAACTAAAATTGGATATCCGGGTAACGAAAATGCATACCCCCAAGAACGGATGCACGTACGTGCACGTAGCCATCCAAACAAGTCCGTTTCACTGAACGGGACGAGAACAAGATGCGCGGATGCTACGACAGGGTTAGGGGTATCATGCAGGCCATGCAATGTATTTTTAAAATATTTTATGTGATTTTAAATGTTATATTTAAAAATGCAGATGCCGGATAAATGCCAATATGCAGTATGTAAATATAGAAGTGCACGAGTCCACATAACAAGTCAGGATAAATCATAAACATGAATCAAGACTGGTTTCAAGCATGTGGGTCGGGTCGGATGCAAATACAGATGTCAAAAACTATTCGCACCCAAAACACAGTAAATCAAGAAACTACCATAAATAAAGAAATACTTGACTAGAACTGGTATAAATGAACTAGGGTGTTACAGCTTCTGACTACACAAATTCTTCATCTTTACGTATGAGTTTGGTCAGAGGTGTTGCTATCTTTGAAAAACCTTCAATGAACCTTCTGTAATATCCAGCTAAACCCAAGAAACTCCGAATGTCCTTCATTGACTTTGGTGTCGGCCATTCGCTTACTGCTGAAACTTTCGCTGGATCCACAGAGATTCCTTCGCCTGATACGATATGTCCAAGAAAACCAACTTGATCTAACCAAAACTCGCACTTGCTATACTTGGCGTATAATTGATGTTGTCGTAGAGTTTCCAAGACAGTTCGTAGGTGCTCGGCATGTTCTTTCCGACTCTTAGAATACACAAGGAGGTCGTCGATGAAGATGACAACAAACCTGACTAAGCACTCCCGGAAAACTTGATTCATCAGGTTCATGAATATTGCTGGTGCGTTGGTCACTCCAAATGGCATCACTAGAAATTCGTAATGACCGTAGCGAGTTCTGAAAGCCATTTTATGAATATCAGCTTTCTTGACCTTCACCTGATGATAACCTGAACGAAGATCTAATTTAGAGAAAACATAAGATACACTTAGCTGATCGAATAAATCGCCGATACGCGGTAGCGGATACTTGTTCTTTATAGTGACTTCGTTCAAGGCTCTATAATTGATGCACATTCTGTATGAACCTTCCTTCTTCTTCACCAGTAGTACAGGTGATCCCCAACTTGAAGTGCTGGGACGAATCCATCCTTTCGCCAATAATTCATCCAGCTGAGTTCGGACTTCCTTCAAACCTTCCGGACTTAATCGATAAGGTGCTTTGATCACCGGTTGTGCTCCTGGTACTAAATCAATGCTGAATTCAAGAGCTCGATCGGGACGCAAACCTGATAGATCGTCAGGAAACACGTCGTCGAACTCTCGAACCACTTCTGGCCTTGATTCTTCCTCTGCTTGAGTTGCTGCAATCATTGCCTTCTTTGGCTTCGCTTTGTATGTACTTGGCTCCAGGGTACGGTCTCCACTTTTGAAATAGAAGACCGAATGATCTGGAATCTCAAATACCACCCTCCTTTGACGACAGTCGATGGTAGCATAAAAGGTTCTGAGCCAATCCATACCTAGAACCACATCGAAGTTCGGTATGTCCAGCACCTTGAAGTCAGCATAGAATTCTCTGCTGCAGACGATTACTAGACACAAGCTGTATCCCATTGTTGCATTTAGAATGCCATTTCCCGAACTGACAATCCAGCTGGAAACAAGCGGTGTGACTGGAATCGAATGAGTTCGAACGAATCGTTGCGACATAAAGCAGTGAGATGCTCCAGTATCGAAGAGTGCTAGGGCAGGGAGTGAGGCTACTAAGATTGTACCTAAGGTATGTAGGATATGATTTAGGTATAGGGAAAAGTATGTAGATAAGTAGCAAAACTGAAAGAAAGGTTGAGAAGAAAAGGGTTACCAGTGATAACTTGGCCAGTGGTCTTAGCTTCTTCCACGGTTATCGTGAAAGCCTGGCGCCGTGGTACATTCCTCTTGGCCTGAGGAGCATTCCTCGGAATGTTCCTTTGAGCTTGATGGAACTGACGAGAAGGAGGTGCAGCTTGTGGTCCTCTAGGTGGTGGAGCAGGTAGTGCAAGTCTTGGAGCAGGTACTTGAAGGGCTGGTCGCTGCTTGTAATTGATCGCTGGCCTAGGTGCAGCAACTGGGTTTTGTCTTTGGGGACAAGACCCAATATCATGAGCAGCTGAGCTGCAGACTAAGCAAAGACAGTTGGCTCATCGGCAGTCTTTCATCATATGTCCAGTTCTCTTGCAGTAGGTACAAAAGGCTGGGCTGGGCCTATTGTTCAGTACTCTCGGTCGCCTTGGCATAAAAGGTAGCCTTGACGAGGCTCCTCCTTCCATCTGGTTGGCAGGGCGCTTAACTCCTGCAGACTGAGGTCTGCCCCTCGCCTTTACCACTGCCTCATAACGGCGGGCAGCTTTCAGAGCCGATTCTTGAGTCGGAAAATCTCTTGTGGCCAGTGCAGCCTGGATCTCCGAATCTAAACCTTGTTGAAATCGACGGGCTCTGATCTCATCCGTCGGTATCAGGTGTGCCGCAAATCTGTTAAAGGATTGTGTTAGCTGTGTAGTATGTGATATTTTAAAATTTTGAATTATTGAGACATATCTTACCGACTAAGCATGGTGAATTCAGCGCCATACTCATCTACAGACTTGGTCCACATCGAACCTTGTTGCAGATGGATGAACTGATGTTCCATGTCGAACCTGGCAGTCTCAGGGAAGTACTTAGCGTCGAACATGTCGTAGAAAGTCTTCCATTTGATGGGTTGTTCAAGACGGCTTTCTTCCGCCTTCCACCAATTCCGTGCATTGTTCATGAGCTACAGTTTCACAACACGGACCCAAGCTCCCTTTGGCACTTGTGCCGCTGCCAGATCATCTTCAATACTCTGAGCCCATTCCTCAGCTTCCAGTGGGCTCTCCTTTCCTGAGAACTGTTTTGGGTGCAAAGCCTTGAATTGCTTCACCCCAGGTGCTTCTGCCTCGGGACGGTTCATTAAAAGAGCAGTCTGTTGTTGATGTCCCTCAAGGAGGCTGCAGATTGCCTCAAGCAGAACCGTATGCTCGTTGAGCGGAGCAGGGACGGCAAGTATGATTGGTAGTGGAGGTGGAGTGTTGTTGAAGTTGGTGCTGGTGTTGTTTGGGGAATCCATAATCTTGAAAGAAAAATTTAGATTAGGACGGATTCAAAGTATATGGAATGATAAGATTCAAGGAATGTGAATTGTAAAGAATGTTTTAGTTGCTGGTTCTTATGTTATATTGCTTAGGTTGTTCGCACAGAACAGAACTGTATGGTAGTGTTCCATACAGCTCTGACCTGCAAGGGTTACCAACAAAACCTGTCATGCCCCGCTTCCCAGTGTACGGGCAGAGGACGCGACGAGGCCGCTACGTATTTACTGTGAAGTAAATACGCTAAGCGCATCTAAGCAATATAAATATAAATAAACAAGAGACAAGATATAATAAAACAGCAACTTTATTTATTCACATTGTTTTTACAATACATGGAAAAGTAAATACAACTGAATGAAAGCAATGCCTAAACAGTGGCATAACAGAAATGAAAAGTACTAAAATAAAAATATGTACAATGAAGCTAGAGCTCTGGGTCGTAGGCAAGCTGATCCAAATCCTCACTAGTAGGCTCGATCTCCTGAGTGTGCAGATCATCTGACAACATTCCAAAGAAGAAAAAGAAGGAATGTCGTCAGCGAACAATCGCTCGGTAAGTTCCACAGATAAAGGAGAAGGATAATAGACAGAGAGTAAGAGAGAGAGTATAACTTTTAAAATTGTAATTAGTGTTAACGCTGTTGTTTGTAGCTTGGTACAGAAGAATGCCAGTGTATACGAGATGAGTCCCTATATGCTAGAGACTATGGCAAATGGAAGTACAAGGAACCGTTATACCATGGTACAACAGCAACGGAATATAGGTTAGGTGTCTTAAATCTTGCAGTCTCGTGTCACTTCTAACACCTTCCGTACCAATCTACCCCTTAAACCCCGCGATGTCTTGTTTATATTGTTTGTGTTGTATTGTAACTTGTATTGTCTTGTATAGATGGATAACTTGCAGAAACCATGATATCAGTAATTGGATGTAACTGGAGAATCATGTAAATGAAAGTATATCCATGGTTCGGTTCAGTCAATACGGATTGAATAGATTGAATATATACATTTAGGGATTCATGTTGAATTGTAGATTGTACATTGTACTTGAATCATATTCAAGTCGGATTATTTATAATAAGACTCAATCTGAGTCAGAACAATTAGAAAAGAAATTGAAGTCCTGAATTAGGTTTTGATATTATCGGTAACCGCTGCACATAGGCGGCAGGATTTATGTCTTTTTCAAAGACGATTATCTTATTGATAACACCGTTGTTAAGTTGTCTATCTTAGATAGGCAAGCACACATATCTCCGGCTCCCTGAGGCTCAAGAGACCGGTCCCGCTTAAACCTATATTTACTAGGGTTCTCAGGGTAATTTATAGAACTTGAGGGGGTTTTATGTAAAAATACTTTTATATAATTTTAAAAATACACCCCAAGTATTTAATTATCGTCTTTAGAGTTTTCATAAATGTAGATTTTATATTTGTGATATTTCTAGTGAAAATAACCTAATTTCATAATATAGGGTATTTAATTGTAAGTATCGGACTTGTATGGAATTTCATGGTATTTTAAAGTAAAGTGATTCTTGTGATTTTAGAAAAAAGTTGGAATATTTATATTATCACAAAATAGATATTTTAATGATACATATATATATATTTATATAAAAATAATTTTAATATATATATTATAGTTCTGGAAATCTCATTTTCTTAAGATATTTGTATTTTAAATCACTCGAGACCGAATGCTCCTTGCGGAGGTCTGCATCTGGCACTACTAAGCCCAGGGATGTGCGATAATCCGCACCATCCTAGTCGGGTTCCCCAAAATGGGTTGTAGCGGCGCTTTGCAAAGATTTATAAACATATGAATTTTTATAGAAAACGGTTTTAATAATTAGTGGTATTTATATGTAAAGTTTCGTTTTCCCATACTCTATGTTCCCGAAAGGTATTGTGCTATGTTGCATATGAGTATGTGAGGAGATAGGTTATTACCTCATGATCTACTTAAAGGTATAGCAAGTTTGTGATGTTTTAAATGTCGAAATTAAACTACATGGTATTATAGTGAAAAAGTACGATAAAAATTGAAATAGAAATCCTTTTGATATGGAACTTGTTCAATATGACTTGTTAATGTTTAATTGTCAACATGTTAGGGTTTAGTATGATTGTATTTAAGAAAAGGTGAGATTTTTAGGCAGAACCGAATCGGACATGGGATTAACCCCGATTCCGTCGGGTTTAGAAACACATGTTTTTAGAAAAGAATAGAGAAGAGGGAGATGGGTAAGGGTTTGTAGGTTAGGGATGAGGAAGAGGAAACGGTAGGAGGCGCCGGTACGTCGTTTCGTCGCCGGGAGCTCCTAGGGTCGTCGTCGGAAAATCGCCGAAATTTCGTCCTTTGTTAACTTCAATTGCACACAAAAATTTCTAGAGAAATTTCTTGAGAGTTTGGACAGAATTATGAGTGAGGGAGGTGTGTCTAGGAGTGGTATTTATAGGGTAAAGCTAAGATTAGGGTTAGGTGAAGGGGTGTATTGAAAATTGTATTAATTTGTAATAAAAATAGGGTTTAATGGAATTTTAAAGAGCTCTAGAACCGATCCAAGGAATTTAAGTATGCAGGAGTGATGGGGAGGTGAAAAGGCATGACTTTTGTGTTGACGACTCGGCGGTCCGGCCGAGTCCGGCCGGCGGCGGCGGCCGAGTCAGCCGAGTCGCCGGCTGATCTGGGCCGAGTCAGGCCAGGGTCGGTCGCCGTCGGTCCATCGTCGCTTGGTCTTCTCCCTGGTCCAGTTTGTTTTTCATGTGCAATGGGGTTTTTACGAGTTATGCACGTATAGACCCTTGGACTTCTAAAAGTTTAAAAAAAATAATATTAAAAAATAATGTGGGGTATGAGATTTGAACTCTGGTGCTTTGGTTCAGCAGTGTAAGGTCTTACCAATGAGCTACAAGCTCTTGCTTGCTATTAAAAAGCAAAACAATTGGTTATGGTAATCACAGTAAATGCAAATATCCCAAGTATACATTAACTTTTAAACAATTTTTTGTACACTAAAATTGGAGTTGTTACATTCTCGGGGATGGAGAGGGAGAGGAGGAAGTGGAGGTGGTGGTCATTGCGAGGGGACGAGAGCGAGGTCGGTGGCGAGGTGAGGGAGCGGCTAGGGTTTTGGTTTGGGTTCGTCGGGGTTGCAAGTGGTCGTGGGTTGGGGTCTGGAGTTGCAGGGCTCGAGGATGGAGGGGGAGGAGACGATGGTGGTGAGGTGATGAGGTGATCGGCGGCGAGGTGAGGAGGAGTGGGCTAGGGTTACAGGCGTGGGGTTCTTGGGTTGGCTGTGGGTTTCTCGTCGCGATAGAGGAAGGAGAAAGAGCGGAGAGAGATGATGATGTTTTTAGTATTAGGGTTTAAATATATATATATATATAATATACATATATATATAATATACATACATATATATTTAGAGAGACAAAGGCAGAGGATATGAAGAGAGAGTGTGTGTGCAAAAGGGGAGAGAGAGGCTGGAAAGAGAGAGAGAGATACGGGAGATAGAGAGAGAGAATAGGAAATATTAATTAGATGTATTAGTTAAATTAATATATACACACACAGTGTATTCTTTTAACCGTTAGTTTTTGAAAATAATATTATAATTGTAGGGTGTTTTTTGTCACCCCATTGAGATGGAAATACGTGCGCGCTTGTCAGGCGTACTACAGATTCCTCCTGCCTAGGGTAGGCTAGGGGTTTATTGATCGTGGGGATCCGAATCTCCGGCAGCCGCGGACTAAACTGCCGTTAATTACACCTCGCCTTTGGAGCGAGGGAACCTCCGATTGACGGGTCAAACAGGTCATGCGAACTCAATATGCAGTGTGCGTATGTGTGTCTTGAGGGGTTTTGAATATATCGGGGTCCCCATAGAGTTTTTACGGGGGTCCCACTATCCGGATAGCGGGCTGGGGGTCAAGGGAGCTAGCAGCCTCCTTACGGGGTGCGGGGCAGCGCCCCGTTAGAATTTTTTTCTAACAGGGACAGTGTCGTGGAGTGTGTGTGTGTATCTATATATATATACATTTATACATATATATAAAGGAGAAAAAGCGTCCAAAGGACGCGTGGGGCCAGCGCCTCACGTGTGCAGCACGCGGGCGCTGGGCGTCAACAGGAAAAGGGACTTTGTCCCTACACCGGGAGCTGTGCTCCCGATTTGACTTATGGAGTTGAACTCCTGACAGAGACTGGGCTTAGTCCCTGCACTGGGAGTTGTACTCCCAAAAAGAAAGATTTATTATTTTGTGTGTGTGTGTGTGTGTGTGTATTTTAAGGAGTTCAACTCCTAAGATAATTTTGGAGCTGATGAAAGGGGCTTCTCCCTTGAGCCCTGGATCTTCCCCAAAAGCGGGATTTTGGGAGATGGGTCCCCTTCTTATTCCTCTCTGTTGGCCGGATCATGGATGAAAGGGGGTGAGATTTAAAAATCTCCCATTTTTGAGATCTGATAGAAGATCTGAGCTCCCCTTTGTGGGTTTTGTGGTGAAAAACTATTTATTTTTGGAAAGGAAGAGTAAAACTCTTGATTTAATTCAGAAAAAGGGAAGAAGATTTAGAACCTTGAGAAAGGGGAAGGAGGTAATTTTTGAGAGAATGAAAAGTTCTTTTTTATTTCATCATCATGTTGCTTTATATAGGCTTACACATTTACATATAGCCCCTTGGGTTTTACAAAATGGCATATTTCCCATTCCATGTCTCATGTGCTTATTTCTTTTGCACATGAGCCATGGGCTTCACAAAAATTTGGCTTTATGCCCATAAAGATTACATCAAAATTATTTATTACATGATTTTTATTTTGCCATGGGGGAAGTTGGCCGCGGGGCTCGACTTAGGCATGGACCCACTTGATCTGGGCTTGGGTTCGCTTACTTGGGGTTGACTTTGACTTTGACATGGTCAACCGAGGTGCAATTTTCGACCCCAACAATAATATATATTCTAGGATTATACAGCTAATATCAAACTACTCCGAAAAATATTCGGTTTTTTTTTAAAAATTCTAGTTTTAAAATATGGAAAATATACGTACAAGCTAAAATCATAATGCGATGTCCGGGTAATAAAAATGCATACCCCCAAGAATGGATATACGTAAATATACGTCGTGATCCAAACGAGTCTGTTTTTACAATCTGGACATGAACACAATGTATGGATGCGACCATGTGATATGGGGTATGATAACATGCCATGCTAGATATCAAAATATATAATCTGGCTATTATACGTATTATTAAAAGATATACAGACACAAAAATATACGATACATGTATATAGAATCTAGATGTGCACGGATCCTCCGTACTAGTAAATATATGACGTAATCTAGTACCAAGATGGGTTTCAACCATGTGGGTCGGGTCAGATACTAACCACAGTTACCAGATGTATTATCCGCACCCAAAATAATAATAATCAAGAAAACTGTCGCAAGATCTAAAAACCCCAAATAGAATATCGTATAAATGCACTAGGGTTTTTCCACTCCGAAAGGCGGCGCACAGGACCGCGATGTCCTGACGCTGAGATTCGGGGCAGATGCTATTTGGTTTTATCCGTCTACCTCTCCGAAGATGCCAAGTTGATTTATGGCACCGTGTATCGGAGGTTTAGACGGATGCGGCCGATGTAGCAGACTTCGTCAGATTCCCCCTCGCTTGAGGGGTTTTTGATTGTGGGGACGCTCTTCCCTGCAGGCGCAAGCCCCTGCAGTTAATTACGCTACCGCATCGCGGTAACAACTTTCTCCTTCTCCAGAATTTCACTTCGTGTCGTGTGTGTTTATTTTGTTTGTGGTTGCCCGTGGATTGTATACGGAGACTGAGTAATACCGTCGCCCGTAGGACGTGGATTAATCCAAATCCGTATTTACTTAGATTTGGGTTTGGTGTTTATAGTTTAAGGATGCATTAGTCGCGTTGCGGCTAAGATCAACTTAAACGTTCGTTAAGGATACGATGGTCCTATTTGAGACTAAGATCAACTTAACGTGATCGTTTAGATCCGACAAAAGAGCGTTTGGGCTCTATTGTTCCAGTTTGGGAGATTCATAATCCAATTTGGGACTAAAGTCTGTTTGGAGGATACGTTAGCCATTTTCGAGGCTAAGATCGACTCAAACGTTTGTTAAGGATACGTTAGTCCAGTTTGAGACTAAGATCAACTTAACGGGATCGTTTAGATCCGACAAAAGAGCATTTTGGCTCTATTGTTCCAGTTTAGGGACATAGTGGTCCATAGCATTTATGGCCGTTGGGACCCGTCACCTCTCTGACGTCGTTGAAGAATTACAACGATAGGTGTCAGAGGAGTTCAGAGATGTACCCTTGAACCAGAGTTGATTTGGGGTTTTATCATTCATTTAAATGTCTAAGGATGCGTTAGCCGTGTTTGGGGATAAGATCAACTTAAACGGGACCGTTTAGATCCGGCAAAAGAGCATTTGGAAGCTCTGTTGTTCCAGTTTAGGGACGTAGTGGTCCACTTTCCAGTTTAGGGACGTGGTGGTCCATCGCCAGTTTAGGAACGTGGTGGTCCATATTCCAGTTTAGAGACGTCTCGGTCCGATATCAGTTTAGGGACGTCTCGGTCCGATATTAGTTTAGGGACGTCTCGGTCCGATATTAGTTTAAGGACGTAGTTTAGGGACGTCTCGGTCCAATATTAGTTTAGGGACGTCTCGGTCCAATATTAGTTTAAGGACGTTCCGGTCCAATATTAGTTTAGGGACGTCTCGGTCCGATATTAGTTTAAGGACGTTTCGGTCCGATATTAGTTTAAGGACGTAGTTTAGGGACGTCTCGGTCCAATATTAGTTTAGGGACGTCTCGGTCCAATATTAGTTTAAGGACGTTCCGGTCCACGAGTTTAAGGACCCCGCAGTCCATATGGTGTGTGGTCGTTGGGACCCGTCACCTCTTTGACGTCGTTGAGGAATTACAACGATGGATATCAAAGGAGTTCGGAGATGTACCCTTGAACCGGATGTGGATTGGTTTAGGAGAGCCGTTTTGCTCAGTTAATTTAGTTTAAGGACTTATGGCCACGATTGGGCTAAGTCCAGTTAAAAATGTCCAATATTTTATTTGCATTTGTTTTTTATTTTTATTTGGGCTTTGCCCAGAAAAGATGCAGGGCATTATTTTGTTTTGGGCTCTGCCCTTTATAAATGATGCAGAGCATCAATTTCATTTGGGCTCTGCCCTTGTATAAAGGATGCAAATCATCAATTTATTTGGGCTCTGCCCATTTATTGCCTTGCAATTTATTTTGGCCTGTCAGGTCATTTTGATTTGGGCCTAGCCCTTTAAGTAATGCATTGCATTTGTGCAAAGCACTGTTAATTTGAGAATCTTTTAGATTCAAGAACCGATGGTTCATAAAAGAAGTGCAAAACACTATTTGATTTAGATCTAAGAAAAAACAAGTTTTTTCTTATTTCAGAGAACCAAAGGTTCATAAAAGTGCAAAGCACTATTAATTTAAGAACCTTTTAGGTTCAAGAATCGATGGTTCATAAAACAAGTGCAAGGCACTATTTGATTTAGATCTAAGAAAAAACAAGTTTTTTCTTATTTTTCTTATCTCAGAGAACCAAAGGTTCATGAAAGTGCAAAGCACTATTAATTTAAGAACCTTTTAGGTTCAAGAACCGATGGTTCATAAAACAAGTGCAAGGCACTATTTTATTTATTTATTTATTTATTGTTGAAGATCCATGATCTTGTTCATAAGAGAATTTTCTGTTCTTTTAAAGGTTTTTACCTTTTTTTTTATTCTTCAAGAGTTCTCAAGAGTTCTCTTCTCTTTTTTTTTTAGCAAGATGTTCCTCCTTTTGAAATGAGGTCTAGGGTCCTTTTTATAGTGCCCATAAATTAGTTAAAGTTTGTTAAAGAGATCATTCTCTGAGTGATTTGGGGAATTTTTCCCACCGTTGGATCTTTAATCCGAAGGGCTCTGTTTTACAGAAGAAATCTTCTTGTTTTAACAAAAACAGAAAAGATTTTCTTAAATCTTCATTCTGTTTTTTGCGCAACTCCCCAGCGCGTGACACGTGTCGTGCAGCGCTTGCGCAACTGCGCAGACACGTGTCGCGCAACAAATTTTTTTTTTACTGCGCAGTTGCGCAGCGCGCACTGCGCAGTTGCGCAGCGCATTTTTTATTTTTTTCAATTTTTATAAATTTGCTCTGATGGAGTACGCCACCTTGGGCGTTGCGCTCCTTGCGTTACTGTGTCTGATTTTGACTTGTGGCGCTCTGCGTGCAGCGCAGGGGATCCGAAGCGTTATTTCATTTATTTTAACTTTTATTTTCACTTTAATTTTCATGACAGAGCTTTGCTCTGATTGGAGAAAAACAGAAGCATTGCTTCTTTTCCCACCTTGGAATTTGAACAGAGCTTCGCTCTGATTGGGGTAAACAGATGCCCCCCTCCGTTGCGCTTACGTGGCCTCCTAACGTGAGCGCAGCGGTGGCAGACTCCGAACCGTCGCGCCATCCCTTGGAAGCTGAAAGGGAACTTGATGCCTATAAATAGGACCTTTGGTCTCTTAGATGATTCTCATCTCTAAAATTTTACTTTCAGAACTCAGAGCCCTGCTCTTTATTTTCAAGAACTTTAAGAGTTACATTTTTAAAACTTTTAGGTGAAAATTTTAATTTGGATTAAATTAAATTAAATTAATTTTCATTGATAGAGCCTCGCTCTCAATAGATCCCTGATCTAAAGGAAACCTATTTAGGGTTTCACTTAGCAGAGCTTTGCTCTACAGGTCTTAAAGGGATCTAAAGAGAACTAAAGGGGACCCTACTAGGGTTCCATAGAGCTCTGCTCTCTGAAAGATTTTCCTTGGATTTTCTTAATTCATTAATGGAGCTTTGCTTCTCCTAAATCATATAGAAGAACTCTTAAGAATTCTTCATGGATCTTGGAACTTAAAGATGACATTTTATTCCTCAGTGCATTATATCGTTTTGCTTAATCAGTCTTCCTGATAATTCTGTTAATCCTCTTTCACAGGAACAATGAACGCCCACATGTATACTCTTAACGAGATCATCTCTCATGAGGACATCCGCCGACTTGGCCGCTCTCAAAATCAGGAGTTCACAAACGAGGAGTGTGCTGAAATAATGAGTCGCTTTGACGCATACAATGGTCCACTGCTTCCCCGACGTTCCTCTCATCTTAAACTTATCGTGGGAGCTATCTGGGAAGCGCTTCCCCTATTCTGTTCCGGCGTGTCGCTTAGGGCGTTGGATGCCGCTGAGGAAAAGGTGCACTCTGTGTACCTATTGAACTTTATCTCGAAGAGACGGCGAGACAGTCTTATCGACCTCTTGCACAAGGTCTTTCAACAGTCTGCCATACTCGCTGCTTATCGGAGGGTGGAAGACATCGGAAGGGACCCTGACGCTTGTGCTCGCGAAAGGAAGCACACTAGGATGGTCCGCGAGGCTTGGAAAGTCATAGATAGGGTCGCTTTTGAATTCCTCAATCCATGCCCTGGATCTGAGGTTATTCCATTATAACTTTCATTTATTGTTTTTATGACTGTAAGAACTTCGGGCAATATTAATGGAATTTTTTTTTCCTACCCCAGCTTGTCTTTATTATATATCTTTTGTCCTGAGTCTTTTTGCCCATGCATGAATGAATGTGTTTTGAACGCTTGATCAAATGTAAATCGGATGCTCTTTCTGTTGCTTTTCCTCTTTCTCAGCATGTCGTCACAATTAGCAGGTAATAGAGTAAGCTTCTTGATTTCTTCACGAGATAGCGAGGGCTTAGGCCGCAAGTTCAGATCTGCTGCCTAAAACTTTTCAACTCTATGAGCCGTGAGGGTCTCATAGAGACTTTTCTCCCTACGGATCGAGAGGATCTCGTAGGTGGGTTTTTCTCCTTAGGAATCGTGAGGATTCCTAAGTGTGGTTTTCTCTTGTAAGTCGTAAGGATCCTACAAGAGAATTTTTCCCTCTTACGAGTCGAGAGGACTTGTAAGCAGTTGTTTCCCTTCTTGTCGAAGTTCGACGTTGGAGAGTGAGACCCGTGGATGGTATGCAAGAGACCGTTTTGGGCCAACTTACGGGGTCCCAATGCTTAGGAAACAAGCTTCTTTTATGCCCACTGCCTAAGGCTTTATCTCACGAGTCGAGCCGCCTCGACAATTTTTCACAAGTCGAGACGAATCGAACGTTTCTCGCAAGAACATCTTAACGTCGCATTTAACCTCTGCTCTTTACGACAGAAGCCCGTTAAGGTTGGTGGTACTTAGGGTTTTGGCCATCGTACCGTCGCATAAGCTGATATAGTCCTCGATAGGCAATCGTGTTGTTCGAGTAGCCCTGCGACTGCCGTGTCTCTGATCCCTTCGGGGGCTGGACAAGACGTCTTCAAGCAATCCTCCTTGGCAGTTTGACCGTCGGAAGAGCAAGCGTTAGGAATTTGCCATGTCGCTTTTTACTTGAGGTTAGGCTTATTTTGGTGAGCCCCGATGAGTCATAACCACTCCGCGGTGGTGTGGGGATGATCTCCGATAGTCTTTCGGGCTTTATATGAGTTGCCGTCAAAACCCTGAAGCTAGGAATTTGACCTTTGCTTCGTTTGCTGGCATTGCGTCTGCTGTATCGAGACGAATGTTGCGGTGGGAACTAGGGATTTTGCCGTGGCTCCGTTTGTTTAATGATGTTGCGTCTGCTGTGTCGAGACGAACGTCGGGGTGACATCTTGTCTGCTGTATCGAGACGGACGTCGAGATTGTCTCTAGGTTGCTAGTGAACCGCCGAGGTTTGGAACTAGGGATTTTGCCGTGGCTCCATTCGTTTAATGACGTTGCGCCTGCTATGTCGAGACGAACGTTGGGGTGACATCTCGTCTGCTGTATCGAGACGGACGTCGAGGTTGTCTCTAGGTTGCTGGTGAACCGTCGAGGTTTAGAACTAGGGATTTTGCCGTGGCTCCATTCGTTTAATGGCGTTGTGTCTGCTGTGTCGAGACGAACGTTGGGGTGACATCTCGTCTGCTGTATTAAGACGGACGTCGAGGTGGTGACCATTCTGTGCTGGTGCGAGATGATCTCCGATTGTCTTTCCGGTTTTATATGAGTTACCGTCAAGACATCGAAGCTAGGAATGTGGCCTTCGCTTCGTTTGCTTTGTCACGTCCGAATCCCTGTTGGAGGAAGAATGCTGGGGTTGACATTTCGTCTGCTGTATCGAGACGAACGTCAAGGTGGTGACCACTCTGTGCTGGTGCGAGATGATCTCCGATTGTCTTTCCGGTTTTATGTGAGTTACCGTAAAGACGTTGAAGCTAGGAATGCGGCCTTTGCTTCGTTTGCTTTGTCACGTCCGAATCCCTGCTGAAGGAAGAACGCTGGGGTGACAACTCGTCTGCTGTATTGAAACGAACGTCGAGGAGGTGACCACTTCATGTGAGATGATCTCTGGTGGTCTTTCAGGCCTTATATGACTTGCCGTTAAGACCTTGAAGTTAGGAATTTGGCCTTTTCTTCATTTGCTCACACTGCGTCTGGTGTATTGAGACGAATGCTGAGGTGGAGCTGGGATTTTGCCGTCACTCCGCTTTGTTTCGACCATGGGGTCTTTTGTTAACTTTGCATGTACACCCTGCTGGGCTGCGAAGGAACGCCGTTGTTGACATTGCGTCTGCTGTAACGAGACAAATGCTAAGGAGGAGTTGGGATTTTGCCGTTACTCCGCTTTGTTTCGACTGTGAGGTCTTTTGTTGACGTTGCATCTGCCTCCAGCTGGACTGCGGAGGAACGCTGTTATTGACATTGCGTCTACTGTATCGAGACGAATGCTGAGGTGAAGCTGGGATTTTGCCGTCACTCCACTTTGTTTTGACGTTGCGTCTACATCCTGCTGGATTGCGAAGGAACGCTGTTGTTGACATTGCATCTGTTGTAACGAGACGAATGCTGAGGTGGAGTTGGGATTTTGCCGTCACTCCACTTTGTTTTGACGTTGCGTCTGCATCCTGCTGGATTGCGAAGGAACGCCGTTGTTGACATTGCGTCTGCTGTATCGAGACGAATGCTGAGGTGAAGCTGGGATTTTTCCATCGCTCCGCTTGTTTCGACCGTAAGGTCTTTTGTTAACTTTGCATGTACACCCTGCTGGATTGCAAAGGAACGCCGTTGGTGATCTCTAAGTTGTCGATGTCGACGTCGAGACCCTGAAGCTCAGGATCTTCGTTTGCTTCATTTGTTGACATCGTGTCTGTAATATTGCGACAAATGTCGAGATGGTCTCTAGGTTGTCTATGAACCGTCGAGATTTGGCTTCGCTTTCTGATGGAGCCTGTTGGGAAGGTATGGTTCCCTCCTTATCTGTGCCCCTGGATTGTATACAGGGATCGATGTGATTTTACCTGTAGGGCAAAAAGTTTCATTCTTTCATTTTTTTTTATTATTTCCGCGATGCTCTATCATTTCAGCTTTTATATCGCGAAGGTCGCGATTGCCCAATCGTTTCGGCTATTTTTCGCGGTGCCTAATCGTTTCGGCTGTTTATTTTATTTTTACTCGCTGTTTTTTATTGCGAGTTGCCCCATCATTTCGGCTATTTAATATGCATTTTTAGCTCGCTGATTTTTATCGCGAGCGTAGAACTTGGAATCTGGTGCCAATCTCAGCATCAGCATCGCTACAACCGGAATATTGCGAGGAGCGAATCATCATCTGCCATGAAAGGACTTGGAATTTGATACCGATTTAGGCATCAGTATCGCTACAACTGGGATATTGCCAGGAGCGAATCATCATCTGCCTCCGTCGATGTCGAACAAAGGTGGCTCAGCGAACAGGGTTAAGGTCCTGTTGACTAAGGATTTTGACTTCATGAGCCGTAAGGGTTTCACAAAGGTATTTCTCCCTACAAGTCGTGAGGATCTTGTAGGTGTATTTTCTCCTTAGGAGTCGTGAGGATTCCTAAGTGTATGTTCCTCGGTAAGTCGTAAGGATCCTACAAGAGGGTTTTCTCCTTGTAAATCGAGAGGACTTATAAGTGTTGTTTGCTGTACGAGCATATCCCTAGTCACGGATGAGACTTTGTTAGGGAAATATTTATTCGTGCCCGTGGATTGTATACAAGGGTCAATATGAGCCGCTTGTAGGGCAATATCGAAAGTTGTGGGGGTTGCTTAAGCACAGGTTTAGGTCTCTGTAATTTAAGACTTTCAAATCTTATGAGCCGTGAGGGTCCCATAAGAGAGTTCTCCTTACGAGTCGTGAGAATCTCGCAAGTGTATTTTCTCCTTAGGAATCGTGAGGATCCCTAAGTGTGTTGCTCCCTTGTGAGTCGTAAGGATCTCACGCGGGTGGTTTCTCCTTATAAGGTCGAGAGGACCATGTAAGTGTCTTTTAACAAGGTTGCGCCCTTTCGGGTTTTCACAAACACTCGCCGGTAGCCCTGCTGTTTTTACTCACGGAGCCCTTTCGGCTTTTCATCCGTGCCCATTTTGCTTATGGACATACCGTTTTCTTTTCTTTTTTTTTTTGTTTATTCTTTTTTTTATTCTAACGAGGTTGCGCCCTTTCGGGTTTTCACAAGACTCGCCGGTAGCCGTGCTGTTTTTACTCACGGAGCCCTTTCGGGTTTTCATCCGTGCCCATTTTGCTTATGGACATACCGTTTTTTTTTTATAACCACTAGCCTGAGGATGCCGCGGGTTGATAGTAGTTTAACGACGTTTCGGTCATTTGCAAGTTTTAGGACATTGCGGTCCGTTGTTAGTTTAAGGACGTTTCGGTCCGTTGTTAGTTTAAGGACGTTTCGGTCCGTTGTCGCCGTATTTGAGGCGAATATCTGGTTTATTGACTTTTCGGTCTATGAGTCCTTCTCCATGAATGAACATGATGCCCCCGGCGTATCCATCTTCTTCGGAGCGTGCGGTTGTGGCGGACTCACCTTCCAGTTCTCAGACAGCGCAAACTTGCCTTGTTGGTATTGGTCTTCAACCCAGTTTTTGAAGACGTAGCAGTCCTCGATCAGGTGACCTACTGTTTGGTGGTAAGGGCAATAATTAGGATTATTAACATCACCTGGCCGCAACGGACGTTTTGGACCCGGCAGATTGATGAGTCTGTCGCACACTGCCAGCTCGAACAGTCCCCTTGTTTTATCTTGCGGAAACGAGTAAGGACGTTTCAACTTTCCCTGGAGAGGTTGCCGCTTGTTGCTTTGGCAAGCAACCGGTCTAGGGCCACCTGATTGTTGTTGAGCGCTGGCGACGAGGGCCTTTTTTCCTTTTCTTTTATCTTTTTTGTTCGCTCCGTTGTTTGCGGGGCCGGGATGTTTTCCGAGTAGCATGCGATTGCATGGCTGAACATTCTCGCAGCTTCTCAATTCCTTTATTTTTTGAAATAGATTCCCCGAGGGAAGAGTTGGGGATAGCTTCTTCGTCAAAGTTGCTTCTAAAGGTGATAATTTGCGATACCTTAGAGTCGGCTATATGGCAATCGTCGACGACTCTTTTGCGCTCATATATCGCATTTTTCCGATGTCCACAAGTTTCACACTTTGTCCCGTCGAAGTGTTGCTTTTGAGCGACATACCCTTGCCACCAACAGTTAAAGGATTCGCAGTCTTCGGTAGGATGTATGATCTTCTGATGATATAAACAGAAGTTAGGGTGCATTTCTGCCTCAGCGAGAGTATTTTCTTCAGAGGGCGGTAGCTTCATTCCTACTGACAGAGCTTTGGCGAACCCTTTCCTCGTCTTGAATTTGTTTTTATCCGCAGTGGATGGCTTTTGATTTGACGGGAATGCTTTGGCTTTTTCCAGTATGGCCATTTCACGCTCTTGATTGGCTTTTTCTTTCAAACGAATTTCATTTAGGAAGACATCGATCAACTCGTCTGATGGCTGTAGAATCTCTGGCTCAGGGTTCGCCATTGATTTCTTAGCGCAAGGAGCCTCCTCATCATCCGTCAGTGAATGAGAAATCACATGACAAGTCGCTACGTAGTCTTCGGATTCATCCGATAAGTTTTCTCCATCGTTTTCATCCTCGACGAAAGAACAAGTTGCCCCCGGCGTGTCCGTTTTCTTTGGAGAGTGTGGCTGTGGTGGGTTTACCTTCCAGTTTTCCGACAGCGCGAACTTGCCTTGCAGGTATTGATCCTCGATCCATCCCTTAAAGACGAAACAATCCTCAATCGGGTGACTTACCGTTTGGTGGTAAGGGCAATAATTGGGATTATTAAGATCGCCTGGCTGCAACGGACGTTTTGGATTCGGAAGATTAATGAGTCTGTTGCGCACTGCCAGCTCGAACAGTCTTCTTGTTTTATTCTGAGAAAATGAGTAATGACGTCCTAGCCTCTCTTCGAGGGATGGGCGTGGACGCATGTTGTTTTGGCGAGCGACCGGCTTTGAGTTGCTCGACTGTTGCTGAGCGTTGGCGACGATAATCGCTTTTCCTTTCTCATTTCGGGGATCGGGTCTTGGAGGAGACGGTCTATGGCCCATCTGGTCCATTTGGGCTAATTTGTCGATCAAGGCCTGGAAGGTGGTCGGCCTGAAGAACATCATGAATTGCGAGATGGTCGCCTGCGGATCGAGAGTGCCCACAAACATGCCTACCGCAGGTGCCTCTTCTATGCGTTGTTCGCATTTCGACCATAGGTTTCTCCATCGTGTTGCGTATTGGACCCACATTTCGCCGGGCCTTATCCTGGCATTTATCAGTGCTGTAATCGGGGTGCGTTCACTAGCACTTGCGAATCTTTATGTAAACAGCAGTTCCATCTCTGCAAATGTTTTGACAGAGTCGTTAGGTAGCTTCGAATACCATTCAAAGGCTGTTTCTGCTAAGCTGCCGACGAGTTGACGTAGCAACAATTTGTCATCGCCTCCAGTATTGCCGCATAAGGCCCTGAATTGAGCGACATGCTGATGCGGATTCCCTGTCCCTTTATATACGTGGAATTTAGGGATCGTATATCCTGGCGGGTAATTGATTTGGTCATACCAGCTCGGATACGGTCGTCCGGTTCTAACAATTTTCCCAGCCGCTTCATTCGCCTGATGAACCCGGATCTACTGAGCTATATATTCGTCTAGGTCAACTTTGGAGATTGCCTCCTCCTTGGCTGTTGATAGAGCCGGCGGAGGATTTGACGTTTCTCCCCTGTCGTCTTTAAGGACGATCGGAGGATCTTCAGCAGTAGGGTCCGGCTGTAACATCATCCCTACCATATCTTGGAAGAGGAGCGCCATCTGTTTTATGTTAGCCGCTTGCTCTGCAGCTTCTTTGTCCCTCTTTTCGAGGACACTGCGTAAAAAGTCAGCGTCGGTTTCTTGTTCTTGACGCTCATCCGAAGACGTTTCAGAGCTTTCTTTTGGCTCAGTGAATGCAGCCATTGTAGTCATCATTTCCTGAAGCTTTTGTTGTTGCTCCTGGGCTTTCGTCACGGATCGGGTGAGCGGTCGGTGGCCCGTAGAGGTGCGGCTTTCCTCCTTTCCAGAAGCCATATAAACGGTGTGCACCACCATGCCCCCAGACTTGGGGCGTTTGTGTTCGGTGTCTTTGCGATTTGCCGAAGACACAGGGGCTTTTTGCGGCCTCCTTTTTTGAGTGATTGGAGTTAAGGGAGCCGTTTAGTGGGCACCCAAGTAGCTTTTGCTTTTTGTGGTTTGACAGAGTAATCCTTCCCCTGCCGAACCTTCATCTTTTTCTGTCGTCAGAGGCAGTCTTGATCGATCACCGACTCTTGGACCTGTCGCCAGACTTTGTAAATTTTAGAGGACAGCCGTTGAGGGGGCTGCTCTAGCTTCTTCTCGGGAGTATTCTCCACAGGTGAAGGAGTTCATTTCAACATCGCAGTAGGAGAGTTTCTGAGCACCGTATTCAGCAATTCAAAGCTGTTCCCGATTGGAACAGCAGTATTGATCTCCACCGTTGGAGCTGGAGGAGTAAATCCAGAGGGGAAGTTTCCCCCAGCCTTCTTTACTCGGCGCCAGTGGCGACGTCGAGCATGTCGTGCTAATGGAGTTGTTTCAGCTATAGGGGTGACCTCCTCATGCCCCCCGTGTTGGTCAGAATATGCTGGTACCAGCCTTTTAAAGATCGACGTCCGTTGAACGGGGACGGCCAACCTGTCAGAAGCGGACTTCCGAACATGGGAAGCAACCTTGGTGACTTCGCCAAGAACGGGAGCTGGGATGGCTATCCGCTTCGGGATAACGCCTTATGGTATGGCTGGCTTCTTCATGGGCCCGATGGAGCTCTGGCCTAATCCATTAAAACCTGAAGAAGTGGAGTTGGGCGACCTGTTGAGAGAGGTCGCGGCAGTGGTAAGTCGATCGAAGACCGACTTCTTTGGAGCTTCTTGCAATGTCAT
Organism: Agapanthus africanus; assembly: GCA_030015575.1. NCBI lineage: Eukaryota > Viridiplantae > Streptophyta > Magnoliopsida > Asparagales > Amaryllidaceae > Agapanthus > Agapanthus africanus. The sequence goes on from JASDDO010000024.1 coordinate 185,900,833, forward strand.
TGGGGCGTTGAAGCTCATTGGTGGGAGCATGGTCCCAAAAAATAGTCCAGTGGTGGGTTGAGCCACCTGCTCCACTGGCATCTTGAAAAGGGAGGCCGCTTGGGGCCCATAAGTCACTCCTCCAGTAAGGACGGAGCGAGAGTTGCAGTTGTAGGAAGTGCAGTTTGAAGCCATTGATCTTCGGTTTTCTGCACGGAGCAAGACACCAAATCTAAGTACCTTGAATCCATAGACAACCACAGCAAACCGCGATTCGTTCGCGAACACGACACACGAAGTGTGGAGTGGAAAGTGGAAAAGGTCACACCGGGCGTGCCAGAATCTGTTCCCCTCCGAAAGGCGGCGCACAGGACCGCGATGTCCTGACGCTGAGATTCGGGGCAGATGCTATTTGGTTTTATCCGTCTACCTCTCCGAAGATGCCAAGTTGATTTATGGCACCGTGTATCGGAGGTTTAGACGGATGCGGCCGATGTAGCAGACTTCGTCAGTTCCCCCTCGCTTGAGGGGTTTTTGATTGTGGGGACGCTCTTCCCTGCAGGCGCAAGCCCCTGCAGTTAATTACGCTACCGCATCGCGGTAACAACTTTCTCCTTCTCCAGAATTTCACTTCGTGTCGTGTGTGTTTGTTTTGTTTGTGGTTGCCCGTGGATTGTATACGGAGACTGAGTAATACCGTCGCCCGTAAGACGTGGATTAGTCCAAATCCGTATTTACTTAGATTTGGGTTTGGTGTTTATAGTTTAAGGATGCATTAGTCGCGTTGCGGCTAAGATCAACTTAAACGTTCGTTAAGGATACGATAGTCCTGTTTGAGACTAAGATCAACTTAACGTGATCGTTTAGATCCGACAAAAGAGAGTTTGGGCTCTATTGTTCCAGTTTGGGAGATTCATAATCCAATTTAGGACTAAAGTCTGTTTGGAGGATACGTTAGCCATTTTCGAGGCTAAGATCGACTCAAACGTTTGTTAAGGATACGTTAGTCCAGTTTGAGACTAAGATCAACTTAACGGGATCGTTTAGATCCGACAAAAGAGCATTTGGGCTCTATTGTTCCAGTTTAGGGACATAGTGGTCCATAGCATTGATGGCCGTCGGGACCCGTCACCTCTCTGACGTCGTTGAAGAATTACAACGATAGGTGTCAGAGGAGTTCAGAGATGTACCCTTGAACCAGAGTTGATTTAGGGTTTTATCATTCATTTAAATGTCTAAGGATGCGTTAGTCGTGTTTGGGGATAAGATCAACTTAAACGGGACCGTTTAGATCCGGCAAAAGAGCATTTGGAAGCTCTGTTGTTCCAATTTAGGAACGTAGTGGTCCACTTTCCAGTTTAAGGACGTGGTGGTCCATCGCCAGTTTAGGGACGTGGTGGTCCATATTAGTTTAGGGACGTCTCGGTCCGATATTAGTTTAGGGATGTCTCGGTCCGATATTAGTTTAAGGACGTTTCGGTCCGATATTAGTTTAAGGACGTAGTTTAGGGACGTCTCGGTCCGATATTAGTTTAGGGACGTCTCGGTCCGATATTAGTTTAAGGACGTAGTTTAGGGACGTCTCGGTCCAATATTAGTTTAGGGACGTCTCGGTCCAATATTAGTTTAGGGACGTCTCGGTCCAATATTAGTTTAAGGACGTTCCGGTCCACGAGTTTAAGGACCCCGCAGTCCATATGGTGTGTGGTCGTTGGGACCCGTCACCTCTTTGACGTCGTTGAGGAATTACAACGATGGATATCAAAGGAGTTCGGAGATATACCCTTGAACCGGATGTGGATTGGTTTAGGAGAGCCGTTTTGCTCAGTTAATTTAGTTTAAGGACTTATGGCCACGATTGGGCTAAGTCCAGTTAAAAATGTCCAATATTTTATTTGCATTTTTTTTTATTTGGGCTTTGCCCAGAAAAGATGCAGGGCATCAATTTGTTTTGGGCTCTGCCCTTTATAAATGATGCAGAGCATCAATTTCATTTGGGCCCTGCCCTTGTATAAAGGATGCAAATCATCAATTTATTTGGGCTCTGCCCATTTATTGCCTTGCAATTTATTTTGGCCTGTCAGGTCATTTTGATTTGGGCCTAGCCCTTTAAGTAATGCATTGCATTTGTGCAAAGCACTGTTAATTTGAGAATCTTTTAGATTCAAGAACAGATGGTTCATAAAAAAAGTGCAAAGCACTATTTGATTTAGATCTAAGAAAAAACAAGTTTTTTCTTGTTTTTCTTATCTCAGAGAACCAAAGGTTCATAAAAGTGCAAAGCACTATTAATTTAAGAACCTTTTAGGTTCAAGAACCGATGGTTCATAAAATAAGTGCAATGCACTATTTGATTTAGATCTAAGAAAAAAAACAAGTTTTTTCTTATTTTTCTTATCTCAGAGAACCAAAGGTTCATGAAAGTGCAAAGCACTATTAATTTAAGAACCTTTTAGGTTCAAGAACCGATGGTTCATAAAACAAGTGCAAGGCACTATTTTATTTATTTATTTATTTATTGTTGAAGATCCATGATCTTGTTCATAAGAGAATTTTCTGTTCTTTTAAAGGTTTTTACCTTTTTTTTTATTCTTCAAGAGTTCTCAAGAGTTCTCTTCTCTTTTTTTTTAGCAAGATGTCCCTCCTTTTGAAATGAGGTCTAGGGTCCTTTTTATAGTGCCCATAAATTAGTTAAAGTTTGTTAAAGAGATCATTCTCTGAGTGATTTGGGGAATTTTCCCCACCGTTGGATCTTTAATCCGAAGGGCTCTGTTTTACAGAAGAAATCTTCTTGTTTTAACAAAAACAGAAAAGATTTCCTTAAATCTTCATTCTGTTTTTTGCGCAACTCCCCAGCGCGTGACACGTGTCGTGCAGCGCTTGCGCAACTGCGCAGACACGTGTCGCGCAACAAATTTTTTTTTATTTTTTATTTTTTACTGCGCAGTTGCTTTGCGCATTTTATTATTTTTTTTTTTATAAATTTGCTCTGATGGAGTACGCCACCTTGGGCGTTGCGCTCCTTGCGCTACTGTGTCTGATTTTGACATGTGGCGCTCTGCGTGCAGCGCAGAGGATCCGAAACGTTATTTCATTTATTTTAACTTTTATTTTCACTTTAATTTTCAAGACAGAGCTTTGCTCTGATTGGAGAAAAACAGAAGCATTGCTTTTTTTCCCACCTTGGAATTTGAACAGAGCTTCGCTCTGATTGGGGTAAACAAGGGTGTTACAAAATCCGTACAAATAATTTTATGATTTGGGTCAAGCATTTGCTTGAATAGGTCCACGTTGGTAGCTTGGTTTGCCAACAGGATTGAACTTAGGACGCATTTATCATATTTATAGGTTCCATCCGTTCACGGGATATTTGGGTTTGATCTAATGATCGTTAGTCATATTTGAGACTAAAATCAACTTAGAAACAGATGCGTATCGCCGTGTTTGGGGCGAATATTAGTTTAAGGACATTTTGGTTCAACATTCCCATTTTAGGACGAAAATTAGTTTAAGAACATTTCGGTCCATTATCGCCATGTTTGGGGCAAATATTAGTTTAAAGACATTTCGGTCCAACATTTCCATGTTTGAGACAAAGAAAGAGAAGTTGTTGGTTGTTGGGACCCGCCACCTCTCTGAAGACGTTGAGAAATTACGACGACATATATCATAGGTGTGGAAAGATGTACCTTTGTACCAAATCCCATATTTGAGGGGAAAGATCATGATGGATCATTCAAGAATCATTAGTCTTCTTTGAGACTAAAATTAACTTAAAAGATCATGGTGGATCAGTTTGGATATCACGAATATAAGCTTAGCCAATTTGGGCTAAGATTGGGTTTTTATAACACCCAGCAGTGCTAGGCACTCAGTTGTATATAGCGTTCACGTGTATATCACGTGAGGTGCTATAATAGTGCTAAGCACTAATTTTTCGCAGTGCTAGACACTCAGTTGTATATAGCGTTCACGTGTATATCACGTGAGGCACTATAATAGTGCTAAACACTAATTTTTCTCTGGCACTCATGTGTGTTTCACGTGAGGCGCTGAGCATCTAGCGCTCACGTGTGTTTCATATGAGGCACTCAGCTTTGGCTTCTTTTGAGCGCTCACGTGTGTTTCACGTGAGCCACTAAGTTTTGGACGCTAGCCCAGTAGGGAAGCACGAACGTCTCTTGCTGCTAGTGGGTCCAGGGAAGTCCAATAACAGGACTTCCTAGCTTCACGTGAGGCGCTAAGTTCTTTAGAGATTTAATCTCTGTTGATATTTTTAGAGAACTTCAATCTATGTTACTGGTATTTTGACCATTAATGATCACTAAGATCATTATTTTCTGGATCTTGGATCAAGTTCTTTAAGAACTAAGTTCTTGATTTGAATGAACTATGTTCCTGGAGTATTATGAACTCCATCTTTTTCATATTCTTGTATCCATGTTCTCCCCTGAATATTTGATTCTTAAGAATAAGATCTTCCCAATGAGAATTAAATTCTCAACTTATGGGAGACTTGTCTTGTGGATCTCAGATCCCGGGAAAGAACTAAGTTCTTTGAGTAGGGTTAAACCCTTAGATATGTTATGTAAAAGAGATGTTTTGATCTCGATATTTTTTTTACCTAGGGTTTTGAGAAGGAAGATCTTCTTCGAAGAGAATTAAATTTTCTGTTTTTTGTGGAACCTTTTGGAGAGCTTTCTGTATTTTTACAGAAACTTATAGGGTTTTTTTTTGTATCTCCTATTTATAGGAGGAGAGAAAAATCAATCTGTTGGATAAAATCTCTCATTGAAAGATCATGATTGATTTAGAATCAATCAAAATAATCTTAAAGATCAACCGGTGAATTTTATTCACCGTTGGATTTTAATCCAAGGGCTCTCTGTTTTAAGAAAATATTTTTCTAATATAGAATTTAATTCTATCAGATGTTCAGATGGTGATTTATAATTACCATTGGATTTTTTATCCAAGAGTTCCCTGTTTAACAGAGAAGATCTTTTTTATTTTAGAAAGATTAGGAAAATATTTCCCACATAGAATTTAATTTTATCAGATGGTTTAATTGGTGATTTTATCACCATTGGATTTTAAATCCAAAATTCTCTGTTAGAGAAAGATCTTTCCATATTACAAAGATTAGTGAAGAAATTTTTCAAACAGAATTTAATTCTATCATATGAGAGCATTTTAAATTGGGGCGCTCACGTGTGTTGTACGTAAGTGCTGCCATATACATATATGGCACCGGCGCTCACGTGTTTTGCATGTGAGCGCTGCCAAAAGAATACGACAAGGGAACTCACGTGTTTAACACGTGCATGCTCGCGTGGGGGCTATCATAGGATTTAATCCTATTTGAAGCCGGTACTCACATGCTTTGTTGGTAAATGCTCACGTGTTTAACACGTGGACGCTGCTATAAGATTTAATCCTAATTGCCGTAGGTACTCGCGTGCTTCGCATGTTAATGCTCATATGCTTTACACGTAAGGCACTGCCCTCTATTTTTATAAAAGGAACAACAAGTTTTTGCCAAAAATTTTGGCGGGAACACATCTAGTCACGTACAAATATAGCGCCGGTGCAGACATCTCATTCACGCACCCGCCCCGTGGTCGGTACGGACACCTCGTGTCACGTACACGCACGGTGACTAGTATGGACTCCAAGCCTCGTACGCGCATCCAATATGAATCGTATATACATCATCCTACCATAACGTCGATCATACGACACGTGTTTATCACAGAAAACTGCATTTAATATCGCTCGTTCATTATCTATTTTTTGTATATATCGGTACTATTAACCAGTATCTGCTCTGTAATACAGATTACAGGTATTCATGACAAAATACTAGAAATACACTCAAAATCACGGATATAACGTTTGTGAGCCGACACTGCAACCGAAACTGGAAACCGACCGATATTTCAAGAGTTTCTTTTTGCAATATGCATGTGTACACACTTTTTATCTAAATGGTCCAACACATACAAGTGTGTACACTAGCTTATTGGTACATGGACCTAGAGGGGGGCTGCCTTGGAGCAAGTGGGCACACAAGAAGTGATGTGTGTTTAATGCAAAAAGATATGATGTGATTTAAAAAGCATCAAGTCCCTCCAAGCTACCGAGTACAACCCATGCCTCTATAGACAAATCAAGCAGCACCAGTGGACTTGTCGAGAGAACACAAGACCACCACATCAAAACGAGCCAACTTTCTCGATTTTGGGCCGGCCACACCCCACTAAATTCCGAGCTCGCCGGCCCCCCTTGTCCCTTTGAGCCCCATTTTTCCACTGTCAATACCTTGCAGTCACATCAACTTATTTTTATTGCTTATTTAATCTTCTTTTGTGCCTATAAAAGCAGACAAGTGAGCAAGGGAGAGGAGGTCTATGTTTGTTCAAGACATCATACACTTTTTGTTTCTCTTTTCTTTTGTTCTTGTACATAGCTTAGTTTCCCTTGACTCCTTACCTTCTCTTGATCTTGCAACCTCTTCATTGAGCTTGCAACTTTAAGATTTGGTTATTGAACTCAAGATTGTATCACTTGGACATAATAAAGCTTTCATTTGCACTTGGGTTCTTAGTATCTATCTCTTTTACTTACTTGCTTTACTTACTTGCATTTCCTTTTTTGCTTTACTTACTTGCTCTTTTAATTCCATGCCATTTACTTACTTGCTTGTTGCTTTTTTCTTTTCTTTTCTCTTTTCATTTGTTCTTTCTCTTTGTGGTTTTGATGTTTGTGAATAATGGTGATTGTTAGGAAATAGAACGGTATTATAAATTAAGGTTTTCTTTTCTCATTTCATTTGCCCGATATTTTCCTTTGAACTCCGCCCAAACCTTACTCAAGCGCTCCGTTAGGTACCCTACCATACCAAGGTATCGGTGATTCTTAACCGCGACCGGTTGCATTCGGTTTCGCCGGAGGCGAAAGCCAAGCGACAAGAACGGACGGATAAGGGTCAATAAGCCGGATTTCATAAATACCATGCTTAAGTACCCTAATCTATATTGTTGCCGATTGCTCTAGCTTTATTGGTCAAGCTTGGCACAAAGGATTGAGTACGGATCCACTAGCTTACACTAACCTATCTTTTCATAACAAGATTATAATTGTGTATATATACACATAGGGTAGATACGAACCATTCCTCCCATCCGCATTAACTCATGAAAACAAAAACGTAAAATGCTCCGTCTCCCTGCGGAGGACACGTACTCATCGCGGCTAGCTGTAAAACGATACCGTACTGATTGCGGTTAACTTTAGAACATTAAAACTCGACACGCCAACCACGTGCCAATCAACACGTAAGCAAGGCAAGTTCTATGTGATATAGCAGTATTGATGATGTGTAGTGTACATGTGAGTCTATGATCGTGCAACATGTCAATCATTAGTATTTGTGTTGGTGTTCTACCAAATGTACCTACAATACGCCTACTAAGCGATACTAACGTAATTATATTATATATCGAACATGTCTAACGTACATGGCATGAATTCTAAGTAATTTCAATGATATAATAAAAGATATGTTTCACAGGAGGTGCTATACGCCATCCACCCGATTCCCCACTCGTAGATATAATCTACTTACAGTTTTCAATCGAGCTAGTCGTATCTTTCGACCGTCTTTCCCCCTGTCGCCGTCTCGAAGGTCTCCGCAATCACACCTAGCAGTAAAATAACCACACAAACACATATAAAAATCTGAATTGGTATCGATGTAGCGAATGAACGTCCATAGGTTAGAACCAGGGACCAACGTGAGCCATCCGTGTGCTAACTACCAAGAATTACCTCCGGATTCGCTGTTCCAGTACAAAAGAACACATCAAGAATTCAAGATACGGATTATCAAGTTTGAAAACCTTAAAAATCGTCAAAAAGTTAAGTAAAACACCTTCAGATTTTGACTCGAGCAATCTAGGACAATTTAGCATATAAAAGGGCATATATATCATATATAAGATCTACTAGCCAAACCCCGACACCTAGATCAAAAATTGGACCGTAAAAAAAAAAATTTGTTTTCCCGCAATTTGCGGCCCGAGCAAGGACTTAGGATCTCGTGCTTCTTCTGGGTTCTCCTCGTAGTCTAAATAGGTCGAATCTATACGCAAAATATTTTTAGAGATCCCAAACTACACAGATCTTGTTTGAACACTAAAATCATAGTTTTTTAAAAAAAAATCTTAGCTAAAATTTGAACTCTAAACACATGCAAAACTTTATAAAATAAGGATTCTTACCTATATAAAGAGATGAAAGAGAAGATTCAAGCTTGTAGGGAGCACTTGAAGAGCTGATGGGGGCTTCCACTTGATCCATCTTGAGTTTGTAGTAGGTTAGGATGAGTTTGGAGTTTGGATTATGCAAAGAGTTTGTGTTTTGTGAGAGTGAGAGTGTGAGTGTGAGGGAGAGGATAGGGGTAGCCATGGAAATGACAGTGAGAGGAGTTGCAGAGAAAGAGAGGGAAATAGGAGAGGAAAAGGAAAAGGAGCAAGAGAGAATGGGGAGGTATGGGTGCCATACCTTCATGTCCCCATCCTCACCAAAACAAAAGAAATACCCATATTAATATTGGACCATGCAATAACACAAATATATAGGTAGCCATGCTGAGAACAAGGGAAACCCCAAATCATGTTAGAATGCTAAGTGACACAATAACACAAATGAAGTCTTTGCCATGCCTAAACTAAATTCTTAATCATAAAATGAAAATATTAGTTTTATCATGATAAAATTATGATAATCCAATTCAATAATTAGTATTATTCTAATAAAACATATTATTTTATTATTTAAATTCTAAAATAATATTTACCATTTTCTGAAATATTACATAGTCGAAACCTACGATCGTTTTTCCTCGTCTCGACGCCTCCACCGCCTCCAATAATGCTCTTTCAAACGTATGGACACACACGTCAATAAAATTATCGTATTGGTAAAATATAGCGAGAAAAATACAATGCTCGAATGCATATTGTTTGAAAATACTAGCTTAGAAAACGGCAGTTTTTGGGCTCGCTTTGAAAAATCGCCAAAAATCGTAAACACAATATTTAGACTCAATATAAAATTCTACATATAGATAAAAGAGTTAAGTTTGATATCCCAAAATATATTTTCCAGTTTCTAAATATAGAACATGAAATAAAATGCAAAGTTAAAACATATTTCTGGACAATCTACAGAAACCAGAAAACAATTTTCACTAAAAAATTGATATCTCTAGAATTTGTAAAGAAAATAAAGAAAGTGAAAATTTTAGAGATATTTACACAAAATTATCTATAACCATTTTCAGATTTTCCAAATTGTAAATATAAAAATTAAGAAAATTGTTACAATTTAAATGAAAACAGCCACAGGAAATGAAGGAAGCCCTTTCTTTAAAAATTCGTGTACATTTTACTGTAAAACTTTACCAAATTTTTTTAACTAAACTATAAGCCAATTATCTACAATTTTGTAGTTTTAAAGTTTAGCTAATTATCAACAGAAAGTCATCAAAAAAATTCGAAATCTCTAACATGTTACTGATTTTTAGCCATTAAAGAGAACAAATAAAATTACTAAAGCTCTTGAAATTAACTCATGAATATTTATCATAATTTTATAAATTATTCACATAAAAACCTATCATTTCATGAGTACAACTATAAGTAAATTAAAAAATGGGATTTTTACCAATATGTGTGAAGAAAAGAGAAGATCCAAGCTTGTGATGAAGTATCCATAGAGTTTGAGAGGTTGAGGATGGCACCGCTTAAAATCTTGAAGTCTCTAGTGAAGAAATTTTGCAAGATCCATGGAGTTTTGTGAAAAGGAGCTAGGGTTTTGGAAAAGAGTTGAGATGAAGATATTTTCTATGGAGGTATTTTTGTGAAAAGAGTGTTACGAGAGAGAAAGAGAGAGAAACTAACCATAATATTTTAGGTGTTATGTTAAGATAGATGTGGGAATATCCTAGTTAACATATTCCCTCTCTTTCACAAAATACACCATATATTTATCATCAGAAAATTCCCATATTATTTTCATAACAAAATACTTATCATTTTAAAAAATATCTTATTTTTACATTTCCCCTAAAATAAATATACATGCGGATATCAATCTACGAAAACCCAAAAAATCCATACTCGGTACTATTTTTGTAAAAACCCGTAATATCCATATTTAAATTATAAAATAATATTTATAATTTTCAAAATGTTACAGCTCGTTAAGATCCATTGGAGATTCAGCAGCAGTTCGAAAAGTTAATGTGAGACGTGGCTGGTTTATGAACTAATGGGAATGAGTAGGCAGTCAGGGATTTTAGAGAGATAGTGATGGTTAATTTGATTCTTTATTTTTCTTTTAATTTCTATTGTTTTTTTTTTTCTTTTTTCTTTCTTTTTTTGCATACAACAAATGTGATGGCCTCTGTAGAAGACTTGCAACTTGCAGTATATTTTGATGGGTTGTCGGTTCTTCAGACCTTGCTTACAACAAATATTTATTTTTTACCAAAGAAAGAAGCTGCTTTTAAATTGTAAAATGATAAATTTTGACCTTCAATAATCTATTTATCTGAAAAAAACAGATGAGACCCGAATGGTGACTCAAAAGAATGGCGAATTAACAATTATTTATAGATGTAATCTGTTCAAGTCCTCAATGAAGTATCTTGTTGTTATAACTATTTTATTTTATTTTATTTTATTTTATGGCTTATTGTATTTTCTTAACCATTATGCATATGCATATCAAGGTAATAAATAAATAAGCGTCACAACAAAATTTGTTGTTGATCATCAACAGCTAATGAGTTACAGGTTTCGATGCGTATATTATGTAGTATCCACATCGTAAAGGAACATAAGCGTAAGACTCATTAAGCTAAAATCAAAAGATATTAAATTATCTATCAACCAAAAGGTGATTTTGTAGTTTCATATATTCACTACTTAGAAAAATATTTCTCTCTCCTTACCAAATTTAATTTATATCATCAAATAGTACCATCTAAGTGGAGTTGTCCCATTAAAGTGGCCAATTTGTAAGAATATTGATTCTTTTTTAAACCAAGCCAGCAAAAAAAGTTGAACGTTATATTTTAGGACATGTCCAACAATTTCTTTAAGTGGAGATGGGTATATTGTTTCATAATTTGAGTTCATACCCAATTATTGCATAATTTTCCAAGGAAATAGTCATCTGTGAAGCACCCACAACATGCTGCAAATAGATAAGTACATATATAGAAAATCCTCTTTGAATTTATTCTCTACCAAATAACCCTTAAACATTAACTTTACACTGTTTAACTCCATTGATGTTCACTACCTTTTTTGGACAGTTCCTCGTAGACCCTCTGCCACTATAAAAGGCTAGTCATGTTACTTCAAATACCACGATAAGGAAAAATATGTCCCGTCCATATAATGATATTGAATAGTGGTATAATCACTAGTAAAATAGGGGGTTGCCCCTACGGATATTGGAATCCGTAGGGGCAGATTTAACTTGGCCCTACGGATTAATCCGTAGGGCTAAAAGGTTGCCCCTACGGGCACAGACGTCCAAGAATAAAAATATTAATTCTTAATTTGGTGTTTGCCCCTACGGAGCCGCAAACAAAGGACCTACGGGTATATCCGTAGGGGCAAGTAAATATCTATTTAACAAAACCCCAGATCGATCGCCTACGCTCACTTTCTCTCTCTCTCTCAATCGCGCGCGAGAAAAAACCCCAAATCGCCTCCGTCGTCGCCACCGTCGCCTCCGTCGTCGCCACCGCCGGTTTCGTCGCCACCGTCGTCGCCAGCGCCTGTTTCGTCTCCACCGTCGTCGCCACCGCCGGTTTCGTCGCCAAATCGCCACCGTCGTCGTTCCAGCCCACCAGCAGCCGTTCAGGTATAAATCTCGAGGTAAATTAAAGCATTTTTGGATTATTTTGGGCTTAGGGTTCATGGCTGGGTCTGGGTTGCGCGCGCGAGAGTTGGGGTTGGGCAGGGGTCGCGGTGGCGGTCGGGGTCGGGATAGGGTTAGGGTTGGGGTTCGGCTGCTGCTGGGGTGGGGCTGGGGTTAGGGTTACGGTGGGGCTGGGGTTAGGGTTACGGTGGGGCTGGTTGAATGGCTCTTCTGATTAGTTGACAAATACAATGTTAATCATAATTTACTCGACACAGATAGTAGAAAATCAGAAAAAGATCAAGAAAAAAATAATCGATTTTGATTTTAACATGCAGGGTGTTGATGCAAGATGTAATATCTAGTAGCAGATGCTAGGTATATAGACTAAAGAATAGTTGTAAATGAACCGCTAGCAAGAAAATCCTATAATTATACGTACACATCGCTTGACTCATGAAGCCTGAAGCTCTTTCTTTTGAGGGATAAAACTAGTTATATTCCTGCATTGCCTAGAAATAGTAGTGAGTTGGTTAAAACTTTTCAAACACAACCCCCACCCCCCAAAAAAAAGAAAGAAAGAAAGGACAAGGAAAAAAAAAGAATAGCAACAAGCAATACAAGCTAGCAACCGTAAATAACTGCTGAGATTATGTCTACCTTGGCAATTTGAACAATGATGGTCTTGTCTGGATTGTTAAGATCCACTTTATGGGGGTGAGGAACACATTTTGCAACTGTATTTATGATTTTCATTCTTTCAAGTGTTGAAATAAAAATCAACACTTGACAATCAATCCAAGATGCTCAATAACTTGCTTCAAAACCATAATCTAATCTTGATGATGCTCAATATTAGCGATTTCCATGATCACGACACGTGGCAGATGACGTGTCTCATAACGCTTTATGATAGCAGTATCCTATATTTGTAGTTTTAATTGTTGATTGTTATAGATGTATACCATTGCAATAATAGTTTTTGGTTGATGAATGCTATTGCAATGTAGGATGATCAGTTCTATCAATCTTGATCTCAATGGTTTAAAATCATGTTACACATACAACACGAATGCACATCAAACGCATAATTAGAGAGCGACTCGAGATATTCAGGTTAAAACCAATATATGATACTCGATGATAATATGAAACCTTCATATTCTCATCGATACCCATATATGAAAATAAAAGCGCCACTTAGTCCCCGTCTATCGGTTAACATACGTGCGATGCTCGTCGTGACCTAGAACTATACGAAGGTTGTTAAATATCGGACAGTATAGCTCGATACTAACAACCGTCGTATAGTCTACGCGACGAGAAAATTCAATCGTATGGTAACCCATAGATTTGTCCCGTGTGGACAAGTTAAGAATGTATAAAGCAAACGCCTTCATTCACTTGTGTTTTCATCCGTTTCGAGATATTTCGTCGGTATCTTTCCGCTGGTTCTCCGTGTACAAAGATAGATTAGATGTTCATTTCAACGTTGTTTCACAGCTTTGAAATGATTATCTATTCTATTACAGTGTACTCGGAGAACAGCGGGGAGGTGCTGCCGAAATTTACTCGAAACGGTTGAAAGCACAAGTGATGGGCGTTCGCTCTATACATTCTTAATGGGATAGAAGCCTACCCCCGACAGCCGGAACACATATATACAAACGCATAATCAGAAAGCGATTCGAGATGTTCGGGTTAAAACCAATATATGATAATATGAAACCTTCATATTCCCATCGATACCCATATATGAAACTAAAAGCGCCACTTAGTCCCCGTCTATCGGTCAACATAACGTGCGATAATTTATTCTTTTCAACGACAAACGCACACACAAAGCATATACACGGATTTTCTCCTTTGTCAGTAACTATCCCGTTCTTATATTTCTCAATATAGTCAGCATAACCTACAATTTATATGTTATTCAGTCTAACATGGCCCATGAGTACGTCAGAGTTAAGGACTGGATGTATGTGGATTGGAAACAACGTATGCAACCTAAGTTTGTCGCAGGAGTTGCTGCTTTCCTTGAATTTGCACGAGCACATAATAAGATCATAATAGAGAAGATTCTCTGTCCGTGCGATAGATGTGACAATAAGTACTGGCAGAGCTTCATATTGTAAAACATGGGTTTACTAGACTTTATTCAACTTGGAAATATCACGGGGAAGGAGAAGAATGCAGTACTGCGGTAGGAGAAGAATGAGAACACGATAATGCGGCAGGAGAAGAAGAAGAATTCGGTAATACGGCAGGATACGGAAATTTATTTCCATCAGAAGAAATGGAGGATATGGTAGAGGCTGCCCTAGGTGAATCTATTCATACCGAAGATGACATTCCTTCCGGTCAAGGACCGCGTGCGGATAAATATGAAAATTTCATGAATGATGCTAGGAAACCAATTTATGAGAATGCGAAGTATTCCACCCTCTCATGGTTCGTCCAACTTTTCCAAATTAAGTGCCTAAATTGCATATTACAAAGGATTTGGTGTCCTTGGATACAAATTCGAAGTTAAGGACATAGAAACATCTAGAACCACTCAGAATAGTGGGATTGCGACGGTAGGATCGGACGGTGTGATTTACTATGGGTACTTAAATTGTATACTCGGCATCCACTATCCCGGACGATCAGAACCCTTTTATATATTCCACTGTACTTGGTACGATCCGCGAACCGATACAGACAGGTGGAGAAGCAGTCTTGGGACTTGGAAAGATGAATATGGATTGACCAGTGTGAACACACTTCGATTTTACGGTCAGGACGATCCGTTTATCTTTCCGAACCAAGCGTTCCAAGTATACTACTCACAGTGTTTGAAGCATCCGGGGTGGAGTGTTGTATGCCGATGGAAACCTAGAGATGTCTACGATGTCCCAGAATACGAGGACAGCGATGAGGACGAAGAAGAGAGAAGGCTTAAAGTGCTTCGACCGTCTGTTTCGAAGGACGGGTTGTCTTCGACCGATCATGAAGTTACGTGGGTTAGAAATGACATCGACGATGAAATCCAAGTAGATATGTATGATACGCCCACGAAACGAAAAAGGTTATCAGTAATGTTATATTATTACTTCACATTTTACGCTCTAAATCATAAATAGTCAATACTTTTAATGATTGTCTAATGCGTCCACGAACCGTTTATCTAGATTTGATGACGATGTCGGGAGCAGCGAGGGGCGGCAGGAGCTCCAGCCGTGGCAGAGGCAGAGGCAGAGCGGTTCTGCCGCCCGGAGAGCTCCGTAGGGAGGTTCAGAGGGCCGGTCTTGCACCCAGATCGGAGACCCCTTCGGATGCCTCCTTCCGTGTGGATTTTGCCACACCTCCAGGTATACTGCACGCATATCCATTTTCAATGTAATATTACAGATATTCATGCATGTTTATGTCAAAATTACTTATATTGTCAATGTTTGATTGTCTAGTTGTTGGTCCTACGTCCACATCTGGGACAGAGGCCACCCCCGCTCCTCCAGGTATGTTTATATATCATATAGTGTATGTATATTGATTTAGAATGCTATATCATAAATATACATATTCCTTTTGCTCTTACTTAGCAATTTTTATTATTTTCTAGCTGTAGGTGGTGACACCACCGCACCTGCGGGTATGTTTATATGTCCTATAGTGCATGCATATTGATTTAGAACGTTATATTATTGATCTACACATTCTTTTTGCAATTACTTATATAATCTATTTTTAATTGTCTAATTATAGGTGGTGCGTCCACACCTTCCACAAGGGCCACTCCTGCCGCTTACATACCCTCCGCATCGTCTGCAGGTTAGTATGAATAAATTTAAAATATTTATTTATTTTACATATGCTCTATAGAATAAATATAAACTTCATGGAGATTTAGCGTCGATATTTATTTTATAGTTGGAGGGGATGCGTCCGGGTCCGGGACCCCGGTTGTTCCTCACCGGAGGAATTATCGTCCCGCTCGTGCTGCTGCTCGGGCCCAGGCTCGTGCGCTATTCACCGGAGGTATATGTCACACTTGAATTTTTGTTTAACCTTGATTTCTTAATACAACTTTGTCTTATTATTGATTGTCTTGATATTTCGTGCAGACGTAGGGCCTCTCCATCCCCAGAGGGGGACTCGAGGCCCGAATCAGTCCCATAGGCTGAGGGGGAGGCAGCATTCCCCCTATTTTTTATCCTTGACTATCGCTATACCGGTCCTCATGCCGAGAGGTTCGGCCGGTATTTGGGGGACGAGAGCCGGATCGTGAAGAACTATCCACTTCACGTTGAGTGGGGCGAGCAGCACCAGCGCTCATTCGCCCTCTTCTTTGATCAGGCTCGGGTATGTATTAATATATATTTTCATTTGATCTATCAAATATATTTATTATTAACACTTGCAATCTAATAACAATGTTTTTTTTTTTTGTATTTTCAGTTGGATTACGATTTTCAGCCTGTAGCCGACCCTGATCACCCGGGGAGGGTGCTCGACCTTCATGCTCTGTACAATGGCCTGATGAAGAACATGCAGGCCAAGGTCCGATACAACAGGAATGAGCTGAAGGCCGACTGCTACTCCCTGTGGATAGCGACCCCCGAGGCAAAGAGAGCGACCCTCCTATCTACTCCGGCGTTTGCGAGAGTCGACGTAGAGACATGGCCTCTATTGTGCGCTTATTTCGACTCCGAACGCAAACAAGTATGTATTTTAAATTTAATTCATTATTTATGATATAATTTATTTCTTTGTGTTTCTTAATTAGAAAACTAAATGTTAATGCGTTGTGCAGAAACAAGCCGCTCAGAATACGGAGAACAGGAAGTCGGCGAAGAGGGGTCGCCCCACTTACACAGGTGGCTCGAGGAACATTACTCGAGCCATAGAGTTATCGGTAAATTAAGAGTTATTCTCTAATATTCTGCAATATTAAGAGTTATTCTCTAATATTTCTAATATTAAGAGTTACTTTCTAATATTGCAGACATCTCGGACCGTGGCGTCAGGTGGTACACCGAGCGTGCTGTCCGCATATCTTGCCGTCCACGGCACCTCGACAGATCCCGCCACGGGCGAGCTTCGATGTCCCGACGTCGCTACCCAGGAGTACTGCGTAAGTGTTAATATTTTTTCTACCCAAATTTGAAATTTTAGTTTTGGAAGGTTCAAGTTTAAATTTTATACTTATACTTTACTGCTTAATGTGGGTGTAGGAGCGGGTGGTTGAGCAGGCCCAGGCCTCGGGGATCGATTTTACCGGACAGAACGATCCGAGGCTGCTGACCCCAGTTCTGGACGCCGCACACGGAGGGCACCACGGAGGTTGGGAGAGAGGCCGGGGATTGGGCCCTAGCAGGGCCCATATGAGGTTGGACTCCACCCCGGCGGTTACTTCCTCCGTCTCCAGTGACCGGCATGTCCATCAGGAACTGGATAGCTTGAGGGCCACCGTTTAGGAGTTGAAGGAGATGCTGGTATGTATACTACTTTATAGTAAAATATCATTTCATATTATATACATATCAACATATCCATAATTAGTGCGTAGCTTGAGCTTATTTGGTTTTAGACTTAAGTTTGATTAATCATACATACATATGTAATTAAAATAAACAACGCTTTTCCAAACTAGATATCCAAACAGGGTTTCGAAATAACTTAATAATGAAACGAATTCGAATAATACACAGTTCTTACACGCTTCTTACACACGTTATGTCCAGACGCGACAGGGTAGATCGGCCGAGCCTCCACATGCATCTCCTTCGGCTGCGGCTCCGCAAGCCACTACATCGGCTGCGGTTCCGCAGACAGCTCCTGTAGCTCCACCGCCCACTCAGACTCCCGCAACCGCGGATCCGCAAGCGACTACCTCGACGGCGGCTGCGCAGACCACATCGCCAGCTCCACATGCCGCTCAGACTCCCTTATATATAGCATTGCAGAGTGTATTGACCGAGGAGCAGGCGCGCGTTATTCTAACGTTATTCAGAGGTGGAGCTGGACCGAACTAGGGTAGCTTTTTGGTTCTTATTTTTTGAAACATGTATTTATATCACATTGTACTACATTTTGAAACGATATTGATATTGGTTTGTATTTATATCATATTCAGTTTTTGGGTTTCTTTTGTATATTATATATATGCGTGAGATGTGATTATAAATACTGCAATATATGATTTGATTGATGTATATAGTATTGTGCACAGGGCGGGAAAAAATCTAGCAGCCCATTTTTAAAAAAAAAATACAGACAATATATACCTACGGATTAAGCCGTAGGTATATATGTTGCCCCTACGGGCATATCCGTAGGGGGAAACTATCAGGAAACCTGATATTTTCCCACCTGATATCAGTGCAGGGTGTTGGGAGTGCCCCTACGGATATGTCCGTAGGGGCCACCGTTTATCCCCTACGAATTTATCCGTAGGGGCAAAATATCAGGTTTCCTGATATTTTCCCCCCTGATCTCAGTGCAGGATGTTGGGAGTGCCCCTACGGACTTATCCGTAGGGGCCACTTTCTATCCCCTACGGATACCTCCGTAGGGGTAGAACACGGACCTACGGATTTATCCGTAGGTATATACAATATATTCAAAAAAAAAAATACATATATGATTTGATTACCCCTACGGAGTACTCCGTAGGGGCTATAACACCTACAGATATATCCGTAGGGGTACGAATTTGCCAGTAGGGGCAAGTTCAGGGCCTCAACTTGCACCTGCGGCCTTTGCACCTCCGGGATCTTTTTTCGTCCCTACGTACATATCCGTAGGGGCGGTGGGTTGCCCCTACCGATAAATCCGTAGGGGCAACCCTTATTTGTAGTAGTGAATATCTGTGCGGTTTCTATGACTAATGCTTTAACAAATAAAACTCATGAAAAAGGAATTTTGCAAATTTTCTTGCAATCTCTTTCTTTCATATCAACTAATTTTTTTCTCTTTACAAAATACTCATATTCACGTAATTTTCTAGAATTCATTACTCCCAAGGCTTTTTAATTTGTATTGACTAGAATAGGTCACTCAACCAAGTAGGGCATAACTCTCACCTACCACCCAACTCAGAAACTCTGCTCTAGGTTTCTTCATTTGCCTGAACTTAGACAAGTTAACCCAAGTTGTCCCAACCTGCACATGCGTGTGATGTATAAATCTGGGTAAAACTATAGTTTTAATTGAGAAAGAGAATTATTCTTTTCATTCCTTTAATAATGATGAGTTATCAGTAACTTTCCTACCGTTTCATTTGAATTCCCATTTCCTAAGTTTTCTGTAACTACTCATACTGCTCGAGAATGTCCCAACCACCTCTTGCTAGCACTCCAAATTACTTGACTCCATCCCCTTGTTTGTAACGAATCATATGATGCCGCAGATATTTTAGTTGTTTAGGCTGTAGGAGCATAATGGAGGGTCCTAATTCTTTGATTTCATACACTGGAGTAACACCAATGTACTTATAACCAGACGTTAAGTGATAATGATTTGAAATATAGTCTTTGTGCTTGTTTGCAAATTCGTAGGTGTTATTGGATTTTTAGACTATATACTAGGCTGGAAATTCTAGTTGTGAGTTATTGGATTTTTAGACTATATACTAGGCTGGAAATTCTAGTTGTTGTGAGTACAAAAACAATCCATTTATCCCCAAAAAATAAAATTGGCATGAGCATATTAGATCTTGACGTAGGTGTCAATTTTATATTTGATTTGGATTTTAAGAATTTTTCAAGTCTAGGACATCTTTTAGAGAATTTAAATTAATGGAAATTAGGGTATTTTGAGAATTTTGTATTTATGGAATTGGAGAATTTAGAGGATCTAAGAAGTTGTGGAATTTGGTATATTTGAGGAATTTTCTAAAACAAAATTGAGATATTTGGACAATTTGGAAATTTTATGGAGTTTGGAGATATATAGGGAATTTGAAAGAATTTGGTGGAATATTTTGAAAATTTGAAGATTTTGACGTAGGTGTCAAATTTTGATTTGATTTGGATATTGGGAATTATTTGTACGATTATGATATTTTCGACAACTTGGAAAATTAATAGAAATAAATATGTTTTAAGAATTTGGTATTTATATAATTGGAGAATTTAAGAATGTTATAGAGCTAGGAGATATTTAGATAATCTAAGAAGAATTTGTGGAATTTGAAATATTTAGAGAGTTTGTTGAATTTGTGGAAGTTAAGTTATTTGGACAATTTGAGAAATTTACGGGGCTTCGAGATATTTAGGGAATCTGAAAAAAATATGATGGAGTATTTTGAATATTTGAAGATTTTTGTAGAGTTGAAAGTGGTTTTGGGTGATTTGGTTCTAGTTTAACGACGTAGAGTTCGATATGATTTTGTTCTCGTTTAACGATGTACATATCGAATTTGGATTTGATTTTGATTTTGGGAATTTTTTTAAAGTTTAGAATATTATAGAGATTTTGGGAAATTAATGTAAATAAAGATGTTTTGAGAATTTTGAATATATGGAATTGAAGAATTTAGGAATTTTATGGTGTTTGAAGATATTTAAGGAATGTATAAATTTATGGAATTTGATATATCTGGAGAGTTTGTAGAATTTGTGGAATTTAAGATATATGGACAATTTAGGAATTATCTGAAGCTTGGAGATAATCAGGGAATTTGAAAGATTTTTGTGAAATATTTTAAAATTTTGAAGATTTTTGTAGAGTTTTAAGAGATTTTGGGTAAATTAGTTTCAATTTAACGAATTCGTCATTTATCAACTTATTAGTATGGAGTCCTTATCTTTTAGTTTCTTATATGTTTGTCAGTAGGCCTTCGATATAAAATCTTATCCTTGCAATCTAAGTTTGAAACCCTCAGCACAATAAAAAATTTCTACTCATCCATTCTTAGAATTTTAGGATTTTAGAGCCTTTTCTTAGAATTTTAGGATTTTAGAGGCTTCATAACTGATACCATTGGATGTTATGAAAATTGTTAGTTTGTGTCCGAATTCACCAACCTCACTCTGACGGTTTTGAATTAAAATTAATTCTTAGCACATTTCTTAATATTTTCAAGATTTTACTCTATAAAACATTTCTACACATTTATATTTAGAACTAAAGGATTTTAGACCCTTCAAAATTCTTGCCTTTGGATACTATCAAAATGCAGGTTTTGTATTTGAATTCACTATCTATAGCCATGTTATCAATGATTTCGTTCTGTTCAAATTTAGGTTTGATTTAGTTTCGGTTTAACAATTTAATGGTCAATTTGTTTGGTTCTGGTCCCTACGTCGGTGGATTTTGAATTTGATCTGGATTTTGAGAATTTTTTGTGAAAGTCTAGGATATCTTTTAGATAATTTAGGAAATTAATGAAAATAAAGATATTTTGAGAATTTGGAATTGATGGAATTGAAAATCTTTAGGGTGTTTGAGATATTTAGGGAATCTAAGAAATTGCGGAATTTAATATATTCGGAGAGTAGAATTTGATTAATTTGGAAAATTTACGGAGCTTGAAAATATGTAGGCAATTTTAAAGAATTTGGTGGAATATTTTGGAATGACGTAGGTGTCAATTTTGGATTTTGGGAATTTTTTTTGGAAGTCTTGGATATTTTCGACAATTTGGGAAATTAATGGAAATCAAGAAGTTTTAAGAATTTTGTATTTATGAAATTGGAGATTTTATAAATTTTATGGAGTTTGGAGATATTTACAAAATCTAAGAATTTGTGGAATTTGATGTGCTTTGTGAGTTTGTAGAATTTGTGTTATTTAAGATATTTGGACAATTTGGGAATTTTACATAGCTTGAAGTCACGTAGGGAATTTTAAAGAATTTGGTGGAATATTTTGAATATTCGTATATCTTTGTAGAGTTTTAAAAGGTTTTCGGAAATTTGGTTTCGGTTTAACGAGATAGAGTTCGTTTTGATTTGGTTTATGTTTAACAGAGTATATGTCGAAATTAGATTTTGGGAATCATTTTTGAAAGTTTAGAATATTTTAGAGAATTTGGGAAATTAATGTAAATAAGATTGAGAATTTGGAATTTATGGAATTGGGGAATTTTATAGAGTTTGGAGATATTTAGGGAATGTATAAATTGTGGAATTTGATTTATTTATTGAGTTTGTAGAATATGTGAAATTTGAGATATTTAGACAATTTAGTAATTATCCGAAGCTTGGAGATAAGGAATTTGAAAGAATTTGCTGAAATATTTTAAGAGTTTGATAATTTTTGTAGAGTTTTAAATGGTTTTGGATAATTTGGTTCTAGTATAACGAATTCATCATATATTGGGTAGGATGCTTAGCTATGAGCTTATTAGAATTTTAGGATTTTAGACCCTTCAAAATTCTTACTTTTGTATGGTATCAAAATTTCGGTTGTGTCCGAGTTCATCTATAGCTATCCTATAAATAATTTCATTTTTTTTTTAATTTAGGTTTGATTCAGTTCTTGTTTAACAATTTAGAGTTTGATTTGTATGGTTCTAGTCCATTTGTCGATGGATTTATAGGATTTGATTTGGATTTTGAGAATTTCTTATGAAAATTTAGGATATATTTAGATAATTTGGGAAATTAATGGAAATAATGATATTTTGAGAATTTGGAATTGAAAAATTTTATGGTGTTTTAGATATTTAGTGAATCTAAGAATTTGTAGAATTTGATATATTTAGAGAGTGGAATTTGAGATATTTGGATAATTTGGGAATTTACGAAACCTGGAGATATATAGGCAATTTGAAAGAATTTTGTGGAATATTGATATCTTAGATAATTTGGGAAATTAATGGAAATAAAGATATTTTGAGAATTTGAAATTTATGGAATTGGAGAATTTTATGGTGTTTGAGATATTTAGGGAATCTAAGAATTTGTGGTATTTGATATATTCAAGGAGTATATAGAATTTGATATATTCGAGGAGTGTAAAATTTGTGGAATTTGAGATATTTGATTAAAAAATTTGGATTACTTTTGAATGGCGTAGGTGTCGATTTTGGATTTTTTGTGGATGTCTAAGACATCTTAGACAATTTGGGAAATTAATTGAATAAAAGATGTTTTGGTAATTTTGATATTTTTGGAATTGGGGAAATTATAAATTTTATGGAGCCTCGAGATATTTTTGAAATTGAAGAATTTAGAAATTTTACGAAGTTTTGAGATATATAGGCAATTTGAAAGAATTTTGTGGAATATTTTGAAATGATGTAGGTGTCGATTTATGATTTTTTGTGGAAGTATTGGACATTTTTGACAATTTGGGGAATTAATTGAAACAAAGTTTTGAGAATTTTGATATTTTTGGAATTGGAGAACTGAGAAATTTTATGGAGGTTGGAGATATTTAGTGAGTCTAAGAATTTGCAGAATTTAATATATTTAGAGAGCGTAGAATTTGTGGAATTTATGATATTGGACCAATTTGAGAATTTTATGGAGTTTGGAGATATTTATGGAATTTGAAAGAATTTGGCGGAATATTTTGAATATTTGAAGATCTTTGTAGAGTTTTAAGTGGTTTTGGGAAATTTTGTTCTAGTTTAATGGGGTAGATTTCATTATGATTTGATTCCATTTTAATGATGTAGGTGTCGAATTTGGATTTGATTTGAAACTTGGGTTTTTTTCTTCAAAGTTTAGAATATTTTAGAGAATTTAGAAAATTAATGTAAATAAAGATGTTTTAAGAATTTGGAATTTATGGAATTGAAGAATTTAGGAATTTATAGAGTTTGGATATATTTAGGGAATATATAAATTTGTGGAATTTCATATATTTGGTGAGGTTGTAGAATTTGAGATATTTGGACAATTTAGGAATTTTATGGAGTTTTAAAATATTTAGGGAATTTGAAAGAATTTGTTGGAGTGTTTTAAGAATTTGATGATTTTTAAGAGATTTTGGGTAATTTGGTTGCAAATTAACGAATTCCTCATTTATCAACTTATGAGGGGTGGCTCTTATTTTTTTGTTTCTTTATGATATATTTGTCAACAAGCTTTCTATTTAATGTACCATCCCTGTGTATCTAAACATGAAAATATAAACTCTTAGCGCAATAAAGCATTTCTATTCATCTATCCTTAGAATTTTAGGTTTTTAGACCCTTTAAAATTGTATTTTATTTTGTGTCCGAATTGTTAGTTGTGTCCGAATTCCACAACTCCGTTTTGACGGCAAAATTAATTTACATAGCTTATTTCTTAACATTTTCTAGACTTTAGACTATAAAGAATTTCTACTCATTTATTTTTAGAACTTTAGGATTTAGACCCTCCAAAATTCTTACTTTTGTATGGTATTAAAATTCTGGTTTTGTGTATGAATTCACTACCTATAGCCATCCTATAAATAATTTCGTTCTCTTTGAATTTAGGTTTGATTTGGTTGCGGGTTAACCTAGAGATTGATTTGTTATATTCTAGCCTCTACATCGGTGAATTTTTGATTTGATTCCGATTTTAGGAATTTCTTGTGAAAGTCTTGGATATCTTAGATAATTTGAGAAATTAATGGAAATAAAGTTGTTTTGATAATTTGGGATTTATGGAATCGGAGAATTTTATGGTGTTTGAGGTATTTAGGGAATGTAAGTATTTGTGGAATTTGATATATTCAGAGTGTATAATTTGTGGAATTTGAGATATTTGGTCGGATTTTGTGGAATATTTTGGAATGACATAGGTGTCGATTTTTTATATTTTTGGAACTCTAGGACATTTTCGACATTTGGGAAATAAATATGTTTTGGGAATTTTGATCTTTTTTGAGTTGGGGAATTTGGAAATTTTATGGAGCTTGGAGATATCTAGTGAATCTTAGAATTTGGGAATTTTACGGAGTTTGGAGATATATAGGCAATTTGAAAGAATTTTGTGGAATATTTTGGAATGGCGTAGGTGTCGATTTTGGATTTTTTGTGCACGTCTAGGACATTTTCAATAATTTAGGAAATTAATTGAAATAAAGATATTTTGAGAATTTTGATATTTTTGGAATTGGAGAATTTAGAAATTTTATGGAGCTTGGAAATATTTAGTGAATCTAAGAAATGTATAATTTGATATATTTAGGGAGTTTGTATAATTTGTGGAATTTAAGGTATTTGAACAATATTGGAATTTTACGGACCTTGGAGATATTTAGTGAATTTGAATGCATTTGGTGGAATATTTTGAAGATTTGAAGATCTTTGCCAGTTTAACGAGGTAGAGTTCATTTTGATTTAATTACAGTTTAATAATGTAGATGTCGTATTTGGATTTGATTTAGATATTGGGAATTTTTTTGAAAGTTCAAAATATTTTTCAGAATTTGGGAAATTAATGTGAGTAAAGATGTTTTGAGAATTTGGAATTTATGGAATTGGAGAATTTAGGAATTTATAGAGTTTGGCGAAATTTCAGGAATGTATAAATTTGTGGAATGTGATATATTTGGTGAGTTTGTAGAATTTGTGGAATTTAAGATATTTGGACAATTTAGGAATTATCTAGACCTTTGATATATTTAGGGATTTTGAAAGAATTTGTTGGAGTGTTTTGAGAATTTGAATATTTTTGCAGAGTTTTGAGAGATTTTGGGTAATTTGGTTCAAGTTGAACGAATTCGTCATCTATCAACTTATTAGGACGGAGTTCTTAGTTTTTCGTTTCTTTTTTATATGTTTATCAATAGGCTTTCTATTTAAAGTACTATCAATGTGTATCTAAATATGAAAATATAAACTCTTAGAAGAATAAACCATTTCTACTCATCCGTTCTTAGAACTTTAGGTTTTTAGACCCTTCATAACTGTACATTAACAGGTATGTTATGAAAATTGTTAGTTTGTGTCCAAATTCCACAACTCCATTTTGACGGTTTTGAATCAAAATTAATTTACTTAGCTCATTTCTTAACATTTTCTAGATTTTATACTCTATAAAGTATTTCTACTCGTTTATTTTTAGAGCTTTAGGATTTTAGACCTTTCAAAATTCTTACTTTTGTATGGTATCAAAATTCTGATTTTGTGTCTGAATTCACTATAGCCATTCTATAAATAATTTTGTTCCCTTCGAATTTAGGTTTGATTTATTCATTATCTATATCCGTCCTATAAATAATTTCGTTCTCTTCGAATTTATGTTTGATTTGGTTGCGGTTTAACTGCTTCGAGGTCATTTTGTTTGGTTCTAAGTCCCTGCGTCGGTGGATTTTGAATTTGATTGGATTTTGGGAATTTCTACTGAAATTCTAAGGTATCTTAGATAATTTAGGAAATTAATACAAATAAAGATGTTTTGAGAATTTGGAATTTATAGAATTGGAGAATTTTGTGGTGTTTGAGATATTTAGGGAATCTAAGAATTCGTGAAATTTGATATATTCAGAGTATAGAATTTGAGATATTTGGATAATTTGAGAATTTTACGGAGTTTGGAGATATATATGCAATTTGAGAGAATTATGTGGAATATTGGTATCTTAGATAAGTTGGGAAATTAATGGAAATAAAGATATTTGGAGAATTTAAGATTTATTGAATTGGAGAATTTAATGGTGTTTGAGATGCATAGGAAATCTAAGAATTTGTGGAATTTGATATATTCGGGGAGTATGTAGAATTTGAGATATTTTGTCAAATTTAGTGGAATATTTTGGTGCCACGTAGATGTCGATTTTGGATTTTTTATGGAAGTCTATGACATTTTCGACAATTTGGGAAATTAACTGAAATAAAGATATTTAGAGAATTTTTATATTTTTGGAAACGGGGAATTTAAAATTTTTATGCAGCTTGGAGATATTTTGTGAATCTAAGAATTTGGAAATTTTACAGAGATTGGAGATATATAGGCAATTTGAAAGAATTTTGTGTAATATTTTGAAATGGTGTAGGTGTCGATTTTGGATTTTTCTGTAAGTCTCGGACATTTTCGACAATTTGGGAAATTAATTGGAGAATTTAAAATTTTTATAGAGCTTAGAGATATTTAGTGAATTTAAGAATTTGTTGAATTTAATAAATAGTTTATGGAATTTGTGGAATTTAAGATATTTGAACAATTTGGGAATTTTACGGAGCATGGTGATATTTAGTGAAATTGGATAAATTTAGTGGAATATTTTGAAGATTTGAAGATCTTTATAGAGTTTTAAAAGATTTTGTGAAATTGGTACCGGTTTAACAAGGTAGAGTTCATTTTGATTTGATTCAAATTAACGATGTAGATGTCGAATTTGGATTTGATTGGGATTTTAGGATTTTTTTAAAAAGTTTAGAATATTTTAGAGAATTTGGGAAATTAATGTAAATAAAGATATTTTGAGAATTTGGAATTTATGAAACTGTAGGATTTTGGAATTTATAGAGTTTGGAAATATTTAGGGAATGTATAAATTTGTGGAATTTCATATATTTGGTGAGGATGTAAAATTCTTGGAAATTGAGATATCTGCGCAATTTAGGAATTTTGTGGAGCTTTGAGATGTTTAGGGAATTTGAAAGTATGTGGGAATATTTTAAGAATTTGAAAAAATTTGTCGAGTTTTAGGAGGATTGTTAGTTATATTTATACCCTAAAGACCATTATTGTACATATGATCTATATTATAGTGGATGCTGGGATATATATAGGGAGGACTTTCTTGCTCGACATGATAATATGCTATCTGGTTGCTCTTTATCTTAATATGCACACTTATTGTCTCTCTGTTACATGTTGATAAAGCCCTTAAGTTGTGTACTTAACTTCCAGGATTATGATAGAGATCATACTAGTGGGGTCTGGGTAGTCTGTGAGTACATTCTTTAATTGTTCCTAGTCGTGGGAGTATCGAGACGGGGCATCGATATTCCAGAGTAAACTAGTGTATACGCTTCTTGACCCATAAGATGGGCGATGGATGATCCCACATCCATTGGTGTTTGACATCAAAGATTGTATAAGGGTGCTCAGTGAAGACTGGGTACACTGAACATGACTCGCCGAGAACTCCTAGATGGTATTATACCTCACGTCAGATAGCAGTTTTCTGGTGACACTGGTACGGTTAGTCTGTCTACTTGAGATCGTCATAGAGTCTTGTGTGTCTCCCACTGTGCTTTGATTTCCACCCTACCACGGCTCTACTGAGTCATGCAAAACGGTAGTTTTTGGATACAGTCCCGAGTTACATAGAGGCAATGAGCGATAGGAGGGGATTTCGTCTCTCCCGGTATTGGGGGTTGATGTTGCGCTGTGCTCGATTAGCCATAATAAGAAATCCCTGGTCAGGATTGCTGAGATTTACTGGTAAGTGTTATCAGTAGTTTCTCGAAACGTTATGGGCCTCACATCAGCATGACTTATCAAGCTATTGGGGTCTGACGTTTTCCACCCCCAGGCTAGATATGCGACATATCAGACGAAGAGACCGGACTGTACGGTAGTGTTACTTATTGGATTCGTAGGAGTATGAGCAGGCTTGCTTGTTGATCTTATGATCGCTCAATACATGGGTGGCCGTTACGTTTAGCAGACCGCTGACGGCTTGTAGGTGACTGATATGATCACCACCTATTGCCGGCGTATTGACGAGTCTTTAGAGTCCTACACAGAGGTTTTCTTGCACAGGCGAAACGAAGTAGGAGCACATATGTGATATGTGCAGCACTGAGATTAATACGTGTATGTGATGCCATATCCTAATCTCGCGATATATGGTATCGTTCGGTTATATGTGATATAGCCGGATTGTCGAATCAAGTGTTGATTCGATAAGTTGATACATATGATATTAGTCGGTTATATGTGATATGGCCGGATTATTAAATCAAGTGATGATTTGATAATTTAATGTATAATTATATATTTGATATATTAACATATATTATCTAATATTGGCTCACTTAAATATTTCTTTTTCTCACTTGTGACACATTTAATATATATGTGATATATGTTATTGTGCCATGCTTGTTTATATATGCAACATGGGTGTATGAGACTCACACCATGCTTATCATAATGGTGGGTTATTATTTATTTTAAGCAATTCAAAATTAGTTGGAAATTGTCATGCTTGGAAGCTTGGAGAAGCTTAAAGCATCTTTGACTTAGTCCACTAATTTTATCTCATTTGAGATATTTATTAACACAACCATTATCTTAAACCATGGTTTTGTCTCTACAAGAGTTAGTATGAGATATTATATCACCATGTTTCTATTCTGACATTTTATTGATTCACCATTTCATTCTCCACTTCATCTTCATCTTCATCTCAAAAAAGGCTTTCTAGGTTTTGAGGAGGTGAAGAATCCTAGTGAGAAAAATAAATCTAAAGTGAGCAAAAATCCTACTTCATCATCCTCTACTAGACTAGCCATTTAGTTTAGGGTGTTTGCTTCACTAATATCTCATTAGTGAAGAGATAGCTTGGGTTAGAGTATTCTCGACGTAGATCATCTTCGGCATCGAAGACTTCAAGCATGCTCGTTCATTTCGCTTTGTGAAGCCTATCTTGAGTCCGGGAGATCACTACTTGGAGCGAAGGGACTTCTATATGGAGCTTTTGAAGTGAATGACCGATCTACAAAGATTGTATTCCTTGTTCACTTTGTATGTAAAGTTGTTTACATTCTATTTAGCTCATAAAATTCTAGTTAGATCCTAGGTTAGGTTGTTTGGCACACTAGAAATTTTTAAATACGGCATGTTTGATGCCTTGTGAAACCTTGTGGTCATGCCAAAGAACCCTACAGTGGTGTCAGAGCCAAGCTAGAACATTACGAGTTGATTAGATGATGTTTGTAGAATCACGAAACCGAAACAACTCCGAAACACTCGAAACAATAACCTAGTTTCTGTCGAAATTTTTAAGTTGTCTAAAATTTTTTTAAGCAGTTGCAGAATGTTATATGAGATGTAACATGAACACCACAGAAATTTGGGCCCCCCTCGCCGGATTTTGGCCGGCGACATGTCTTAAAAATCCGAGGTGGCCAATTTTTAGTGGGCTTTTGGCTTCAAATTTTTATGGTGTTCCAATCTCTGGGTTTTGGTGTTTCAGGTGTTGCTTGTTTTTGCTAAGATTGCATGTGATATTATCTTTCTATAAAAACAATTCGGAGTGTTTCGTAATCGTGATTCTAAGATCATTTCGGGTAATTTAGACGACGTTAAAAAGTTCAAACGGATATCAATAACCCATTTTCTCCCTCACCGGAAATTTTCCAAGAGTTGGATTTTTCCAAGTTTAAAATCTTCAGAAAATCATGCATGTGTTTTCTATGGACCCTCTAGAAGAACGAAACCCTAACTCGATTCTGTAACCGTCGGAACCACCACCAAACCTTAAGGTTTGCGGTAGTTCCGCGGCGCCATAGGTAAGGCAAGGGTTGACCCTTCTACGGTTGTTCCATAGGTGCTGTGGCATGTTCTGGATATTTTTAAAACCGCGCTCAAGTATTGAGCTCTTTGGGAAATTTTGGGTGTTTGTTGATTCGATCGAAAAGTTTAACACCGTCTAGTTATCTGTGATTGTGATATAATATTTGGAATCCACAATATTTAGTTTTGTGAAAACTAATTTGAATTTTATAAATCTAGCAATTCAGTCTCATGTGATCGGTTGCCACGGGATTTTGATGTGGATCAAAAGTCTGTCGCAATCACGTAGCGTACGCGGATACTTGCCGGGTAACCTTATTAAATATCCACGCCCCATAGCCCCGACCAAGTGACTGTAGGAGAACCCCGTCGCCAAAAGCATCCGTTCGGGTGCTCACGGCCGCGGTGTTTCGCCTAAGTGCACTTTGTCGACGGCATCGGGGGTGCGGCCGTCTACTAAAGTTTCCGACGAGCATTCGATCAGTTTGTCGGGAATCTTGTTGAATTACCTGACTGGTTATTGAAAAGTGTTTTCAATATCGAGACTAAAATGCGCGGTTTATAATTGTTAAGCATGCGATGTCTAAGGAATTCATTTGGTTAGGCATGAAATCCAAAGTATATGATACATTGGGTTTATGATGTCTAAGGTGGTTGTGGATTCCAATTGTTATAGTTTTTCACTTTCTTTTTCTGCGACCGTAAGTGTAATATGTAGTGTATCGCCGATTTCGTTGCTATATGTCAATGAAAATTGGGATACGCATATTTACTTACGTTGATGACATGCGATGTTATGTGTTGCTGTGATATGTTATATTGGATCGTCGTGTTTTGAATAACCGGGTTTTATTTATGTGAAATGAGAGTTTTTCATTTTCATTCATGTAAAAACTTGTATGTAATATTCTTTTATTGGGGCACTTCCGGGTTGAGGATGATGTCATCATTGATGTATATTATTTACTTTTCCACATTAGGATAGACCCAAGGTGGGGAGCACAAGTAACCGGGTTCTAGGGTCCAGTGGGAGACCATTTTGAGGAGTTGAGACCGGGTCTCCTAACTCTAGAATTGGTAGGGTTGCTTGCCGCTCTCGTAAGGGTCTAGGTTTGGCTATTCATTGCGACCATAGAATCCGTGTTTTATACTGGCTTAATTTAAAACACGAAAATCCTAGTATATCCAATATTTCATATGTTATCTTCTGCTGCTTATATTCTGTGATGTGATCACTTTGTATTCTGAGACGAATGGCTTATTATATATATGATATATAATAAACGTTGCTTATGTTTTGCACCCGCGCTAGTCCCGCCCCGCTATGCCGTTAGTTAAGTAACCTAACGGTGCATTACGTGACACTATGGCGAATACGAATGGCATAAGCGTACGTTATATTTTCGTTTATTTATCTGTGATGCTTAAGAAGCATAATTGATGGGACTTCATTTATGAGATTAATGAAAGAAAATAAATCTAATGATGTTGTGGAATCAAATTTTCAAAAAGGGTAGCTCTAGTTCTTACTTTGCATAGTGGTATTCCTTGTAGAATATCCAACACCTTATTCGATAAGGAAAGAGCCGAGATCCCTTCACCGGGAGTGACCTCTTTAGCAAAACTAGCAGATACTACAACCAACTCGGTTTTGTTTTTTATTGCTTTTTTAGTTCTTGCTTTGCATAATGGTATTCCTTGTAGAATATCCAGCATCTTATTCGATGAGAAAAGAGCCGAGATCTCTTCGCCGGGAGTGACCTCTTTAGAAACTAGAAAAAACCTCAAAAACACTCCTTTCAAAATCACTAAATTCTACAACGATATCAAGTTCAAAGCGTTTAAGGTTTTCTTAAAAACTATCCGCAACCCTCCGTCATTTTAGGAAGTAGAGTACTTAGTATTCGTGCTGCGTATGTTGACTATAGTTAAGACGCAGTGTACGTAGCTAAGTGATGTCTTCCTACACAGCATATGATGCGATTAGTTAGGACATTCATGTGATTATGTTGACTATAGTTAAGGGTCATGTGAGTGGGTCTAATTAATCACGAAATGACGGGTAGAACTTGACTAGTGCTTATGATATGTTGACCATAGTTAAGGTCATAAGTGTTAGGGATAAAAACCATTATCGGGAATTTCAAGTGTTGAAATTTGCAATGAGATTGCATACCTTCTATGAGATAGTTGGATCTCGATATCCACTGCGAGTAAAAGTTACTCCTGGGAGAGTTTTGCATATTACAATTAGCCGATCAAGTAGCTGTCTAGAAAGGTGTTAACGGGGTTACGCCCCTGGAAAAACGAGATTTATTTTAATTAGGTCCGTGCGAAAGCACGGGAAACCTTCCTCAAAGTACCGACACTTTCCTGGCTGAAAGATTGGCGAACTTGTAGGGTGTAATTAATCCCGAGTAGTCTTATCTTTTAGGGTTTGAAGGAAGATTTGATAAAAACAGTAGGAGCCATCCTGATTAGATAAAATAATAACCAATCTGATCTTGCAAGAGCATACGCAGAGTGTTTTCTTCTCTTTCTCTCTCTCCTGGTAGTGACCGTGACATGCCTTAATCAAGATAATAATATGGATGTATTGACCGAACCCGCTTGTTATACTGAGTTGGGGTACGTTGGTTCCGCTCCAACTTATAATTGTTATAAGTCTGAGCAGGAAATATGAGAATATCAGGATTCCTACACGACCCATTCGAGAAAAAAGCATGTTGATGCGTATTCTTCGGGTGTGTTCGTTACCGAGAACTATTTCTCAGTATCCTTTACGTCCTATGTATGAGATACCGGATCAGGATCCCACATATGTAATCTGTTACATGGGCTAAAGAAAGGTAGATAACTGAGAAAATGGTGATATGTCTCTAAGTGTAGAGAATGGTGCAATTGTTGCAGCCAAATCAGTTGGCAAATATCACCTTGTATTACCAAATGGTAAATATAATGATTCTGAACAAATGTTATTGCATGTCGAACCTGATATACAATATTGCATCATTTTCTTTATTAAGTTAGAGAAGGATATAATTTTGTATTGCAGAATAATGTTGTGAAAATTTTCCTTAATCAAGAGTTGATTGGATCGGGCACGTTATGTAATAGCATATACATTCTAAATCAAACCACAGTTCAAAGTATATAGAACACACACAAGAGTAGTTCAGAAATAAACGAATCCTTGTTGTGGCATTGTAGACTAGGTCATATCAACGCGACACGACTAGCTAAGTTACATAAGGATGAATATTTTAATCCGTTCGAATCTTCATCTTATGATACTTTCCAGTCTTGTCTCAAAGGTAAAATGACCAATACTCCGTTTAATGGAAACGGAGAAAGAGTTACTGAACTATAGGGACTGATACATAGTTATGTATACGGTCCTATGTCTACAAATGCCGGGGTTGGTTCCTCGTACTTCATTATATTCACTGACCATCTCTCAAGATTCGGACATATGTTCCTGTTGAAATACAAGTCTGAAACTTTTGAGAAATTCGAGGAATATAAGCTTGAAGTTGAGAACCAGATGGGTAGAAGTATTAAAGTCCTTCGATGAGATCGAGGAGGAGAATACTTGGGCATGGAGTTCCTGGATTTTCTAAAAAGAGAATGTGATTCTCTCTCAGCTTACTCCTTCGTATACACCACAGCACAACGGTGTATCAGGGCGGAGGTATCGCACCCTATGAGATATGTTGCGCTCTATGATCAGTACTGCTGGGTTACCTGTTTCTTTTTTGTGTTATGCACTTGAGAAGCTGCATACCTATTGAATGGGGTTCCATCCAAATCAGTGCCTACCACTCCATATGAGATATGGAATGGGAAGAGACCATGTCTTAAACGAGTTAAGATATGGGGTTGTTCGGCCTATGTTGAAAAGCAAATCCGTACAAACTCGAGGCAAGGTCAGTTCTGTATGTTTGTTGGATATCCCAAACATTTGCAAGGGAATATCTTCTACCACACTGAGAAGCAAAATGTGTTTTGTTTCTCAGCATACCACCTTTTTAGAAAAGGAATTTCTTATGAAGAAATTTATGGTCATGAGGTAGAACTGGAAGGAGTTTCAGCTGGACAAACTAACAGCTGATGATTTGGTGAAACCAAAGGATTCAATAGTCTCCAACGAACCTCAGCCTCTCCGCTAATCTGGTAGGGTTCCTCATCCACCTAAGAGATACTATGGTTTCCTCGGTGACGGTGGGAGCGAGGATTGCATCATAGTAGATAATGACCCAACTAGGTTCG
Source organism: Agapanthus africanus (assembly GCA_030015575.1). Classification (NCBI taxonomy): domain Eukaryota; kingdom Viridiplantae; phylum Streptophyta; class Magnoliopsida; order Asparagales; family Amaryllidaceae; genus Agapanthus; species Agapanthus africanus. The sequence goes on from JASDDO010000024.1 coordinate 185,935,404, forward strand.
GGCAGGCCATCACGAGTGGGGACTCAGTGAATTGGCTGGATGCTATGCAATCAGAGATGGAATCCATGTACACCAACAAAGTATGACTTTGAAAGTTGCACCTGAAGGGGTAAAACCCATCGGGAGCAAGTGGATCTTGAGAAGATTCTTGGTGTAAATGGAAAAGTTGAAAGTTTCAAAGATAGACCTGTAGTAAAAGGTTTTCCTCAATAACCAGGTGTGGTTTATGATGAAACCTTCTCTCCAGTGGCTATGCTTAAGTCCATCAGGATTAAAGCTTGCATCGCGGAGTTGGTACATCTATTTTGATGTAGCAGTCAAAGAGTTTGACTTCATCAAAAAGGTAGATGAACCTTGTATATACAAGAAAGTTGTAGAGAGTAAGGTTGTCTTCCATGTATTGTACGTAGATGACATACTCTTGATAGGAAATGGTTTCCTATGCTACACTCAGTCAAGCTCCTCTTATCACGGGGATTCTTCATGGAAGATCTGGATGATATCTACTACATCTTGTGGATTATGATCTGTGGTGATAGATCTAAGTGGATGTTGGGAGTGTCCCAAATCTAGGTACATTAACACAGTACTAAAGGGGTTTAGTATGGAAGATTCTAAGCGTGGTGGTTCGCCCACTTACTCAGGAATCACTCTCTCCAGAAAGATGTCTTCCAAGACTAATTTGGAGAGAGCTCGCGTGCAAGGGATATCCTATGCTTCGGCAGTAGGCTCTATCATGTATGCGATGTTAAATACCAGACCAGATGTAGTTAACTCACTAGGTGTAGTGATCAGGAATCAATCAGATCTTGGGAGAATCACTGGACAGCTGTAGAGGATATTCTTAAGTACTTGTGAAGCACTGAAGAAATGTTCTTGGTGTTTGGTAACGGTGATCTCCAGTGGGAGTCCTTTACCAATTCGAGCTTCCAGAATGATAAGGACGACTGAAAGTCAGTCTCGGGTTTTGTCTTTACCCTCAGTGGGGGGACGGTATGTTGGTAGAGTTCCAAGCTAGATACCGTGGCAGACTAGACGATAAAGGCTGAATACATCGCTACCAACGATACTGCCAAAGTGGCTGTCTGGACATTTCTTGTTCATGAGATGAACATAGTTCCTACCATTGAGCGTCCGATAACTATTATTGTGACAATAATGGAGTTGTGGTTTTGGCCTAGGAACCCCAGTCCAATCAACGATCCAGACATATTCTGAGTCAGTATCACCTGATCAGGGAGATGGTTGATCTTCAAGGGATCAAGGTCGGGAGAGTTGACGCGAAGGATGACATGGCGGATCCACTCACGAAGGCTTTTCCCGAGAGAGACTTTTATGGGACGTTGGGTATGAGATACTATAACAACTGGCCCTAGTGCAAGCTGGAGATTGTTAGTTATATGTATGCCCTAAAGGCCATTATTGTACATATGATGTATATTATAGTGGATGATGGGACATATATAGGGATGACTTTCTTGCTCGACATGATAGTATGCTATCTGGTTGCTCTTTATCTTAACATGCATACTTATTGTCTCTCTGTTACATGTTGATAAAGCCCTTAGGATGTGTACTTGACTTTCAGGATTATGATAGAGATCATACTAGTCGGGTCTGGGTAGTTTGTGAGTACATCCTTTAATTGTTCCTAGTCGTGGGAGTATCGAGATGGGGGCATCAATATTCTAGAGTAGACTAGCGTATACGCTTCTTGACCCATAGGATGGGCGATGGATGATCCCACATCCATTGGTGTTTAACATCAAAGATTGTATACAGGTGCTCAGTGGAGACTGGGTACACTGAACAGGACTCGCCGAGAAATCCTAGATAGTATTATACCTCACGTCAGATAGCAGTTCTCTGGTGTCACTGGTACAGGTTAGTCTGTCGACCCGAGATCGTCATAGAGTCTTGTGTGTCTCCCACTGTGCATTAATTTCCACCTTACTGTGGCTCTACTGAGTCGTGCAAAATGGTGGTTTTTGGGTACAGTCCCGATTCATATGGAGGCAATGAGCGATAGGAGGGGATTTCGTCTCTCCCGGTATTGGGGGTTGATGTTACGCTGTGCTCGATTGACTATAACAAGAAATTCCTGGCCAGGGTTGCTGAGATTTACTGGTAAGTATTATCAGTAGTTTCTCGAACCGTTATGGGCCTCACATCGGCATGACTTATCAAGCTATTGGGGTCTGACGTTTTCCATCCCCAGGCTGGATATGCGACACATCAGACGAAGAGACCGGACTGTACGGTAGTGTTACTTATTGGATTCACAGGAGTATGAGCAGGCTTGCTTGTTGATTTTCTGATCGCTCAATACCCGAATGGCCGTTACGTTTAGCAGACCGCTGACGGCTTGTGGGTGACTGATATGACCAACACCTACTGCCGGCGTGTTGACGAGTCTTTAGAGTCCTACACAGAGGTTTCCTGGCACAGACGAAACGAAGTAGGAGCGCATATGTGATATGTGCGGCACTGAGATTAATACGTGTATGTGATGCGGTATCCTAATCTCGTGATATATGTTATCGTTCGGTTATATATGATATAGCCGGATTGTCGAATCAAGTGTTGATTCGATAAGTTGATACATATGATATTAGTCGGTTATATGTGATATAGATGGATTATTAAATCAAGTGTTGATTTGATAATTTAATGTATAATTATATATTTGATATATTAACATAGATTAACTAATATTAGCTCACTTAAATATTTCTTTTTCTCACTTGTGACACATTTAATATATATGTGATATGTTATTGCGTCATGCTTGTTTATATATGCAACATGGGTGTATGAGACTCACACCATGCTTATCATAATGGTGGGTTATTATTTATTTTAAGCAATTCAAAATTAGTTGGAAATTGTCATGCTTGGAAGCTTGGAGAAGCTTAAAGTATCTTTGACTTAGTCCACTAATTTTGTCTCGCTTGAGATATTTATTAACCCAACCATTATCTTAAATCATGGTTTAGCCTCTACAAGAGTTAGTATGAGATATTATCTCACCATGGTTGCTATTCTCACATTTTATTGATTCACCATTTCATTCTCCACTTCATCTTCTTCTCCATCTCAAAAAAGGCTTTCTACGTTTTGAAGAGGTGAAGAATCCTAGTGAGAAAAATAAATCTAAAATGAGCAAAAATCCTACTTCATCATTCTCTACTAGACTAGCCATTTAGTTTAGGGTGTTTGCTTCACTAATCCCTCATTAGTGAAGAGATAGCTTCGGTTAGAGTCTCCTCGACGTAGATCATCTTCGGTCTCGAAGACTTCAAGCATGCTCGTTCATTTCGCTTTGTGAAGCCTATCTTGAGTCTGGAAGATCACTAGTTGGAGCGAAGGGACTTCTACACGGAGCTATTGAAATGAAAGACCGGTCTACAAAGGTTATATTTCTTGTTCACTTTCTATGTAAAGTTGTTTACATTCTAGTTAGCTCCTAAAACTCTAGTTAGATCCTAAGTTAGGTTGTTTGGCACACTAAATTTTTTAAAATACGGCATGTTTGATGCCTTGTGAAACCTTGTGGTCGTGCCAAAGAACCCTACAAGGTTTTGGGTAATCTGGTTCCATTTTAACGAATTCATCATCTCTGAACTTATTAGGGTGGGGTTCTTATTCTTTCATTTCTTTATGATATGTTTTTTAGTATGCTTTCTATTTAAAGTACTATCCCTGCGTTTCTAAAACTGAAAATATAAACCCTTAGCGCAATAAAGTATTTCTACTCATCCATCCTTAGAACTTTAATAAACCTTTTATATGTTAACATGTATGTTATGAAAATCGTTAGTTTGCGTTTAAATTCCACAAGTCCATTTTGACGATTTTGGATCGAAATTAATATACTTAGCTCATTTCTTAAAATTTTATAGATTTTATACTCTATAAAACTTTTCTACTCGTTTATTTTTAGAACTTTAGGATTTTAGACCCTTCAAAATTCTTACGTTTGTATGCTCTCAAAATTCTGGTTTTGTGTTCGTATATGCTATCAATAGCTATCCTATATATAATTTCGTTCTTTTCGAATTTAGTTTGATTTGGTTCCGGATTAACAACCAAAATGTCGATTTGTTTGGTTTTAATCCCTACGTTGGTGGATTTTGGAGTTGATTTAGATTTTTGGAATTTCTTGTGAAAGTCTGGAAAATCTTAGATAATTTGGGAAATTAATAGAAATAAAGATATTTTGAGAATTTGGAATTTATGGAATTGGAGAATTTTTTGGTGTTTGAACTATTTAGGTAATCCAAGAATTTGTGGAATTTGATATATTCAGAGTGGAAATTGAGATATTTGGATAATCTGGGAATTTTACAGTGCTTGGAATTATATTAACAATTTGAAAGAGTTTTGTGGAATATTGATACCTTAGATAATTTAGGAAATTAATGGACATAAAGACATTTTGAGAATTTGAAATTTATGGAAATGGAGAGTTTTATGGTGTTTGAGATATTTAGGCAATCTAAGAATTTATGGAATTTGGTATATTCGGGGAGTATAGAATTTGTGGAATTTGAGATATTTGGTCAAATTTCATGTAATATTTTGGAATGACGTAGATGTCGATTTTGAAATTTTTATGGAAGGCTAGGAGATTTTCGACAATTTTGGAAATTATTGAAATAAGTATGTTTTGAGAATTTTGGTAGTTTTGGAATTGGAGAATTTAGAAATTTTATGGAGCTTAGAGATATTTAGTGAGTCTGAGAATTTGCGAATTTTACGGAGTTTGGAGATATCTAGGCAATTTGAACGAATTTTATGGAATATTTTGGAATGATGTAGGTGTTGGTTTTGAAGTTTTTGTGGATGTCTAGGACATTTTCGACAATTTGTCAAATTAATTGAAACAAAAATGTTTTGAGAATTTTGATATTTGTGGAATTGGCGAATTTAGAATTTTTTTGGAGCCTAGAGATATTTAATGAATCTTAGAATTTGGGGAATTTGATATATTTAAAGAGTTCGTAGAACTTTTGGAATTTGATTTATTATGAGAGTTTGTAGAATTTGTGGAATTTAACATATTTGAACAATGTGGGAATTTTACAGAGCTTGAATATATTTAGGAAATTTGAATGAATTTGGTGGAATATTTTAAAGATTATTGTGGAGTTTTAGGGAGCTTTCTCCACAAAGCAAGCCGCAAAAGAAGATAAGCTTGTATGGGCCTTAACTAGCTCTTTCATCTTTCGAAGCTCCTTTCATGTCCCTTTTCACATTGTTTTAATAATAAGCTTTTAGCCTTGTCCATATATTTAGAAAACCTACAAGCTCCTTTGTCATGCCAAGAGATTTGCACTGTGATAGTTGAGAAAATGTTCTATGTGGACTTGATTTATTTGAGATTATAATTAAAAAGAAAAAAGCATATAATGTATAGTTGTATCTATATTCTTAACCTTTGTTTGGAAAAAAAAATCTAGAAAAGAATTTTGAGGAACTGGATGGATTCTACAATGTGGTGATTGGGTAAGGAGAAGTAAGAACATGATAATGTTGAGGATTTGGTTGATGTTTAGCTTCAACTCCAAAGAGATCTAAATTATGGAAGCATTTTTAATAGACTGGATTCTGTTTGATGACCCCGTACGATAGATTATCGTACGCGATGTGTTATACCGGATGATTGATCCGCGCTCATTATTGAGGATGATGATCGAGGATATTGCCATATCGGATACTATGAGGCTGGATCGTCGACGTAAAAGTGTCACCTGAACCATACTTATTTCCAAAACCGACGAATCGTATGCACTTTTAAATGGAAATCTTAAGGGAATACTACGGATTTTCAAATGGTGTCTTTTCCTTTAAAACACTGTAGCCTTCACTTTCAAAACTACGATTCGTATCTTTTAAAACTGGCCGTATGGTTCATATGTAGATGTATATCTTATTATAGTTCATGTTTATGTTAACTTATTCCTCATGACTTGCGTGTTATGTTTCCGGTATCTATCGTCATATGATATCATCTGCTAGTATACCTGCACAATTATCGATGATTCGCATGTTACACTTACACAGATTTGCCGGCTCACACACTTTCATCATCGGTAATTGCTTTGCCACTTACACAGTAGAACTGCTATACATCATTATATTAATCTTAACTATAAGGTACATTCATTGTTCAGTACCATCACATGACATGCTTGCATGATATACTTGACATACTCACATTACTGTTCTATGTTTGCATACATCGTACTTTATGGTTATATGCATTGTAATGTTGTTTTTATGAGATCTCTGGATTTGAGAACCATGGTTATATTTCAAAGGAAATTATGTATTATTTTAAAAACGCGGTTTCTCTTGATATGATATTTTGTGTCCACCATGAGTTTTCTCGGTTTTGAGCTATGTGATACCCGACTCGAGGTAGGGAGGAACCGTTTGCGGGTACATGGTGGACCGGTGAGGTACCCCAGGGCAAGAAGATCATAGAGTTAGGTAATGCGCCTGGCAGAGGGATGCACTACCCATCGGTGATAGTTTGGATCCGGCAGTTATCTGGAGGATATCGACCGGAGTCGTGAGATGGATATGAGGGCCGATCAGAGTATGCGGCGCCTAAGGGCCGATCAGAAGATGTGGCGCTTGAGATATAAGGATTTACATGTCGATGCTGAACACGGGTTTCATGATGTTTTGAGTGTCGGTGTTGGACACTCAGGTTCCATGATATTGATCTGTCGTTGATGGACACATGTTGGTTGATTTTCCTCATACATACAGGCATTTGATTCAGATGATTTCTTTTACATGTCATTGGCATCGATTATATTGTTGATACATATGCATACATGGACACCCTAGATATCATAGTATTACTTTCATGATACAGTATGACCTAGGAGTCGCTGTTTATTCAATTTCTACCTGCTGATGTTTTCTACTCATGAGTTGGCAACTCAGCCCCGTTGTGCCATAGTTTTATTGCAGGTTCGACCGCTTGGATCAATAGCGGCATCGCTGGCACACAGTTCCTTCAGGGTGTTTGCTTGGGTAGATGGGACACATTGGATCGTGCTCATTCTTATATTATTATTCCTGTTGTATCTAGATAAACTCCATCAATCAGAAACTAGACTTTGTATATTGGTAGACCTAGACATACTTGTGTGATTGCGAGACTTAGAGCGATGGGTGTATGTTCGGTTTTTTTTGTTGATGTCTTGCTTTATTCATTTATTCTTTCTGTGTTGATCTTCGCCGTTGGGCGTCGTATATATGTTTATTGCGTGGTTGTGATTCCGCCATTTGGCGAAGAGCTAGCTCCCGCTTAGGGATGCCTATATATATTGCTTGTATGGGGTTTTGGTTCAAAAATTATAAGGGAGGTGCTGCCCAAATTTTTAAAGACGAAAAATATTTTCAACTATAGTATAATCCACTTGCATTTTCATATATCATTACCTATGCATTTTAAAGGAAAACTCAATTTCATTATACCTTTATTTCAAAACTTCACCTCTATTATTTTCCTAAAAAGGTTTAGATTTCTGGGCTTCGGCTTACTTGAATTACGTTACGCCTTTAGACGTTGCGTGATTTAAGTGCCGGTCACGTGCCGAATTCCAGGTCGTGACAAAATTGGTATCAGAGCGTTAGGTTTAACATTGGTTCAAGTTTAGGCTTGACCTTACGGAACTTGGATTAACTGAGGGGGTATTAGACCCGAACTTTCGTCACATAGGTTGACCTTGGTTGATGGAGTAGGTAGCTTGAGTAGAGTGATGTACCGTGTGTATGTTCCGCGGCATACTTACGACACGCTGCTCCGCTTAAATGGCCTTAGGATGTAGATTTCTTGAGATTCGTGTTTCTAATCGTTCCTATGATCATACTCTTATTGATTCCATTCCTTCCTATGATCATATATCCATTTCGGACCAGACGATTCCTTTCGTTTCTTTGATCTATCTTCATCGGTACCTGCGTGAAGATTCCTGTCACCAGGGTGTTGAGCGCAGAGAGAGCTGCTGCTAGAGTTGCGGTCAGAGCGAGCTCGTCATGGACGAGGGCTGACCATGATGTTTTCTGGTGACATAGGGACGTATCGGTATAGTGTTTGTGTTGAGATCTCTCGTTTGAGGCGAGTGTTCAGATTTGCACCGGATGATCTGACCATTGATAGAAACTGCTAGATTGAGAGGATTGTTGATGTACAGCCTATCTAGAGGTCGCGATGTTGTCTACCATGCAGATAGATGGCCCAGCTGATTGCTGAGATTTGACGGGATGTCACCTCCAGAGTTTTTAGAGCTGAAACCACCGGAGCTTCCAGACAGAGATGTGACAGAAGACCGCTAGTCCATCATTAATAAAGCGACGAAGATGATTCTTCTGATTTGATGCGCCAATGCAGGCTCAGTTGAATTGAAGAATTCCAGTTTGGAGGATCTTACTCAGATCTAGAGTAAATCGATCAAGAGAGGACATTGTTCATTGGATACTCCGTTGTGAGATCAGTAAGTTGACCAGCTTCAGATAGAAGGACCTCACCCAGATGCGTTGTGAGTTGATCGAGAAAAGACGAATGAAGCATATACCTCCGATGATTGGGACGAGTTCCCGAGGACGTGTTCAGCTAGATATCTTTCACAGAGTGGTGAAGATACCCGAGTTCGTAATTTCGAGTCCTTGGGAGGAACTCCAGATTGACTGTAGCCGAGAACGAATTTCCGTACGAAGACAACAAGAGATGTCATCGAAGTGGATGATAATGACGACAAGTGGAACAATAGGTTCGTGCGAAATATTAACGAACTATTGTTACTCCCTATTGATGCCAGAGGATTGATATGTATATAGAGGCGTTGGATACAGCCAAATTTCAGAGAAAAGCCATGATGAGGACGCAGCTGTCCGGATAAGAGAAAAGGGTTAAGAATAGAGTGCCAACCTCCGTGTAGTTCAGCATAGGTAAGATCGGAAGAGACCTTAAGTAGGTTCTTTCCAGGATGCCGCATCGATAAAGATTTTCACCAAGGATCAGTTGTATCGCGCGTAATCAGAGGACCAGATGCCGCCATCAGTAACGTGCCACTTTGCGAGTGGTCATGTTAATTGGCCAAGAGAAGATCAGTAGAGTGCTAGAGCGGAACTGTTTACGTCAATATACCCAACCGGGCCGACGAGCAGAAAGATTATGGGATCGGTGATCCACAGAGGAAAAACAAGGACCCAGAGACAGAGAACGCCAGACCGTGAGCAAGAGGCAAGAGGATGTTCTTGCTCTACCAGCTTTGGGCGCACCAGCATTTTTCGACATTGAAGGAGGTGTATCTCAATGCCATTTATTACAATTTGCATTTTGTGATCCGAGTATCACACCGTTATTGCTTGGATTTGAGTTTCGATGATTGAGCTTCGTGATATTTGTTTTCGAGCACCATGACTGCACCTACTGGAAATTTCCATTGTGCACAGTTATTGCACTTGATTTATGTATTATACACAGTTATATTGGTTTATGATTTGTGCATATCTATTGCACTTGATATCGATTTTGTGCCTTGGCTGCACATGTTTATGATTTTGTGGATTTCGATACTGTCTATTTAATTTCATGCATGTCATATGCACTTGACTTGATTTATGCACTCGGTATAGCTCACATATGCTTGCAGTGCATTGGTACGGATTTTGTGCACGCAGTTGCACACGTTTATGATTTTATACACCTTGGCATGCTCGGTGTTGTTTTTATGCGCATTTGAGACATTTATGAATTTTCGGGCACCTAGTGCCCCTGATTTAAGTTTTCGTGCATTTGTTGCACTAGATTATGTTTTTGTACACCGTTGCACTTAACATTTATTTTCATGCGCTTTACTTCATTAGATGTTTTTTTTGTGCGGACCTGACGCACTTGATTTGGATTTTCGCGCATATTGGGTGCATGGTATGAAATTTTGTGCACACCAGATGCACATGATTGAGATTTTATTCGTGCATGTTAGATGCACTGGGTTGAGTTTTTCGTGCACTCTAGATGCACTTGATATTGTCGTCGTGCACACCAGTTGCACTTGGCAGATGCTTTCATGCACACTCGTTGCACTTAGTTTACTTCTGTGCACATTTGTGGCACTTGTGTTTGATTTTGATTTCCGCGCGTACCAGACGCACGTGATGTTGGATACGCCTTTTGAGGATGATTTTTGCTCTTAGGCATTATATTTTGATATTGAGTACTATATTATATAGTAGCAGAGCAGGACTGATCTGAGAACGGTATCTGAGTACTTTTGCATGCATCAAAAGTTACCAAGAGGTTTTCAAAGAAGAGCTATAGTCTCGCTATTTCATACATATCCGTGACTGACACGAACTTTTCTAAAGGAAAACCTTTTGGGTTATTTCAAAAAGGCGGAACGTATATCTTAAGCAAACATATATGAACGTATATCTACTACTTTATAAATGAGCGTCCACCATTTGTACCGTGAGCTACGAATCGCACGGCTATTCAGAAAAGATTTTGTATGTGTTTTATTCAGTTTTAGAGGATTTTACAAGGATCGTACTATATATGTATTATGATTTTGACTATACTATAAATGGATTTCAGTAGTGGATTTCGAGATTTGTATTTCTTTTATAACTTCAGGGAGAGAGCGTTTTTTTAAATATATATATATATATATATATTGTTTATTATATATAGTATAGTAATATATATATATATTATAGTTTTAGGTTTTACAGATAATATCAAATTACTACCAAACTTCACCAAAAAATCGACAAAAATATATTTTAGAGAATAACACATATACGTAAATATTTAAGCCATAATGCAATAATATAATATTAAATACATATACCCCCTAATAAGATTTAAAAAGGAATTTAAATAAATATATAAAGATTTAATAAATATTTGATTATCAGATATCTTGAGATTTAAACAAGATGGATAAAAGTAAACTAAGATATGGCGGTTAGCACAAATATATCTTATCCATAACTTGTAGCTATTAATAGATATATATGATTTAAATATATGTTGTTTATCTATTATACTATATTCGCATAGATTTAATCTTGCACCATACTGGGTTTCACACATACGGGTCGGGTAACCACTATTACTATTCGAATCACTCGCAACCTAAAAGAATAAAAAAAAGAAATATAAAGCAAGCTTTAAAATATCATTAATATTGTATAAACGTACTAGGGTGTTACATTATACTCAACTACAAAAGAATTTCGTCTTCAAAATTCACGAAACAGGAAAAGACAAGAATAATAAAGATAAGAATCTAGGGAAAAATGTGTGGAAACTTTTATCGAATCTCGTCTTCACGTTCCCAGGTAGATTCCCCATGCGAATGATTTCCCCATGAAACAAGCACTAGAGGAATTACTTTATTCTTGAGAACCTTTTCTCATCGATCCATAATAGCCATCGGTTGTTCTTCGTAAGTCAAATCTTCTCTCACTGTCAATTCTGAGTGATCAAGGACGTGCATCTCATCTCGAATATACTTGCGGCGTTGAGATACATGAAACACGTCATGAACACCCCGCCAGGGATGGTAGTAAAACCAATCAATAAACTACTTCTCCCACACGCTCAATAATATCGAAAAGCCCTCACGAATCAAGGGCTAAGCTTACCTCGACTGTCAAATTGGATCACTCTCCTAATCGGTGATATCTTCAAGAACAAAAAATCACCAACAACAAATTCCAAAGGTCTTCCTCCGGTATTAGCCCAGCTTTTCCGTCGATCTTGTGCCACCTTCATATGATCACAAATCAGGTTAACTTTCTCCACAGTCTACACAATGAGTTCCGGTCCCAACAATCTTCTGTCTCCAATATCGTCCCAACATACTGGCGAGCGACATTTACGACCGTACAACGTTTCGTATGGATCCATCTGTATAGTTGCCTGAAAACTGTTATTATATGAAAACTCCACTAAATGTAAATGATCCTCTTACGAACCCTTGAAGTCCAACATGCAAGCTCTCAACATATTTTCAAGAGTTTGGATCGTTCTTTCGGACTGTCCATCTGTCTGAGATGGTGGGCCATACTAAACTGTAGGGTTGCTAGGCACGCGCACAAGGGTCTACGAGGCACCAACCATGCCCGATTAAAAAATTAGCCGTGCCGAACAACTCGAATACGGATCTTTAAACTAAAGATTAGGCGAAAACAAGCATGCTAAACACTTTAACACTAAGTGAGAAGGATTACAACCTTTGTAGATCCGGTTCTTCACTTCATATGCTCCGTGTTGTGGTCCCTTCGCTGCGATCATCGGGATCCGGACTCTCGAGAGGTTCCACGAAGAGAAAGATGCAACCTTTGCTTCCGATCTTCGATACTAAGATGATCTACCTTGAAGTTTCGTTAACACAAGCTTACACTCACTAAACGAAGTGAACACCCTCATCTAAATGGCAAGGGAAGATGAGGATGATGAAGTAGGATTTTTGCTCTCTTTATTTATCTTTTTCTCATATTTATTCATCACTTTGGAAAAATCTAGCAAACTTTTTCATGAAGAGTGAAAGAAGAAGAAGAAGGAACCCTTTTGTGATGAATAATGAATAACTCATTTGTGAGGTTAGAAATGCAACCATAGTTAAGAATGAATCCTTAACCCTTGTAGAGAAACAACCATGGTCAAGGGTTTGGGTTTGGTTAAGCAAATATCTTCATAAAATATCTTACACAAAACAAAACAAAAACCTTCTAGAAACTTCTAGAAGAGCTTAACCCTAATCAAACCCTAACCATGTTTAATCTCCACTAATCATGTTGCATTAATAACCATATCATGTTACAATATTATATATCACATATATAATATTTATTGTAACAAAATAAAATAATACAATTAACATATATCGCATATATATTAATGTATTACCCGAGCGAGAAAAAGGATCTTTTAGTGAGCAAATATTAGTTAATGTAATTTAATATATCATATATATTATTATACATTAAATTATCGAATCAACACTTGATCCGACAATCCGGCTATATCGCATATAACCAACTAATATTTATCCGTACCGATTCATCGAATCAACACTTGATCCGATGACCCGGCTGATATCATATATCGCGAGAATAGAATACGGTATCTCATATCGCATTATCCTCGGTCCCGCACATATCACATATGTGCCCCCTACTCCGTTTTACCTGAGCCAAGAAACCTCTGTGTAGGACTCTAAAGAATCGTCAATACGCCGGCAGTAGGTGATGATCATATCAAACACCCACAAGCTGCAAGCGGTCAGCTAAACGTAACAGCCACCCAGGTATTGAGCGCTCAGAAGATCAACAAGCAAGCCTGTACATTCTCCTGTGAATCCACTCAGTAACACTCCCGTACAGTCCGGTCTCGTCGTCTGATATGTCACATATCTCGCCTAGGGGTGGTAAACGTCAGACCCCAGTAGCTTGATAAGTCGTGTCGATATGAGGTCAATAACAGTTCGAGAAACTACTGATAACACTTACCAGTAAATCTCAGCAACCCTGGCCAGAGATTTCCGGTTATAGCCAATCGAACACAGCACAACATCAACTCCCTATACCGGGAGAGACGAATCCCCTCCTATCGCTCATTGCCTCCATATGATTCGGGACTGTACCCAAAAGCCACCTTTTTGCACGCCCTCTTGGACGTGGTATGATGGAAATCAAAGCACAGTGGGAATCACATAAGACTCTATGACGATCTCGGGTCAACAGACTACTCTGTACCAGTGTCAACGGAGAACTGCCATCTGACGTGAGGTATAATACCATCTGGGAGTTCTCGGCGAGTCCGTCCAGTGTACCCAGTCTCTACTGAGCACCCGTACACCATCCTTGATGTCAAACACCGATGGATATGGGATCATCCATCGCCCATCATATGGGTCAAGATGCGTATACGCTAGTCTATTCTGGTGTATCGATGCCCTGTCTCGATACACCCTCGACTAGGAACAGTTATAGGATGTACTCGTCGACTACCGTGGCCCCACTAGTATGATCTCATCATAGTCCCAGTAGTCGAGTACATATCCTAAGGGCTTTATCAACATGTAATATAGAGACAATCAGAGTACATGTTAAGATAAAGTACAACCAGATAGCATACTATCATGTCGAGCAAGAAAGTCCTCCCTATATATGTCCAAGCATCCATTACAATATACATCGTATGTACAGTAATGGCCTCTAGGGCATACATATAACTAACAATCTCCCACTTGCACTAGGGCCATCTGTTGTGGTATCACATACCCAACAATTAGCTGCGGTTGAAGTATCTCATACTCAACCATCCCATAACAGTCTCTACTGGGAAAAAGGCCTTTGTGAGTGGATACGTGCTGTTGTCCTCTATGTCTACCCTCCTAACCTCGATCTCCCTGGTGATCAACCATCTCCATGATCAGGTGATACTGCCTAAGAATTATATCTGGATTTCTGATGGGACGGTAGTTCCTTGGCAAATGCCACAACTCCATTGTCACACAATGGTAGGAACGAAGTTCATCTCATGAACTTATATATCCAGACTGCCTCTTTGGTAGTATCCTTAGTAACGATGTATCTTGCCTTTAATCGTCTAGTATGTCACGGTATCTAGCTTGGAACTCTTCCAACATACCGTCCCTCCACTGAGGGTATAGACAATGCCTGCGACTGACATTCAATCGTCCTTATCACCCTGAAAACTTTCCAGTGATTCTCACTAGGATCAATTGATACCATCTCACTACAACTAGTGAGTATCCTAACATCCAATTAGAACTATCTCATAGATCTAAAACACAGGATTTAGGAGGTATCACTTTGATCCTATATGGAGAATCATTGTGATAAGCGGAGATTGACCAAGCGTAGCATAGGAAACTCCTTCCCTATCAAGAGTATGTCATCCACGTACTCTACGAGGATCACCACCATACTCCCTACTACCTTTTTGTATATACAAGGTTCATCTACCATTTTGATGAAGTCAAACTCTTTGACTACCACATCAAAACAGATGTTCCAACTCCGCGATGCCTGTTTTATCATATAAAACATCTTGCACACGTTTCCGCTGCTCCCACTGTCTACGAAGCCCTCTGGCTGTGTACTTATAGACGCTCTTTTCTAAAACATCATTTAGAAAAGTAGTCATGACACCCAACCACCAGATATCGTAGTCATGGTATGTAGCCGTGGCAAGTAGGATCTGGATGGACTTAAGCATAGCTTTGAAAGTCTCAACTTTTCCATGTACACCAAGTAATCTTCTCAAGATATACTCGCTCATGATGGGGATTTAACCCTTCAGATAAAGCAACCAAAGTCCATACTTTGTTGGTGTATAAGGATTCCATCTCAGATCGCTAAGCATCCAGCCATTCTTACAGAGTCCCACTCCTGATGGCCAGCTCGAAACTAGTTGGGTCATCATCTCATGATGCAATCCTCGCTCCTACTGTCATAGAGAAACCGAAGTATCTCTCAGGTGGGTGAGGAACCCTACTAGATCGGCGGAGAGGCTGAGGTTCGTTGGAAACTATTGAATCCTTTGGTTCTACCAAATCATCAGCTGCAGTTTGTATAGCTGGAACATTTCCAGTTCTACATAACAGACCTTGCCTCGAGCTTGTCCGGATTTTGCTTTTAGACATAGTCCGGACAACCCCAAATCTTAACTAACTTAAGATATGGGCTCTTCCCTTTCCATATCACATATGAAGTAGTAGGCAACTGATTTGATTTGAACCCTATTCAATAGGTATGCATCTTCTTAAGTGCATAATTCCCAAAAGGAAATAGGAAACTCAGTAGTACTCATCATAGAGCACACCATATCACATAGGGTGCTATTGCTTCGCCCCGATACACCGACGTGCTGTGGTGTATACGAAGGAGTAATGCTGAGAGAGAATCTCATTCTCCTTTAGAATAGTCCAGGAATTCCGTGCTCAAGTATTCTCCTCCTTGATCTCATCAAAGGACATAATACTTATACCCGTATTTGGTTCTCTACTTCTAACTTATATTCTGTGAATATCTCAAAAGCTTCGAACTTGTGTTTCAACAGGAACATATGTCTGAATCTTGAGAGATCATCAGAGAATGTAATGAAGTACAAAGAACCGGTCTTGGCATGTGTAGACAGGAAACTTTCATACATCAGCATGTATCAATCCCAAGAGTTCACTAACTCTTTCTCTGTTTCCAATAAATAGAGCTATGGTCATCTTATATTTGTGACATGACCGGCAAGTTTCACAAAATGTAAATTCAAACTAATTTGAATATGCATCTAAATGTAACTTCAGCTAGTCGGGCCGCATTGATATGACCTAGTCTACAATACCTCAAGAAGGATTCGTTCATTTCTGAACTCTTCTTCTTGTGTGTGTTCCGTATACTAAGAACTGTAGTTTGATTTAGAACGTCAATGCTTTTAGATAACGTGCCTGAACCGATCAACTCTTGATATAGGAAATGTTCAAAACATTATCCAACAATACAAAATTATATCACTTCTTTACTAATAAAGAAACTGATATGATGTTGTATATCAGGTTCGGTATCTAATAACATTCGTTCAGAATCAATGTATTCTGGTAATACAGGGTGATAGTGACCAACATACTTGGCTGCAACACTTGCACCGTTTTCTGTCTCATGAAACCTATCACCCGTTCTCAGTACTATACCTATCTGTAGCCCATGTAACAGATTACATATACGGGATCCTGATCTGGTATCACATACCCAGGACGTAAAGGATACTGAGAAACAGTTCTCTGTAATGAACACACCCGAAGATGATGCATCAACATGCACTTTCTTCGTTTGGGCGGCACGGGAAATCTGGTATTCCCCAATTTCCTGCTCTGTCTTATAACAATTATAAGTTGGAGCGGGACCAACGTTCCCCAGCTCAGTATAACAAGCGGGTTCGGTCAATATATCCGTATTATTATCTTGATTAAGGCGTGATATGGTCGCTACCTGGAGAGAGAGAGAAGAAAACACTCAGCGTATGCTCTTGCAAGATTAGATTGGTTATATAATATATCTAATCAGGATGTCTCCCACTATTTTAATCAAATCTTCCTTCAAACCCTAAAAGGAAAGACTAGCCGGGATTAATTACACGCTACAAGTTCGCCAATCTTTCAGCCAGGCCAGTGTCGGTACTTTGAGGGAGGTCCCCCGTGCTTTCGCACGAACCTAATTAAAATAAACTTCGTTTTCCCAGAGGTGTAACCCCGTTAACACCTTTCTAGACACCTACTTAATCGGCTAATTGTAATGTGTAAAACTCTCCCAGGAGTAACTCTTACTCGCAGCGGGTATCGGGATCCGACTATCTCATAGAAGGTATGCAATCTCATTGCAAATTTCAACACTTGAAATTCCCAATAATATTTTACCCCTAGCGTCCTATGACCTTGACGGAGGCCAAACTACCCATAGTCCGCTAGTCAAGTTCAACCCGTCATTTCCTGATTGAATTAAACCCACCCGCACGACCATTGATGGAGGCCAAACAACGCCGTACGAATACCCTAATCCAATCGCATCGCATGCTAGCAGATAAGCATTAGTTAGCTACCGTACACTACGCCTTGACGGAGGCCAAACTACCGCAGCACGAATACTAACTAGTACTTATCTGAAATGGCGGAAGGCTACGACAGGTTTTTAAGAAAACCCTTTGCGTAATGAACTTGATATCGTTGTAGAATCGAATGATTTTAAATGGAGTGCTTTTGAGGCTTTTCTAGTTTTGCTAAAGGGGTCACTCCCGATGAAGGGATCGTCGGCCCTTTCCTCATCGAATAAGATGCAGGATATATCATATATACCGCTGTGCAAAGCAAGAACTATAGAAGCAATCAAAAGATAAACCGAGAGTTGTAGCATCTACCAGTTATTGCTAAAGGAGTCACTCCCGGTGAAGGGATCTCGGTCCTTTCCTTATCGAATAAGGTGCAGGATGTTCTACAAGGAACACCACGATGCAAAAGCAAGAACTGTAGCTACCTGTTTTTGAAAATTCGATTCCACAAC
Organism: Agapanthus africanus; assembly: GCA_030015575.1. Classification (NCBI taxonomy): domain Eukaryota; kingdom Viridiplantae; phylum Streptophyta; class Magnoliopsida; order Asparagales; family Amaryllidaceae; genus Agapanthus; species Agapanthus africanus. The sequence continues at coordinate 185,953,515 of JASDDO010000024.1, forward strand.
ATCTTAGGTTTCTTTTATTTCATTAATCTCATTAATGAAGTCCCATTTTATTATGCTTCACAAGCATCTCTTTTGAAACGAAATCTGCAATATAACATATATCTCATATATATATAATATAAACATTCATCTCAGGCAGTAATATGATCTCATCACAGAACATTGCAGCAGAAGAACATATATGAAATATTGGATATACTAGGACGTCCGTGTTTTCAATACGAGCCTGTATAAAACACGGATTCCACGGTCGCGATGAATAGCCAAACCCACATCCCTAGACCCCTACGAGAGCGGCAAGCAATACAGCCAATTCTAGGGTTAGGAGACCCGGTCTCGACTCCTCGAGATGGTCTCCCACTGGACCCTAGAACCCGGTTACTTGTGCTCCCCTCCTTGGGTCTACCTAATGCGGAAAAGTAAATAATATACAACGGTGACATCTTCCGCAACCTGGAAGTGCCCCAATAAAAGAATATTACATACAAAAGAATTTTACATGAATGAAAAAGAAAAAACTCTCATCTCACATAAAACCCCCGGCTATTCACAACGCGACGATCCAATATAACATATCACAGCAACACATAATATCTCATATCATCAACGTAAGCAAGTATGCGTATCCCGATTGTCGTTGATGTATAGCAACGAAGCCGGCGATACCCCACATACTACGCTTACGGTCACAGAAAAGAGAGTGTAAAACTACAACAGTTGGAATCCGCAACCTCTATAGACATCGCATGCCTAACAATTATAAACCCCGCATTTTAGTCTCATTATCGAAAACTCTTTTCAATATCAAGTCGGGCAATTCAACAAGATTCCCGACGTCCTGATCGAATGCTCGTCGCAAATTTTAGGAGACGGCCGCACCCCCAGATGTCGTCGACGAAGTGCACTAAGGCGGAACACCGCTGCCGCGAGCACCCGAACGGATGCTTTCGGCGACGGGGTTCTCCTACAGTCACTTGGTCGGGGCTTTGGGGGCATGGCTGTCTATTAAGTTTACCCGGCGAGTATCCGCGTACACTACGTGATTGCGACGGACTTTTGATCATATCAAAATTCCGTAGCAACCGATCATTTGAGACTAAACTGCTATGTCTATAATATTCAAATTAGTTATCTCATAACTACCTGTGGATTCCAATTATTGTATCACATTCCAGATAAATAGAAAAAGTTAAACTTTCCGATCGAATCATCAAGAACCCAAGATTTCCCCAATATATCTCAACACTTGAAATCAGTTTAAAAACATCCATCACATGCCACAGTACCAATGGTCCAGCCGTAGAAGGGTCAAGCCAACGCCTCACATGTGGCACGCCGTACTGCCCCAAACCCTAAGGTTCAAAAAGCAGTTCAAGACGGTCACATAATCGAGTTAAGGTTTGTTGTCTTCTAGAGGGTCCACCGCGTTACTTGCACGACTTAGAACGTTCTTAAACACGAGGAAAAATCCAACTTTTGAAAAATTTTCCGACAGGGGAAAAAGTGAGTTATTGATATCCGTTCGAACTTTTTAACAGTTTCTAAAAATTATCCGGAAAAAACTAAACAAAGTTAAAATATCCGATCAAATATTTAAGTCCCCAATACAACCCAGAAAATTCAACAGTTGAATAAATATTAAAAATTCCCAGAAAATACAACATTAAAACATAGGAGTTACTGTGAAAAGCACGTGCCAAGAATCGACTATGTGGCCGCGGAACCGCGGCACATGCTGGGGTGGGGCCGCGGTTCCGCGGCGCTTTAGTCGAATTGCGCTCACGTGCTTCACAGTAATTCCTATAATTACCTGCTGTAATTTTTGGATATTTTTAATTTGGAAAAATCCACATTTTCAGAAAATGTACAGAGAGGGTTATTATCGGGGTTTTCCGGGTTCGATCGGACTTTAAACTTCGTTCAGACTTCTCCTAAAGCTCTAGCTTGGCTCTGATACCACTGTAGGGTTGCTAGGCACGCGCACAAGGGTCTATGAGGCATCAACCATGCCCGATTAAAAAATTAGCCGTGCCGAACAACTCGAATACGGATCTTTAAACTAGAGATTAGGCGAAAACAAGCATGCTAAACACTTTAACACTAAGTGAGAAGGATTACAACCTTTGTAGATCCGGTCCTTCACTTCATATGCTCCGTGTTGTGGTCCCTTCGCTGCGATCATCAGGATCCGGACTCTCGAGAGGTTCCACGAAGAGAAAGATGCAACCTTTGCTTCCGATCTTCGATACTAAGATAATCTACCTTGAAGTTTCGTTAACACAAGCTTACACTCACTAAACGAAGTGAACACCCTCATCTAAATGGCAAGGGAAGATGAGGATGATGAAGTAGGATTTTTTCTCTCTTTATTTATCTTTTTCTCATATTTATTCATCACTTTGGAAAAATCTAGCAAGCTTTTTCATGAAGAGTGAAAGAAGAAGAAGAAGGAACCCTTTTGTGATGAATAATGAATAACTCATTTGTGAGGTTAGAAATGCAACCATAGTTAAGAATGAATCCTTAACCCTTGTAGAGAAACAACCATGGTCAAGGGTTTGGGTTTGGTTAAGCAAATATCTTCATAAAATATCTTACACAAAACAAAACAAAAACCTTCTAGAAACTTCTAGAAGAGCTTAACCCTAATCAAACCCTAACCATGTTTAATCTCCACTAATCATGTTGCATTAATAACCATATCATGTTACAATATTATATATCACATATATAATATTTATTGTAACAAAATAAAATAATACAATTAACATATATCGCATATATATCAATGTATTACCCGAGCGAGAAAAAGAATCTTTTAGTGAGCAAATATTAGTTAATGTAATTTAATATATCATATATATTATTATACATTAAATTATCGAATCAACACTTGATCCGACAATCCGGCTATATCGCATATAACCAACTAATATTTATCCGTACCGATTCATCGAATCAACACTTGATCCGATGACCCGGCTGATATCATATATCGCGAGAATAGAATACGGTATCTCATATCGCATTATCCTCGGTCCCACACATATCACATATGTGCCCCCTACTCCGTTTTGCCTGAGCCAAGAAACCTCTGTGTAGGACTCTAAAGAATCGTCAATACGCCGGCAGTAGGTGATGATCATATCAAACACCCACAAGCTGCAAGCGGTCAGCTAAACGTAACAGCCACCCAGGTATTGAGCGCTCAGAAGATCAATAAGCAAGCCTGTACATTCTCCTGTGAATCCACTCAGTAACACTCCCGTACAGTCCGGTCTCGTCGTCTGATATGTCGCATATCTCGCCTAGGGGTGGTAAACGTCAGACCCCAGTAGCTTGATAAGTCGTGTCGATATGAGGTCAATAACAGTTCGAGAAACTACTGATAACACTTACCAGTAAATCTCAGCAACCCTGGCCAGGGATTTCCGGTTATAGCCAATCGAACACAGCACAACATCAACTCCCTATACCGGGAGAGACGAATCCCCTCCTATCGCTCATTGCCTCCATATGATTCGGGACTGTACCCAAAAGCCACCTTTTTGCACGCCCTCTTGGACGTGGTATGATGGAAATCAAAGCACAGTGGGGATCACATAAGACTCTATGACGATCTCGGGTCAACAGACTACTCTGTACCAGTGTCACCGGAGAACTGCCATCTGACGTGAGGTATAATACCATCTGGGAGTTCTCGGCGAGTCCGTCCAGTGTACCCAGTCTCTACTGAGCACCCGTACACCATCCTTGATGTCAAACACCGACGGATATGGGATCATCCATCGCCCATCATATGGGTCAAGATGCGTATACGCTAGTTTATTCTGGTGTATCGATGCCCTGTCTCGATACACCCTCGACTAGGAACAGTTATAGGATGTACTCGTCGACTACCGTGGCCCCACTAGTATGATCTCATCATAGTCCCAGTAGTCGAGTACATATCCTAAGGTCTTTATCAACATGTAATATAGAGACAATCAGAGTACATGTTAAGATAAAGTACAACCAGATAGCATACTATCATGTCGAGCAAGAAAGTCCTCCCTATATATGTTCAAGCATCCATTACAATATACATCGTATGTACAGTAATGGCCTCTAGGGCATACATATAACTAACATAAACTTCAAGCGAGTTCCCAAACTTTCCTGTAGACTCCTCCAAAAGTGTGATAGGAACTAAGTGTCCCGATCAGAAACGATACTCACTGGTACTCCATGCAATCTCATAATCTCCTAAATGTACCACTCTGCCAAAGCCTCCGTCAACTGACCAACTCGAAATGGTATGAAATGAGATGCCTTGGTCAGTCGATCGACAATCATCCAAACTGCATTATTGCCCTTTGGACTCCGTGATAAGATTGTCACGAAATCCATGGTTATATGTTCCTACTTCCATTGAGAAATCGGAAGTGGTTGCAACAAACCGGCTATCCTTTGATATTCAGCCTTGACATGCTGACACACCAAGCACCTCGATACGTAGCAATCAATCTCCCTTTTCATGCCTTCCCACCAAAAGTTTTGTTGCAAATCTCTATACATCTTCGTGCCTTTCAGATATACTGAATATGCGGAACTATAAGCCACCTTCATAACTTCTACACGAACACCTTCTTTAGATACACAAACGACTTCCATATCTTAACGAACCATCTTCATGAATCAATAAATATGTTCGAAGTCCGGCTTCCACTTATCATCGAAATTTCTGCAATTTAGGATCGTGCGACTGTGCTATCTTAATACTATCAATTAAGGATGACCGTACTTGCAATTGTATCAACTGTCCCGAAAAATCTGGTAGTACGATCTCCAGGTCGAACCTCTGAAGATCGGTTATAATATCCTTCTGTGCAGCCAACATCTGTATCGCTGACAACCGACTAAAAACATCCTGTACTAGATTAACTTTCCCCGGATAGTAATTTAGATCAAGATCATAGTCAACCATCAGTTCCAACCATCCATGCTGCCTCATGTTGTGCTCTTTTTGTATGAACACGTACTTTAGGCTCTTGAGATCAGTAAACACTTCTACTCTTTCGCCCAATAAGAAGTGTCTCCAAATTTTTAGCGTAAAGATCACTGATGCTGGCTCCAAGTCATGAGTTGGGTAGTTCTTCTCATGAGTCTTCAATTGCCTGGACGCATAAGCTATAACCTTACCATGCTGTCTCAGGACACATTCCAAGCCATTCCCAGATGCGTCGCTGTGAATAACTAGTCTTTTGGAACCATCTGGCACTGTTAAGAAAGGAGCGGTTGTTAATTTTTGCTTCAGCGCTTCAAAAGCTAACGCACACTTTTTAGTCCATACGAACGATTCCTCCTTTCATGTTAGCTTAGTCAATGGTTCAGTTATTCGAGCGAAGTTCTCCCCGAACCTTCTATAGTATCCAGCAAGCCCAAGAAAACTTCTGATCTCCCCTACATTCTTTGGAGTTGGCGAATCATGAACGACTGCAATCTTTTCGGGGTCAACTGCAATCCCATCTCCAGATACATCGTGACCCAAGAAAATCACTTTTTCAAGCCAAAACTCGCACTTGCTCATCTTAGCATACAACTTTTCTTGTCTTAACGTCTGCAGTGCGATTTTCAAGTGTTCTTCATGCTCTTCTTTGCTCCTCGATTAGACCAAAATATCGCCAATGAATACTACCACGGACTGATATAGAAATGGTAAAAAGATTCAGTTCATCAAGTCCATAAATATCGCAGGTGCGTTAGTAACTCCTAATGGCATCACTAAATACTCGTAATGCACATATCGAGTTCCGAACATTGTCTTGCAAATATCTCCTTCTTTCACCCGAACTTGATGTTACCCTGATCGTATATCCAACTTCGAGAATACTCTCGCGCCACTGAGTTGATCGAATAATTCGCCTATGCGAGGGATTAGGTACTTATTCTTAATAGTCACCCGATTTAACTCTCGATAATCGATGCACATCCTCCACGTGCTATCTTTCTTCTTGACTAGAAGAACTGGGGCTCACCATGGTGAACCACTGCCCCTTCTCTAGTAATTCGGTAACTTGTCTCTTTATTTCTTCCAGTTCCACCGATGCCATTGGATAATAAGCCTTTGAAATAGGCGCTACTCCAGGAATAAGATCAATCGTGAACTCCATATTTCGTTTCAGCGGTAAAGCCAAGATGTCATCGAACACGTCCATGAAGCCTCAAACTAATACTGGTGCTTCCTCCTTGATTGCTTCCATTGACGAAAAACGGCACTTGTCGGCCTAGGCCTAAATTCGACCGCCCCGACAGATTTGCTACCTCCCAAGAATACGAACTCTGGATATTCGGGAATCTAGAAAATCACTTTTTCGCCTTACAATCAATGTGGGCATGGAAAATGCCAAGAAAATCCATTCTCAATACAACATCATAACTGCCAGTATCAATCACCAATAAATCCGCGAATAACTTCCGTCCATAAATAACAATCGAGCAACCCTTGCACTCACTACTAGATATAATTCTCCCATTCCCAGTGTGAATATCCCAACAGCTAGATAGGGCAGTGTAGGATAGAGTGTGCACTAATAAACTTAGACGATATAAAGCAATAGGATGCACCAGAATCGAATAATACAAATACGGAAAAATTATAAACAAGTAGGATACCTGAAACAATATCGTCTGAAGCCTTGGCTTCCTCGACCGTCAAGGTAAAGACCCGTCCTTGATTAGGCCTCTGAGTAATCTGCTTCTGCTGTGCTCTCGGAGCATCACCCTTCAACTGAACTGTCGATAGATAAGTATTAATTCGATGATCAGCAACTCCGCAAATCAGACACTGCCCAAGTCTCATCCGGCACTCCCTCCGAAAATGACCCGGTCGTTGGCAGGAATCATAAATCACATCCTTCTTCTGCGTTGAAATAAAGGTCCTTTTCATAGGCATTGTCCCATGTTTGTTTACCGGAATGCCTCTACGTATAGGAGCTCTGGTTGGTGCATACGGAGTCTTCCGCACTGCAACCACTTGCTGTTGAGTACCCTTTACTCTTACTGATAAACTCGGTTGTTCCTTAGCCATCTTGAGAACTTGGGAGAAGATGGTCAATCCTAATTGTTGGGGTCAAAAATTATACCCCGGTTGACCAAGTCAAAATCAAAGTCAACCCCAAGTAAGCGGGCCCAAGTCCAGGTCAAGTGTGCACATGCCCAAGTCGAGCCTCGCAGCCAGCCTCTCCCATGCCAAAATGAAAATTATGTAATAAATAGTTTTGATGTAATTTTTATGATTAAATGTAAGAAAAATGAGAATAAAGCCAAATTTTTGTAAAGCACATGACTCATGTGGAAAAGAAATGAGCACATGAGGCATAGGATGGGCAAAATACCATTTTGTAAAGCCTAAGGGGCTATGTGTAAATTTGTAAACCTATATAAGGCAACATGATAATGAAATAAAGTACAATAATTCATTCCCCTCAAAAATTAGGATTTTCTGTGTCTTCTTCTCCTTCCTCAAGGTTTTAAACCTTTTCTTTTCCGAATTAAATCAAGAGTTTTACTCTTCCTTTTACAAAAAGAAATAGTTTTTCACCAAGGGGAATCCAGATCTCCCATCAAATCTCTAAAAGGGAAGATCTTTAAGTCTCACCCATTTTTCTCTAAGATCCAGCCAACAGAGAGGAGGAAGAAAGATACCCATCTCCAAAAATCCTACATTAGGAAAAATATAAGGCTCAAGAGAAGATCCAGGGCTCAAGGGAGAAGAAAAAGGTCCATTTTGATCATCTCGAAGATCTTTGGGGAGTTCGACTCTAAGACCCAAACCTTCAAAGGAGTTTAACTCCTAACCCAGCTATTTTAGGAGTTTAAGTCCAAATCCAAATATTTTGGAATTTAAATCCATAAATAAAATCCTTTTGGAAGTTTAACTCCACTTAAAACCCTTTTGGGAGTTTAACTCCTAGTCCAGGGGTTAAGCCCCTATTTCCGCAGGCGCCTAGCGCCCACGTGCCGGGCGTGTGAGGGAGTCCACAATAGGGTGTTTTTCGTCATCCCATTGAGATGGGAATACGCGCGCGCTTGTCAGGCGCATTGCAGATTCCTCCTGCCTAGGGTAGGCTGGAGTTTATTGATTGTGGGGATCCGAATCTCCGGCAGCCGCGGACTAAGCTGCCGTTAATTACCCCTCGTCTTTGAAGCGAGGGAACCTCCGATTGACGGTTTAAACTGGTCAAGCGAACTCAACGTGCAGTGTTGTGTTTTGAAGGGGTTTTGGATATATCGGGGGCCCCGCAGAGTTTTTACGGGGGTCCCGCTACCCGGATAGCGGGCTGGGGGTCAAGGGGGCTAGCAGCCCCCTTACGGGGTGCGGGGCAGTGCCCCGACCCAATTTTTTTTTGAGAGGGATAGTGTTGTAGGGTATGTGTGTATGTGTGTGTATACATATATATAAAATAAAAAAAAGGAAAGCGCCTCCAAAGGATGCGTGGGAAAAAAGCGCCAGCGCTTCGAGCGCAAGAGCGCCAGCGCTTTGAGCGCTAGCGCCCCACGTATCAGGCACGTGGGCGCTCGGGCGCTAGCGCTAGCGCCCCACGTGTCAGCACGTGGGCGCTCGGACGCTTGCGCTTTGGGCGATAGCGCTCTGAGCGCAAGAGCGCTAGCGCCTTACGTGTCAGCACGTGGGCACTCGGACGCTAGCGCTTTGGGTGCTAGCGCTCTGAGAGCAAGGGCGCTAGCGCTTTGAGCGCTAGAGCCCCACGTGTCAGCATGTGGGTGCTCGGACGCTAGCGCTTTGGGCGCTAGCGTTTTGGGCGCAAGGGCGCTAGCGCCCCACGTGCTAACACGTGGGGCGCTCGGGCGCTAGCGCTTTAAGCGCAAGGGTGCTAACGCTTTGAGCGCAAGCACCCCGCGTGTCAGCACGTGGGCATCTGGGCAGCAAAAGGGACTTGGTCCCTGCAATGGGAGTTGTACTCCCAGAAAGGAGCACTTATTATTTTTTTTTGTGTGTGTATGAGGAGTTAAACTCCTAGGATATTTTGAAGCTGATGAAGAGCTTCTCCCTTTGAGCCCTAGTTCTTCCCCAAAGTAGGGGTTTCTCGAGATGGGTCTCCTTCTTCCTCCTCTGTTGGCAGGATCTTGAAGATCAAGAGATGTGAGATTTTAAAAATCTCTTCTTTTTGAGATCTGATGGCAGATCTGAGTTCCCCTTTGTGAGTTTTGTGGTGAAAAACTATTTAGTTTTGGAAAAGGAAGAGTAAAACTCTTTGATTTAATTCAAAAAGAGAAGAAGGTTTTTAGAACCTTCAGAAAGGGGAAAGAGGCATAAACCCTAGATTTTTGAGGGGAATGAAAAAAGGTATTTTTTTATCCATCATCATGTTGCCTTATATAGACTTACATATCTACATATAGCCCCTTGGGCTTTACAAAATGGCATTTTGCCCATCCCATGGCTCATGTGCCATTTCTTTTTGCACATAAGCCATGGGCTTTACAAAAATTTGGCTTTATGCCCATTCATGCATAAAAAATTACATAAAAATTATTTATTACATGATTTTGTTGTTGGCATGGGGAGGCTTGATCGCGGGCTCGGCTTGGGCATGGGCCCGCTTGACCTGGGCTTGGGCCCACCTGGCTTGGGGTTGACCTTGACTTTGACTCGGTCAACCGGGGTGCAATTTTTGACTTCAACAAAGTGCCCCCATCAATAAATGCACACCACATATATGAGTCATGTGCATTAAATTGATGAATCTTCTTTCGCGTAGAGGCGACTTGCTTTGGTTCCCACTTTTTGGGATGCACTGCCCTTTTTACGACATGGACGGTCGACGCTTGACGCGTCTCCGAGACGGAGTGTCCGTGGTAGACGATTCCCTAACCCGGAGTGATCTGGTTCCTGCTTTGTAGGAAGCCTGCACTGCCCTTTTTGCGACATGGACGGTCGACGCTCTAATCCGGAGCGATTTGGTTCCGATTTGTGGGAAGTCTGCACTGCCCTTTTTGCGACATGGACGGTCGACGCTTGCTGCGTCTCCGAGACGGAGTGTCCATGGTAGACGTTTCCATGGCCCAGAGTGATCTGGTTCCTGCTTTGTAGGAAGCCTGCACTGCCCTTTTTGCGACATGGACGGTCGACGCTCTGATCCGGAGCGATTTGGTTCCCGCTTTGTGGGAAGCCTGTACTGCCCTTTTTGCGACATGGACGATCGATGCTCTGATCCGGAGCGATTTGGTTCCCGATTTGTGGGAAGCCTGTACTGCCATTTTTGCGACATGGACGGTCGACGCTTGACGCGTCTCCGAGACGGAGTGTCCGTGGTAGACGATTCCCTAACCCGGAGTGATCTGGTTCCTGCTTTGTAGGAAGCCTGCACTGCCCTTTTTGCGACATGGACGGTCGACGCTCTAATCCGGAGCGATTTGGTTCCCGATTTGTGGGAAGCCTGTACTGCCCTTTTTACGACATGGACGGTCGACGCTTGACGCGTCTTCGAGACGGAGTGTCCGTAGTAGACGTTTCCCTGGCCCGGAGTGATCTGGTTCCTGCTTTGTAGGAAGCCTGCACTGCCCTTTTTGCGACATGGACGGTCGACGCTCTGATCCGGAGCGATTTGGTTCCCGGTTTGTGGGAAGCATGCACTGCCCTTTTTGCGACATGGACGGTCGACGCTCTGATCCGGAGCGATTTGGTTCCCGATTTGTGGGAAGCCTGCACTGCCCTTTTTGCGACATGGACGGTCGACGCTCTGATCCGGAGTGATTTGGTTCCCGATATGTGGGAAGCCTGTACTGCCCTTTTTGCGACATGGACGGTCGACGCTTGACGCGTCTCCGAGACGGAGTGTCCATAGTAGACGTTTCCCTGGCCCGGAGTGATCTGGTTACTGCTTTGTAGGAAGCCTGCACTGCCCTTTTTGCGACATGGATGGTCGACGCTCTGATCCGGAGCGATTTGTTTCCCGGTTTGTGGGAAGCCTGCACTGCCCTTTTTGCGACATGGACGGTCGACGCTCTGATCCGGAGCGATTTGGTTCCCGATTTGTGGGAAGCCTGCACTGCCCTTTTTGCGACATGGACGGTCAACGCTCTATTTGACTAGCTCTGCTTCCTGCAGTGTCAGGGGTGAACTTGACTTGCTTCGTTTCTTGCGGTGTCGAGATTGGATTCTGACTTGCTCCGCTTTCGGCGGTGTCGGAGTTGAAGCTGACTTGTTGATTGTGATTTGGGTTGACATCGGCATCGCTATACTGGAATATGGTACCAGGAGCGAATCATCATCTGTCTTTGAGAGGATTTGAGGATTTGATTTTGATTTTTTTTTTGTCGGCATCTGCATTGCTGCACTGGAATAATGCCAGGAGCAACTCATCATTTGCCCCAGGAGGATTTGGGAATTGGTTTTTTCTTTGCATCAGCATCGCTACACTGGAATATAGTACCAGGAGTGAATCATCATTTGCGCTTGCTTATAAGGAAGCGATGGCTTAGGAGACAGGTTTTAGCTCCCTATCACCTAAGAATTTTCAATTTTGTGAGCCGTGGTCTCACAAAGCATTTTCTCCCTACGGATCGTAAGGATCCCGTAGGTGTATTTTCTCCTTTGGAGTCGTGGGGACTCCTAAGTGTGTTGCTCCTTTGTCAGTCGTAAGGATCTCACGCAGGAATTTTCTCCTCACAAAGTCGAGAGGACTTTGCGAGTGCATTTCATCTCTTTTTTTATGAGTCTGCGCCCTTTCGGGTTTTCACAAACTCGCCAGCAGCCCTGCTGTTTTTACTCACGGAGCCCTTTCGGGTTTTCATCCGTACCCATTTTGCTTGTGGACATACCATTATTTTTTGACTTTGAATGTGGTCTCACCGGTAGGACTCGGGAGAGATTGGGATTGTTTTACGCCCTTGGATTGTATACGGTTTTGCAGGATCTATGATCCAGACCGTAGGGCCGGAAAAATTTTGGGACTTTGTTGGCGTTTGTATCGCTGCACTGGAATATGGTACTAGGAGCGACTCATCATTCGCCGTCGGGGTATGAGATTTAGAATTTGGTTGGCGTCTGCATCGCTGCACTGGAATATGGTACCATGAGTGACTCATCATTTGCCGTTGGGGTATGGGATTTGGAATTTGGTTGGCGTCTGCATCGCTGCACTGGAATATGGTACCAGGAGCGACTCATCATTCGCCGTTGGGGTATGGGATTTGGAATTTGGTTGGTGTCTGCATCGCTGCACTGGAATATGGTACTAGGAGCGACTCATCATTCGCCATTGGGATATGGGATTTGGAATTTGGTTGGTGATCAGTCGAAAATATTGCATTTTTAACACGTCAATTTCCCTACCATTTGCACTCATCTAGAAGTGTTCGGTATTAATATAGCACATATTAGCAAAACAGCCGTAAAATACCAAATTACTTGTGCTATACTTTAAAACCAACACTTTGAGGGAAATTGAGTGTTTATAATTGCATCGCATCATCTTTGTATAGCGCAACACTTGTCTCAAGAATCTGTGCAGGAAATTCCAGGAGAAGAGCCGAAACAGTTAAAAGTGCTGAGAAAAATACGCCAAATCCAAGACTTGAAATCTGGCAGTGATCAAGAAATAATTAAAAGATTCCACACATCAGGAAACATCATTAAAGCCAATACAAAGCAGTACAGCAAAAATCATGCAGTGAAGCCTCTATGGGCCCGCGGATCCGCGGCCGTAAGGCCCCATTGGCGGCGGATCCGCGGCCACGTCAGCGTGACGTCAGCATAGCTCTGCTTCAGAATTCTCTTCTCAGCTTCAGAACCTCTTTAAAGTCCAGAATTCTCCAGAAGTTTCTGCCAGAACAGCAAGGCTTTGGGTTCAAGCTAATCACTCTCAAGCTTCTTAAGCAAGCCACTTAACTACCTAAAAGCCTAGAAGCTTCCCCCTAACCTCCAAGCTTATGAAGGAAGCTATCCCTAACTAACTAACTCTAGAACCTTCTACCTAACTACCAAGCTTATAAGGGAAGCTAAACTAAACCTAGCTTCTAAAGGAATCTAATCCTAATTAAGGCTATAAAAGAGACCCTAAGGCTTCACATCTAAGGTTGTTGAAGGTTGTTCTCCAATTCCCAACCCAAGTTGAGTGGCACAACTTGTAAACCCTAATCCCCAATTCAAAATCCAAAGCCAAAAATAAAGAACACCGAGTAGAAATCAAGCGAGAATTCAACCATCCTTTTGGAGCTAAGCCGATCTTCAACCGAGCAAGTGATCCAAGACGATCCGCGACTCACGAAGACGATACGACGCTCAATTCGACGATCTCGTTCTCTCCTCAATTTCTTGTAGTGTTTGAGCGAAGTGTAACGAATTGTTGAATAATAAAGGTGAAAATTCTTTAATCTTGCTTTCTTTACATTCTTGCATCATGATTCGATCTCAATTCTTGATTGTGTTTCGTGTTATGATGTTCGAGTAAAACTCCGCTCGTGAAGGAGTCGAGAGAATCAATAGAAGATGATGTTACAAATCTTGAAACGATTCTTAATTCCTATAAATTTTGTAAACTCTTGTAAATTGAAGAATCGGCAACCTAGTTTTGAGCGATGCTTTCTTGATTGTGTTCGCTCTTAATTAGTGATCTACGATCGATTCTTGAATTTACTAGAGGCTAGAATTTGAATGAGATTCATCGAAAGGACAAAGGATGAGATGAAGAAACCCTAGTTTCTTCGAAAGATCCTTAAACCTCGATTAATCGTCATCGATCTAGTATCAAATCATTAATGGATAAGAAAACGTAATCAATAGATTTCATCACGTCTATAGATTCGATCGATTCCTACGAGCCTCACTTCGATTCTTGAAACCTAATTGGATTGGATATCATCAATTCTTAATTCTTGATTTTAAATGTTTTCTTGATTTTAGATTTAGATCTAGATAATTCTTGAACATCAATTTTATAAATCTTGAATTGGATGTCTTTTCTTTTCTTTTTAATCTTCAATTCATCTAATTCATTTACGAACGAATCTCACTTTCCCTGTGGACAATCCGCACTCGCTAACGCGCTATATACGACACTGTTATTGATTGCGGTCAAAAATTTCTTTGGTTGTGATTTCTACACTTCTCATATACACACCGGAAAATCATTCAATCAAATGGCGTCGTTGCCGGGGATAGTGTGCTAATTTGTTCGTTTTTGAAATTTGAGTTGAAAAATTTATTCCATTAGAATTTTTGGATCTAAACTCGCACAAACACTAAACGATTCGTTGTGATTTGTTGCAAGGAAATCTGGAATCTGTGGAGCAAGAGGAAAAATTTCTGAATATTCCAGAGAGCTCAGTGAAGCAACAGAAGCAGTGCCTGAATTTTTCGTGCAGAGATTGAACCACTGGACCGCGTTTCCGCGGCAATAGGAGCCTCCCGCGGCGGTTCCGCGGCGTGATTGTTTCGTCTCTGTGCGAAATTTCTCTGGTATCTCATGTACTTTCTTATCTCTTCTCCATTAACAAATTTGCTGCAGGTTTCTTTGCAAATAAATTCCCAGTGCCGCAAAAAGAAATAAAAATTGTGCGTGTTTTGATTCTTGGTTGTTTGCATATTAATACGGAATTTAAGGGGCACGGCCAAATTCAGTTTAGGTGGGGAGTTCATTACCCTTCCTAAGCCCCGAAATTCACAAAATTGCATCCGCATTACCCTCATTAACTAAAAGAAATCTAGACTTGACTCTAAGGACCGTCGCGCTCACTTAGGACAGAAGAAGGCCGTGGGTAATCTATTGCTTATCCGCGTTTCTTTTGTGGTGTCTAAGGCAAGTGTGTCTAAGGCAAGTGGTTACTTAATTAGGCCCACTACTTACGTAGTGGAGAACCTCCCACTTACCTGGCACTTACCTGGCCACAGGAGGGACAAAAAGGCAGTAGAGGATTGATCCTGCGACTTGTCTTTTGGCAGTTAGGAGCGGTCTAGAGCCTTGACCTAGGTGACCACTAGACTTAGGGTTGCTTGTTGCATTTGTTGTGATTTGCATCATTTTTTTCAAAAAAAAATCCGTATATTTTTCAAAACAAACACCACTTCATTCATTTCCCCTAATTATCTTAACGCTGCCACTTGTACTAAACCCTTTAGTGCAAGATAAGCTGGACACGGGATTCTAGTGCCCGTTTAGTCCGCGTTCCCCCGATCGACTCCGAAGTCGGTATTTCTACATTTACTTCTTCTTTACCCACCACCACACCCACATCGATGGACACTTCTCCATTGAATTTCTTTACCACTAATCTGCCGCCGTCCGCAGGTGCGCAGAATCCACCCCGCATCTCTCTCCAAGAGAGGTGCTATCCTATGCAAGGTCCTCTTTCGACCTGTCTATCCATTCCACCAGCCAACGAGGATAATTTTGAGATTAAACCCCAATACATCAACCTTCTACCAAAATTCCACGGTCTCGAGTCTGAAGACGCATATGTCTTTATCACAAAATTTGAAAATGTATGCGCAATGATGGGTACCTCACAGCTTTCTGTGGATGCTATGCGTCTTTGTCTTCTTCCATTTACCTTGTGCGATATAGCCGAGAAGTGGCTGTATAACACAACCGCACATTTCATTTCGAATTGGGAAGAATTCGTTGCAGCATTCCTTAAGAAATTCTACCCTAATCACAAGACAGCTCGAGTCCGTAGCGAACTAAATCAATTCACCCAGCTTCCGAATGAACTATTCTCGAAGTGATTTGAACGCTTCAAGGATCTGTTGGTTCAATGTCCACATCACGGAATCCCGAGATGGGATCTGTGCCGAATCATATATGAGGGCATTAATCCTACCACTAAACAGAACCTTGAAGCCATGTGTCAAGGCAATTTTATGACCAAAGATGATGGGGAAGCTTGGAAATTTTTAGAAGAGTTCGCTGAAAATTCCTTACAGTGGGACAGTGGAAACCAGTCATCGTCTAGGGGTGGCGTACACTAAGTTGATGTTTCCATAGGTGTTCGAGCTGAAATGGCAGCAATGCAAAAGAAGCTCGAGGCTATGTAACATAAATTTTTAGCAGCCTCCCTAAATCCGATGTCGCTCCCCAAAATTGTATGTGGATGCTTTTCTGATCCTTCTCATTTGACGGAAGAATGTCCATTGAATTCTCCGTTTCAAGGTCAAGAGCATACCGATGCCGCTTTTCAAAGACCTAGAAACGATCCATATTCTTCCACATATAATCAGGGATGGAGGAACCACCCTAATTGCTTGGAACCAACAACAAAATCAAAACACGGTTCCAAACCCAAATAATTTCCAAAGGGCTCTTCCACCACAACAGCAACCACTTCCACTCACTCAGCACCCCTACCAGTCACAAAACTTTCAAAACAAGGTTAACACTCCTTCACCCTCTAATCCTTTGCAGTTGACCTATTCTGACGAGTTCTCTGCATTCACACAAACCATGAAGTCACTCTTGTCAAATTTCATGGAAATGTCGGCTGAGGTTAGGTCTTCTGTCAATGATATAAAGAAAAACTCAGCGTCCCAAGCTGAGAGTATACGATCGATGGAAGCAGAAATTGCACGACTAAAATCCGAAATGAGTGCGAGAGAAAAAGGGAAACTTCTGTCTCAACCCCTACCGAATCCTGGGCATTACAATGTAAATGCCATCACAACGTTGAGATCAGGAAGAGTGCTGAATAATCACGTCGGGGAAGAGATTAATGATACTGAAAAATTTATCAATAACACCCCGGTTGAGACCTTTCCTTACACACACACTTCTACTTCTGATCCTTGTTCTTCTACCCCACCGCCTTCTCACGAGCCTATTCTTCGTTTCCCACAAGGCTCGTTACCTCAGCAACCCTCTTCTAGTCCACCAAAGACGATCCCCACTCCTATTCTGGGATCACTTCCACACACACCACCTTCTCCTATGATGGACCCAGCTCTTATTGCTAAAGCTCCTTATCCTAATCGGTTAACGGGTAACAAATCGAGTCCACATATGGAGAAGATTATGGAAATGTTCAAACAGGTTAACATCAACATCCCTATCCTAGATGCTATTCAATAAGTACCCGCTTATGTGAAAATTCTTAAAGACTTGTGCACTAGGAAGAGGAAGACTCAAGTGCCAAAGAAGGTCTTCATGACAAATAATGTTAGCACTGCTTTTACCCCACAGCTACCAAAGAAACGTAAGGACCCAGGATGTCCTATAATCTCGATTTCTATTGGGAGTAAAAACATCAACCGTGCTCTTCTAGACCTTGGCACAAGTGCTAACCTGCTTCCATACTCTGTTTATGAGCAGCTAGGGATTGGAGAGTTGAAACCAGCTCACTGCACTCTCCAAATGGCAGACCGTTCAATCACCAAACCTAGGGGTGAACTAGAGGATGTGTTGATAAAAGTCGGGGAATTTGTATTCCCTGTAGACTTCATTGTTCTCGATACACAACCTATAGCAAACCTACAGAGTCAAATTCCGGTGGTTTTGGGTCGACCATTCCTTGCTACTTCCAATGCTGGCATTAACCGTAGAAACGGTTCAATGAACTTATCTTTTGGAAAAATGACAATTGAACTGAACATCTACAAAATTGGAAGTCAGCCATCTGAACCCTCTGCTCATATACTTGATGTGTGCTCTGTCCACGAGATTGCTCCCGAAAGTTGCAGAGTTGATGAACTTTGCTTTGAAGATCTCGACGACACTACCACATCAATGTTTGATCTTGCACATCTTAGTGAGGACATATTTTCCACGCTTGAGTCCGACACTCCTGACTCATCACCATCCGAGTCCGTATCTTTCACAGGCTATGAGCTTCTTTGTGACTCCGAAAATTATTCGATGATCCCACCTTCTATTATTTCTCCGCCAGCATTAGATCTCAAACTTTTACCTTCTCATCTTAAATATGCATATTTAGGCGAGAATGAGTCTTTACCCGGTTATCATATCCGCTTCTCTAGCATCAGAGCAAGAGAATGCACTTTTGACGGTATTGAGATCTAATAGGTAGGCGTTTGGTTGGACCATGGCGGACATCAAAGGGATTAGTCCCTTGATTGTTGAACATCATATACATTTGATGGATGATGCCAAACCAACCCGAGAACCACAGAGACGGTTGAGCCCCGTCATGAAGGATGCGGTGAAGAAAGAGATCGTCAAATGCCTTGACAGTGGTATTATTTACCCAATCTCCAATAGCCAATGGGTGAGTCCAATTCATGTCGTCCCTAAGAAATCTGGCATCACAGTTATTACCAATGAGGCAAATGAGTTAATTCAGACACGCACTCAAACTGGGTGGCGTGTATGTATTGATTACAGAAAACTCAATGCCGCTACGAGGAAAGACCACTTTCCTCTACCTTTCATTGATCAGATGCTGGAGCGCTTAGCTGGACATGAGTATTATTGCTTTATGGACGGATACTCTGGCTATAATCAGGTCCCCATTGCCAAAAAGGATCAAGATAAAACCACATTTACTTGTCCTTTTGGTACCTTTACTTATAGACGCATGCCCTTTGGGTTATGCAATGCTCCCTCTACATTTCAGCAGTGTATGATGGGGATATTCTCAGACATGGTCGATAATTTTTTGGAGATTTTCATGGACGATTTCTCAATTTTCGGAGACTCTTTTTCTGACTGCTTATCGAATCTTG
Source organism: Agapanthus africanus (assembly GCA_030015575.1). Lineage (NCBI taxonomy): Eukaryota > Viridiplantae > Streptophyta > Magnoliopsida > Asparagales > Amaryllidaceae > Agapanthus > Agapanthus africanus. The sequence continues at coordinate 185,972,188 of JASDDO010000024.1, forward strand.
ACGCAGTTCTTACACGTTGCAAAGAGAAGAACTTAACCTTGAATTGGGAAAAATGTCATTTCATGGTCCAAGATCAAATTGTGCTTGGACATGTTATTTCACGGAAAGGCATTGAGGTTGACAGAGCTAAGATAGATGTCATTCAAAACCTTCCTCATCCTAAAATCATCAAGGATATCCGATCTTTTCTTGGCCATGCAGGCTTTTACAGGAGATTCATTAAGGATTTTAGCAAAATTGCTAGACCTTTAACTCTTTTCTTGGCCAAGGATACGACCTTCCACTTTGACTCGGATTGGGAGGCAGCATTCGACTCACTCAAACACTCTCTCACTACAGCCCCCGTTCTATCGTCTCTAGATTGGGACCACCATTTTGAGCTTATGTGTGATGCATCGGATTTTGCAGTTGGTGCAGTCTTAGGATAGCACATTGAAAAGATGCCACACGTGATCTATTATGCAAGTAAGACCCTGAACAATGCTCAAATTAACTATACAACTACCGAAAAAGAACTTTTGGCAGTTGTATTTGCATTAGAAAAAATTCAGGCCTTACTTGATTGGCTCACCAATTGTTGTGTACACCGACCACTCCGCCTTGAAACATCTTTTGGCGAAGAAGGATGCTAAAGGTAGGCTAATACGTTGGATCCTTCTATTACAAGAATTTGATCTTGTTATTAAAGATAAGAAAGGATGTGAAAACGTTGTAGCCGACCATCTTTCATGCATCTCTTCTTCACTTGTGACCCTGCCGATCAATGATTCTTTCCCGAACGAAAAACTCTTGAACGTATCCGATGAACCTTGGTTCAGGGATATTGTGAACTATCTTGTCACGGGACTGATACCCAGCGATTGGTCAAAACAGGACAAACACCGTTTTCTATCCCAAGTAAAACACTTTTACTGGGATGAACCCTATCTGTTTAAGTATTGTCCTGATCAGATCATTCGCCGGTGTGTCCCGAATGAGGAATTCAAGAGTGTTCTATATTTTTGTCATGATCAGGCATGTGGGAGTCACTTCGGTCCTAAAAAGACAGCGGAGAAGGTTTTGCAATGCGGTTTTTATTGGACGACCTTGTTCAAAGACGCATTCGATCATTGCAAAACCTATACACAGTGTCAACAAACGGGTAGGATTTCCTGGAGAAATGAGATGCCACAGCAACCCATTTTAGTGGTTGAAATTTTCGATGTTTGGGGCATTGACTTTATGGGTCCCTTTCCCAACTCCTTTGGGAATCTGTACATACTGCTTGCGGTTGATTACGTCTCAAAGTAGGTTGAAGCTATTCCTTATCGCATTAATGACAAGAAGGTTGTCATTAGGTTCTTAAAAGAAAACATCTTTTCGTGATTTGGACACCCACGCGCTATCATTAGCGATAACGGGACACATTTCTGCAACAGGTCTTTCGAGACTTTGATGCGGAAATACGCAATCAACCACAAACTTTCCACATCCTATCATCCCCAAATGAGCGGGCAGGCTGAGATTTCAAATAGACAGATCAAACAAATCCTGGAGAAGACTGTTGCGAAGAATAGAAAAGATTGGTCGAGCAAATTGACGGATGCTCTTTGGGCATTCCGAACGGCATATAAAACCGATCTAGGGATGTCTCCTTATAGGTTAGTGTTGGGAAGGCTTGTCACTTGCCAGTCGAGATTGAGCACAAAGCAATGTGGGCTATTAAAGAAATCAACTTTGACTTAAATCAAGCCTGCAACTTTCGGAAGCTGCAATTAAATGAGCTAAGCGAACTCCACGATGAAGCTTATGATAACGCTGTTATTGCAAAGAATCGGACTAAGGTATTTCACGATAAAAACATTTTGAGGAAAACGTTTACACCTGGTCAACAAGTCCTTCTTTATGATTCACGACTACACCTTCACGCGGGTAAGCTACGATCTCGGTGGAAGGGACCTTTTATTGTGCGGTCTGTATACCCGCACAGGGCAGTTGAGGTAGAAAATGTTAAAAATGGTACATTTTTCAAAGTGAATGGACATAGATTAAAGCCGTATTTTTCCACTGACCCCACGGAGGAGCTCCTGCTCTTACAGGAGCCATTTTATCTTGATTAAAATTCCTCCGTCTCACCTCCATGTCCTGTAAATTACTGTATTATCTTTTGAATGGAGGTGAGTGAATAGAATAAGTTTGGGGGAGGATCTTCACTTAAATATTTTGCCCCCATTAATAAATTTCCTCCCAAGCTTACAGGTTTTTGTAGATATAGCAGATGGCAACAGTGAGGACACTGTTGAAAACAAGTTTGGGGGAGGTTTGTGCTTATTTGCGCATCATTTGCATATCACTTTGCATAAGCACAAAACATTTTCAAAACCTATAAAATTTTAAAAAATTTCAAAAATAAAAATATTTTTTTGTACATAAATAAGATAATAAAATATTAGATAGTGAAAAATTACATCCAAAAGATTGGAAAAATTTAAGAAAACCAAGAAAATTAGAAGTTTTCTTAAACGAACTAGTAATAAGTAGTTATGAGCCGTTGTCCCAAGAGTTAGTAAGATGAAAGAAGTCACTAATCTGAGGATAAAAATAAGTCTGAAAAATAGTTCCTATTCTGGAAGCCAAACATTTTGAACGTTGATACCCTACTATACGCACTTACACACGTCTTGAAACTCGGGTTAGTAGAGAATACCTTGAAATGCTCTTGTCTAAAAGCCAAAGTATGAAGGAAATAAGAAAAATGAATAAAATATAAAAATGGTGAAGAAAAATGAACACTGGTTTTGTTATCGTCAAGGCAGCAATAAAAAAATATAGCGAGGGTGCCACTTCACCTAGTGTCTTAGACCAACTGGTCTGGGAGTCACTGCTAAGCCTTAGATGGTGCAAGACGAGGAAAATACACCTAATAAGCAAGCACATGAGTAATCGGTCGGTTGGTACCTCAAGAAGTATTAACGGTCGCATGAAAGTGTGTGAGCAAATCCATATAAATATTCATTAATTAAAAAGTACTGAGGCATATGGACAAGAGTATGATAGCTTGAATTGAATTCTCCGGGTGTAGGGATGTTCTTTACACACACGTAGGGTGATATGATCGATGTTTGGAAGAAAGATAGGAATGAAGAATAAAGACGATGTTTTATTGAGGATGATGCGATTTTTGACATCTTTTCATGACTATTAAGATAGGGCTCATGGCAACTAAAAAGCCAGCATAGTTGGAAACTCTAATTTTCAAAGTCTTTCTTTTATAATTCTTATCTTTATATGTAATATTCACGGTCTTCCTTTTATTATTGGATTTTGTGGGTGCAATCCGTTGAAAACCCTCACGAGACAACACTCCTCCTACTAGGGGCACCTAGAGGTTTAAAGGCTTATAGCACATGCTCAGTGCAATCGTGTTGCCTACGAAAGTATGCTAGTTAGTTTTTCTCTTTCTTCATTTTCTCCTTCTCTTTTTAATAAAACAGTTCACTCGAGACGACCGAAAATAAGTTTGGGGGAATTTGATCAGTCGAAAATATTGCATTTTTAACACGTCAATTTCCCTACCATTTGCACTCATCTAGAAGTGTTCGGTATTAATATAGCACATATTAGCAAAACAGCCGTAAAATACCAAATTACTTGTGTTATACTTTAAAACCGACACTTTGAGGGAAATTGAGATTGTATCGCATCATCTTTGTATAGCGCAACACTTGTCTCGAGAATCTGTGCAGGAAATTCCAGGAGAAGAGCCGAAACAGTTAAAAGTGCTGAGAAAAATACGCCAAGTCCAAGACTTGAAATCTGGCAGTGATCAAGAAATAATTAAAAGATTCCACACATCAGGAAACATCATTAAAGCCAATACAAAACAGCACAACAAAAATCATGCAGTGAAGCCTCTATAGGGCCGCGGATCCGCGGCTGTAAGGCCCTATTGGCGGCGGATCCGCGGCCACGTTAGCATGACGTCAGCATAGCTCTGCTTCAGAATTCTCTTCTCAGCTTCAGAACCTCTTCAAGCCACTTCAAAGTCCAGAATTCTCCAGAAGTTTCTGCCAGAACAACAAGGCTTTGGGTTCAAGCTAATCACTCTCAAGCTTCTTAAGCAAGCCACTTAACTACTTAAAAGCCTAGAAGTTTCCCCCTAACCTCCAAGCTTATGAAGGAAGCTACCCCTAACTAACTAACTCTAGAACCTTCTACCTAACTACCAAGCTTATAAGGGAAGCTAAACTAAACCTAGCTTCTAAAGGAAGCTAATCCTAATCAAGGCTATAAAAGGGACCCTAAGGCTTCACATCTAAGGTTGTTGAAGGTTGTTCTCTAATTCCCAACACAAGTTGAGTGACACAACTTGTAAACCCTAATCCCCAATTCAAAATCCAAAGCCAAAAATCAAGAACACCGAGTACAAATCAAGCGAGAATTCAACCATCCTTTTGGAGCTAAGCCGATCTTCAACCGAGCAAGTGATCCAAGACGATCCGCGACTCACGAAGACGATGCGACGCTCAATTCGACGATCTCGTTCTCTCCTCAATTTCTTGTAGTGTTTGAGCGAAGTGTAACGAATTGTTGAATAATAAAGGTGAAAATTCTTTAATCTTGCTTTCTTTACATTCTTGCATCATGATTCGATCTCAATTCTTGATTGTGTTTCGTGTTATGATGTTCGAGTAAAACTCCGCTCGTGAAGGAGTCGAGAGAATCAATAGAAGATTATGTTACAAATCTTGAAACGATTCTTAATTCCTATAAGTTTTGTAAACTCTTGTAAATTGAAGAATCGACAACCTAGTTTCGAGCGATACTTTCTTGATTGTGTTCGCTCTTAATTAGTGATCCACGATCGATTCTTGAGTTTACTAGAGGCTAAAATTTGAATGAGATTCATCGAAATGACAAATGATGAGATGAAGAAACCCTAGTTTCTTCGAAAGATCCTTAAACCTCGATTAATCGTCATCGATCTAGCATCAAATCATTAATGGATAAGAAAACGTAATCCATAGATTTCATTACGTCTATAGATTCGATCGATTCCTACGAGCCTCACTTCGATTCTTGAAACCTAATTGGATTGGATATCATCAATTCTTAATTCTTGATTTTAAATGTTTTCTTGATTTTAGATTTAGATCTAGATAATTCTTGAACTTCAATTTTATAAATCTTGAATTGAATTGTCTTTTCTTTTCTTTTTAATCTTCAATTCATCTAATTCATTTACGAACGAATCTCACTTTCCCTGTGGACGATCCTGTAACACCTTAGAATGTGTTTTGTAGCTAATTATATTTTAATGTATGGTTTTTAATAAAAAAGTTTACCAAATTAAGTTTTAAATATTTTATCCTATTTAATGGGTATTTTATTATAAATTTGTTAGGCACACACACACACTTGTGCATGATAACTAGGGTTGTTTTTGGAGTTAAACCATGATTAGCAACCATGGTTAACTAACCATTTCTCCCTAACCTAGTTTTAATATTGTTTAAGTGTTATGGTTGTTATTAGGAAATGAAAATGATTTTTCTTTTAAAGGGTTTTAGTGTTGTTTTGAATTGTTGACTTTGGGGAGAGAGAGAGAGGGAAAGCATGGGGCAACATGGCTCTCATTTTCTTCTCCTCATTTTCTTTCTCTCACACTCTCTCTCACACACACACACACTCAGCAGAGAAGGCAGTAGCAGCAGGCAGCTTCAGCAGCAGCTGAAGCAAGCAACAACAACATCATCATCATCATCTCAACAACAACAACAACATCATCATCATCATCATCATCATCAGCACCAGAGGCAGCAGCAGAAGCAGAAGTATCAAGCAGCAGCAGCAACAAAGCAAGCAATAGCAGCAGCAGAAGCAGAAGCAGCTTCAGAGGCAACAGCAGCAGCAGCTTGAGCTCCAGCAACTTGGAGCAGCTCCTCACACTCCTTCTCCTGCTTCTTGTGATCCTTGTGGGTATAATTTTCTGAACCCAATCCCTAGTTTGCTTAGTTGCGTGTTAGTTTAGTTTCGGTGTGCGATTATAGCTAGTTTAGTGCTAATTAAGGTAATTTGTGTGGAATTTTGGTTGGAATGTGTTGAATTTGGTTAACCTAGCTCAGTGTAGTGTTAATAGGGCCACTTCAACTGAGAAATAGCCAGATTACACTAAAATACCATAGGTTTTCCATATTGTGCAAAATATTGTATTTTGGCGTCGTTTTACGACATCTGTGATCTGCTATTGACCCGGACCCTACAGAACAAAATTGAGAAGACTAGGGCATTACACTAGGTCTAGATACCACCACCAGAACACGAAGCCCTAACTCCAAACAGTGGCCGCCAATTTTAGCATTCTGGCCGCAATTTGCGGCCAGGAAGGGGAGTGGGGTTCTAGGATTTTGGGTTTGGTAGTATGCTGTGTAGTGTAGTATTTTGGCATGTCTAGTTTTGTAAGTTTTGGCCTGTAGGAAAATCTGGGACTATATATCGTTTTTGTGTTCGTTGTGTTTGCGCGATACACACGATACGTGAGTGGGTTCTGTGATCCAGCGTATCGCGGCGTGTCGCGATGGTTTTAGACGCGTATACACACGATTCAGCGTATCGTGTGCACGCGCGTTTAGTTCGCGACGCGAGTTTCTTGTTTTGGTTCGATATCGCGTTTTGCGAGATATTTTGGCTTATATATGATTTTCATGTCGTATTTGCAGGGTTGCAGCCAGGGACTACGGACACTACTACAGAGGGAGCAGATGGTAGGATTCACCTAGCGTGGAGTGTAGGTGAGTAGATTTAACATCTACAGGGGAATCGCCCACATGGCGTTATGCGTCTGGGCTAGGATTCAATTACCTGTCGCACATTCTACGTCATTGTAGAATTGCGCCTTTACTTTATTGCCTTGAAATAGTTTTACTGTGACTAGCAGTCGTAGGACACTGCACACATTATTGACGGTTCATGTTGCACGAGCACGGATTGTATGCTACACACACACCGTCAATAATTGCCATGTCACACACTACCCCTTATAGCTACTATTGCCTACCACACATGACATCTAGCTACCGGTATACCTATAGTATATCATACCTTTAGTGATAGGTACATTTACACCTTGCGATACAGCTACAGGTATACCTTTTAGATATTTTACTTATACCGGGGGATATCTTACTCATATTCTTCTTATACCCAGGGGGGTATATGACATCAGTTCTTATAGGTAGATACCTATACATTGCTGCACCTGTATGTTAGACACATATTTAGTTGCTGTCGTATATTTACATTCACTGATGTTACTTAGCTGTACCTTATCTTGATTTCGCATACATCTGGTTCAGCTATATACTTGTGTTTACCTGCTCGCATTCAGATATATCGCATACATTTATTCCTGGATTTGCGCATTGTTTATCTGGATTCTATATGATGTTTTCGGAATTTAGGAACCGTGGGAGTTCATGAAATTATGCATACATGGAACAACCCGGTTTCCTTGATATGATATTTGTGTGTCCCCCATGAGTTTTATCGGTGCTGATGATATACTCCATACGAGGTGTGGTTGCCGTATGAGAGTACATGGTGGGGCCCGGTATGGTTCCCCTCGGCAAGAAGATCGATGGGTTTGCCGATTGAGCCTGGAGGCGGGCGAGTACCTACCGGTGATTGGTTGGACCTGGCAGTTGTCCGGAGGATACTGGCCAGAGTCGAGAGATGGATGCGGGATGATCTGTACTGTCGGGGCCGAGGGCCGATACCGTAGACGAACCCCGTGGGCCGATCCGGACTGACGGAGCCCGATGTACGAGGATTTCTGTGTCGATGCTTGGCACACTGCTTTCATGATATTTCTTTAACCCCTTTTTGTATATATAACAGGGGATTTAGCCGTTGTTATATATACCCTTACACCAATATTAGTGGAATGGGACGCTAATATATGTGTATTGCCCCCATCATACTTATTTCTGTATATATTTACCTTTAGGGTGTTAGATTCTTACTTGAGATTCGACTTGGGATATAGGTGATTCATTGACATTGGATATTGGATATGAAAGAGATTGCTGAATTGTACATTCGAGATATAGGAGAGCTATTCGATATTGTACATTGAGGTGATGTGTGGCTTATATGATTGTGAGGGCCCAATGTGGGGGCTGATTTTGGGATTTGAGTGTCTTGATGGATTGTGATCCTGCCACGATGTCAGGTTTCCGTGGAAATGACATATTCCACCCTATACCTCACCCTTATCTATTTTATGCTCAGTTTCATACATTGGTAGTACCTGTTAGTGTACCTTTATGATAAGTTGCATATCTACATTCTCATATTCTTTTTGCATGGTTATTGCATACTATTGTCATGTTACTATTGCTTCACATATTGATTGTACCTGCTAGTGTACTCTCCTTTATTCAGCATTTGCATGACATATTATTACTGTAATCGCATATCTTAGATTCATGCTGTACGTGCATTCCTGCGATTACCTGCATATGTTTTATACTATTCACGAGTTGGCAACTCACCCCCGTTGTGCCACAGGTGTTTCAGGTTGTTCCCCAGAGTAGTCGAGGCAGGCTATTTCTCTATTCAGCTATCCAGCTATCATCTTTTGCTCCAGATACCGCCTCAGCTCACATTACTATTTTGCTTAGGTGGGTTGGTGGTTATCTGTATTTCATGTTGTACCCTCATTGTATTTTGTACTCTCCATCTACTATTGTATTATTGACTTAGAGACTTGGTGAGGACGACATGTGTATTATTTGTGGATTTGTTGTCTTTATATACAGCTTTCTCTCTATTGTCCTTATTTTCTTCGCTATAGCCTCATATTTTTGTGTTGTATTCATCTTGGCTGGTTTTTACAAAAAGGGGTGTTGCTAAAACTTTAAAGAAATAAAGTAGGACTTTTAAAGAATTTAGGTTGCGATTTCAAATGTTTCAAAAAAAAACTTATATTATCTTTTCCGTATTTTTATGGTTTAGATTTCTGGGTTTTGGCTTTCTTTTACTGCGTTACGTCTTTTGGCTTTGCGTAGTATTTGGGCCGTCACGGGTCAGATTTTTGGATCGTGACAAAGTTGGTATCAGAGCGTTAGGTTTTACCTTTCGGAGTGTAGGATGAACTTAGTATGATGGAGTAGGTAGCTTAAGCAGAGTAACGTAGTGTGTGTATGTCTGCAGCATACCCACAGCGCGGTACTTTGCATTAAGTGACCTAAGTACAATTTGCTTGACATTCCTTCCTTGATGATTCATATCTTTGAGATTCGAATTCCTCATTCTTATCGAATCTCATCTTATATCCATTTATAACCTTGCCGCCGATGACTATGGGGACTCAGGACGATGCAGCGAGGGCCGAGGTCAGAGTTAGCTCGGGTGAGACGAGTACTGACCAGGATGGCACTCTAGTTGCACAGGTGCAGACGGATCAGCCTACGACCTATACCATGGATAGACTTTTGGTAGAGATGCAGGACTTCCGCCATACGATGAGTTCATTGGTTGATGTCGTTCGGGAACTACGACAGGAGGTGGTTACCCCTGTTACTCAGCTGTCCCTTACAGTTAGCATGCAACAGTCCGTCACCTACATAGCACCAGTGGTTGCAGCTCCAGTTGACGAGACGCATATTCCAGAGGCTCAGAGGGTTCCAGGACAGTGGAGGGCTCGTACCAGTGTACCAGCCCAGAGACAGAGGTTTGGTCTTCGAGACAGATTTCGTGGCCGTCGCGGGAGTAGCAGAGGCTTAGGACGAGGGCAGTCGTTCAGCTCTCATCCCCAGGATGGTCAGCAGTCAGCACGTGGATGCTTTCGATGTGGAAGCCTTCAGCACTTCGTCAGGGATTGTTCCTTGGCACCTCGTCATGATCGTTTTCAGAGAGGCCATGGACGTGGAAGATTCGCTCAGAGGGCTCAGTCTACCGGAGGAGTTCATCCAGCTGTGAGTAGAGGGCAGACACAGGAGTTTGCTTCTACTCATCGGGACGCACAGACGTCCAATGTGGAGTTTTCAGGTACCCTCGAGTTATATGTTCTTTTGATGTATTCGTTTTTTTTCTTGCTGGTACCGTGGTTGGGTAGATTAGTCATAGTGGTGTTAACTTCTGTCAGCGATTCTTTTGTTACGCGACACGTATTTCAGTTGTGTGCCAGTCGGATAGGAGATAGAGATTCGTCCGTCATTTTGATCCTTCTAGAGATGTTGGAATTGACGTTCTCCTGGACATGGACTGGTTAACTACGTGCTAGGCGTCTGTGGACTACCGTGAGGAAACAGTCAGGTTTGCTTTCCCCGGCAAGTCAGTTCTTGTTGTGCAGGTGGATAGTTGTGCCGCCTCTCACAGCTTGAATTCAGCCTTTTTCGCTAGTCGGCTACTGAGGAGATGTCGTGGATTCTTGGCGTTCATTCGCTATACCGGAGCCACAGTGGGATTGTTGGACCGGATTCCTTTCGTGCGAGAGTTTTCCGACGTTGTTCCGGATGAGCCGGCGAAGTTTGGGAGCAAAAGGATCGGCTGCAGAGTTTTGGTTTGGCGAGTTTTGTGCGTCTGATGTTTCGCTTTTGGAAGCTCCTATTTCTGCTCGTCGGGGAGAAAGACGGCAGTTTAGGGTTGCGTATCGACGGATCGTCAATTGAACCGGCTTACGGTGCGGATAGGTATCCTTCACCTCGCCGTGACGATTCCTTCGATCAGCTCCAGAGTGCGAGACATTTTCTAAGTGTGTTTGGGATCAGGTCATCATTATTGCGGATTCGGAGTGACGGCATTCCGAAGATTGCCTTATGCGTGCTACGGGCTTTGTGTGTATCGGTGAGTCGTTGGATTCCCTGATGCCCTAGCAGCATTCGTAGATATGATGAACCAGATTTCTGCGGGCCGTTCCTCGACCAGTTTTTGTTGTGTTATTTACGACACTCTGGTCTACTTAATGTGTCTTGAGGGACAGGAGTAGCACTGAGGATTTGTTATGCAGATACTGGGAGAGTACCAGCAGTTGCTAAATTCTCAGAGTGTTTCTTCAGGCCTGTTTGTGTTGACTCCTAGGTCTTGTAGTCACGGGAGACGGTTTCGTATGGTTCCGAGGGAGTTCGTGGCCGTACAGCTTAGGCCCAGACTTGTGTGCAGGACGGAGATCCGCAGATTTTTGGGCTTAGCAGGTTTTTACCGCCGTTTCATGCAGGATTGCTAGAGTAGTGCTGCACCGTCGACTGAATTGGCCAGAAGGGAGGTTTCTTTTCTGTGGACTGAGGCATGTGTACGGAGTTTTCGGCAGTTGAAGATTCTGTTAACAACCGCATCAGTCTTTCTTGCTTTTGGTTCGGGCAACTTTGTTGTTTAACTGTAATGTTTCTTGAGTGGGCTCGAGGGTGTACTGAGGTGACACTATAGAGATATCGCTTTTGCCTTCCCTATATTTGGAGGAAGTGCGAGAAGGATATTCCACTCGTGATCTGGAGATGGCCGCAGTGGGTTTGTGTTGGAGATTTGGAGACACTACTTGCTTGAGAGTCGTGTCAGATTTTCACGGACCACTAGAGCTTAATGTACATCTTCCCGCAGCGGACTTGATTGTTGTGACAGTCTTCTGCAGATTTACAGTTTTGTGTGATCGTCGAGTATAGCTTAGTTCGTCTCTACGGAGGGGACAACTTGCTCATGTCCGCGCCCGACCACTTCCCTTAAATCGTTTTCGCGAGACACTGCCCGCCGATACTCGTTCGTCAGTGATACTTGAGCATACTCGGCTGAGTAATGATTCGGAAACCTTTATTTGTGACAATGATGTGCTAAGTTTGGGACGCGTTTGTGTACCTGGTTTCATTGGGTAGAGACGTGTAATCCTAAAACATGCACATCTGTCAACTCTCTTTATGCATTCAAGTTCCACCAGCTTTGGCGTGACTTGTGAGATAGTTACGGGTGGACATGGATGTAAGGGGAAGTTTCAGGTTTCGTTTCAAGGTGTCGGTCTTGTTGTGTGTTTGAGTCGAGCATCTGAGGCCGGCTGGAGAGTTGCAACCTTTTTCCGTTCCGAAGTAGGAATGGGAGCAGATCTCCACGAATTTCGTTATGGTTTCTACCCAAGTTTAGTTAGGGTGTGACTCCATTCGGATTCTTGTCGTCCGGTTATACTAAGTTTGCTCAGTTGTTTTGTTAAAGTTGTGTGTTTGTTTGTTTGTTGTCAGCAGTTGGGGGTCGTCACTCGCCATCGTTAGGGTCCTCCTTCGATAGCTGTTATCAGGAGACACTCCAATTGGCCACCCTTAGGCTTAGGGGTTAGATCGTGTCGATCGCCAGCCTGTTGTTTTCTGACTCAGCGTAAGTAGGATCTTGGACCCCAGCTAGTCTAGAGACTTCGGAGATAGTCCAGCTGTGTTAGGTCAGGATGGAAATGGTCCATTGCGAACTGAGGTCTTATGCCGACTGTGTTAGCCATAGACTCGAGTTCGCAGGGACAGATCATGTATTCCTATGGACTTTCCGATGGATGACGTGTTGGGTTTGGGGAAGTTGTCCCGGGATTTTGGTCCTTCTGAGATCCTATAATGCGAGTTAGTTCGTTGCCTTTAAATTGGCACTTCCGCCCAGATTATTAGATTTCCACCACGTATTCCTTGTGATGATACTTTACAATTACCTTCTTGACCTTTCTCACATGTTTTGGCACCAGACCATTTAGCTTAGACGCGATCTTTCGTTCACCAGCAGCCAATTGTGTTCATGGCTCGGCAGGTGGAGGAACATCGGTCAAGGGTCTTGCCATCTGTGAAGGGTTTTCTTGGACGTAGCCGTATAGTGAGGTAGTCACTTGGGAGGCTGCGAGCGAGATTTGAGGATTTTAATCTTCCCTTTGAAGGAACGCGTATCAGTATATTTTTAAATTCGGGGACGAATTTCTTTTAAGGGGGGGAGATTGTAACACCTTAGAATGTGTTTTGTAGCTAATTATATTTTAATGTATGGTTTTTAATAAAAAGTTTACCAAATTAAGTTTTAAATATTTTATCCTATTTAATGGGTATTTTATTAGAAATTTGTTAGGCACACACACACTTGTGCATGATAACAAGGGTTGTTTTTGGAGTTAAACCATGATTAGCAACCATGGTTAACTAACCATTTCTCCCTAACCTAGTTTTAATATTGTTTAAGTGTTATGGTTGTTATTAGGAAATGAAAATGATTTTTCTTTTAAAGGGTTTTAGTGTTGTTTTGAATTGTTGACTTTGGGGAGAGAGAGAGAGAGGGAAAGCATGGGGCAACATGGCTCATGCCATGCTCATTTATTAAGGGAAGAGAAAGGAAGAGAGGGGTTTGCCTTGCTCTCATTTTCTTCTCCTCATTTTCTTTCTCTCACACTCTCTCTCTCACACACACACACTCAGCAGAGAAGGCAGCAGCAGCAGGCAGCTTCAGCAGCAGCTGAAGCAAGCAAAAACAACATCATCATCTCAACAACAACAACAACAACAACAACATCATCATCATCATCATCATCAGCACCAGAGGCAGCAGCAGAAGCAGAAGTAGCAAGCAGCAGCAGCAGCAAAGCAAGCAGCAGCAGCAGCAGAAGCAGAAGCAGCAGCAGCTTCAGAGGCAACAGCAGCAGCAGCTTGAGCTCCAGCAACTTGGAGCAGCTCCTCACACTCCTTCTCCTGCTTCTTGTGATCCTTGTGGGTATAATTTTCTGAACCCAATCCCTAGTTTGCTTAGTTGCGTGTTAGTTTAGTTTCGGTGTGCGATTATAGCTAGTTTAGTGCTAATTAAGGTAATTTGTGTGGAATTTTGGTTGGAATGTGTTGAATTTGGTTAACCTAGCTCAGTGTAGTGTTAATAGGGCCACTTCAACTGAGAAATAGCCAGATTACACTAAAATACCATAGGTTTTCCATATTGTGCAAAATATCGTATTTTGGCATCGTTTTACGACATCTGTGATCTGCTATTGACCCGGACCCTACAGAACAAAATTGAGAAGACTAGGGCATGTACACTAGGTCTAGATACCACCACCAGAGCACGAAGCCCTAACTCCAAACAGTGGCCGCCAATTTTAGCATTCTGGCCGCAAATTGCGGCCAGGAAGGGGAGTGGGGTTCTGGGATTTTGGGTTTGGTAGTATGCTGTGTAGTGTAGTGTTTTGGCATGTCTAGTTTTGTAAGTTTTGGCCTGTAGGAAAATCTGGGACTATATATCGTTTTTGTGTTCGTTGTGTTTGCGCGATACGCACGATACGTGAGTGGGTTCTGTGATCCAGCGTATCGCGGCGTGTCGCGATGGTTTTAGACGCGTATACACACGATTCAGCGTATCGTGCGCACGCGTGTTTAGTTCGCGACGCGAGTTTCTCGTTTTGGTTCGATATCGCGTTTTGCGAGATATTTTGGCTTATATATGATTTTCATGTCGTATTTGCAGGGTTGCAGCCAGGGACTACGGACACTACTACAGAGGGAGCAGATGGTAGGATTCACCTAGCATGGAGTGTAGGTGAGTAGATTTAACATCTACAGGGGAATCGCCCGCATGGCGTTATGCGTCTGGGCTAGGATTCAATTACCTGTCGCACATTCTACGTCATTGTAGAATTGCGCCTTTACTTTATTTTCTTGATATAGTTTTACTGTGACTAGCAGTCGTAGGACACTGCACACATTATTGACGGTTCATGTTGCACGAGCACGGATTGTATGCTACACACACACCGTCAATAATTGCCATGTCACACACTACCCCTTATAGCTACTATTGCCTACCACACATGACATCTAGCTACCGGTATACCTATAGTATATCATACCTTTAGTGATAGGTACATTTACACTTTGCGATACAGCTAAAGGTATACCTTTTAGATATTTTACTTATACCGGGGGATATCTTACTCATATTCTTCATACCCAGGGGGGTATATGACATCAGTTCTTATAGGTAGATACCTATACATTGCTGCACCTGTATGTTAGACACATATTTAGTTGCTGTCGTATATTTACATTCACTGATGTTACTTAGCTGTACCTTATCTTGATTTCGCATACATCTGGTTCAGCTATATACTTGTGTTTACCTGCTCGCATTCAGATATATCGCATACATTTATTCCTGGATTTGCGCATTGTTTATCTGGATTCTATATGATGTTTTCGGGATTTGGGAACCGCGGGAGTTCATAAAATTATGCATACGTGGAACAACCCGGTTTCCTTGATATGATATTTGTGTGTCCCCCATGAGTTTTATCGGTGCTGATGATATACTCCATACGAGGTGTGGTTGCCGTATGAGAGTACATGGTGGGGCCCGGTATGATTCCCCTCGGCAAGAAGATCGATGGGTTTGCCGATTGAGCCTGGAGGCGGACGAGTACCTACCGGTGATTGGTTGGACCTGGCAGTTGTCCGGAGGATACTGGCCAGAGTCGAAAGATGGATGCGGGATGATCTGTACTGTCGGGGCCGAGGGCCGATACCGCAGACGGACCCCGTGGGCCGATCCGGACTGACGGAGCCCGATGTACGAGGATTTCTGTGTCGATGCTTGGCACACTGCTTTCATGATATTTCTTTAACCCCTTTTTGTATATATAACAGGGGATTTAGCCGTTGTTATATATACCTTTACACCAATATTAGTGGAATGGGACACTAATATATGTGTATTGCCCCCATCATACTTATTTCTGTATATATTTACCTTTAGGGTGTTAGATTCTTACTTGAGATTCGACTTGGGATATAGGTGATTCATTGACATTGGATATTGGATATGAAAGAGATTGCTGAATTGTACATTCGAGATATAGGAGAGCTATTCGATATTGTACATTGAGGTGATGTGAGGCTTATATGATTGTGAGGGCCCAATGTGGGGGCTGATTTTGGGATTTGAGTGTCTTGATGGATTGTGATCCTGCCACGATGTCAGGTTTCCATGGAAATGACATATTCCACCCTATACCTCACCCTTATCTATTTTATGCACAGTTTCATACATTGGTAGTACCTGTTAGTGTACCCTTATGATAAGTTGCATATCTACATTCTCATATCCTTTTTGCATGGTTATTGCATACTATTGTCATGTTACTATTGCTTCACATATTGATTGTACCTGCTAGTGTACTCTCCTTTATTCAGCATTTGCATGACATATTATTACTGTAATCGCATATCTTAGATTCATGCTGTACGTGCATTCCTGCGATTACCTGCATATGTTTTATACTATTCACGAGTTGGCAACTCACCCCCGTTGTGCCACAGGTGTTTCAGGTTGTTCCCCAGAATAGTCGAGGCAGGCTATTTCTCTATTCAGCTATCCAGCTATCATCTTTTGCTCCAGATACCGCCTCAGCTCACATTACTATTTTGCTTAGATGGGTTGGTGGTTATCTGTATTTCATATTGTACCCTCATTGTATTTTGTACTCTCCATCTACTATTGTATTATTGACTTAGAGACGTGGTGAGGACGACATGTGTATTATTTGTGGATTTGTTGTCTTTATATACAGCTTTCTCTCTATTGTCCTTATTTTCTTCGCTATAGCCTCATATTTTTGTGTTGTATTCATCTTGGCTGGTTTTTACAAAAAGGGGTGTTGCTAAAACTTTAAAGAAATAAAGTAGGACTTTTAAAGAATTTGGGTTGTGATTTCAAATGTTTCAAAAAAAAACTTATATTATCTTTTCCGTATT
Source organism: Agapanthus africanus (assembly GCA_030015575.1). Taxonomy (NCBI): domain Eukaryota; kingdom Viridiplantae; phylum Streptophyta; class Magnoliopsida; order Asparagales; family Amaryllidaceae; genus Agapanthus; species Agapanthus africanus. The sequence continues at coordinate 185,988,906 of JASDDO010000024.1, forward strand.
TTTATGGTTTAGATTTCTGGGTTTTGGCTTTCTTTTACTGCGTTACGTCTTTTGGCTTTGCGTAGTATTAGGGCCGTCACGGGTCAGATTTTTGGGTCGTGACAGATCCGCACTCGCTAACGCACTATATACGACACCGTTATTGATTGCGGTCAAAAATTTCTTTGGTTGTGATTTCTACACTTCTTATATACCAACCGGAAAATCATTCAATCGGTTGGCGTCTGCATCGCTGTACTGGAATATGGTACCAGGAGCGACTCATCATTCGCTATTGCCTATTGGGAAGCGATGGCTTAGGAGACTGGTTTAGATCCCTATCACCTAAGGCTTTTCAATTTTATGGGCCGTGAGGGTCCCAAAAAAGCATTTTCTCCCTACGAGTCGTAAGGATCCCACAGGTGTATTTTCTCCTTAGGAGTCGTGAGAAATCTTAAGTGTGTTTTTCCTTTGTGAGTCGTAAGGATCCCACAAAGGTTTGTTCTTCTCATGTATCGTGAGGACACATGAGTGGGTCTTCTCAATGGAGCATAATTCCGAAGGCGAAGACCAGCCGCGTAACTGGTAATTGCGGTGGGATATGGGTATGATGAGAATTATTTGAGCCCGTGGATTGTATACGGTAGTCAATTTGGGGACTGGCCGTAAGGCTGGGGGTATTTTGGAAAATCGGATTTTGGTTGGCGTCTGGATCGCTGCACTGGAATATGGTACCAAGAGCGACTCATCATTCGCCGTTGTTTTGTTTTTGTTTTTTTGTTGTTGTTTTTGTATATATATTTTTTTGTTTTACCGCGATTGCTCTATCATTTCAGCTTTTCTTATCGCGAAGGTCGCGATTGCCCTATCATTTCGGCTATTTATTCGTGGTTGCCCTATCATTTCGGCTTTATTTTACTCGCTGATTTTTATTGCGAGTTGTCCCATCATTTCAACTTTTCTTTTCTTTTTTTCCTTTTTATTTACACATTTTTTTTATTTACACATTTTTTTTTACATTCCCAGTTTAACGACTTAGAGGTCGATTGTTCCCAGTTTAACGACGTGGTGGTCATCTTTGCTTATCCCATCTCCTTTAATTTTGATCTTGGCGGAGCTGTATTGATGACCGTAGCTCTGTGGTTTGCCGATACATCCGAGGACTATGAGGTTTTTCCAAGCTTGTATTGGCACTCTGCCCAATCTTTGAAAACATAGCAGTCTTCAATGGCATGACTCACCATCCTATGGTATGGGCAGTATACGGGATTGCCGGTCATATTCATTTCATGTGGCCTCTTCGGAATAGGCAATTGCAGACCGTTATTCAAGACTTCCTCGAATATATTGCGGACCTCATCCCTCCTGAATGAGTACACCTTCTTATTTCTCTCCATTAGAGTAGGTGCCCTTACTGATGCTGGTCCTTGAGTCCGATCAGTCTTTGGTTCGCCCTTTTCAGATAATGGCACATGTCTGGGAGGATTAGGTTCCCGAAAGGCTTCGGTCTCCATTTGTATGAAATCGGCGGTCGTAGCTTGACTGTTTGCTAACACGCCTTTAGACGGTTCTATCTCTCTCGTCTTGTATTGCCTTTCGACCCAATTTTTGAAGAAGAAGCAGTCCTCAATGGCATGACCTATGACTCTATGATAGGGGCAGTATTTGGGGTCGTCGGTCATATTCGCTTCCTGCGGTCTTTTTGATTCTGGCAGTTGTAGATCGTTCCTCTGAGCGTCTTTGAATATTTTACGGATTTTGTCCCTTCTGAAGGAATAGACCTTATCAAGCTTCTCTTTCAGTGGAGATTCTCCTCCGGTGTATGTATCGGAGGGACTGGAGGCTGCTCGCGGCCGTTTCTCGCGAAGGCGCTCCGCTCTTAGGTTGAAGGGGGTATCAGTTGGCTGCCCCCGGGTATCAATCCCTGGCTCATGAACCAAAATTTGACTCTGCTGTAATTGCAATCGGGCGACTTGGATCACGAGATCTGCCACGACGTTTGCCAATTCGTCGACCTTAGATTGTACCTTGGCTAACTTCTCATCCCTGTCCTGAAGCTGCCTCTGAAGCCATCGGAATAATGCTTGTTCTGCAGTTCCGGTTATGACAACCGGGTCATTCTTATTGCCTGAGCTCAATTCCGCAGGTACCCCAGGCTCTTTTGGCTTATCGGCCTGAGCGAGCTCTTCGTCATTTAGATCGAGTTGATATTGGGTAGCGTCCACCGTATCATCACCCTGGCTGTGAAGCATAGGAGGGTCCGTTTCTCATGTCCGACCATGTAGACAGTGTGGACCACATATCCAGTCGTCTCTTTATCTTTGGCGGGGTAACCCCGTTCTTGAAGCCTCATGAAGCTCAGCCTAGCAGGAGCCCTAGCCCTTTTGTTGGCTCTATACCTGAGCCTTTTCTGCCTCAGCTTCTCTATTTTGAAAGCTTGGCGGACATCCGTCATCTGGGAAGCCATTGTGAGTCGATTAGCAGGGAGCTTAGAGAAGACACCTGATCGAGCAGTTGTTAGGGGCATCGTCGGAGCCTGCTCGAGACACCCTGTTGCTTTGTTGGTGTTGATGGCCTTGCCCCCAGCTGGGGCCAAGAAGAGCCGTTCAAACTCCGACTTGCGTTTGAGTTGGGGTGCCTTCGAGACCACCACATTTGGCCTCTTGCCTTTCGAGACTGGTTTGTCTGTCACCGGGGCTTGAGGAGCTGGGATGGCGTTAGCTGACATGAACAAGATAGAGCCGAATGGTAGCGGCGGCTCTTCCCATTGTCGCCCGAAACTGGCCGGAAGGACCGTCCTGGCGTCCATCTTCATCGTGTAGGAGATGAGAGCTATGTCGAGAGCTGAGCTTGTCCTTGGAGACATTTTTGCTGCAACCGGAGATTGCAATTTGAAATTTATTAACATGCATAAAGAAGTATGATTTCAGTACAGGCAGTCGATATGTATATTGATTTAGTTCGCATGAACGTTTAACCCGAAATATGGGAGGAGAGAAAGGTCCCACCGGGCGTGCCAAAATCTGTAGTGTGTTTTTCGTCACCCCATTGAGATAGGAATACACGCGTGCTTGTCAGGCGCATTACAAATTTCTCCTGCCTAGGGTAGGCTGGGGTTTATTGATTGTGGGGATCCGAATCTCCGGCAGCCGCGGACTAAGCTGCCGTTAATTACCCCTCGCCTTTAAAGCGAGAGAACCTCCGATTGACGGGTTAAACTGGTCATGCAAACTCAACGTGTAGTGTTGTGTTTTGAAGGGGTTTTGGATATATCGAGGGCCCCACAGAGTTTTTACCAAAATTTTAGGGATAGCATTGTAGGGTATGTGTGTGTGTGTGTATATATATATAAAATAAAAAAAGGAAAGGACATCTAAAGGATGCATGGGAAAAAAGCACCAGCGCTTTGGGCGCTAGCGCTAGCGCTCCACGTATCAGCACGTGGGTGCTCGGGCGCTAGCGCTCTGAGCGCAAGAGTGCTAGCGCCCTACGTGTCAGCACGTAGGCGCTCGGGCGGTAGCGCTCTGGGCGCTAGCGCCCCACGTGTCAGCACGTGAGCGCTCGGACTCTAGCGCCCCACGTGTCAGCACGTGGGCGCTCGGGCGCTAGCGCTCGCGTGTCAGCACGTGGGCGTTTGGGCGGCAAAAGGGACTTGGTCCCTGCAATGGGAGTTGTACTCCCAGAAAGGAGCACTTATTATTTTTTGTGTGTGTGTGTGTGAGGAGTTAAACTCCTAGGATGTTTTGAAGCTGATGAAGGGCTTCTCCCCTTGAGCCCTAGTTCTTCCCTAAAGTAGGGGTTTCTCGAGATAGGTCTCCTTCTTCCTCCTCTGTTGGCAGGATCTTGAAGATCAAGAGATGTGAGATTTGAAAAATCTCTTCTTTTTGAGATCTGATGGCAGATCTGAGTTCCCCTTTGTGGGTTTTGTGGTGAAAAACTATTTAGTTTTAGAAAAGGAAGAGTAAAACTCTTGATTTAATTCAAAAAGAGAAGAAGGTTTTTAGAACCTTCAGAAAGGAGAAAGAGGCACAAACCATAGATTTTTTAGGGGAATGAAAAAATATCTTTTTTTATCCATCAGCATGTTGCCTTATATAGGCTTACATATCTACATATAGACCCTTGGGCTTTACAAAATGGCATTTTGCTCATCCCATGGCTCATGTGCCATTTCTTTTTGCACATAAGCCATGGGCTTTACAAAAATTTGGCTTTATGCCCATTCATGCATAAAAAATTACATAAAAATTATTTATTACATGATTTTGTTGTTGGTATGGGGAGGCTTGGTCGTGGGCTCGGCTTGGGCGTGGGCCTGCTTGATCTGGGCTTGGGCCCACCTGGCTTGGGGTTGACCTTGACTTTGACTCGGTCAACCGGGGTGCAATTTTTGACTTCAACATCCACGTGCCGGGCACGTCAGGCGCTGGCGTCCACCGCCCACGCGCCTCGCACTTGGCCCGTGGGCGCACAGCACCCACATGCCGGGCGCGTGAGGCGCTGGCGCCCAGTGCCCATGTACCGGGCGCGTGATGCGCTAGCACCAACGCAGCATTCACGCGTCCTCAGGACGCTCTTCATCCCTCTTTTTCCATACGCACCATGCTCAAAACATGTCCCCGCTAGAAAAAAGTTCCAACGGGACGTTGGCCTGCACCCCGCAAGGGGGCTATTAGCCCCATTGATCCCCAGCCCGCTATCCGGATAGCGGGACCCTCGTAAACTCTGCGTGGTCCCCAATACATCCAAATCCCCTCTAAAACCCAACACGCGCACACTGCACATTGAGTTCGCATAACCAGTTTTACCCGACAATCGAAGGTTCTCTCGTTCCAAAAGCGAGGGGTAATTAACGACAGCTTAGTCCGCAGCTGCCGGAGATTCGAATCCCTACAATCAATAAACCCAGGCCTACCCTAAGCAGGGGAAATCTGTAATGCGCCTGACAAGCGTGCACATTCCTATCTCAATGGGGTGATGAAAATCACCCTACACCAACGATATGATGTGTCTCTGAATCTCCACATCCAAGCTACGCATAAACCACTTTACCCTATCTGCCTCGTTGGCAACCAAGGTCCCCACAAATTGACTGAGTCGAGTCTATTTAGCCGCATGAGTATCAAGGGATCTGCCATTCTGCTTCAAACTAATGAACTTCTCCATTTCCTCCCTAGCAGATTGCGGAAAGAACTTCTCCAAGAAATTCTGCGAAAAAGTCGCCTAGCTGGTCGGTTTTGTCAGACGGGTCTCCTCAACAAGCCACCACTCGCGAGCATAATCTACCAACTGGATGCATACTACATCCATCCTTTTCTCATCTGGAATCTGTGCGGCAATAAGCAAGTTCTCTGTATCCACTAGCCACTACTCCACTGACAATGACTCCTCTAATCCTGTAAATGTGGACGGACCGAGCTTCCTGAAGTCTGCCACGATACCCTCACGCTGTGTTGGTCTGGGAGCTGCTGCCCTCTCAGCTGTTGTGATAGAAGTCTGTTGGGCCGTCCTCAGGCCCTCTTAGAAAGTCTCGGCCTGTCGTTGGTTCAGCTCAGTTTGACGCTTTTGGTTTTCCATCATACCACGTACGACCCTAAATAATGCGGCGTCGTCTACACATCTCTGGTATGCCCGCAAATCTCTATTTGCCATGATTCTGAAGCCAAGACCACTGAAAATGATTAGCAACGGTAAACATGATTCAATAAACAAAAGGTCGATAAACTATGGATTCAAGACTGGTAAGGTAGTAATATGGAAGGACATGTTCCTAATTCCGGGTTTTCTGGTCAATGTATCGGGTCAAATACTCAACTACAAATCGAACCAAACCCGACTAATCCTAAAACTTATGGCTCTGATACCAATAAAATCTTGTCACACCCCGCTTCCCAAAATAAGTAAATACAGTACGTGACAAAACCAACTATGCTACTTATGGCGAGAAAAGATCCTTCCATAGTCACATTACGGTTGTCAATCAGATATCAAGAACAGTAAATAAAATCTAACTAACACATGTCCAACTGCCACAATAAAATAATAACGAGAAAATAGCGGAAATGAATAAAGATCCAACAAGTAAATAATATCCTAATCATATCCCTTATGGGATCACAACGTTAAAACTTTAACTAGAAAATAAAAATAAACTAAATATCTCTAAACTAATCGGCAAAGCTCCTCACTGCTCAGCTTGCTTACCAAAATATTCTTGATCATCCTGCGACAAGATTAAAGGAATTGGGCCATGCAAAACCCAGACGTCGGTGCGTCATAAATAATATAATAATAAACTGAGCAATGTACTATAAGGTGTTATGTGTAAAAGAGGTATAATTATAAATAAACTATCACAGGTGATATAACGGCAGTCTATAGGTATCTCACGTGTATCCTAAAGTCTGTATTTCTAGATTATCTATCCTAATGGTATATGAAACCAATTAATGTAATTCTCATCGTAACTCAATAGTATATATCCCGTTTATTCCCTAAGAGACCACGACACAATATATCTCGTTCATTCCCCATGGGACCACGGTACAATAAACAATAGTTATTTCGTTCACGTCCGGAATCACGACAAACAATAATAATATCCTCTTAAGTTACGTTTTGGTTACATTCTTAATTTCCCGTTTTCCTCAGGTTTCGTGTTCAAGTCAGGTATCAATATAAAGTCCACCTAATAACAACATAGGAACAGTCGTGTACAAGTCTTGTCTAACCAGACAACAAGTCAGGTCAATCAGGATAACCAGTCAATAGTGTCGGCATTAGTAGTTATTCAGATAACAAGTGTAAACAATATAGTAACAAAGAACGTATCATGTGCATGTCAGGTATTGTGTATTAAACAGTAGAAATATTCAATGAAATAACAGTAACTAGTTTATTTAATTCACTGTACAATTAACTAATGCATACTATTTAAATCATAAATTCTGATTAATTTATTTAATGTGTAATATATATTTAAACCTATTTATAATAACGTTTTACGTTTGTTTCTTAATATAAACTAATCTGTACCTACTAAAATAATTCGAATAACTGAATTTGCACGAACTCAACAATTGTGACTAAACACATGCCAATATTAGTAATATGGATTAAATGTATATCGATATTAATTCGCCATATTATAAATATATCATACTTGATATAAGTTTAGCATAGGTAGAAGATAATGAAGCTATAATGAAGTCATATCGAAACTATAATGAACTAGCATGTAGCAAGATAAACTTGCTATTGTTATTAAACACGAATTATATTTATAAAACAATATATTGACAATAGTTGCAAATTATAAATACATGTATACTATGATTATATATATGGTTTGGAACAAAAAATAGCATGTTGCAAGTTAGAAAACGTGCCTCAATTGATAAAACCATGACGAAACACGGATATCGCATGACGACAACGTTCGCAAACACGACGTACTCATGACCTTAACTAAACGCGACAGTGTACTGCTCTTGGATGGCCTACTCATGCTCTGTGGAATGCTCAGGTACTGGTGTTTGGGTCAAAGGCAACGGCGACGGGTCGGGGGTGAAGGCTTGGTGATGGAAATAAGAGGGAGATGTGATGAAGTCGGGGTTTTGAATAGGTGGTGAAAGAAGATGGGGTATGGGTCGTCCTCGTCAGTAAAGGAACCAAGGTGGATGCGACGATGTTGCTGGGGTCGGCTCCAGCGAGGGCAAAAAGCAGATGAAGATGATGATGAAGAAGAAGAAGAAAAGAAAGAGATGATGGTGTTGGGGTTCTCTGAGTTCAGCAAAGGTGAGGAAGAAGAAGAGTCGACGATGACGGAAGGTAAGGGATGGGGTTGAAGGTGGTGGTGTCGGTGTGGGTTAGGGTTCGGGGTTCTCGCGGGGGAGGTACGGTGAGGTGATGGGTCACGGGGATTGAAGAAGGAGGTGAAGACGACAAGATGATGACGAGGGCGACGAGATGAGGAGGAAGGAGGCGGAGGTGAGAACGGGAGAGGCGAGGAGACGGTGGTTTATGGTTCGGGGACGAGGCGAGGGAGAAAGATCATAAGAGAGAGACAGAGACGGGGGGAGAGAGATCATGAGAGAGGGACAGAGACGGGGGAGAGAGAGAGAGTTTTTAAAAATATATATATATATATACTGTTTATTATATATAGTATGTGTATATATATATATGAGAATAATGGAGGAAAGATGCCATAGGAGGGAATTTTCTCCTGCGGCGTCGAAAAAACACACCCTCCATCGTGTTTTCCGACGATCGAAATGCATCATTTTCATCGTTATCATCTAAGATATGGGTACACCAAATTTCATGTAATTCTACAACCTTTTCACCGTTGAATTAGTGGGTTCAAAATTAACGGTTTACCAACAATAGAATTTTTTACATTGCTAAATCAACGGTGAAAAAGTTGTAGAATCACATGAAATTTGGTGTACCCACATCTTAGATGATAACGATGAAGATGATGCATTCCAATCGTCGGAAAACATGATGGAGGGTGTATTTTTTCGACGCCATAGAAGGAAATTCTCTCTGCCTCTTTCCTCCATTTTATATATATATATATATATATATATATATATATATATATATATATATATATATATATATTATAGTTTTAGGTTTTACAGATAATATCAAATTACTACCAAACTTCACCAAAAACTCGTCAAAAATATATTTTAGAGAATAACACATATACGTAAAGATTTAAGCCATAATGCAATAATATAATATTAAATACATATACCCCTAATAAAATTTAAAAAAGAATTTAAATAAATATATAAAAATTTAATAAATATTTGATTATCAGATATCTTGAGATTTAAACGAGATGGATAAAAGTAAACTAAGATATGGCAGTTAGCACAGATATATCTTATCCATAACTTGTAGCTATTAATAGATATATGACGATTTAAATATATGTTGTTTATCTATTATACTAGATTCACATAGATTTAATTTAGCACCATACTGGGTTTCACACGTGCGGGTCGGGTAACCACTATTACTATTCGAATCACTCGCAACCCAAAAAAATAAAAAATAAAAAAGAAATATAAAGCAAGCTTTAAAATACCATTAATATTGTATAAACGTACTGGGGTGTTACATTTCCAAAGGATGAGCACGGCTCAACCTTTTAAAATTTGTAGGTTATGCAACTTTAATTTGCAACACCCTATCTCCACTGAAAATTTGAAAATTTAACTTTGATGAGGAGTTCGGATTTTGGAGTTAATTATCTAAGCTCCAACTACGTGTTTCATTATCGCTCTTTGGTGACAAGAGAAAAGTGGTCGGTTGACAAGAGAAAAGTGATCGGTTTGGAGTTTTCCCGAACTCCGATTATTTAAACTTTGGAGTTTATATAATTCGGTTATCTAAACTCCAAAATGGAAAGCAATAGGGATTATACCTATGTTTTTTGAAGTTAAATTTTAAGCTTACTGCGTACATCTTGAATTTATTGCAAAGGAAAAATGTTTCTTTCACTACTTTACACAACTGTTGGGAGTAAATCATTAATCGGGCTTTCTTGATCGCAAAGGGGATTTTGCAACAATTGGAAGATGGGCACCTTGGTGGCCTGCACCCTGATGAGCGGCACCAGCCCAGTACTGAATCCACCCTTTCTTGACACCAATCAACACATCCCATCTCACATACTGCACCACCTGATCCTAAAGGGGTCACTCTTGTACCAAATCTTTCCCACCACCACCACCACCCCCACCCTCAGCCCTATAACCCCATACCTTTGGTCCACCGCCAGCCCTGCCGGCCACCACCTCGTTGGAGAAGGGTACATTCAAGTACCGATGAGACTGTAACCGAGTTGTCTCGCGCTTGTGCTTGTGAAAGTATTATGTTAGGTTGGTATAAGCAATTTAAGCTTTAAAACAGATGTTACAAAGTGGGAATCGAAATATAACGTACTTGAGAAAATATATGCAAAAATTCCATACAAGCAAAATGGTTTAAGGTTGGTCGATAGTCAAATCATTCACTAATTCTTACTATTACAGACTGTCGATATTAACCTTCATGATCTAGATTTAGATGTATCAAATTAAAGTGATTATCCTTTGTTCAGAGGTGAAATTAGAAATGAATGTTATGATGGCAAAAAATTGCTGATATGCACTCACTGTAAAATCAACATGGCATGAAACTCATACGTTTTGTCTGTGTATTTATGTTTTAGACTAATTATCAATCAGTTAATTAATATTTAATAATAATTAATTTATTATATTATGAAAAGAGAAAAGGGTCCTTTTGATATGAAAATAGACACCGTTAAAGTTGGTCGTTAAGTCATGATGGTTTTTTGTAGTTTTGAACAAGGTTCGAGGTTTCGACCGAAACCACCGGTACATGGTGGTTTCGTATCGGTTTCAGTGGAGACCGATATGAAATCAACCGAGACCGATATGAAACCAATCATATAATATCATTTCGGCCAAAACCTTTAAAATTTTATTTTTTATATTATTTTTACTGCCATTGTGATCATTGTAGGCTTTCGATTTTAGAAAACCGCAAAAAAGTAAACCTAAACCCTATATTAAAACTTATCTAAGTACACTTTTCAATATATTTTGCATCATGACTGGAGTTTTAAATATTAGGATCATTGTTTTGTAATATAGAAGCATAAATTTAAGTATTTAATGTATCTACACTTATGTATGTTGTATTACCATCGAAACCGAAACCCAAACCGAGATAGCGAAACTAATAAAATTATGAGAGACCGAAACCGAGTTCTCGAACCTTGGTTTTGAAGGAAAGATAGTTTTCTGTCACGTACCAAAACCAGGAGAGTTTTAATAAATAAGCCTAAATTGAATATGTGAGAAGATTCAAAACTACATGAATATTAAATTTTTTTATTTCATGAATTTCGGGAGTTCACCATATTATTATATTTGACTGGATATTCAACACGTTAACCAGAGGGAGTTCAAGGGTGATGGAGGGTGGAATCTCCCTCAGATGTTTCCTTCCGTTGATCTGCTGATGGCTGCGATGAGTGGCTGAGATTAGAACTGGAGGTTGTCGCTCCTGAAGCGTGTGGATCTCAAGGGGTTGAGATTGTGGTTGCCGAGTTACCTGCAAGGAAGTCCCGGGATGGTTGTATCACCGAGAACCCTCCGACGATCAAGTTAGTCTAGAGATCCGAGCAGAGTAACGGCTTAGTGGAGCAGAATTGGCTTACCTTGACCGTCTGAAAGAGGGGTTTAAGTAGCAGTGGCAGCAGATGCAGCAGGCGCGAGAATCACGCCCGCCGTTACGCTCCCGACGTCACGCCCGCGTGATGAGCGGGACCTCCCATTAATGGAAAGACAGGCTTGTTAATGGGGGATCGTGGTGGCGTGGAACGTGGGATGTGGCCGGCGGAGATCTCGCGCATGACGAGATTCGTGGGATGGAGGTTACGCCTGCGAGCGGTGCTGTTGGTCGGTCAATGAGACCGAGGAAGATGATCTCGGTGGGAGAGCTCGCGGACGAACGAGGGAGCCGAGATATCTAGTTTCTGCGGTAGCTCGGGAACGAGCTGTGAGGTCGAGGAGGCCCATTGTGCTGGGGCTCGGAGGCGAGCCAGTGTCTGCTCGGTAGAACGAGCATAGGGGTGGTTTGGTCGGCTGCTGTATGCCCTTTCTTGCATGCTCTGGGACACGTCATCCTCCACGTGTCATGATCTGGGAGATCGCCGATATCGAGCATCATCATTAGCCCCCCACTCTCGTCCCGACCAGCTGACGGGTCGGGTCGAGAGTGGTCTGCCAGGTCATCCAAGGTGAGCAATCTTCTGAAGATATCGTCGGGCGTGTCCCCGGGCAATCCATCGTCTTTTTATGACAGTGAATCATGGGCGAGATCTCTGCATTTAAGGAAGGTGTGCCGGTTCGTGTGTTCCATCACTGAAGCGACGGTCCACGTGTTGAGCGTCGGTTGGGCGATGCGACGTGTTGCAGACCTGCGGCGTCTGATGGGATGCGGCCCAATGCTGGAGCGACAGGTGGAGCAATCGGGGTCGTCGGACGCGAGGAGTCGTTTTGGCGGGGGATGAAGGGCGCCTTTGGATGAGGGCGACGGCGGCCATAAATAGGGATGGGGTCCACTCCGAGGCCCCTATCTCTCCATATTTTCCTCGCTTTAAGTTCTGATAGCGCGGCACTCTTCTTCTTTTCTCTGCTTTTTCCTCCATTGGATCCTTCTTCTCCACGGTAGATGTCTTCCTTTGTAGAGTCTGTAAAGGTGGTGGGAGTAGGCTCTAGGAACCCTCTAGTCGAGCCCGAGTCTTCCCGGGGAGCAGGGGTCAGATCCTCTTCCCGGGATCGTGTGACTGGGGCAGTCCCCAGGGAGGAGAAGGCGGGCGCCGCTCCTGGCGCGTCGTCTTTGATGAGGCACGAGGATGAGCTCACGGACGCTCGGGCCCGCTTCCATATCCCTTCTGGCTATACGCTTCGCTTGGCCAAGGAAGGAGAGAGGGCGGACCAAGTACGCGGTAGGGAGATCGCCTTGTACTTGGAAGCCTTTTGGGGCGGAATGCGCCTGCCCTTCTGTCACGCCCCGCTTCCCAGTGTACGGCGAAGGGGACGCGACGAGGCCCGCTACGTATATACTCAGAAGTACATACGCTAAGCGTATCTAAGCAATATAAAATAAATACACAAGAGACAAGATATAAAGGGAACAGCAACTTTTATTTATTAACATTCTTTTGTACAATACATGAAAAGGGAATACAACTGAAATAAAATGATGCTTAAACAGTGGCATAACAGGAAATGTAAAATACAGAATGGAAAAGTGTACAATGAACTAAAGTGCTGGGTCTTCGGCAAACTGCTCCAAGTCTTCTGCAGATGGCTCGATCTCCGCCGGGTCCAAATCACCCGACGACATTCAAAGAAGAAAGAAACAGAATGTCGTCAGCGAACAGGTCGCTCGGTAAGTCCCAAAGATAAGGGAGAAATAGACAGAGAGTAAGAGAGAGAGAGTGGCTTTTAATGTTGTATTATAATATTGTAATGTTGTATTATCGCTGTTGTTTGTAGCCTGGTACAGAAAATGCCAGTGTATACGAGGGGAGTCCCACTTACACCGGGGACCTTGGTAACCTGTAGTACAAGGCTCCGTCGATAATACCACGGAACAACGGCATGGATGTAATTACGTCTTAAGTGACCACCTCGTGCCACCTTTAACATATTCCGTACCAGTCTACCCCTTAAACCCCGCGATGTCTTGTTTGTATTGTTATCTTGTAAATTGTATTGATTGTAAGATTGATTGACTGACCGAAACCATAATATCAGTAAGCGGTTGTAACCATAGAGTCATGTAAATGGAATAACTGAGAATCATGTAAAAGAAATAGGTATATCCATGGTTCGGTTCAGTCAAGATGTATAGATTGATATTGGATTCATGAATTCATGAGTTCATATTGAAGTGGAAACTTGTAGATTAAAGATTTACTTTAATCATATTCAAGTCAGATTAATCAGACTCAAACCCGAATCAGACAATCAGAAATGTGAATCGAAGTCTTATAATTGCTAGGGTCCTTAGGGTAATTTATAAAACTTGAGGGGGTTTTATGTAAAAATACTTCTATATACTTTTCAAAATACACCCCAATTATTTATTGTTCGTCTTTGGGATTGTAATGAGGGTGGATTTTATGTTGTGACATTTCTAGTGAAAAATATCCTAGTTTAATAAGTAAGGGTATTTATCTGTAATATTGATTTATTTGAAGTTCATGATATTTTAGTGTAAAATCTATTCTTGTGATTTTTTAGAAAAATGTGGAATATTTATATTATAATAAAATAGATATTTAAATGATAATTATACATATATTTATACAAAAATAATTTTTATAAATTATTTTATATTCCAAAAATCTCATTTTCTTAAGATGTCGTATTTTAAACCTTTCGAGACCGAATTCTCCTTGCGGAGGTCTGAATCTCGTACTACTAGCCCGAGGGTGCGCGATAAACCACACGATCCCGAACGGGTTCCCCAAAGATGGGTTGTAGCGGCGCTTTGCAAAGATTGTAAAATACTAAGCCTTTAGAAAACGGTTTTATAAAGTAAAAGGTATTTATTTGAAAAGTGTAATTTTCCGTATTTTAGATTCTAGGGTTTCCTAAGCCAACTAGCCTATTTCTAAATGGTCTATACGACAAATCGTTAGAAGCCTCAAATCGCCTCTTCACCGCCAATTATGGCCAGGTAAGTACAAGTGAGGAAGGAGGGATCCACTCACGAATTGTGAGACGGGCCTTTTAAAGTTACCTAAGCTCACTTGCCTAGCCTAGACACCACAAAGTCAGGTTTAGATAAACGATCGATGTCCACAACTTATCGTATTTTTCCTATTAAAGATATTGTTTAAACAAATGTATCAAACCTAAACTTTTATAAAAGGTTTTATTAAGGAAATGATATTTTAATGTAAAATCTTGTTTTATCGTATTAGGATTTTTCAAGATAGCGTATTATGGTTGCATATGTGTGTGTGAGGAGGTAGGTCATTACCTCGTGATCTATTTTAAGGTATAACAATGTTAACGGGTTAAATGTGAAATTGAAACATTATGGTATTAAAGTGAAAAAAATACGGTAAGTTAAAAAGGTTATCATTTCATGTGTGAAAACTTATTCAAATTATTTTTTACAAGTTTAATAATCATGATAAAGATGTTTAGACATATTTGAATTGATTAGAAGTGAAATTTTATAGAAAACCGAATCGGAAATCGGATTTGTTCCGATTCCGTCGGGTTTCGTAATTTCGTATTTTTGAGAATTAGAAAGGGAGATAGAATGGGACTTACGGGTTTCGATCTATACTAAAGAGTATAGGGGAACTAAAGAAGTTGCCGAGGCGTTGCTTCGTCGCCGGTTGTTTCTAAAAACGTCGCCGGAATTCCCGCCGGAATCTCGTCGGAGCTTCGCCGCGAACTTGTTTTCAAAGCACACACTTGTTGGAAAAATTTTGAGATAGTGGCTCAAGATTTTAGGGGTGAGAGGGTAGTGTGTAGGGTTGGTATTTATAGGGTTAGGATAGATGAAAAGTTAAAAATAAAAATGTGATAAAATGTAATAAAAAATGTATTAAAAGTGGAGTAATTGGGAGTTTTAAAGAGTTCTAGAAGTGGCCTGAAGCTGAAATTTTGCAGGTGCATAGGGAATATGAAAAGACACAACTTTCATGTTGTGACCATCGCCGGAATCGGCCGAATCGGTGGTGACTCGGCCGTGACGCGATCTGATCACTGAGTCGGCCGAGTCAAGGCCGAGTTGGCCGATTCCCGGCCGAGTCCGGTGGGCTGGATCCCCCCCCCGACGGTTCATCCAACTCCTGCAAGTGTTACATGTTTGGGTGTAGTGGGGTTTTTGTTAGATATGCACGTGTAAACTCTTGGTATTCTAAAGGTTTTAAAAAAATCAATATTAAAATAATGTGGGGTATGGGATTTGAACTCTGGTTGCTTGGTTCAGCAGTGCAAGGTATTACCAATGAGCTACAAGCTCCTTCTTGTAATTATGGAGTTATTTAATTACTTAAAATGATAGCAGCAAAAGTAAATACTCCAAGTATACATTAAATTTAAAGTAATTTCTTGTACACTAAAAATGGAGTTATTACATTCTTATAGCTTGTAATTAAAAACAAAATAATTACTTATATCTTGTGCTCAAGCTAAAATACCCCTTTATAGATTTTGAAAAAAAAAATAGAATTTTGTGTAGAAAAATGTATAGGAAAATTAGGGTTGTTACACCTTCCCTCCGGAGGTCGTCGAAGCGCTGAACTTCTTCGGGTTAGCCCCGGGCCAGTTAGTGTCGAACTCATGGAGGATCCTCCTAGGATTCCTGGTCCGTCTGAAGCTACAGGCGGTCCCCTTCAGTCTTTCCATCCTTGATTCCTCTCTCCTCTTCAAAAATCACCCTGGGGTCGAGTGGACGACCCGAGGTGGGTCTACCTCTCCTTTAGGAAGCGACATGGGGGTGTCGCCGGGTCAGGAGTTGTAGTCCTGCCTTCTTCTATCCATGACTGGAAGAAGAAGTTCTTCTTTGTTGCGCCGCCCGAGGGCGAGGACTGGCCGTGCCGACCCAATGGTCAAGGGATAAGTGCTTCCCGGGAAATCAGTCTAATGATCCCGCCGCAGTGAGAGTGGCGTCGTGGGAGCCCATTTCCTGACCTGACGTGCTGCTATCTGAGCGGGCCTTGAGTTGGGCCGGGCTCAGCCCTGCCCTGTTCGTCGGTAAGTTAGGCTTGTATTTATTTTGATTTTTGCTTGAGTCGCTGACCCCATTTTATCTCTTCTCGTGCAGAACCCATGGATTTGAGCTACCTTCGAGCGGCTATGCGCAAGCTGAAGAAGGGGTCGAGGGTTGGATGAGACAGCTCTTCCCGTCAGGCGCTGACCCCGGCTCCCCCGGCAGCCGTCCAGCACCAGCGCTCGAGCGCGGATCGGGCCCCGGAGTCCAGCAGGGTGCCGACCAGAAAGAGGGCTCGAGGGAAGGAAGCCCCGGCCTCGGAGGAGGAGACCAGTCCGCCGCCGCCAGCTCTCAAGAGGTCCTCCCGCGCAGGCCCCGGCCTCCCCGATCTTGGTGGACGATGGGAGCTCCACTTTGAGGTGCCCTCGAGGCTCCCGTCGCCGACAGCCTTCTGCACGACATGGAGAGGTCGGCCAGGGGCAGGGTCCCCGGGGGCAGTCTGATGGGGCAACTGGCGTCCATCGCCCAAGAGGCTGTGCAGGTTAATGCTTGTACTTTGCTCATTTCATCTTTCGTAGGACTTGGTGATCCTTTTTCTTTCTGACCCTTTTCTTGTTTCCCCAGGTCCTCCACCACGTCGCTCTTACTATCCGGATGGAGGAGGAGGAGATAGGCCCGACGGTCCGAGCCTCGGGCGAGTCCTCCTCGCTGAGGCGGGCATTGGAAGAGGTGACGGTGAGGGTCGCCGCTCGAGGCCGAGGTGGTGGCCGGGAAGCAGGAGCTAGCGACAGCGAAGCAGGAGGCGGCGGCCGTGAACCAGGAAGTGGCGGCGGCGAAGCAAGAGGCTGCCAGGCTCCGTAAAGCCGCCCAGGCTGCCGAGGCCAAGCTTCAGGACTCCACGGCGCTCGCCAACACCATGAAGAAGTCGGTGAGCACCCCCCGGAAGGAGCTGGGGGCGGCGGTAGAGGCGGCGAAACGGGCCGATCTCTTGATGGCGAAGGCGGTGGAGAACTTCCATAAATCGGAAGAATT
The DNA here is from genome assembly GCA_030015575.1 of Agapanthus africanus. Classification (NCBI taxonomy): domain Eukaryota; kingdom Viridiplantae; phylum Streptophyta; class Magnoliopsida; order Asparagales; family Amaryllidaceae; genus Agapanthus; species Agapanthus africanus. Next base: position 186,006,195 of record JASDDO010000024.1, read on the forward strand.
TTACACCGTCCTGGCCTCGGCCACTACTGCCATCTGTAATGAGGCCCTTGATGCCGTCAAGGCTCGGGTACCGGGGTTCGCCGACCAGGATCTCCGAGCCGAATATCCTTGCGGGGAAGACGAGAAGGGGGAAGACCTCGGGGCCGAGGCCGAGGAGGTGACGCCCGGCGAGGGTAATGCCGAGGCCCCTGCCGCGGTCGCTGAGCTTCCCGGGGATGCGTCCGGCGTTGAAGCCTGAGACCCGTCGTCTTTTCTTTTCTTTTTTCTTTTTATTTGTTTTTATCGAGAGTTTGGTAGGCCTCCGGGCTTTTTGTAAGGCTGGGGAGCCCACAATACCTTGTAGAAGCTTTAACTTTTGCGAATAAAGGTATTTTCTTACAGTCTTGTTTGCACACGTAGTTTTCTTCTTGTTGTGTGAATAGTTGTATCTACGTAGGACTGCATTTCTGTTGTGTCGTATCTTTGTCTGGCGATTACACGTCGACTTGAGTCTGCTCTCTTGCCCAGTGTTCCAAGGCAGGCGGTAAGACGGTATCTCCATGGCCCCGAAGTCGAAGTGTGGATCGCTAAGACGTTGATAGATTGGATGCCACTTGTTGAGTTCACGCTCCTTAGTTGTTGGTGTGGCCGTGATTGGCCAACTGAGGAAGATTGCCGAGCTGGGTAGCTGCTCGGTGCCTCGTGGCGAGGGCTTTGATCTTCAGCGCCGGAGGGGCCGTGAGAGGCCCGCTGAGGAAGATTGCCGAGCAGGGTAGCTGCTCGGTGCCTCTTGGAGAGGACTTTGATCCTCAGCGCTGGAGGGGGGGCCGTGAGAGGCCCGCTGAGGAAGATTGCCGAGCAGGGTAGCTGCTCGGTGCCACTTGGCGAAGGCTTTGATCCTCAGCGCTGGAGGGGGCCGTGAGAGGCCTGCTGAGGATGGCCGAGCAGGGTAGCTGCTCGGTGCCTCTTGGCGAGGGCTTTGATCCTCAGCGTGAGAGGGGCCGTGAGAGGCCTACTGAGGATGGCCGAGCAGAGTAGCTGCTCGGTGCCTCTTGGCGAGGGCCTTGATCCTCAGCGTGAGAGGGGCCGTGAGAGGCCTGCTGAGGATGGCCGAGCAGGGTAGCTGCTCGGTGCTTCTTGGCGAGGGCTTTGATCCTCAGCGTGAGAGGGGCCGTGAGAAGCCTGCTGAAGATGGCCGAGCAGGGTAGCTGCTCGGTGCCTCTTGGCGAGGGCTTTGATCCTCAGCATGAGAGGGGCCGTGAGAGGCCTGCTGAGGATGGCCGAACAGGGTAGATGCTCGGTGCCTCTTGGCGAGGGCTTTGATCCTCAGCGTGAGAGGGGCCATGAGAGGCCTGCTGAGCATGGCCGAGCAGGGTAGCTATTTGGTGCCTCTTGGCGAGGGCTTTGATCCTTAAGGATGCCTAAGCGGGGTTGCCGCCCGGTGCCTTTTGGCGAGGGCTTTGATCCCTGGTTTTGCCAGAAATAACCGAGCATGGATTGTGCTAAGCGGTTGCCTCTTTCGAGGGCTTTTCATCCTTAACGCGGGAGGGGCGTGGGAGGCCTACTAAGGATGCCCGGGCGGGGTTTCCGCCCGGTGCCTCATGGCGACGGCTTTGATCCCTGGTGGTGTGCCAGGGATAACCGAGCATGGTTGTGCTAAGCGGTTGCCTCTTTCGAGGGATTTTGGGTCCTTAAGGATGGCCGAGCAGGGTTGCTTCCCGGTGCCTCTTGGCGAGGGCTTTGTTCCCTGGCGTCATGGGTAGGGAAGCTACCAACCAGGGATAGCTGAACAGGATAGCTGCAGGGCTGCCTCTTAGTGAGGGCTTTGATCCCTGGCGTCGTGGGGTAGGGAAGCTACCAGACAGGGATAGCCGAGCAGGGTAGCCGCCCGGCTGCCTCTTGTTGAGGGCTTTGATCCCTGGCGTCATGGGATAGGGAAGCTACCAGCCAGGGATAGCCGAGCAGGGTAGCTGCACGGCTGCCTCTTAGTGAGGGCTTTGATCCCTGGCGTCGTGGGGTAGGGAAGCTACCAGCCAGGGATAGCCGAGCAGGGTAGCCGCTCGGCTGCCTCTTGTTGAGGGCTTTGATCCCTGGCGTTGTAGGTAGGGAAGCTACCAGCCGGGGATAGCCGAGCAGGGTAGCCGCTCAGCTGCCTCTTGGCGAGGCTCTGTCCGACCTTCCCATGTGAGCACCAAGGAATGGGACGGCATCGAAGACACGTGTCGCTATGCGTGGCGAAGGCGAATCGCCGGAGTTGCGTCGTTCCGGTTTCTCATGGGGAGGCGCGACTCTTGCCGCGTGGCGCCTGCGTTGCAGGTGAAGCGGGCGACCGTTGGACTCCCAGGCGTTGTTGTCTATAAAACAGAGGGAGTAACTGTTTGCTTCCTCCTCACACCCGAAACGCAAAAATGCAGGACTTCCCCTTCACCATCGAAGACATTGTAGGCTTCGAGGATGTCTACCTCTATGACCCGTATTGCACTGAGGACACGGTGCAGTTAGTAATCGGCAGGATCGAGGACCACTTCGGCCGATTGCTTCCCCCGCGGTCCTCCCTCCTGCAGCTGCTGATGTATTCCATCTGGAAGGCGTCGCCGGGGCTTTACAACCCCTTATCCGAAATTCTGTTCGATGAGGCCATAGGCAAGTTAAGGTCCCTGAGGCGCTTCGGCCTGATCTCTGCAAGCTGGCTAAACCGCTCGGAAGTGCTCGTCCGTGAGTGCTACCAGTTGAGGCTCGAAGCCGAAGCTCGCGGGGGGGGGGGGGATCCGAGGCAGAGGTTAGACGCTGCGAGGGCTCGGCTGGAGGAGATACGCTTAGAGCACTACGAGCAGTGCTCTCTGCACCCTATTCCCCCGCTGTTGTAATAATAAAATTTTCTTTTTTGTGTATGGCTGAGGAGCTGATAGTACCTTTTGAATGAATAAGATTCTTCTTTCTTTTCTGCAATGCTCTATTGATCCTTTTATTGTATAAACAAAAGACCTTAGGAAGATGGTACATTGCTTTGAAACGAAAATACATGCTAGTAGATGCTTTTATTCATGCAGCCAGAGCCCCCCATACGTCTACTGGTATCTGTTCTCGGCATGGGGTACCGGTCGCTTGCTCTGCTGACACTACCATGATCTGGCCGATGGTCTGCTCGGCTGGAGGGGGACGCTGCTCCTGCTCGCGATCATCTTGCCGCTTGTCCCTCAGGTACGCCGTGAGGTGCCCTGAATGGATCATCTCCTCGATGTAATCTTGGAGTTGTTTGCAGCTCTCCGTTGAGTAGCCCAGCGACCTATGAAAGCCGCAGTAGGGCCTCGGGTTCGCTTTGAAGCCGAGCGTGGGATCGGGGGGAACTTGAAGAACCCTTCGCCCTTTGCCTCCTCATGTAGCACTGTCTGGGAGACATTAAGCGGCGTGTACTCCTGGAACTTTGGGGGATAGGGCTTTTGCCGTTCCGGTCCTCTTCTCTCGTCCCTTGCCCTCTTTTTCTGGTCAGCTTGCTCTGCTCGGGGGAAGCTTGCGTTCACCTCGGACTCGAGCTGGACCTCGCGCTCGGTCCAGGCCTTTACCTCGGCCATAGTCTTAGGTTGCGCAAGTGCAAAAGAGCGTAACCACTCCTTGTGCCTAAGACCTGACCTTAGAGCCGTGATGACCGTTTCGTCCCGGTGCTCCGGGACCTCGAGAAGGGCGTTGTAGAAACGGGTGATGTAGGCCTTGAATGTCTCCCTGTCCCCGCTCTTGATCGAGAAGAGGTGGTCGACTGTGCACTTTTGCCGCCTGTTCACGATGAAGTGGCCGAGGAATTGTGTGGCCAGCTCGTCAAAGGTTGAGATTGAGCGTAGCTCGAGTCCTCGGAACCAGTCTCACCCGGCACGGATGAGAGTGGCCGGGAAAGCTCGGCACTGGGCGGCATCGGAGTGGTCTTGGAAGCTCATTCCCGCGGTGAATGCGTCCAAGTGGTCATTCGGTTCAGATTTGTCGTCGAAGAGGGAGACCTTTAGGGGTTTGTTGAGGAAGGAGACGTGGACGGCGAGCAGCTCCTCGGTGAACGGTTTTGTGAGCGAGTCGGCGGCATACTTAGCCTCGTCGCTCGAATGGTGACCTTCCCGATGTAGACTCTCGATCTTCTTCTCGAGGGCGTCGAGTCGGCCATGGTACCCCGACGACTCGGCGCATTCTGATCCCAGGCCCCTGCTGTTGGCGGCTTGCGTCTGACCTCGGCAGCGGTTTCTCTCAATGAGGTTCCTCAAATCCCCGGGTGAGGTGGCTCTTGAGCTGCCTTGACGAGCCCCGTCTGCGCGGCCTCGTCGGGGGAGGGTGTGTCAGTCATGCCTGGCGACAGGCGAGCTGACTGACATTTCCTCAGGAGGGGTGTAACACCCTAGTTCGTTATACCATGCCTTGATTTGATTTAATTTATATATTGGGTGGCTATTCTTGATTTATTGTTGTTATGGGTACGAATAGTATAATCGGTATATGTATTTGCACCCGACCCGCATGCTGGAAACCGTCTTGATTCTTGTTTAAGATTTATCCCTACTACTTTTGAGAATCCATGCATCTTGTTCTCGTCCCGTTTTGTCACGACCCGAAAGGGCACGTGACTGGCCCTTGAACCATATGAAGTCTATATGACTCCATCTGATCCAAGTAAGCCAAAAGCCCAGAAATCTAAAACCATTTTTAAGAATAAGTAAAGAAACTGGTTTAAAGAAGTGAAGAAATACATGTTTGAAATCAAGGTTTTTAAATAACTAAGCTGAATATGCATTTTAAAACAGTAAAGTCTTTTCTAAAAATTTCGGCAGAGTTTCTTTTGTAAAACTGGCCCCGAATGGGGTACAACAAGGATAACAATATATGCAATGATAAAGGCATCCCCAAGCGGGAGCTAGCTCTTCGTCAAATGACGGCCACAACCACACAAGCAATAAGAATATACAACGCCGAAAGGCGAGGGTCAAACCAAAAGAACTCAAAGCAACAAGAAAACCGCAATACTACTAAGCGCGACTCTAAGGTCGAATAATACATCACTAAAGTCTAGGTCTGAAACAATATACAAGTTTTGGTTGATGGAAATTCTAGATACAATGAATAAAGTAAATACAATGGTGGTTCTTGATGCGAAAGAATCCACCTACCAAAAGCAATTCACCCGCAAGAAAGTAGTGTGCCAGAAATGCCGCAATGGAACCTGTACGGCAGAACCTGCAAGAACTGTGGCACAACGGGGGTGAGTTGCCAACTCGTGAATAGAAATATCTACAAGCAGAAACCGAATGCAAGACATAAACCTAGGTCAACAATCAGTAATATAAACCACAAGAGTACATCTGAAGTATGATAAAGTGGCAATGTAACATCTAACTATGTATGTAGTGCCAGGTACTCAGGTAATAACATGTCATCAGTATAAGGTATGTCTGCATGAAGTAAATATGATGAAGTATCAAGGATATCAATACACATATATTAGCGTCCCATACCACTAATATTGGTGTAAGGGTATATATAACAGCGCCCTCATACCCTGTTATATATACAAATGAAGTATGATCAGTGTAAATCCAGTCTGTATATGATCCATGTCTGTATATATGTGGAACCCGTCCACCCGTTACCCAATGACAATAAGCATCATGTATGCAATATGAGGATATAAACAAAATCATGGAAAAACATCATGAAACCCGTGCCTAGCATCGACACGTAAATCCTCATCCATCAGGCTCCGTCAGTCCGGATCGGCCCGCGGGCTATGTCTGCGGAATCGGCCCTCGGCCCCGGCAGTACGCCCATCTCTCAACTCCGGTCGGTATCCTCCAGATATCCGCCGAGCTCAAATACAATCACCGGTAGGTACTCGCCCGCCTCCAGGCTCAATCGGCAAAACCCATCGATCATCTTGCCGAGGGGAACCATACCGGGCCCACCACGAACCCGCAAACGGATCATCCACTCCTCGAATCGGGTTTCAAGCACACGTCTCAGCACCGAGAAAACGCGTGGTGGACGCACCAAAATATCATATCACGAGGTACCGGGTTTTTCAAAATAGAGCATCCTTCCTTAAATAATCCCACAGTCCTCAAAATCAGAAATCACATGAAAATCCAACATTAAGAAGTAAATCCAATGTGATGTGCTATGCAATCAATCCATGATGTATGCGACATGTAGAGAAAGGAAATCATATCAGAAGTCATGCAACAGTACTACAGTGTAGTGGCATGGCAATTATCGATGATGAAGTGTGTGAGCCGGCAAATAGTGTACGTGGAACATACGCATCATCGATAATGGTGCTGGTGTCCTAACAGCATGATAATAATATAGCAATAAACATATGCCAGCAATGCGAATAGCATGAATATGCGGAAATCAAATAGTCAACACCACAGTGAAGAATCTACTATGCAAACTACAGATCAAAGTATCAGGTCAAATGGGAGAGGTATGGAAACCACCTAAATCTGAGTCGATAAATATATAGATATATATAGTCGGTGATCCCGCCTCAACAACATATCGTAGGACATCCTCGAGTTATGAGTGCGGATCTATCATCAATATCGGCTCGTACGGTAAATCATCGTACGGCATCCCAATAGCTGGGTACGGGTCAACATCTCACTATCTCATCACATAACAGGTATTACCATTATCAGATCATATAATCTGGGATACTACTCTATGTCTAGTACAAATCGATACCATCAATAAAGTATGCATGCGGGGGTAAACACACATCCCAAGCCCGCACGAATCACAAGTCATATCCCAAATATGAATCGTATCAAATCACCGATCTCGCGGCACAAAGCCCACATCATCGACTCATCCCCAAAGTCATCCCATATCATCAAACACAGTGTAAGTATAATGAATATGCAAGGTTGTGCGTTCTGGTGTACCTCTATCCTAGAGCTCGCAACTAGGAACTACGCTAGTTATTTCTAGCTCTAACTAACCATAACACTCTACAACTATCACATAAATAAACTACATAGTATACTATCTACGGACTGCGGGGGTGCTATACGCCATCCACCCGACTTCCCCCTGTAGATATAATCTACTCACCTTGCATCATCATTTGCGGACGTCACCACGCATTTGCTTGTCGTCCCGAAGTCTTCATGGGTACCTACATATCAAAATATCGTATATGAACCAAATCAAAGCTAAAACGGCACACGAAACCCAAACGATATGATAAGGGGCCTATAGGTGAGAACCTATGGCACGCCTTCAAAACCATAAATAAATCCTCTATATCGTCGTATAAACGCCACATAGTCGAGGCAAAACACAATCCACAATTGCAGAATTAAAAAAAATACGGAATACGGAAACACGAATCCAAAATAGCAACTTAGGATGTATGTCCCAGATTTTACTCTAGATGGAATCAGTCAAAACTAGAAGTACCCTGGGCCAAGAATAGAGGAAATGGGGGCATGCACGCAAAACGAGGCAAATCCCCTCTGCTCTGGCCACAAATTGCGGCCAGAATGGGAAAATCGGCGGCCTCACTTTGGAGTGGGGAGCTAGGGTTTGGGGTGTTGGTTCAATGGTGCCTGCACATGTCACTGTCCACTCAATTTTATTTTAGGGTGTCTCGGGTGATAGCAGATTCAAATTAACCTTCACAGATTTCATAATTTCCCCGATATCGGTTTCTAAAATCCGTATTCTGGTTTAAGCTTCAGGTTTTGGGTTTCAATTCATACACTGGGTGATGGTATAACCTCTACTAACCTCAATTTCACAATACAACACCAATTTCCCTCAATCCCTAACTTGGTTATCCTCAAGTCCACAATATCACACAATATCGATTCTATAACAACATTGGGGTATAAGGAATGCTAGAATTAAGCTAATGGTCCGGAAATTACCTCAATTGGCAACTCAAGAAAATTCTTGAGTTGCCCCTAGTGGCCAAAATCCATGCTTTCTTGGTCCATTACGTAAATCTCGAGCTTGTGCATCTTTTTAATGAAATGAGGATGGGGTTTTGGAGTGATTTTTGAGGTGATTAGAGGGCTTGAAGATGGGGGGAAAAATGAGTGGCAGGAGCAGCAGCAGCAAATGGTGGGAGAGGGAGAGAAATGAGAAGGAGAATGAAGAGAAAATGCTAAGTTTGGTCAAAGTGAAACCCATACCTCTCTCTCACCAACCTCATTCTTTATTCTTTTCTCTTTTCTTTTCTTTTTCTTTCCAAAGTCCCTCTTACTCAAATAGTAACCCCAAAACAAAGCCATGGTAAAAAAAAACATGTAACACAAGTGTAAGAAATGATACGTGCATGTTTTGCACCAAAAAGCCAAAAATCCGATTAGCGGTTTTTAGTCGCGATTAGCACTAATTAAGCATATAACTAGTCAATTAAACTTAGAAATGGCATAATTCTTTAATTTACCCTATTTTAGAATTTTCCATAATTTTTCTAACATTTTTCCTATTTATTTGTATTTAATAATACCAAAATATTAAAATATTCAATAAAATAATATTAAATTATAAAAATTCCCAAAATTAATATTTTATCCTTTTGAAATGTTACACGTTTGGTGAAACGGACTCGTATGGATCGCTAAGTGCATTTTACGTGTATCCGTTCTTGGGGGTATGCTTTTTCGGTACCCGGATATTCTATTATGGTTTTGGTCAATACGTATATTGTTCGTATTTTAAAACCAGAATTTTAGACCCGACCCGGACATGTTTCGGACAATTTTTGTATTTATCCTAAACTCAAATTTTATTAATATTATATTATTTATAACATATTAGGCAGTATTCTTTCAATCCTAATCCTCACATACAATCACACCTGCAATCACGCCTACAATCTCGCCTGCCTCTCTCTTTTCCACTCTTTTCCACGTTCTCTCACCGTCAATCACTCTCTCACTTCCTCCCATATATATTTTATAAACCCTATCTAAACTCACAGCTCTCTCTGCATTATATATATATATATTTTTTGTTAAAGTCCTTCCTAATCATACACAGAAGCTTTCACTCTCTCTCATCCCCTTGTATATTATATATACACTCATTATTTTAATAACCCAATCCCCACGTCTCTCTCTCTCTCTTCTCTCTCTCTCTCTTCCTTATTAAAACCCCATTCATTATTTTCCCCACATCCCCTCATTTTCTTCTCATATTTTTTCATTCTTTCCCGCCTCTCTCGAGCTCGAACCCGCGCCGCGCACACGCCCGCGCGTCGCGCTCGTCGCCATCGCTGCCACCGCCGACGCCCTCGTCGGCCTCCTCTCCTCGCTTACCCATCCCTCGTCACCGCCACCTTCTCTCCCCAGCACACCAACCGCGATGGGACCTAACCCACGCTCGCCTTGCCGACGTGGCCCTCGTCATCGACCCCCTTACCGTCGACTTCCTCACCACGTCGCCGTCATCATCATCTCCTCCACGGCCTCACCTCCTCCTCCATCTCCCGACACCTGCAGCCCCGACCATGAACCCACCGCAACTCTACGAACCCATGCCCGAGCCATCACCCTCGCCGCCGTACGCATCCGTCGTGCGATCCGTTCAGGCAAGTTTATCTTGCTACATGCTACGTTATTACAGTTGCATCCATATTAATAAAATATTACATGTTGATGGTATCGTGCATCCCGGTCACATTTTTACCGTTTTCGGATAGCCGTTCATATCTGTATAGTTTATTATATATCTAGTTATATGCCATGTCATATTATATCATGTTACCGTTATATTAGTACCCCATACTTGATAATGTATATCATATGACTCATTGACTCGTGTTATGATATCACTGATTAATATTCGTGCATCCGTGCTTTTACCGTGATTCGATACTTGCTAAAGTTTTACTTTGAGCATCCGTGTGATATATATATATGCACCTCATGACATGACCTGATACACCACCGCTTGACCTGTTACTTGATTCTGTCACTAATACCGACAATACTGACTTGTTGTCCTAATGGACATATCCTGTTGTCTATTCAGACAAAACCTGTATCTGCTTGATCCTGTGTTGGCATTAGCTCCAGATTTATCAATACCCGATTTGAACACATAACCTTGGGGGTATGGGGAAATCAAAGGTGTAACCGACTGTAACTTAAAAGGACATTACTTGATCCGTGGTCCCGGGGGGTAACGGATTCTTGATCTGTGGTCCCGGGGGGTAACGGGACAGAACCATTCTTGGTTCACACATCCTGATCCGTGGTCCCGGGGGGTAACGGGACATATTCTTTGAGTTACATTAGGAGTACATCAATTGATTTCAAATAACTTAGAATAGATAACCAAGTAGTACAGTTTAGATTACTCACCGCACTTCACTTACCCATATACACCTTACTGTTTCTTATCCATTTACTTAATATATTCATGTTATCATTTATATCCATGCCTGTAATTGTTACCTCCTTCCTATATTCTATTGTTTGATATTATGACGCACTGACGTCTGGGTTTTGCATGGTCTAGATTCTTTATCTATTTCGCAGGCTGATCAGGAGTACTTTAGCTGCCAAGCCGAGCAGTGAGGATCTTGTTAGGATTTAGTTTAGTTTGGTTTTCTTTCCGCACTTTTATTCCTTGATGTGAGCCCGTATTTGGGACGTATTTCTAGATGTTACTGTTATTGGATTTAATGCTTTCGCATATATATTTCTTGACTCGTTTGTTCTGGCAAATGGACATGTACTAGTTAATTTTATATGTTTTACTGTTCTTGATATCTTATAGACAGCCGTAATGTGACTGTGAAGGGATATTTCCTAGCCACAGGTAGCATGGTTGGCTCTGTCACGTGCCGATCTTAGCGCACTCTGGGGAGCGGGGCGTGACAGGGTTTGTTTGGTATCAGAGCGATAGGATTTAGGTTAATCGGGTTTGATTCTTTTGTAGTTGGGTATTGGCCCCAATACACGAATCGGAAAATCCATGATTAGGAACATGTCCTGCCACATATTTATCTATAACTATCATGTTTCTTGAATCATGTTTATCATTCTAATCCCCTTCAGTGTTTTGGCTTCAGAATCATGGCAGATGAAGATGTGCGAATGTACCAGAGGCGTGTTAATAACGCCGCATTGCTTGGAGTGATTCGTGGAATGCTGGAGAACTAGAAGCGGCAAACCGATCTGAATCAACGGCAAGCCGAAGCTTTTCAGGAAGGATTGCGGACAGTCCAGCAGTCCGTAGACGTAGTTGCAGCCAAACCAGCACAGCGTGTCGGTACCGTGGCGGATTTCAGGAGACTTAGCCCGTCCACTTTCACTGGTTTGGAGGAGCTGTTGCCAGCCGAGCAATGGCTAGTTGATACGGAGAATCTGCTTATCGCCGCGCAGATTCCGGAAGACAAGAGAGTGGATGTTGTACGCATCCAATTGATGCACTATGCCCGCGAGTGGTGGCTCGTAAAAGAGACCCGTTTGCCCAAGCCGATCAGTTGGGCAACGTTTTCACAAAGGTTCTTAGAGAAATTCTTTCTGCAGACTGCGCGGGAAGAAATGGAGGAGAAGTTTATCACTTTGCAGCAAAATGGCAGATTCGTGGATGCGCATGCGGCTGAGTGGACACGGCTCAGTCGATTCGCGGGATCTTTGGTTGCCAACGAAGCTGATAGGGCACGAAGGTTCATGCGCAGTTTGGATGTGGAAATCCAGAGGCACATTATTGTAAGTCTACGTTAGCGCCCCGGCCGTCTACAGACGCCAAATGCGGAACAAAAACTTTTAAACTGGCGCTATCGTATACTTTAACCCGGATCTGCCATTATTGCTAAACTAACAAACTGTAAAGAGTGTAGGAATGTTATACCGAACGATCCGAGTCCTTCGTTCTTCAACCATCATCCCACGCTCCGTTGCGGCTGCTCCGATCTCGTCGATCTCCGATCTCCTCGTCGAGGTGACACCACATGATCGGTTCTTTAAACGGGCTCCCGCCTCTGACTCGAGGCAACTCGATCGTCAAGTTTGCTAAAAGAGACGACCAAGATTGATGTAGAGAATGAGTAGATGACTTTGTCTCACTTCGTCCAAATCCGTGGACGATCGGTTAATGAAGTTGCCGTGGAAATCGGGTGATGGAATGAAATGAACTGTGAATTCCATACACCCCAAAACTATCATATCTTTTCTAACCGAAATAAAACCTCAAGTGAGAGTGAGAGTGAGGAGAGAGAGAGGGCAAGCCATATATAGCAAGAGGGAGGTGACCGTAGGAGAGGGGGGTGACCACAAGAGAATGCTTCTCACTTCAAAAATATCTTAAGCAATCCAAAACCATTAATAACAAAGCACGAATCACTAATAACACCTCATCAAGCATTAATGAACCATTAAATGCAACCAATGAAAACTTAACACCATTTAATCCTAGTCACCTCATCTAGAACCTTCTAGAAGAATCCACACTCATCTCAAGAAAAGACAAATCCGTCTTTAACCGAATGTTAAAAGACGGCTGATAGAAAACTGGAAACTGGCAACTTCCAACAGTGATCCTGAAACGAATTTCAGGACAACCCCGAAACTGTATAAATATACCCGCATTTGTATTACGACCGAATACAAATGCAACTGAGACAAAGATATTATACCTACTCAGTATAATACTCGGATCCGGCTTAAACCAAAGCCGACCAGTATCATCTGTCCGAAAATCGACACGTGCGTAAACGCACGTGCATTTTCCGAACCCTGCCATAAAACCATACGGCCTCTACAACGTTTCGCCCGAACTTGGGAAACTGTCTGTGGGGGACTCTAATGACTCGTCAGCACCCTGGCAGTGGGTTTAACCACAAACCGTCAGCGGCACTAGCTATGCGTAACGGCTGCCCATGGACTGACCTCAAGGGTGGCCGAGGAGCGAACTCAAGGGAGACCGATGAGCGAACTCCTCCGAAAACCCTACTGAGCCTAACAGTGACAATGTATATACAGTCCGGTCCGTTCGTCAATGAGTATCGCATATCCGCCTAGGGGGCTAGTAACGTCAGACCCCCATTAGCAGTATAAGTCGTGTCGGAGTGTAGCCCAGAACGCCCTGAGATACTACTGGAATACCTACCAGTAAATCTCCTGCCTCGGCCGAGGGCTTTGCGTAATGGCTCTCCTAGACACAGCACGATCTCGCCCCAATACCGGGAGAGACGAATCCCCTGCCGATCCGCTCACGTGCCTCCATATGGCTCGGGACTGTACCCAAAAGCTACCTGTTTGCACGACTCCTTTGAGCCGTGGTAGGGTAGAAATCAAAGCACAGTGGGAACTCACACGAGATAAATGACGACCTCAGGTCGATGAACTAACCTGTAAACATGTCACCAGGGAACTGCTATCTGACGAAAGGTATAGTACTAACTAGCAGATTCCCGGCGAGTCCTGTCCGGTGTACTCATAACCCAATGAGCACCTGTATACATCTTAGGTGATCCAACTGACACCAGTGGCTTGTGAGACTGGCCACCGCCCCTCGTCGGGGTCTCGACTGTACACACTAGTCTACTCCGGAGTATCGATGCCCTGTCTTGAAACTCCCACGACTAGGGACCACAATTAAGGATATGCATATAAACTACCCAACTCTCACGTATATGATCGCCCTCATACTGTTGGTAGTAAAGCAAGATCCTAAGGGCTCTATCAAATTTTAACATGCAATCAGTCACCTGAACATGTACACGACTGATAAAGGCAAACCAGATAGCATACTATCATCTCGAGTAAGACTGTCCTACCGGGATAGGTCCTCCGCAATCATTGCAATCACGTACCTGCGATCCAATAATTGACTATGAGGGCACTATCTCCAACAATCTCCCACTTGCACTCAAGGCTAATATTGCGATGTCGACTACTCACAGCCCGTGTGAAACCGAACATCCAACTCCTCTACTAATCAGTTTCACAAAGCCCGTTTGTAAAACTATTGTGCTCGAGAAATAGCCTCGGTGAGTGGATCCGCCTAGAAGTTTCTTTCTGTATCTCTCTTAATCTCAAGTTCGCGGAGAAAGCCATCTCCCGAATTGAGTAGTACCTGTCTTAGAATATGTCTGGATATCTGATGGGACCTTAGTTCATAAATGAACTCCATATCCAAACTTCTTAGACTGTATGGATCACTGAACCTAATCAGTATCCGGCACCATGTCACCCACAGTATCCTCTGGAACCACCTGTCCATAATACTGTCCCTCGTCAGAGGGAAAACTAAAACTCTGACAAACACTCTGTCATCCATGTCACCTTTGAAGCCTGGAATGATAACCGTCTCCCGAAAGAGGCTGCCGTTATCAAATCCGCAGAACATGTACCAATGTTCTAAAACTGCTTCCTTATGTTTCTCCAGGATTGGATTAATACAAACTTATTGCATCTAGTGCAAAACCAACATTTGGTGTGGTACTTGACATCACATGATTGACTCAATTGCCTAAGCAAGTGATCTGCCAATCATGCACATCCTTCTCCCTTTTAGTCTATACGACACCTTTAGAGAGGATGACTCCATCACCTGCAGGTAAACTACCATGCTAGGAGTCAACTATTCTAAAAACCATTAGAATATCTGTCAAAGTACCCATATTGGGAAATTACCCAAATCCAGATCTAAAAACCATAGATCTAGAAACCAGAATGTCAAATATTATATCCTGTCTGGAGAAACAACTGTGCGACGACCACAGTCCAACCGATCGTAGTATAGGAATTTTACTTCCTACTCTGTGTATGTCATCCAGATACCATGACATCACACCCTACTACCTTCTTAACTGATCCATCCTCTATTCTGATTAAAGTCAAACCCATGACTGTCACATCAAAATTAGATGATCTATCTCCGCTATAACTGCTCAAGTCTATAAATAGACATAAGCTACTTGCCCACCATGCTTCCGTTGCTCCCACTGACTACGACAACCCTCCTATCGGGTCTCATATCCTGGAACAACAGTAGTGTCAAGTCTGGGTAGATAAGAACCTCCTTGTCACCGTCCTTGAGACTACCGAAGTACCTCTCGGGTGTCTGAGGTTACCTACCATACCTGCGGAGTGGCTATTGGAATGTCAAACCTGATTGAATGTATAGGTCCTATTAAATTTTTCCGTAATCGTTCGCGGTTCTGGAATCACTTCCAGTTCTACCATACTCCCACTACCGTTTTCTGAAAAAGATCCATTTTTACTAAAACTGTGGCGAGTCAAGAACAATGTCACTATTGATCTTCTAAATGGTAGAATATCAACCCTCGTCATAGCCAGGGTCAACCCACAAACAGCCATTACAGAAACGTGCCCTGAGTTATCCAGTGTCTGGTTTTAATCATAAGCTGGACAACTCCCCGTACCTTAATTTCTTTTAAGGTACGAACTATTCTATATCCAATACAGAAACTTTGGCACTTATTTAATTGGAACCAAGATTCAATCCATGCAGCTGTCTCCAGTGCATATCAACTTAATGGAAAGAGGCTAATCAGCATTACTCAACTTAGGAATCCATCCAATTATTAGTAACCTGAAAGAGAAACACGTTTCTCAAAACCATCACTATCATCTGAATACCAATCATAAGAATCTACATCTTCGATCTCTTTGAAGAATCCCGATACTTGTGATACCTGGTTCTCCACTTTATTCTTATACCCACAACTTCTCAAATCTTAGACCTTGTATTTCTACGAAACACTTGTCTAAATACTAGAGAAGTTATAAGTAAACAGAACATAGTACGAGGACCTACCCCTTTGTCCTGATGGACACTGGACAACATACAATACTCTGTATAAGTCCGCTGAGTTGAACAACTCAAAACCTGTGCGTTGTAGGTGGAAAACTGTACCCTGGCGATTTCCTCAAATATCACCAATTACAACGAATTCCGATATAATGAGGATGATCACCTAATTCCCAATATCTTACTCCCACTCATCATCTGTAAAACCATACAGATATGAGAATGAAACCTGGTAAATACATACCCTTGGAGTAAGTGTCTAATCGGGAAAACAGTTTTTCCTTTAACAATGCACTGAAACATGAAAATGTTTCGTAGGGGTATCCTGGTATTCATAGTAATGCCTCTTCCATAATCCAATTCATGACTTCAACCGTATATTTTATTGCCATCTCTCCAAATCCCTTTATTTGTCTTTAGTCGTTACCTTCTGTACACCATCGTTAGGCTAACTGGTTTTCTTCCTTCCCTACCGTTCGGCACCAGCCTATGGTTTGGAAGAAGACTATCCAGTAAGCATAATAGGTGTACCCTCCTAAACCAAGGAGTACTCGCATCTCGAGAGAAGGTGACGATAAAAGACAACTGAATAATACCTTATTCTTTTAAAGGTGAAATAGGAGCGGCGATGAAGTACGCGGTTTTGGTCGTGAATGATATCAGTCGCAATTTACTTTGCCCTCTTTCTAATCCCTTTATTTTGTCTTTACATATTACCTTCTGCACACCCTACTTAGGCTAATTGGTTTTCTTCATTCCCTACCTTTCGGCACCAGCCTATGGTTTGGAATAAGACTATCCAATAGGCGTAATAGGTGTACTCTCCTAAACCAAGGAGCTCTCGCAACCTGAGAGAAGGTGATAATAAAAGACAACTGAATAAACCAATTCTATTTCTCCTGAACCTGGATCCATCCCCGAAGAAGTCCCTTCGAGTTCGTATATAACCATACGATGGATCTATCCAATGGAAGTGGATATCCGTAGTAATACGGGTGTTCTGAGAAATTCAAAGGGTAAAAGAAGGAGTGGCAATGACTTATGCAACTCAGACAATCCAAAAGCCAGTATTTTAAGAAGGTTCGGTCAATCTGGTCATTGAGTCATAGTCTAGGGTCGGTCAAAGGTCGCTGCCAAAGAGAGAGAGAGAAAAGAAACACTCTGCGTGCACTCTAACCTAGATCAGAATGGTCATCATTTTATCTAATCCGGAAACCTCCCACTGTCCTGTCAAATTCTCCTCCAAACCTAAAGAAGAATCAATCGGGATCACCCGAAGAGTAAACCAACTCATCAGTGGAAATCAGGATCCAACTCTCATCGCATGATAACGTGATGGAATGCATCCACGTTACTCATACTCCAGAAGGTATGCGCATACTCGGCAAGTTTCAGTTTCTTTAGAAACTCCTGATATAGTTTTTGCCCCATGCTCTTATAACCTTGGCTTTGGTCAAAATGTCATAAGTCACATGCCAAGTTCTACCCATCACTATCTTGTCAATTTGAACCCACCCGCACATGCCCCTGACTTTGGCCAATCGGCAGAACGACTGTCCCAAACTAACTCATCTATCTATGCAACAATTGAATACCCAGCAGCTACCAAACACTATGCCTTAACTTTGGCTAAAATGCATAGCTTGAATACTACTGAATACCCAAAAGAAGTGACGGAGGGCTACGGCTGGTTTTTGGCGAAAAACCTTTAGCGTAGTGAACTTGATATCGCTGAAGGAACCTGATAGCTTTTTAAAATATAGTGGCGAAAACCTTTTGCTAAAGAGGTCACTCCCGGTAAAGGGATCTCGGCTCTTTCCTCGTGGAATGAGGTGCAGGATATTCCACTGAATACCGCTATGCAAAGCAACTTGTAATCGACTATAGTGAAGTTATTACGCTGACGCAAACTTCTGCCCAAGGGGTCAGTCCCGGTGAAGGGATATCAGCCCTTGCCCCGTCGAATGAGGTGCAGGATATTCCACTGAATACCGCTATGCATAACAAAAGGAAACGTCTTTGCAACAACACTTTTTAAATTTGTTCCAACAACTCAAACAGGTTTGTTATACTTTGCATTGATCAGAATCAACGCAGTCCCATCAATCAATCACACCAGAAAAAAACGAAAATAAAATGTACGTATATGCCATCCGCATTCGTCACTGGGTCCCGTCATCACCCGTTAGGTTACTTAACTAACGACAGAGCGGGGGCTGGACTAGCGCGGGTGTAAAACATATACAACATCTAATAGTATATAAACCAATATACAATAATCGCTCCAGGCGTGATAATATGCAACATTACAGAAAAGTAATAAGCATCACAGAACAATACAGATATTTGGGATCCCCGAGTTTCACAGAGCCGCTGCTGAAACTCGACGTTCCCCTGTCGTGTGGATAGCCTGTGCAATGAAACCTAGACCCCTACGGGTGCGGCAAGTTACCCGCCAAAACCTGAAGCGAGGCAGTCCCCACAGCATAGTGAATGGAACACCCGGCACTTCACGGAATCCGGTAAATTGAGCACCCCTCCTTGGGTCAACCTGTACCCCCTACGAGTGCGGCGAATAGTCTGCCAATTCTGAAGTGGGGCCCCTCTGCCTCTCAAAGCCATGAGATGCGGACCCGTTGCTTTCCCGAACCCGGCTATCCGTGCACTCCGTCGCGGGGCAAAACCTAGTACAGTAATGTAAAATAGTACAATGGGTACATCGACCGCAACCTAGTCGTGCCCCAAAAGAATATTATACAACAGGCAGTGACGGCAGTCCACAAGTTGGACGCTCGCCCCGCAATATCAAATGTACAAATAAACTCAAACTGTACTACCATTGCACACTGCTATCCATCACGACAAATCCGCAACATCACAGCACAACACAGAACATCAACGCGAATGTCACGTTCGCAAACCCGTCTAAAAGAACTATAGCAATTAAACGCGGTTTACCGATCAAATGACATTCCCGGTCGGAGATATAATGTAAGCACTGTAAACTAACATGTTTAAATTTCGATCGACCAAAGACCAAATATCAAAAAGTGGGCCCCATAGCTTACTGGTGAACAGTAACAAAATCTGGGCGCAAATGATATATATTCCAAAAACCCCAAAATCCTTCACAGAACCAACTGACCAAATTTGGGAGCACGTGCTCCCCACGTGGCCGCGGAAGCACGGTCAAACCATGGGTTTGGCCGCCCTTCCGCGGCGGTTTGGAGGGATCACGACCCCAAATTTTGTCGTGGCTCTTAGAATTCCCTGCACGGATTTTTAAGACATCCAGAAATAAATTTTGAGATCGTTTAAAATTAACAGAAACTGTCGGGATAAGAAATTGCGATTTTTGCGATTTTTTGATTTCCGGTCGGATCGATGTTTTGAACGCGTTAGCACAAGTTAGTATAGCAAAATGGTTAGGCTCTGATACCACTGTAAGTCTACGTTAGCGCCCCGGCCATCTACAGACGCCAAATGCGGAACAAAAACTTTTAAACTGGCGCTATCGTATACTTTAACCCGGATCTGCCATTATTGCTAAACTAACAAACTGTAAAGAGTGTAGGAATGTTATACCGAACGATCCGAGTCCTTCGTTCTTCAACCATCATCCCACGCTCCGTTGCGGCTGCTCCGATCTCGTCGATCTCCGATCTCCTCGTCGAGGTGGCACCACATGATCGGTTCTTTAAACGGGCTCCCGCTTCTGACTCGAGGCAACTCGATCGTCAAGTTTGCTAAAAGAGACGACCAAGATTGATGTAGAGAATGAGTAGATGACTTTGTCTCACTTCGTCCAAATCCGTGGACGATCGGTTAATGAAGTTGCCGTGGAAATCGGGTGATGGAATGAAATGAACTGTGAATTCCATACACCCCAAAACTATCATATCTTTTCTAACCGAAATGAAACCTCAAGTGAGAGTGAGAGTGAGGAGAGAGAGAGGGCAAGCCATATATAGCAAGAGGGAGGTGACCGTAGGAGAGGGGGGTGACCACAAGAGAATGCTTCTCACTTCAAAAATATCTTAAGCAATCCAAAACCATTAATAACAAAGAATGAATCACTAATAACACCTCATCAAGCATTAATAAACCATTAAATGCAACCAATGAAAACTTAACACCATTTAATCCTAGTCACCTCATCTAGAACCTTCTAGAAGAATCCACACTCATCTCAAGAAAAGACAAATCCGTCTTTAACCGAATGTTAAAAGACGGCTCATAGAAAACTGGAAACTGGCAACTTCCAACAGTGATCCTGAAACGAATTTCAGGACAACCCCGAAACTGTATAAATATACCCGCATTTGTATTACGACCGAATACAAATGCAACTGAGACAAAGATATTATACCTACTCAGTATAATACTCGGATCCGGCTTAAACCAAAGCCGACCAGTATCATCTGTCTGAAAATCGACACGTGCGTAAACGCACGTGCATTTTCCGAACCCTGCCATAAAACCATACGGCCTCTACAACGTTTCGCCCGAACTTGGGAAACTGTCTGTGGGGGACTCTAATGACTCGTCAGCACCCTGGCAGTGGGTTTAACCACAAACCGTCAGCGGCACTAGCTATGCGTAACGGCTGCCCATGGACTGACCTCAAGGGTGGCCGAGGAGCGAACTCAAGGGAGACCGATGAGCGAACTCCTCCGAAAACCCTACTGAGCCTAACAGTGACAATGTATATACAGTCCGGTCCGTTCGTCAATGAGTATCGCATATCCGCCTAGGGGGCTAGTAACGTCAGACCCCCATTAGCAGTATAAGTCGTGTTGGAGTGTAGCCCAGAACGCCCTGAGATACTACTGGAATACCTACCAGTAAATCTCTTGCCTCGGCCGAGGGTTTTGCGTAATGGCTCTCCTAGACACAGCACGATCTCGCCCCAATACCGGGAGAGACGAATCCCCTGCCGATCCGCTCACGTGCCTCCATATGGCTCGGGACTGTACCCAAAAGCTACCTGTTTGCACGACTCCTTTGAGCCGTGGTAGGGTAGAAATCAAAGCACAGTGGGAACCCATACGAGACAAATGAAGACCTCAGGTCGATGAACTAACCTGTACACATGTCACCAGGGAACTGCTATCTGACGATAGGTATAGTACTAACTAGCAGATTCCCGGCGAGTCCTGTTCGGTGTACTCATAACCCAATGAGCACCTGTATACATCTTAGGTGATCCAACTGACACCAGTGGCTTGTGAGACCGGCCACCGCCCCTCGTCGGGGTCTCGACTGTACACACTAGTCTACTCCGGAGTATCGATGCCCTGTCTTGAAACTCCCACGACTAGGGACCACAATTAAGGATATGCATATAAACTACCCAACTCTCACGTATATGATCGCCCTCATACTGTTGGTAGTAAGGCAAGATCCTAAGGGCTCTATCAAAGTGTAACATGCAATCAGTCACCTGAACATGTACACGACTGATAAAGGCAAACCAGATAGCATACTATCATCTCGAGTAAGACTGTCCTACCGGGATAGGTCCTCCGCAATCATTGCAATCACGTACCTGCGATCCAATAATTGACTATGAGGGCACTATCTCCAACAATTATATCTCTGGTATTGACCACTTTCTCACAAGTTCTCAAGGCAGCCAGAGAGCAGCAGAGCCTATCGATGAAGACCAAGGGTATACAGCAGCAGGCAGTTGTGGTACAGAAGCCGGCATTTACGCCAAACCGAGCTCCTATACGCAGAGGTATTCCGGTAAACTGACGTGGCGTAGTGCCTATGAAGAAGCCCGTCGTACCCGAACTGATAGGAATGATGTTTTGTGACTTTTGCCATCTACCCGGACATCAGCAGAAGGATTGTCGAAGGAAACTCGGACTTTGTTTGGTTTGCGGATCAGCTAATCATACTGTCAATGCTTTCCCGTCGAAGCTACGTTTGAGAGAAGATGCTCAGAAGCCACCACAGAGGCCAATTCAGGGGCAGAAGCAGATAACTCAGGGGCCAAATCAAGCTCGAGCCTTTACTCTGACGGCCGAAGAGGCCAAAGCTTCAAAAGAAGTCATTTCAGGTATCCTACTTGTTCATGATTTTCCCGCATTAGCATTATTCGATTCTGGTGCATCCCATTGCTTTATGTCGTCCAAGTTTATTGCTGCACATTCGATTTCTTGCACGACCATGTCTTGTTGTTGGGACATACACACTGGGAACGGGAAGGTCATATCTAATAGTGAGTGCAAAGATTGTTCTGTTGTTATTTGCAGACGAGAATTTTTCGCGGATTTCTTGGTGATCGATAATGGCGATTACGATGTTGTCTTGGGAATGGATTTTCTCGGCACTTTCCATGCTCACATTGATTGTAGGGCAAAGAAAGTGATTTTCCAGATTCCCGGACATCCGGAGTTTGTATTTGCTGGAGGTAGCAGTTCTGTCGGGCCAGTCGAGTTTAGGGCTAGGCCGACAGGCGCCATTCTTTCGTCAATGGAAGTTACTAAGGAGGAAGCGCCAGCTGTAGTTCGAGAGTTCATGGACGTGTTCGAGAACATCTCGGGTTTACCGCCAAAACGAGATGTGGACTTCGCGATCGATCTTATTCCTGGTGCAGCGCCAATCTCAAAGGCGTACTATCCGATGGCACCAGTGGAGTTAGAAGAAGTCAAAAAGCAGGTTGTGGAATTATTAGAGAAGGATTGGATTCGCAGCAGCAATTAACCCTGGGGAGCTCCAGTTCTTCTAGTCAAGAAGAAAGATGGCATAAGAAGGATGCGCATCGATTATCGAGAATTAAACCAGGTGATTATTAAGAACAAGTACCCGATCCCTCGCATTAGCGAATTATTCGAGCAACTCAGTGGCGCGAGGGAATTCTCGAAGCTGGATTTGCGATCCGGGTATCATCAAGTTCGAGTTAAATCAGAAGACATCTGCAAGACTGCGTTTCGAATTCGATATGGGCATTTCGAGTATTTAGTGATGCCATTCGGAGTCACAAATGCACCGGCGATATTTATGGACTTGATGAACCGAATCTTTTCACCATTCTTGGACCAGTTTATAGTAGTGTTTATCGATGATATTCTGGTCTACTCGAGGATCCTAGAAGAGCATGCAGAACACTTGAAGATCGTACTACAGACATTGAGGCAAGAAAGATTATATGCAAAGATGAGCAAGTACGAGTTTTGGCTCGAAGAAGTGAAGTTTTTGGGGCATGTCGTATATGGGGATGGAATCGCTGTCGATCCTGAGAAGATCGTGGCAGTTCAAGATTGGCCGATTCCGAAGAACGTAACAGAGATCAGATGTTTTCTTGGACTTGCTGGGTACTATAGAAGGTTCGTGGAGAATTTTTCCCGTTTGGCTGAGCCTTTAACCAAGCTTAAGCGGAAGGAAGTACCATTCGTTTGGACGGATGGATTGTTTCCGTCAATCAGAGCAAAGCTCTGTTTTTGAAATTCAAAATTCAAAAGTTGAAGCAACGCTTCAGATCCAGCGCTAGGTGCGCTGCGCGCCACGTGTCAAAAACAGATACGCTGGCGCCAGGTGCGCTGCGCCCTAGGCAGCGCACCCCTAATCAGAGCAAAGCTCTGTTTTAAAATTCAAAATTCGAAAAAGTTGAAGCAACGCTTCAGATCCAGTGCTCTGCGCTGCGCGCCACGTGTCAAACACAGGTGCTCTAGCACAGTCTGCGCCGTGCTCTGCGCTGCGCGCCACGTGTCAAACGTAGTTGCGTCAGCGCATTTGCACCGTGCTTTGCGCTGCACGCCACGTGTCAAACGTAGGTGCGCTGCGCTCTGCGCTGCACGCCACGTGTCAAACGTAGGTGCGCCAGCGCTGGAATTAAGAATTCCCCACTGTTAGATCAAAAGATCTAATAATAATAAATCATTAATTATTTAGAATTAAAATTCTAATATGGAAAGATCTTTCCAATCTTGTTAAAAACAAGAAGATTGCCTTCTGTAAAACAGAAGCCTTAGGATCAAAGATCCAATGGTGGCAAAATATCCCCAAATCAATCAGAGAAAGATCTCTTTAACTGATTTAACAAATCAATTTGCCCTATATAAAGGCCCTAAGACTTCAAATCTGAGAAGAAAAAAACCTCTACAAACTTTGAGAAAACTCAAAGAAAGAAAAGCAAGCTTTTAGCAAAGGAAGATCATTTTTCTTCAAGGTAAAGAACATGATTCTTGAACATAGAGATGAAATCATCTTATAAAAAGAAGAACTATCTTCTAAAAAAAAATCATAGATCTATAAAAGACTAAGGTCTTTGATAAAAAAGAGATCAAAAGATCTCATTATAAAAAAAACAAAAGAAGTATTTACTTCATTCACAGATCATTGATCTAAAAAGGCAAAGCCCTTTCATAAATAAGAACTTTTTGTTCTTGAATGTTGAGGAAAAGCCTCATTTAAAAGAACATAAACTTGTTCTCTGATCATAAATTTGATCAAATGCGCTTTGCGCTATTGGAAAGTACCTCGCACTCATGAACTGCGCCTTTGCGCTCCTTGGACTGGCGCTCAGCGCCAAAACGTGCCAGGTGTCAACCACATATACAACTTGCGCTTTACGCTTCTGAACAGTGCACTGCGCTTATGGGCTGGCGCTCAGCGCCAAGCGCGCCACGTGTCACTCACTGGTGAGCCACTAAACTAGTGCAACGCGCTCACAAATTGAAAGCGCAATGCGCTTATAAACTGACGCTTAGCGCTAAGCGCGACACGTGTCATTTTCGTGCGCTACTTGGCAGAAGCGCAATGCGCTCTTTAATTGGCGCAAAGCGCCTGGTGCGCCACGTGGCGTGCTGTCAGAACACACATTGTTCTGATGAATGCTATGCATTCAATACAAGACAAAAATTGTCAGGATCTAATGCTCAGCATTATTAAAAGGGCCAAGCCCAAGTAAAGGCTTAACAGCCCAGAACAATAAAATGTTAAACATTTTAATTTTATTGGACTTAGCCCAATCTTGGCCATAAGTCCTCAAATTATATTTAATTGAGCCCATCTGCTCACAAATATTCAACAGATCTTAGTCCCAAACTGGGCTACAGATCTTCCAATTAATTCACACCGGTTCAAGGGTACATCTCTTTACTTCTCTGATACTTGTCGTTGTAATCCTTCAACTTCTTCAGAGAGGTGACGGGTCCCGACAACCACACATTTCTACGGACTGTGGGGTCCTTAAACTCATGGACTACGATGTCCTTAAACCTGATAGACTACGATGTCTCTATACTGGACTACGATGTCCTTAAACCTGATAGACTACGATGTCTCTAAACTGGACTATGATGTCCTTAAGCCTGATAGACTACGATGTCTCTAAACTGGACTATGATGTCCTTAAACCTGATAGACTACGATGTCTCTAAACTGGACTACGATGTCCTTAAACCTGATTGACTACGATGTCCTAAACTGGACTATGATGTCCTTAAACCTGATAGACTACGATGTCTCTAAACTGGACTACGATGTCCTTAAACCTGATAGACTACGATGTCTCTAAACTGGACTACGATGTCCTTAAACTTCATAGACTACGATGTCTCTAAACCGGACTGTGGGGTCCTTAAACTCATGGACTACGATGTCCTTAAACTTTATAGACTACGATGTCTCTAAACTGGACTGTGGGGTCCTTAAGCCCATGGACTATGATGTCCTTAACCTGGACTGTGGGTTCCCTTTAAACTCACGGACTACGATGTCCTTAACCTTGACTGTGATGTCTTTAAACTCACGGACTACGATACCCTTAACCTCGGACCGAGACGTCCTTAAACTAACATTGGACCGTAATGTCCTTAAACTAATCGACTGCAATGTCCCTAAACTAAACATTAAAGTACAATTGCTCTTTTGTTGGATCTAAACGATCCCGTTAAGTTGATCTTAGTCTAAAATTAGACTAACGTATCCTTAACAAACGTTTAAGTTGATCTTAGTCTCAAATAGGACTAACGTATCCTTAAACCTAATCCCAAACCCAAATCTAAGAAAATATGGATTTGGACTAATCCATGCCCTACGGGCGACAACATAAATTAGTCTCCGTATACAATCCACGGGCAACCACAAACAAAACAAACACCCACGACACAAAGTGACTATCTGGAGAAGGAGAAAGTGGTTACCGCGATGCGGTAGCGTAATTAACTGCAGGGGCTTGAGCCTGCTGGGAAGAGCGTCCCCACAATCAAAAACCCCTCACCATGAGGGGGAATCTGACGAAGTCTGCAACATCGGCCGCATCCGTTTAAAACTTTGATACATGGTGTCATAAATCAACTTGGCATCTTCGGAGAGGTGGACGGATAGCACCAATTAGCATCTGCCCCGAAATTCAGGCAAGACATTTGTCTTCCCGTGTTTTCGGAGGGGAACAGATTCTGGCACGCCCGGTGGGACCTTTTCCTCTTTCCACTCCACACTTCGTGTATCATGTTCGCGAACGAATCGCGGTTTGCTAATGGTTGCCCTTAGGTTCGAGATACTAAGATTTGGTGTCTTGCTTGGTGCAGAAAACGAAAGATCAATGAC
This sequence comes from Agapanthus africanus, assembly GCA_030015575.1. Taxonomy (NCBI): domain Eukaryota; kingdom Viridiplantae; phylum Streptophyta; class Magnoliopsida; order Asparagales; family Amaryllidaceae; genus Agapanthus; species Agapanthus africanus. The sequence goes on from JASDDO010000024.1 coordinate 186,032,505, forward strand.
GTCTACTTGCACGAAGTGTTCCAGCTACAACTGCAACTCACGCTCCACCTCATTTGGAGGTATAGCTTACGGGCCCCAAGCGGCTTCCCTGTTCACGATGCCGGTGGAACAGGTTACTCAGGCCACAACTGGATTCTTTTTCGGGACCATGATCCCGCCAACGAGCTTTAGCGCTCCTATACCAACACAAGAAGCTCCCAAGAAGTCGGTCTTTGATCGGCTTATAGTTACTGCGGCCCCTCTCAACGGGTCGTCCAGCTCCAGCACCTCAGTCTTCGCCAGATTGGGCCAAAATTCATGCGGGCCCATGATGAAGCCTGCAATTCCAGAAAAGGTTGTTCCGAAAAGGATAGCCATCCCTGCTCCTGAAGTCGTCAAGGCGGCTTCTCCTGCCAAAGGGTCAGTCTTCACAAGACTGACTGCTCCGGCTCCCACTCCGGCTCCCGTTCCGGCGCAAAAGTCTGTTTTTGACAGGTTAGACACCGCTGCTCAACGGACCTCGGTCTTCAAGAGGCTGGTACCGGCAGCGCCTCACCTGAACAGGGGGCAAGACGAAGTCACCCCTCAAGATGAAATCATCCCAACAGCTCGACGCGCTCGACGTCGCCACTGGCGCCGAGTAAGGAAGGCTGGGGGCAACTTTCCCTCTGGGCTAACTCCACCAGCCCCAACGGTGGAAGTCAATGCTGTTGTTCCAACTGGGAACAGCTTTGAATTGCTGAACAAGGTGCGCAGGAACTCTCCTACCGCCGTACTGAAAAGATTTCCTCCACCGGTGGAGAATGTTACAGAAATAAAGCCGGATCAGCCCCCTCAATGGCTGTCCTCCAAAGTTTACAAAGTCTGGCGACGGGTCCAGGAGTCGGTGATTGATCAAGACTATCCCCGCCGACAGAAGAGGCTGAAGGTTCAGCAGGAAGAGAACCGTCCTGGCAAGACACAAAGGACGACAACCACCTGGGTGCCCGCTGCAATGGCCCCCTCAACGTCAACCACTCAAAAGAGAAGGAGGCCGGAGAAAGCCCTTGTAACTACGGCGGATCACAAAGACGCTGAACGCCCCAAGCCTGGGGGCATAAAGGTGCATACTGTTTACATGGCTTCCGGAAAAGAGGAAAGCAGCGCTTCTACAGGTCATCGACCGCTCACCCGATCCGTGACAAAAGCCCAGGAGCAGCAACAGAAGCTTCAGAAAATGCTGACGCAAATGGCCGCACTCACCAGGCCAAAAGAAAGCCCGGAGGCATCATCAGAGCAGCGTCATGAACAAGAAACCGATGCTGACTTCCTCCGCGGAGTCCTCGAAAAGAAGGACAGAGAAGCAGCAGAACAAGCGCATAATATAAAACGAATGGCGCTTCTCTTCCAAGACATGGTCGGGATGATGTTACAGCCGGATCCTCCAGCTGAAGACCCTCCGATCATCATTGAAGACGACAGAGGGGAGACGTCGAACCCTCCTCCGGCTCTTTCAGCAGCCAAAGAGGAAACCATTTCCGAGGCCGCTCTGGATGACTATATTGCTCAGCAAATACGAGCTCACCAGGCGAATGAAGCGGCCGGCCAATTCGTTAAAACTGGGCGACCATATCCGGGCTGGTATGATCAAATAAAATATCCGCCGGTATATACGATCCCTAAATTTCATGTATACAAAGGGACGGGAAATCCCCACCAGCACGTCGCCCAGTTCAGGGCTCTTTGCGGCAACACCGGGGGTGGTGATAAGCTTTTGCTTCGCCAATTCGTCGGCAGCTTGTCAGAGACGACATTTGAGTGGTACTCCGAACTTCCAAACGACTCCGTTAAGACTTTCGCAGAAATGGAGTTGTTATTCACCCAGCGATTCACGAGTGCTAGTGAACGCACCCCAATCACAGCATTGATCAATGCCAGGGTGAAGCCAGGCGAGACGTGGGTTCAATACGCAATCTGAGGGCGGAATCTGTGGTCGAAATGCGAACAGCGGATCGAAGAAGCGCCGGCGGTGGGCATGTTCGTGGGCACCCTAGACCCTCATGCAACTATTTCACAATTCATGATGTTCTTTAAGCCGGCCACATTCCAAGCCTTGATCGACAAACTGGCCCAAATGGACCAGATGGGTCATAGACCGTCTCCTCCAAAGCCGAACTCTCGAAATGAGAAGGGAAAGGGCAAAGCGATCGTCGTCGCCAAAGCTCAACAGCAGCCTGGTGGCCCGAGACCAGTCGATCGCCAAAATAACAGAACTAGATCTCTTGAAGATAAAATGAGACGCCCTTACTCGTTCCCTCGAGACAAGACGAAAAGGTTATTCGAGCTTGCATTGCGCAACAGGCTCATCGATCTGCCAGAGCCAAGACGCCCAGCGCAACCCGGCGACATTAGCAATCTAACTATTGCCCTTATCACCGAATGTTGGGCCATCCGATCGAGAATTGTTACATCTTTAAAAGCTGGATAGAAGATCAATACCAGCAGGGCAAATTCGTATTATCTGAGAATTGGAAGGTGAATCCGCCTCGACCACACACTCCCAAGAATATGGATACACCGGGGGCATCATGCTCTTTCGTAGAAGAAGCTCTATGGGAGGTCGCTCTTTCAGCCAAGACAAAAAGAATGCTGAAGGATTTACATACATGTCCGGCAATTAGGTGGAAGAATCCACTGGAGCCTGAAATCATCGAGGGGATGCTGAAGCCGCGACCAACCCCAAAAATCGGTGGTGATAGCCAGAGCACTCATACCCAGCCGTCAAAATCTTCGAAGAAGAAGAAGAAAGCCAAAAAGCCCGTGAAGCCTGGCGACAAGCCCACGGACCTATAAAAATAGATTGACGCGCTGGAAGAGTATAATCAGAAGGTGCAGACTCCAATCACACTCCAAGAGTTTCTCAGCCACGTCCTTGAGGATGCAGATGATGGAGAAGACTCGTCGGAAGAATCTGAAGATTACGTGGCAAGTTGCCAAGTAATCTATCACTCATCGGTAGACGATGAAGAAGCTCCATGCATTGAGAAACTGGGGGCAAACCCTGAGCCAGAACTTCTAGGACCATCGGACGAAATAATCGATGCATTCCTAAACGAGGCTCTTTTAAAAAGTAAAGCTGATCGGGAGCGCGAGATGGCCATATTTGAAAAGGCCAAATGCCGGCGACTGGACGAAAGGGTTGAAACACTCCCGTCAGATCAAAATACTTCCGTCGCAAATAAAAACAGGTTCAAGACGAGAAAGAGGTTCGCCAAAGCCATTTCAATGGGAATGAAACTGCCACCCTCCGAAGAAAACACTCTTGGTGAAGCGGAAACACATCCTAGCTACTGCTTATATCATCGAAAGATTGCGCACCCCACCGAATAGTGCAACGCTTTTAAAAGATGGTGGCAGGGATATGTTGCTCACCGGCAAAATTTCAAGCGAATGAAACGCAAAGTTCGTCGAGAGCAAAGAAGTACGACCGAGGAGCATAAAAGAACTACCGGCAACTGTCGCATGGTCAATGCCAGGGGATCGCAAGTTCTCACATTCGGGAGCGACTCGGACGAAGAAATGGCTCTTGGCCCTCTCTTTAAAGAGTTCACCTTAAGAAAAGAGGAGGAATCAAGGACCTGTGAAAATATTCAGCTGTGCAACCGTACGCTGCCCAAAAAGAATCTTGGACCCTCAAACAGTGGGTCAAATAGAAAAGATAAGGGAAAAGAAAAAGTCCCTGAGGATATCATCCTTGATGACCAAGCCGTCGAAAAGCTGACAGCCAAGGACCCGCCAAAGAAAAGTAAAGCAGACTACAACGTTCTGGAACACTTAAGGAAGATACCCTCGCAGCTCAGTATTCTCGACACCCTTCTGCTATCCAAAGAGGCGAGAGATTCTTTAATCAAGGCACTGCAAGAGCCCGAGCAATTCCAAGCTTTCCTCCCCGAAGAAAAGATGAAGGACGAGCTGGAAGAAGTACATATAGCCGACATCACCTTCGGCGATGAAGATCTCCTCCTTGGGACGTGCGATCATAACTGTCCTCTATATGTCTCCGGATACTGTCATGACATCAAGATAGGCAAAATCCTGGTTGACAATGGGTCTTCCGTCAATCTCCTCAATATGAGAGTGTTGAAGGAAATCTGCATGAGCGTTCAGCATCCCGCTCGTGATAAAATCACCATTTCTGGGTTTGACTCCCAATCATCATGGACGCTCGGGTCTGTGATACTGACGCTGCGCTTCGGGCTACTCGTCATGGATATAAATTTCACGTCATTGACGCCAAGACCTGCTATAACGCTTTGCTCGGCCGGCCTTGGTTACACGAGTACAACATCATCCCTACTACACAACATCAGTGTATGAAGTATTTCAAGGATGGTCTCGAGTATACCGTAACAGGAGAGCTGAACCCATTCTCCGAAAACAAAGTCCGCAAGTACGAAGATGCAAAATACTTCTTTCCCGACTTTGAGGATACGGAAAGATGTCACAAACCGGAGAACAAAGCTATCACCACCATTCCAGTCTTCGGAAGTGATACCGAGGAGGAAGAAGAGTTAGTCTATTCAGGGCCGCCCCACTACAACAAACCGGGAACGTCCACCCCGATGTTGATCTTTGGAAGCGACTCAGAAGATGAGGTCAATGCCGTATTCTCTGCTCGGCCATCAATACAAGCCCTCGGTGATGAAGATCAAAGTTTGCAAGTTGCCATGGTTCCGCCCAAGCATCATAAAGAGCTGGACGCGCTTGATACCTACAATGTGGAAGAACTGCAGACATTCTACGTCTCGCCCACGCGAATGAGCGAAAAGGCGATCCTATTCTACCGATTCGGGGAAACCAAAGTGGAGAAAGAAATCTGGCATGGCGCGGATTCTACACTTGACAGGCTCCAGCCCATCCGCTTGCCCAGATATTACACGGACAGACTAAAGAGACTCTTGATACGCCAAGGTATATCTCTTATGCAAACGGCGCAATAAGCACGGTTCTATAACAGGATCTGGAACGTTCCTGGAACTCAACGAAAGTTGCCCAACGGAAGAATGGAAACGACCGGGCTTGGGTATGTTCAATCCGAGAAACGGGAGCTACTCCGCGACTGTTACGTCATGCATGACTTTGATGAAGAAGGAGATGCTCTGTGGGAAGATGCTAACCCTGAACCAGAAAGAGCTCCCACCGTGAAAATGCCCAGTCCGTCGTTTGAAGAACAAATGGACAAGCTTATAAGGGTAGCAGGTCATAAGGTTCGAGACGACCATAATCGCGAAATGGCCATCTACGAGAAAACCAGGGCGCAACACCTCCTTCAGCAGGCTGTGAAAAATGAAAATGCTCCTTCTTGTCAACCTGTTATACAAAAAGCCCGATGCAGAGGAAGAAATAGACCAAAGAACGGGAAAGACGTTCGACAGCGACAAAGCGGGTCCAAGAAGCCACGCAGTCAGGAATCGAGCGATCCAGATTTGTCTCTTATGAAAAAGATGGGTCGAGCATATTCTTTTCCCCAAGGCAAGACAAAGAAGATACTTGATCTTGCCATGAAACATCAAATGATTATCCTCCCGAAGTCCAAGCACCCCGAGCAAGCAAGCGAAGTCTCTCGCCCGGACTACTGCTCCTATCACAGGGCAATAGGACATCCTCTCGAAGACTGCTTCACCTTCAAGAATTGGGTAGAAGACCAGTATCAGCAAGGCAAGTTCGCTTTATCCAGCAGTTGGAGGGTAACCCCGCCGCAAAAGTATGAACCCAAAGCCACGAGAATAGAACCAGATCAACATCGGTCTTGGAAGCGAGCTCGTACCTGTCACGTGATAACGCTGTCAGAAGAAGAGCCCAAGAATATGGATGACCTCCCTTAGTGCTTCGAAAATGATGATAACGAGGTAATCTCAGAGTTTCCACCTGCGCCAAAGGAGCTGGAAGATGGGATACATACTACTGCAGATAACCTTAAGAATATTGATTTGGGGACAACAAGTGACCCGCGTCCGACGTTCGTCAGTGAGCTGTTGTCTGAAGAAAGGGTGGCTACGCTAAAAGACGTGCTCATGCAACATAAAGATTGTTTCGCATGGAACAATTCAAAGATGCCGGGACTCGATCTAGAGATTGTTGTACACAAATTGGCAATATCCCCGGACGTCAAGCCAATCAAACAAGCACCGAGAAGAATGCGGCTCGAGCTTGAGATGAGCATCAACACAGAAGTCAAGAAGCTAATCGACTATGGCTTCATCCAAGAGGTTCAGTATCTTGACTGGATAGCCAACATTGTCCCAGTAATGAAGAAAAACAGGACGGTGCGCATATGTGTAGACTTTCGGGGTCTCAATAAAGCCTGCCCGAAGGATAACTTCCCGGTACCAGTCACCGAGCTGATGATAGACAATACGTCCACTCATGAAGTTTTCTCCTTCATGGACGGCTCGTCAGGATACAATCAGATAAAGATGCATCCCGAAGACTAGAAGCATACTGCTTTCCGGACCCCTTTGGGCATATTCTGTTACAAGGTGATGCCTTTCGGTCTGAAGAACGCCGGTACCACCTATCAGAGGGCCATGACGAAGATCTTCGATAACCTCATACATGAAATCGTCGAATGCTATATCGATGACCTCGTAGTTAAAAGCAAATCATACGAGGAACATTTAGAGCATCTGAAGACCGTGTTTCAACGCCTCCGGCAATACAACTTGAAGATGAACCCTCTCAAATGCGCGTTTGGAGTTTCCTCGGGCAAATTCCTAGGATTCATCATACGACATCGAGGCATCGAGATAGACCCCTCGAAAATCAAGGCGATCATGGAGATGTCTCCGCCAAGGACTCTCAAGCAATTGCGGTCTCTCTAAGGGAAGCTCGCGTATATCCGGCGATTTATAGCCAACCTCTCAGGCAAATGTCGTACTTACAGTCACCTGATGAAAAAGGGAACCCCGTTCTTCTGGGATCGCAAATGCCAAAGCGCGCTGGACGAAATCAAACAATATCTGCAGAATCCGCCAGTACTAGCCGCTCCCGTTAAAGGAAAACCTCTTATCCTATACACAACAGCCCTCGAAGGTTCTTTAGGCGCGCTGTGGGCACAAAAGAACGACCAAGGGAAAGAGAGAGCCCACTACTATTTGAGTCGAGTTATACTGGGGGCATAAAGCAATTACTCTCCCATTGAAAAACACTGCCTGGCGCTGATCTTCGCAATAACGAAGCTCAGACACTATGCATTGGCACATGGGGTCCATCTCATATCAAAAGTGGCTCCTCTCAAATACTTGATGTCGAAGGCCATATTAACAGGACGGCTTGCTAAATGGGCCCTGCTCTTAATGGAGTTCTCAATAACTTATCGGCCCCTCAAGGCAATGAAAGGCCAGGCCATCGCCGACTTCCTCGCTGAGCATCCGATACCTGCCGATTCTCCTTTGAATTGCGAACTGCCAGACGAGCATGCGTTTGACACGATCGACGGTGGTGATACCCGGTGGGAACTCTATTTCGATGGGGCGTCTTCCATGAAGAAGCGCAAACAAAGCACCCCTATAATCAAAGCCGGGGTAGGCCTCATCTTCGTGACTCCACAAGGAGGGATAATGCGTTTTGTCTTCTCCTTGACAGAGCCAAGGACGAACAACGAAACTGAGTATGAAGCTTTGATAGCAGATCTCGAGATCGCCATCGACATGAGAATTGAAAACCTCCTCATATATGGAGACTCCCAACTGATCGTCAGTCAAGTAAACAGCGACTATCAGACATGCAAGCCTGAGTTGGTAAAATACGGCGAGAGAGTTCAACAACTGTTGACCCAAATTCCTTCCTACACCTTGGAAAGCATACCACGCGCGAAAAATAGCAAAGCGGATGCATTAGCCAAGCTCGCTAAAGAACTGGCTGATGAAAACCTCGATGGCGTGAGAATCGTAGTGCAAAGCCGTCGTGTTCTTGCACCGGCAGAAATATCTCCGGAATTGCCCGAAGAAAAGGAATATACCGAGCAAACGACCCTACAAATAGAAGACCAAGGAAAGGCTAAGGATTGGAGAGAAGTCTTTATAAACTACTTCAAATCCCGTCGAACGCCTGAAGATACGTCCTCAAGATATCAGCTCATGAAACGAGCTCTATCCTTCGCCTTTGTCAATGACACTCTATATAAGAGATCATTTGACTCTTTATGGCTAAGATGCCTGGGACCAGAAGAAGCAAAAAGAGCCGTCCAAGAAACTCATGACGGACTCTGTGGTTCTCACCAAGCCGGCCCTAAGATGAAGCTGAAGATTAAAAGGATGGGCTATTATTAGCCCACGATGGTTCAGGACTGCCTCGAATATGCGAAGCAGTTCCACTCATGCCATATTCACGGAGACTTCATCCATCAGCATCCAAATCCACTACATCCAACAGTGGCTAGCTGGCCGTTCGAAATGTGGGGGACTGACATAATCGGCCCCATCGAACCAGCATCGTCTAGAGGACATCGATTCATTTTAGCGACGACTGATCACTTCTCCAAATGGGTAGAAGCAGTACCGCTGAGAGAAGTGAAGACGGAGAATATCCTCCATTTATTCAAGACACACGTCATTTATCGGTTTGGAACTCCGAGACGGATAATCTCCGATAACGGGCCAGCCTACAGAAGCCACAAGATTAGCCGCTTCGCACAACCGCATAACATAGACTGGAGATACTCCTCAGTCTATAATCCCCGAGCTAACGGTCTAGCTGAGGCTTTCAATAAAACCTTGACGAAGATCGTGAAAAAGACGGTGTCTCGAAATAAGAGGGACTGGCACAAGAGACTGCATGAAGCTCTCTGGGCGTATTGAACTACATTCAAAACGGCCACGAACACAACGCCGTACACGTTGGTATTCGGTACAGAGGCGGTACTCCCCCTCGAGATAGAGTTACCCTCTCTACGAGTGGCAGTTCATTACGAGCTGATGGACGAAGAGAATGCTCACCTTCGGCTTGAGGAGCTCGATGCCCTTGATGAAACCCAGCTCATAGCGCAACAAAATATGGAGGATTATAAAGCAAAGATGACATGTTCATATGAGAAATTGACTAGGCCGAGAACATTCCGCCAAGGCGAACTCGTGCTAGTGGTCAAAAGACCTATGATCCCCAATCGTGCCAAACGGGGAAAATTCGAGCCGAACTCTGAAGGCCCGTATATCATATACAAGGTCTACCAGGGTGGGGCCATCTACTCATGAACATGCATGGTAAAAGACCTTTTAGGCCAATAAACGGTCGCTTCCTAAAGAAATACTACGCCTGATGAGTCACGGCCTAGGTCAACGATAGATGATGACGACTATGTTCGCTCGCTATTTTCCTAAGCCCAAACTCTATGAGTAGTAGCCGGCCAGCGGACCGAAATGTCCTTAAACTAACAGTGGACCGAAACGTCCTTAAACTAACGACGGACCGAAACGTCCTTAAACTAACAATGGACCCCTATATCCTAAAACCGGCTGTTGACCGAGATGTCGATAAACTACGGTGGATTTCAGCATCCCAAAGCTGATATAAAAGAAGAAAAAAAAAAACGGTATGTTCATAAGCAAAATGGGCACGGATGAAAACCCGAAAGGGCTCCGTGAGTAAAAACAGCAGAGCTGCCGGCGAGTTTGTGAAAACCCAAAAGGGCGCAACCTCGTTAGAATAAAAAAAAGAGAAAAAAGAAAACGGTATGTCCATAAGCAAAAAGGGCACGGATGAAAACCCGAAAGGGCTCCGTCAGTAAAAGCAGCAGGGCTACCGGCGAGTTTTATGAAAACCCGAAAGGGCGCGATCTCGTTAAAAGACACTCGCAAGGTCCTCTCAATCTTATGAGGAGAAACCACCTGTGTGAGATCCTTACGACTCACAAGGGAGCAACACACTTAGGGATCCTCACGATTCCTGAGGAGAAATTACACTTACGAGATCCTCACGACTCGTAAGGAGAACCCTCTTATGGGACCCTCACGGATCATAAGATTCAAAAGTCTTAAGCTACAGGGATCTGAACCTGTTCTTAAGCAGTTACCACAACCTCCAATTATGCCCTACAAGTGGTTTAGTATTGACCCTTGTATACAATCCATGGGCGCGAATAAACATTTCCCTAACAAAGTCCCATCTGTGACTAGGGATATGTTTGCACGGTGAACAACCCTTTTAAGTCCTCTCGACATATAAGGAGAAAACACTCTTGTAAGATCCTTACAACTTATAAGAGACCATGCACTTAGGAATACTCACGATTCCTAAGGAGAAAACACACCTACGAGATCCTCATGACTCGTAGGGAGAAATACCTTTATGAGACCCTTACGGCTCATGAAGTCAAAAGCCTTAGTCGACAGGATCCTAAACCTGTTCGCTAAGCCACCTTTGTTCGTCATCGACAGAGGTAAATGATGATTCGCTCCTGGCAATATCCCAGTTGTAGCGGTGCTGATGCCGAAATCGGTGTCTAATTCCAAGTTTGCAGCAAGAAGCTAGCAAGCCACATATGCATACGAAATAGCCGAAATGATTGGGCAACTCGCAATAAAAAGTAGCGAGTAAAAATAAAATAAACAGCCGAAATGATTGGGCACCGCGAAAAATAGCCGAAATGATTGGGCAATCGCGACCTTCGCGATATAAAAGTTGAAATGATAGAGCATCGCGAAAAGAAATAAAATAGAATGAAACTTTCGCCCTACAGGTGATATCACATCAATCCCTATATAAAATCCAGGGGCGCAAACAAAGAAGGAATCACACCTTCCCTCCCCATGCTCCATCAGAAAACGAAGCCAAATCTGGATGGTACCCAAACAACCTGAAGACCGCTCCGATATGCGTCTCATTACAACAGACGCAACGTCATCCACATGACCCCGCTCGAAAATACGTCATCCACATGACCCCGTTCGGAAATACGTCATCCACATGACCCCGCTCGGAAATACGTCATCCACATGACCCCGCTCGGAAATACGTCATCCACATAACCCCGTTCGGAAAAACGTCATCCACATGACCCCGCTCGGAAATACGTCATCCACATGACCCCGCTCGGAAATACGTCATCCACATGACCCCGCTCGGAAATACGTCATCCATATGACCCCGTTCGGAAATACGCCATCCGCATGACCCCGTTCGGAAATACGTCATCCATATGACCCCGTCACGGAAATACGTCATACATATGATCCCGTTTCGGAAATACGTCATTTACATACCAATCCCACTAAACACTTACGGATCCTCTCGATTCGTAAGGAAGAAAACTCTCTTATAAGATCCTTACGACTTATAAGGGAAAACGCATTTAGGAATTCTCACGATTCCTAAGGAGAAAATACACCTACGAGATCCTCACGACTCGTAGGGAGAAAAATCTATATGAGACCCTCACGGCTCATAAAATTGAAAAGTCTTAGGTGACAGATCCTAAACCTGTTCCTTAATCCATGCACCACCCTACAAAAAGTCCAAGATGGACAGCTATATGTTATCTACAGGCCACACTTGCTAAAATCGCATGGTAACAACACAGTAAGGAGAAGAAAGCAACAGAAGAACAAAAAAATGTGTATCTTTTATTCCTGAATTCAATCGAGTACAAGGCAAATCATATAAAAGAATAAAAATGGATACATGTTATTCAAAGATTGCAAGTGTTCAATCTATACAAAAACAACTACTGGGAGGGAGGCGTCTTCAATAAATCAGCTAGCTGCTCGCGCACTCCTTTTAACTCCTTCTCATGATCAGCCGCCGTGGCCAGTTCTTCTTCAATTTGGGCCCGTTGCTGCAGACAGGAAGAAAGTTTCTGATCAATTTTCTGCTGAGCGGCCTCCTGACTCTGCGCAACCTGCTCACTTAGATTAAGCTTCTTCCTCAACACTAGCCCGTCAGAGATATATCGTTGAAGGTTTTCAAAGATGGAGTTCAGCTGGGCAGCATTTGCTGCAACCTCAGCGCGCAGTTGAACAGATTCTGTCACGCCCCGCTTCCCAGTGTACGGCGAAGGGACGCGATGAGGTCCGCTACGTATTTACTGTGAAGTAAATACGCTAAGCTTATCTAAGCAATATAAAGGTAAATCACAAGAGACAAGAGATATAAAAATAACAGCAACTTTATTAATAACATTCTTTTGTACAATGCATGAAAAGTAAATACATCTGAAATAAAAACGATGCCTAAACAACGACATAACAGTAAATGAAAAATACTGAATAGAACAAGGTACAATGTCTAGAGCTCGGGGTCTTCGGGGAACTGATTCAAGTCTTCACCGGTGGGCTCGATCTCTGACGGCTCCAAAACACCTGACGACATTCAAAGAAGAAAGAAATAGAATGTTGTCAGCGAACGGGTCGCTCGGTAAGTCCCAAAGATAAGGAAGAATTAGAAAAGACAGAATAAGAGGTATCTTCTAAAGTATAATATTGTAGAATATTGTGTTCACGCTGTTGTTTGTAGCTTGGTACGGAAAGATGCCAGTGTATACGAGAGGGGTCTCAGTATGCTAGAGACCAGGGTAAACGGAATGTACAAGGAACCGTTAAGCCACGGTACAACAGCAACGGAATATAGGTTAGGTGTCTTAATTTTACCGTCTCGTGCCACTTCTAACATCTTCTGCACCAATCTACCCCTTAAACCCCATAGTGTTTTGATTGTATTGTTGTATTGTATTGTATAGTTGGATGACTGACCAAAACCATGATATCAGTAAACATATTGTAACTGCATAATCAGTTAAATGGAATAACGGGATAATGGATGTATATCCATGGTTTGATTCAGTCAAGTTGTATAGATTGATAACTAGATTCAGAGATTCATGTGTTCATATTGAGTTGGAATATTATAGATTTATATAGTACTTGAATCATATTCAAGTTGGATTATGATCAGACTCAAACCCAAGTCGGATAGAAGAAATGTAAATCGAAGTCCTATATTTACTAGGGTCCTTATTGTAATTTATAAATCTTGAGGGGGTTTTATGTAAAAATACTTTTGTATAGTTTTCAAGATACACCCCAAGTATTTATTATTCGTATTTATAGTTATAATGAGTATAATTTTATTTTGTGATATTTCTAGTGAAAATATCCTAATTACATAAATAAAGGTATTTATCTGTAATATTGATTTATTTGAAATTCATGGTATTTTAATGTAAAATTTATTCTTGTGATTTTTAGAAAAAATGGAATATTTATATTATAACAAAATAAATATTTTAATGATAATATACAAAAATATTTTCAATAAATATTTTATATTTTAAAAAAATAATATTTTCTTAAGATATCGTAGTTTAAACCTTTCGAGACCGAATGCTCTTTGCGGAGGTCTGAATCCCGCACTACTAAGCCCGAGGGTGCACGATAAACCATACTATCCCTAACGGGTTCCCCAAAGGTGGGTTGTAGTGGCGCTTTGCAAAGATTTTATAAATACTAATCCTTTAGAAAAATGGTTTTATAAAGTAAAAGGTATTTATTTGCAAAAGTCGATTTTCCGTATTTTAGATTTTAGGGTTTTCTATTTCAACTAGACTATTTCCAAATGATCTAAACAACAAGTTATTAGAAGCCTCAAATCGCCTCTTCACCGCCAATTGTGGCCAGGTAAGTACAAGTGAGGAAGGAGGGATCCGCTCACGAATCGTGAGACGGGCCTTTTAAAGTTACCTTTGCTCACTTGCCTAGCCTAGACACCACAAAGTCAGGTTTAGATAAACGATCGATGTCCATAACTTATCGTATTTTCCTATTAAAAGATATTTGTTTTAAAAGTGTATCAAACATAAAACTTTTAGAAAAGGTTTTATTAAGAAAATGGTATTTAAATGTAAAATCTTGTTTTATCGTATTCTAAGTTTTAAAGGTAGCGTGTTATATTTGCATATGAGTGTGTGAGGAGGTAGGTCATTACCTCGTGATCTACTTTAAGGTATATCAAAGTTAAGGGGGTTAAATGTGAAAACGAAACATTGTGGTATTTAAGTGGAAAATACGATATATTGCAAAAGATATCATTTCATGTGAGGAAACTTGTTCAAATTATTTGTTAAGTGATTAATAGTCAACATAGAGTTGTTTAAGCATGAATGTATTGGTGAGAAGTGAGATTTTATAGAAAACCGAATCGGAAATCGGATTTGTTCCGATTCCGTCGGGTTTGTAAATTCGTATTTTTATAAAAGGAAAGAAAGATAGAAGAGGGGACTTACGGGTTTGGACAACACTAGAGTGTGAGAGGGAAGTAGAGGGTTTGCCGGTTCGTCGATTCGTCGTTGAGAGTTCCTAGCACGATCACCGGAATTTCGCCGTCGATTTCATCAGCACTTCGCCTTTCGCACGTTTCCAAAGTACCAAAGTTCTCTTTGAATTTTGAGAGAGTGGACTCAGAAATTTAGGATGAGAGGATAGAGGGTAGGGGGTGTATTTATAGGGTTAGGCTAGGGTTAGGGTTTTTAATTAAAAAAATGTAAAAATTATATAAAAATCATTTTAAAAATGGAGTAAATGGGGGTTAATGGGCTCTCTGTAACCGATCTGAAAATTTAAAGTATTCAGGGGGGTTGACCAAGCAAAGATTCCCAACTTCGATGTTGGGGATTCGGCCGTCCGGCCGAGTCGGGCCGAGTCAGATGGTCGGGGGCTGTGGGGTCGTCGGGTGTGGCTTCTGGTGCATCTAACTTTTCATGTGTAGAAGGAAATTTGTGAGAAACGCACGTGTAACTGTTGGTATTCTAAAAAATCAAAATCAAATTAATATTAAAAATAATGTGGGGCATGGGATTTGAACTCTGGTGGCTTGGTTCAACAGTGCAAGGTGTTACCAATGAGCTACAAGCTCCTTCTTGTAATTATGGAGTGAAATAAATACTTAAAGAGATATCAGCAACAATAAATACCCCAAGTATACATTGAATTTAAATCAATTCTTTGTACATTAAAAATGGAGTTGTTACAGTCTACCCTCACAAAAATTTCGTCCTCGAAATTTACAACTTTTATTTGTGGACTAGTTTACAAAGAGGTGTGGATATTTAGTACGCATTTCATCCTCCCTTTCCCAAGTGGACTCTCCTGGAGTATCTTTCCTCCACATCACTCGAACCAAGTTAACTTCCTTGTTCCGAAGTGTCTTCACTTTCCTGTCCAGGATCTCCACAGGCTGTTGCTCACAAGACAAATCGGGCTGTATAGTGAGCTCGGAATGATCGAGAACATGGCTGGGGTCACTCTCATACCTTCTGAGTTGGGATATGTGGAACACATTATGCACTCCTTCCAATGAAGGTGGAAGCGCTAAGCGGTATGCCACTTCACCGACTCGTTCAAGTATGTCGAACGGTCCAATATATCTCGGACTTAGCTTACCCCGTCTTCCAAATCGGATCACTCCGCGGTTCGGAGATATCTTCAAGAATACGTGATCTCCTGGCTAGAACTCCAAGTGTCGTCTCTTTGCATCAGCCCAGTGCTTCTGTCGATCTTTGGCTATGCGCATCCTTTCCCTGATAGTACGAACCACATCAACAGTCGCTATTATCATCTCTGGTCCAAGAAGTTCCCTATCTCCGATGTCGTCCCAACTTAATGGCGATCGACACTTCCTTCCATACAATGCTGCAAAAGGTGTCATTCCTATGCTTGCTTAGTAGCTGTTGTTGTACGAAAACTCCACAAGATGTAGGTGATCTTCCCACGATCCTTTGAAGTCTAACATACATGCTCTGAGCATATCCTCCAAGATCTGAATAGTTCTGTTTCCCCCAATCAGAACGAAACTCTATTTCTAAGACTGAAAAGTAAAGCACCGCTTCATAAAAGAGGCTAAACACCAAAGGCAATTTATCCTTGCAAGAATCACATGCACCTAATAATAGCAAATTAAATCATGCGATGCACAAGCATAACAGAGAGCTAAAATAAAAGAACCCTTAACAGATAATAAAATACTTGATTAAAAAGAAAACACTTGTTCATTATTATTATTATTACATTTAAAAAAGATCACTAAATATGGGATCGGAAAGACAAGGGTTCGCAAAGATAAGAAGAAGATTCCCCAGTTCCCTTTCTGTCTTCTCCACCACGTTGAAGCGGCGGTCCTCCCTAGAGGTAGACGCCCAACGATCGTCACCACATTCGTCAGAAAAGGTGGCGATGACAACCCGGTGAGCCCGTATCTGGCTCAGCAAGTGGAAAGAGCAGTCCCTCAGGGCTTTGGTGATCAAGTGCGCTTCGAAGAAGCACTCGATCTTATCCTCGGCGGCATCAAGCATTGCCGAGGACATCTCTACTGGAGGAGGGGGAAGATCGGCGAGCACCGAGGCAAGGATCATCCGAAGCCAAATGGAGTGCGGAGGGAGAGGAGACCCCACACGAGTCAAAAGCTCGTACATTGCAGCATCGCACTGCTCGTCCGTAAGAGAAGGGTCCACCAAGCGCGCAGCAAAACGGGGAACGATGTCTCGAATAGGCACTTCCCATGGTTGTCGGTGGGCATGAGGACGGTTGCAAGCCATGATTAAAAAAGTTCTCTGAAGATGTAAGAAGGAAAGGCTCGGCTTTGAGTTATATAAACCAAGCACAGAAAATTCTGTGCACAGTGGAATTATTTCCAAGACCCGGGAAATGAAAATTTTGGGAAATACAAGTCTGACTTGAAAAAGGAAGATGAAAAGACATCTCAAGTGAAGCAACGTTTCCAATTCCCCCAATCAGAGCAAAGCTCTACTTTGAAAATCTAAATTTGAATAAATGAAGCAACGCTTCAGATCCTCTGCGCTGTGCGCAGAATGCCACGTGTCAAAATCTGGCATGCCAGCGCGGAGAGCGTAGCGTCCAAGGCAGCGCGTCCAATCAGAGCAAGGCTCTATTTAAAACAAAATTAAAGGAAGCCGGCGCAAATGCGCTGCGCCGTGCCCTGCGCGATACGTGTCAGCGCAGATGCGCAAGCGCAGTTGCACTGCGCCGTGCGCTGCGCGACACGTGTCAGCGCAGATGCGCTGCGCCGTGCGCTGCGTGACACGTGTCAGCGCAGTTGCGCAAGCGCAGATGTGCTGCGCCGTACGGTGCGCGACACGTGTCAGCGCAGTTGCGCAAGCGCAGTTGCGCTGCACTGCTTGACACGTGTCATGCACTGGGGCGTTTGCGCCAAACAGAATTAAATTCTAGCAATATTTTTCTGTTCTTGTTAAAACAAGAAGATTGCCTTCTGTAAAACAGAAGCCCTTGGATCAAAGATCCAACGGTGGGGGAAATTCCCCAAATCACTCAGAGAAAGATCTCTTTAACAAATTTAACAAATTTATGGGCACTATATAAAGGCCCCCTAGACCCCAAATCAAAATCATCAACATTGGGAGAGATTAAGAACCTCAAAAACAGAGAGAAGTCTGAAGAAATTTGAAGAAAAAGGTAAAATCCTTCATAAAATAGAAGAATTTCTTCTAATAGATCATTGATTTAAGAACAAGATCAATGATCTTCATATAATGATAAGTGATTTGCACTCTTTTATGAACCACTGGTTCTCTGAAAACAAGAAGAAAAAAAGAAAAACTTGTTTTCTTTGATCTAAAATTGGATCAAGAAATCAAACAGTACTTTGCACTTTTTTTTGAACCATTGGTTCTGGAATCTAAAAGATTCTCAAGTTAATAGTGCCTTGCACTTGCAAAACTGCGCTGTTGCGCTCTTGGGTTGGCGTAAGCCGCCAGAGAGCACCACGTGTCAGCATCTGAACCACTTGCGCTATGCGTTTTTGAAATAGAGCCTTGCTCTCTGAAATTGGCGCAACTCACCAGAGCACGCCACGTGTCAGCAGCGCACTGCACTTGCGTGACACGTGTCATCACCATAAGCACTTGCGCTCAGTTATTAGCGCAAAGCGCCTGACAAATGCAATGCATTTCTTTTACTAAAGGGCCAGGCCCAAATCAGAAAGGCCTAGTAGGCCAAATTAAATTGCAATGCAATAAAAAGGGCAGAGCCCAAACAAAATTGATGCTCTACATCATTTATAAATGGGCAGAGCCAAAACGAAATAATAAATAATGCAATGCATTATTTTAAAAGGGGCAGAGCCCAAATAAAGGTCAAACAGAGAACAAGATTAATGCTATGCATTATTAAAAAGGGGCCAAGCCCTAGCACGAGCCTAATAGGCAAAAAAAAAATAAAAGTGTTGAACATTTTTCAACTGGACTTAGCCCAATCATAGCCGTAAGTCCTCAAACTAAATTGACTGAGCACAACTGCTCTCTTAAATCAATTTACAACCGGTTTGAGAGTACATCTCCGTACTCCTTTGACTCCTATCGTTGTAATCCTTCAACGATGTCAGAGAGGTGACGGGTCCCGACAACCACACATCAATACGGACTGTGTGGTCCTTAAAGCCATGGACTTAAGCGTCCTTAAACTAAAATACGGACTGTGGGGTCCTTAAATCCACGGACTTAAGCGTCCTTAAACTAAAACACGGACTGTGGGGTCCTTAAACCCACGGACTTAAGCGTCCTTAAACTACTCATGGACCTCTATGTCCTTAAACTGGAATATGGACCTCTATGTCCTTAAACTGGAATATGGACCACCATGTCCCTAAACTGGAATATGGACCCCCATGTCCTTAAACTACCTATGGACCACTACATCCCTAAACTGGAACAATAGAGCCTCCAAATGCTCTTTTGTTGGATCTAAACGATCCCGTTTAATTTGATCTTAGCCTCAAATATGGCTAACGTATCCTTAAACCTTCAAACAGACTTTAGTCCCAAATTGGACTATAGATCCCCCAATCAACTTTAGTTCAAGGGTACATCTCTGAACTCCTCTGACATCTGTCGTTGTAATCCTTCAATGTCGTCAGAGAGGTGATGGGTCCCGACGGCCATACATGCAATGGACCACTACGTCCTTAAACTGGAAATGGATCTAGACGATCCCGTTAAGTTGATCTTAGTCTGGAAATTAGACTAACGTATCCTTAACAAACGTTTAAGTTGATCTTAGCCTCAAATATGGCTAACGTATCCTTAAACCAAAACCCAAAACCCAAATCTAAGAAAGTACGGATTTGGACTAATCCACGTCCTACGGGCGACGAAATAAATAGTCTCCGTATACAATCCACGGGCAACCACAAACAAAACAAACACCCACGACACGAAGTGAAATTCTGGAGAAGGAGAAAGTTGTTACCGCGATGCGGTAGCGTAATTAACTGCAGGGGCTTGCGCCTGCAGGGAAGAGCGTCCCCACAATCAAAAACCCCTCAAGTGAGGGGGAATCTGACGAAGTCTGCTACATCGGCCGCATCCGTCTAAATCTCCGATACACGGTGCCATAAATCAACTTGGCATCTTCGGAGAGGTGGACGGATAAAACCAAATAGCATCTGCCCCGAATCTCAGGCAAGACGTCCTAACGTCGCAGCCGCCATTCGGAGGGGAACAGATTCCGGCACGCCCGGTAGGACCTTTTACTCTTTCCACTCCACACTTCGTGTGTCGTATTCGCGAACCAATCGCGGTTTGTTAATGGTTGCCCTTAGGTTTCAAGTTGCTAAGATTTGGTCTCTTGTTTGGCGCAGAAAGCAAAACAGCAATGGCATCCACCTGTTCGAAGTGCTCCAACTGCAGCTGCAACTCGCGTCCTGCCTCAGCTGGGGGCATAACCTACGGGCCCCAAGCAGCCTCTTTGTTCGCGATGCCCGTGGAGCAGATTACTCAAGCCACCATAGGGCTATTTTTCGGAACCATGCTTCCGCCAACAAGCTTCAGCACCCCCGTGCCCGTATCGGAAGCTCCTAAGAATTCGGTCTTCGATCGACTTACAGTTACTGCGGTCCCTCTCAATGGGTCGCCCAACACCAGTGCCTCGGTCTTCTCCAGACTGGGCCAAAACTCCTGCGGGCCCACAACGAAGCTTGCAGTCCCAGAAAAGGTTATTCCAAAAAGAGTAGCCAAACCTGCTCCCGAAGTCGTCAAGGCGGCTTCTCCTGCTAAGAGATCGGTCTTTACAAGACTGACCGTCCTAACTCCCACTCCTGCTCCTGCTGCTCAAAAGACATCAGTCTTCAATAGGCTGACGCCGGTAACAGCCCCACACCTGAACAGGGGGCAAGAAGAAGTTGTTTCTGTCTCTGAACCAATATCGACAACTCGTCGCGCCGGACGACGCCACTGGCGCCGGATAAGGAAGACTGGGGGCAACTCCCCCTCTGGGATAACTCCGCCAGCTCCAACGGTGGAGGTTAATGCTGCTGTTCTAACTGGGAACAGATTTGAGCTGCTGAATAGGGTACGCAGAAACTCGCCAACTGTGGTGCTCAAAAGATCTCCTCCACCGGTAGAGACCGCCGTGGAATCAGAAAAGCCGAAGCAGCCTCCTCAATCGCTGTCCTCCAGAATTTACAAGACATGGCGACGAGTCCGAGAATCTGTGATTGATCCTAATTTCTCTCGCCAACACAAGAAGTCGAAAGGTCGGCAAGAAGAAAATTCCCCGATCAAGCAACGAAAGGCGACGACCACTTGGGTGCCCAAAGCAACGGCCCCCTCAACTTCAACGACCCATAAGAGAAGAAGGCCGGAGAAAGTCCTCACGCCGACGACGAATATCAAAGGTGGTGAACCCAAACGCCCTAAGTCAGGGGGCATTGTAGTTCATACCGTCTACATGGCGTCTGGTAAAGAGGACAGTCGCATATCTACGGGTCATCGACCGCTTACACGGTCAGTGACCAAAGCTCAGGAGCAACAGCAAAAGATCCAGGAGATGATGAACGCGATTGCCGCACTTACTGGGCCTAAAGAAAACCCCGAAACGTCTTCGGATGAACGTCAGGAGCAAGAAACTGACGCCGAATTCCTTCGTCGAATATCGGAGAAGAAGGATAAAGAGGCTGCTGAACAAGCAGCCAACATAAAGCGTATGGGCCTCCTGTTCCAAGACATGGTGGGGATAATGATCCAACAAGATCCTCCGGCCGAAGATCCCCCGATCGTCCTTGAAGACGATAGGGGAGAGACGTCGAATCCTCCGCCAGCTCTGTCAACAGCTAAGGAGGAGACAATCTCCAAAGCTGGCTTAGACGAGTACATAGCCCAACAAATACGGGTTCATCATGCGACTGAAGCAGCCGGCCAGGTCGTAAAAACGGGACGACCATATCCGAGTTGGTACGACCAGATCAAGTACCCGCCGGGCTACACAATTCCCAAGTTCCATGTCTATAAGGGGACGGGCAATCCCCACCAGCATGTTGCCCAGTTCAGGGCACTCTGCGGCAACACCGGCGGTGATGACAAACTGTTGCTTCGCCAGTTCATTGGAAGCTTATCAGATAAGGCGTTCGAGTGGTACTCTGAGCTCCCGAACGACTCTATCAAGACCTTCGCGGAGATGGAGCTGTTGTTTACCCAGCGTTTTGCAAGCGCCAGTGAACGCACTCCGATGACAGCACTGATTAACGCCAGAGTGAAATCAGGCGAGACATGGGTCCAATATGCTATACGGTGGCGGAATTTATAGTCGAAATGCGAGCAACACATTGAAGAAGCTCCTGCAGTGGGTATGTTTGTGGGAACCCTTGATCCGCAAGCAACCATCTCACAATTTATGATGTTCTTCAAGCCGACTACCTTCCAGGCCTTGATTGACAAGTTAGTGCAAATGGATCAGATGGGCCATATACTTTCTCTTCCAAAGCCAGACTCCCGAAATGACAAGGAGAAGGGAAAAGCGATCGTTGTCGCTAATACTCAACAACAGCCGAGCAACTCGAAGCCGGTTGTTCGTCAAAATAATATGCGTCCACAGGTACGTCTTGAGGAGAGACTAGGATGTCCTTACTCGTTTCCCCGAGATAAAACGAGGAGGTTATTCGAGCTGGCGTTGCGCAACCGACTCATAACTCTGCCGGAGCCAAAACGTCCGTCGCAACCAAATGATGTCAATGAACCCAACTACTGTCCCTATCATCGGGTGCTGGGTCATCCGATCGAAGATTGCTACGTCTTCAAAAATTGGCTCGAAGACCAGTACCAACAGGGCAAATTTGCGCTATCCGACAGATGGAAGGTGAATCCGCCGCAACCTCATGCCTCTAAAAGGATGAATATGCCAGGGGCAACGTGCTCTCTCGTCGAAGAAGCCCCATGGGAGGTTGTGCTGTCAGCTAAGACAAAGAGGATGCTGAACGATCTTCAGACATGCCCAGCGATCAAGTGGAAGAGCCCGTTGGAACCACAGGTCATTGAGGGGATGTTGAAGCCGCGTCCAACTCCAAAGACCGATGGTGGTGGCCCAAGCACTCGCAACCAGCCGTCAAAATCTTCGAAGAAGAAGAAAAAGAAATCCAAGAAGCCCGTGAAGCCTGGCAACAAGCGCACGGATTTACAAAAACAAATTGACGCGCTGGAGGAATATAACCAGAAAGCACGGACTCCCATTACGCTCCAAGAGTTTCTTAACCACGTCTTTCAAAAGGAAGATGAAGAGGAAAGTTCGTCAGATGAGTCTGATGAATACGTGGCGAGCTGTCATATGATCTCCCATTCGTTTACGGACGATGAGTAGACTCCTTGCACTGAAAAGCTGGGGGCAGATCCTGAACCAAAAATCCTGGGGCCATCAGATGAGGTAATTGACGCATTCCTCAACGAAGCTCTGTTGAAGAGTAAAGCTGATCGGGAATGCGAGACGGCTATATTTGAAAGGGCCAAGCGCCAGCGACTTGATGAAAGAGCTGAGACGCTCCCGCTGGAGCAAAATACCTCCACTACCGACAAAAGAAAATTCAAGATGAGGAAAAGGTTTGCTAAGGCCATATCAATGGGCATGAAGCTACCATCCTCCGAAGGAAACATTAATGGTGAAGTGGAAATGCACCCCTCCTATTGCTTATATCATCAGAAGATTTCGCACCCCACCGAAGAGTGCAAAGCTTTCGATAGATGGTGGCAAGAATATGTCGCTCATCGACAACATTTTAAGCGGGAGAAGCGCAAAACTCGTCTGGAGCGGAAAAATACGACCGAAAGGCTTAAAAGAACTACCGGCGATTGTCTCATGGTTAACACCGGCGGGTCACAAGTGCTTACATTCGGGAGTGATTCTGATGAAGAGTTGGAGCTTGGCCCTCTCTTTAAAGAGTCCACTTCGGGAAAGGAAGAAGGGCAGAAGGTCTGTGAAAATATCCGGCTGCGTAATCGCACGCTACCTGAAAAGAATCTCGGGCCTTCAAATAAAAAAGATAAAGGGAAAGAAAAGGTCTCTGAAGATATCGTCTTAGATGACCAAGTTGTAGAGGAGCTAAGTGCCAAGGACCCGCCGAAGAGAAATAAGGTGGATTACAACGTCTTAGCGCATCTGAGGAAACTACCCTCGCAGCTCAGCATTCTTGACGCCCTTTTGCTATCAAAGGAGGCGAGAGATTCGTTAATCAAGGTGCTGCAGGATCCGGAGCAATTCCAAGCTTTCCTGGCCGAGGAAAAGATGAAGGATGAATTGGAGGAAGTGCACACGGCCGATGTCGCTTTCGGTGACAAGGACTTTCTCCTTGGGACATGCGAACACAATCGCCCCCTCTATGTCTCAGGATACTGCCACGATATAAAGATAGGCAAGATCTTGATCGACAATGGATCCTCCGTTAATCTCCTCAATGTGCGGGTGTTAAAAGAAATCTGCATGAGCGTCCAACACCTTGCTCGGGACAAGATCACCATTTCCGGGTTCGACTCCCAGTCATCAAGGACTCTTGGGTCTGTGATACTAACGCTACGCTTTGGGCTACTCATCACGGACATTAAGTTCCACGTCATAGACGCCAAGACATGCTACAATGCTCTGCTCGGTCGACCATGGTTACACGAGTACAACATCATCCCTTCTACGCAACATCAGTGTATGAAGTATTCTAAGGATGGTCTCGAGTATACCGTGGCGGGAGAACTGAATCCGTTTTCCGTGAACAAAGTCCGCAAATATGAAGATGCCAAATACTTCTTACCGGATTTCGAAGACACGGAAAGGTGTCACAAGCCGGAGAACAAAGCTAATGCCACCATTCATATTTTCGGAAGTGATACCGAAGAAGAAGAAGAGATAGTTTACTCTGGGCTGTCTCGACACAACAAGCCAGGACCATCCGCTCCTACGTTGATCTTTGGTAGCGACTCGGAAGATGAGGTCCATGCTGTATTCTCTGCTCGACCTTCAATACAAACATCCGCTGACAAAGAGCAAAGTCTGCAAGTCGCCATGGTGCCGCTTAAACATCATAAAGAACTGGATGCACTTAATATCTACAGTGTAGAAGAGCTGTGGACGTTCTATGTCCCTCCCAGGAGAGAAGGAGAAAAAACAATTCTATTCTACCGCTCTGAAGAAACCAAAGCGGAGAAAGAAATCTGGCACGGCGCGGATCCTACGCTTGACAGGCTTCAGCCCATCCTTCTACCCAGATATTATACAGAAAGCTTGAAGAGGTTGCTGAAGCGCCAGGGGATATCCTTCAAACAGACCGTTCGGAAAGCCGAATTCTACGACAAAGTCTGGAACGTTCCCGGGACTCAGCACAAGTTACCTAATGGGAGAATGGAAACGATCGGGCTTGGATACATTCGGTCCAAGAAACGAGAGCTACTTCACGGTTGCTACGTCATATATGACTTCGATGAAGAAGCGGACGCTCAGTGGAAGGATGCTAATCCTGAACTAGTGAAAGTTCCAGATGCAAAAGTGCCCAGTTCGTCGTTCGAAGAACAAATGGACAAACTTATAAGGGAAGCTGGTCAAAAAGTCTGAGACGACCATAACCGCGAAATGGCCATCTACGAGAAAGCCAAAACGCAACGCCTCCTCCAACAAGCTGTGAAGGATGAAAATGCCGCTCCATGTCAACCTGTTGTAAAAAAGGCTCGACGCAGAGGCAGAAACAAGTCGAAACGCGAAAAAGGCGCTCAAAAGCAACAAAGCGGGGCTAAGAGGCCACGCAAGCGAAAATCAAACGGTTCCGATCTGTCCCTCATAAGAAAAATGGGTCGGGCGTACTCTTTTCCTCGAGACAAGACGAAGAAAATACTTGACCTCGCTCTAAAACATCAGATGCTTACGCTGCCGGAGTCTAAACACCCCGAACAAGCAGGCAAAGTCTCACACCCAGACTATTGCTTTTATCACCGAGTGGTAGGGCATCCTCTTGAAGACTGCTTCACCTTCAAGAATTGGGTCGAAGATCAGTATCAGCTTGGCAAGTTCACTCTGTCTGACAACTGGAGGGTAACGCCGCCACAGAAGCACGAAGCCAAGCCCACGAAAGAAGAACCAGTTCCATATTGGGATTGAAAGCGAATTTGTACTTGTCACATGATAACAATATCAAAGGAAGAGCCCGAGAACATGGATGACCTTCCCTGGTGCTTCAAAAATAGCAACGATGAGGTGATCTCAGAATTCCCACCAGCGCCAAAAGAGCTGGAAGATGGAATCCATACCACTGCAGATAACCTCAAGAAAATTGAGTTGGGAACGGCGAACGACCCGCGACCGACATTCATTAGTGAGCTGTTGTCTGAAGAGAAGGTGGCTTCGTTAAAAGACCTGCTTATGCAGCATAAAGATTGCTTCGCATGGAACTATTCTGAAATGCCGGGATTAGATCCAGAAATTGCTGTGCACAAATTGGCAATATCCCCGGATGTCAAGCCAGTCAAGCAGGCACTAAGAAGAATGCGGCTCGAGCTTGAGATGAGCATCAATGCTGAGGTCAAGAAGTTGATCGACTCTGGCTTCATCCAGGAGGTCCAGTATCCCGAGTGGATCGCCAACATCATTCTGGTGATGAAGAAAAATGGGACAGTGAGCATATGCGTAGACTTCCGGGATCTCAATAAAGCCTGCCCGAAGGACGATTTCCCAGTGCCAGTCACCGAACTGATGATAGACAATACTTCCACTCATGAGGTTTTCTCCTTCATGGACGGCTCGTCAGGGTATAATCAGATAAAGATGCATCCCGAAAACCAGAAGCACACCGCCTTCAGGACTCCTTTGGGTATATTCTGCTACAAGGTGATGCCCTTCGGTTTAAAGAACGCCGGTGCTACCTACCAGAGGGCCATGACGAAGATCTTCGATGACCTTATACACGAAATCGTCGAATTCTATATCGACGACCTCGTGGTTAAAAGCAAATCATACGAGGAACATCTCGAGCATCTGAAGACCGTATTTCAACGCCTTCGACAATACAACTTGAAGATGAACCCTCTCAAGTGTGCATTCAGAGTTTCCTCGGGCAAATTCCTGGGATTCATCGTCCAACACCGAGGTATTGAGATAGATCCGTCAAAGATCAAGGCGATCATAGAAATGCCTCCACCAAGGACTCTCAAACAGCTGCGGTCTCTCCAAGGGAAGCTCGCGTATATACAGCGATTTATAGCCAACCTTTCAGGCAAGTGCCGTCCTTACAGCCACCTGACGAAGAAGGGGACCCCATTCGTCTGGGACTAAAAATGCCAAAGCGCGCTAGACTAGATCAAGCAATACCTGCAGAACCCGCCAGTGCTGGCTGCTCCGGTTAAGAGAAAACCCCTCATTCTTTATACAACCGCCCTCGAAGGTTCCTTAGGTGCATTATGGGCACAAGAGAATGATCAAGGGAAGGAGAGAGCTCTCTATTACTTAAGTTGAGTTCTACTGGGGGCAGAAAGCAACTACTCCCCCATTGAAAAACACTGCCTGGCATTGATCTTTGCGATAACAAAGCTCAGACACTATGCGTTGGCACATGAAGGCCGCCTTATTTCGAAGGTGGACCCCCTTAAATATTTGATGTCGAAGGCCATATTGACAGGGCGACTCGCTAAATGGGCCCTGCTCTTGATGGAGTTCTCTATAACGTATCAACCTCTCAAGGCAGTGAAAGGCCAGGCCATCGCCGACTTCCTCGCTGAGCATCCAATACCTGCCGATTCTCCTCTGAATTGCGATCTTCCAGACGAACATGCGTTTGATGCGATCGACGGTGGTGATATCCGATGGGAGCTTTATTTCGATGGAGCATCTTCCGTGAAGAAGCGCAAACAAAGTACCCCTATAATCAAATTGGGGGTAGGACTCATCTTTGTAACTCCATAAGGAGGGATAATGCGCTTTGCTTTCTCCCTAAGAGAGCCGAGGACAAACAATGAAGCCGAATACAAAGCTCTGATAGCAGGCCTCAAGATCGCCATCGACATGGGAATTGAAAACCTCCTCATATACGGAGACTCCCAGCTGGTCGTTAGTCAAGTAAACGGCGACTACCAAACGTGCAAACCAGAGCTGGTGAAGTACGGCGAAAAGGTGCAACAACTGTTGACCCAAATTCCTTCATACACTTTGGAGAACATACCGCGCGCGGAAAACAGCAAAGCGGACGCGTTGGCCAAACTCGCTAAAGAATTGGCTGACGACAACCTCGATGACGTCAGAATTGTGATACAAAGTCGTCGGGTGCTCGGCCCAGCAGAAATATCTCCGGGATCGTCCGAAGAAAAGGGAGCGGCTGAGCAGACGACCCTGCAAATAAAAGATCTGGAAGATATCGAGGATTGGAGAGAAGTCTTTATAGACTACTTCAAATACTATCAAATGCCCGAAGATGCGTCCTCAAGACATCAGCTTATGAAACGAGCTCTGTCTTTCGCCTTCGTCAACGATACTCTGTACAAGAGCTCATTCGATTCTCTGTGGTTAAGATGTCTGGGACCTGACGAAGCGAAAAGAGTCGTTCAGGAAGTTCACGACGGACTCTGCGGTTCTCACCAAGCAGACCCAAAGATGAAGTTGAAGATCAAGCGGATGGGCTACTACTAGCCCACGATGATTCAAGACTGCCTCGAGTATGCAAAGCAGTGCCACTCATGCCAAATCCATGGGGACTTCATCCACCAGCATCCAAATCCGCTACACCCAACAGTGGCTAGCTGGCCATTCGAAATGTGAGGAACTGATATAGTCGGCCTTATCGAACCAGCATCATCCAAGGGACATCGATTCATCCTGGCAACGACTGATTACTTCTCCAAATGGGCAGAAGCAGTACCGTTGAGGGAAGTGAAGACGGAGAATATCCTCCATTTCTTCAAGACGCACGTCATATATCGGTTTGGAACTCCGCGACGGATCATCTCCGATAACGGGCCAGCTTACAGAAGCCACAAGATCAGTCGCTTTGCGCAACAACATAATATAGACTGGAGATATTCCTCGGTTTATAATCCACGAGCTAATGGTCTAGCCGAGGCCTTCAACAAGACCTTGACAAAGATCATGAAGAAGACGGTGTCCCGAAATAGGAAGGACTGGCATGAGAGACTGCAAGAAGCTCTCTGTGCGTATCGAACTACGTTCAAGACAGCCACAAACACAACGCCATATGCGTTGGTATTCGGTGCAGAAGCAGTGCTCCCCCTCGAGATAGAGTTACCCTCTCTACGAGTGGCAGTCCACTACGAGCTGACAGACAAGGAAAATGCTCACCTTCGGCTTGAGGAGCTTGATTCCCTTGATGAGACCCGGCTCATAGCTCAACAAAACCTGGAGGCTTATAAAGCAAAGATGACGCGCTCGTATGAAAAATTGACCCGGCCGAGGACATTCCGCCAAGGCGAACTCGTGCTAGTGGTCAAAAGGCCTATGATCCCCAATCGCGCCAAGCGGGGAAAATTCGAGCCGAACTATGAAGGCCCGTACATTATAGACAAGGTCTACCAAGGTGGAGCCTATCTACTCATGGATATGCACGGTGAAAGGCCTTATAGGCCAATAAATGGCCGATTCCTAAAGAAATACTACGCTTAGCGAGTTACCGCCTAGGTCAATGATAGATGACGACGACTATGTCCACTCGCTATCTTCCTAAGCTCAAACTTTATAAGCAATAGCCAGCCTTCTCCTGACCGGACCGAAACGTCCTTAAACTAATGGCGGACCGAAACGTCCTTAAACTAATGAAGGACCGAAACGTCTTTAAACTACTACCGCAGCATCCTTAGGCTGATGAGATGAATAAAAAAAAGAGAAAAAGAAAAAATATAAATATAAAAAAACGGTATGTCCATAAGCAAGAAGGGCACGGATGAAAACCCGAAAGGGCTCCGTGAGTAAAAACAACAGGGCTACCGGCGAGTGTTCGTGAAAACCCGAAAGGGCGCGACCTCGTAAAGAAAAAAAGAGAGAGAGAAAATAAAAAGAATAAAAAATAAACGGTATGTCCATAAGCAAAATGGGCACGGATGAAAACCCGAAAGGGCTCCGTGAGTAAAAACAGCAGGACTACCGGCGAGTGTTTGTGAAAACCTGAAAGGGCGCAAGCTCATTAAAGGACACTTACAGGGCCCTCTCGACCTTGTAAGGAGAAACCACCCGCGTGAGATCCTTACGACTCACAAGGGAGCAACACACTTAGGGATCCCCACGATTCCTAAGGAGAAAATACACTTGCGAGATCCTCACGACTCGTAAGGAGAACTCTCTTATGGGACCCTCACGGCTCATAAGATTTGAAAGTCTTAAGTTACAAAGACCTAAACTTGTGCTTAAGCAAACCCCCCACAATCTTCGATATTGCCCTACAAGTTGTTCAATACTGGCCCTTGTATACAATCCATGGGCGTGAATAAATATTTCCCTAACCAAGTCCCATCCATGACTGGGGATATGTACGCATGATGAACAACCCTTGTAGGTCCTCTCGATTTATAAGGAGAAAACCCTCCTGTAGGATCCTTACGACTTACAGAGGAACATACACTTAGGAATCCTCACGATTCTTAAGGAGAAAATACACCTACGAGATCCTCACGATTTGTAGGGAGAAATACCCTTGTGAGACCCTTACGGCTCATGAAGTTAAAAGCCTTAGTCGACAGGACCTTAACCCTGTTCGCTAAGCCACCTTTGTTCGACATCGACGGAGGCAAATGATGATTCGCTCCTGGCAATATACCAGTTGTAGCGGTGCTGATGCCGAAATCGGTGTCTAATTTCAGGTTTACGGTGAAAAGCCGGTAGGCCGCACATGCATATGAAATAGCCGAAATGATGGGGCAACTTGCAATAAAAAGCAGCAAGTAAAAACGTATGCATACAAAACAGCCGAAATGATTGGGCAACTCGCAATAAAAAGCAGCGAGTAAAAGTAAAATAAATAGCCGAAATGATTGGGCACCGCGAAAAATAGCTGAAATGATTGGGCAGTCGCGACTTTCGTGATCAAAAGCTGAAATGATAGAGCATCGCGGAAATAAAATAATAAAAATGAATGAAGCTTTTGCCCTGCAGGTAAGTCCATAGAGACCCCTGTATACAATTCATAGGCACAAGCAAAAAAAAGGAAAGGGGACTACATTTCCCCAATGGGCTGCGTCAAAAGAAAGTCAGATCTCGACGACCACATCTACAGCCTGGATACCAACAGCGGCGTTCCTCCTCATTCCAGCAGGACATGGACGTGACATCACCAATCGGAGCTACGGCAAAGTCCCCAGTCCCAAGACTCTACGGTTCACAGACAACCTAGAGTCAGTAAATGACCTCCGTCTCGGAAACAAGTCAGTCAACGACCTCCGTCTCGGAAACAAGTCAGCAAACGACCTCCGTCGCGGAAACAAGTCAACCAACGACCTTCGTCTCGGAAACAAGTCAGCAAGTGACCTCTGTCGTGGAAACAAGTCAGCCAATGACCTCCGTCTCGGAAACAAGTCAGCCAATGACCTCCGTCGCGGAAACAAGTCAGCCAATGACCTCCGTCGTGGAAACAAGTCAGCAAATGACCTCCGTCACGGAAACAAGTCAGCCAATGACCTCCATCTCGAAAACAAGTCAACAAATGACCTCCGTCGCGGAAACAAGTCAGCCAACGACCTCCGTCTCGGAAACAAGTCAACAAATGACCTCCGTCGCGGAAACAAGTCAACCAACGACCTCCGTCTCGGAAACAAGTCAGAAAATGACCTCCGTCGCGGAAACAAGTCAACCAACGACCTCCGTCTGGGAAACAAGTCAACCAACGACCTCCGACTCGGAAACAAGTCAACCAACGACCTTCCCGTCGGAGCAATACTCCGACTCGGAAACAAGTCAACTCACCAACCACTTACGAGTCCTTTCGACTTGTAAGGAAGAAAATTCTCTTATAAGATCCTTACGACTTATAAGAGAAAACACACTTAGGAATCCTCACGATTCCTAAGGAGAAAATCCACCTACGAGATCCTCTCGATCCGTAGGGAGAAAAGTCTCTATAAGACCCTCACGGCTCATAGAGTTGAAAAGTCTTAGGCAGCAGATCTGAACCTGCGGCCTAAGCCATCGTTATCTCTTGGAGAAATCTAGACGCTTATTCTATTATCTGTCAATTGTGTTTATTAAGACAGCATGCTGAGAATAAAAGAAAGAAGAAAGCGACAAAAGGACATCTGATGTACATTTGATCAAACATTTGAGACACATTCATTCATGCATGTGCGAAAGACTCAGAACGAGAAATAAGACAAGCTGAAATAGAAATTTTGCATTCATATTGCAAAGGGTTCTTACAATCATAAAGAACTAAGCAAAGACATTGTCCAAAAGATTACAATGGCAAGACCTCAAATCCTGGACAGGGATTGAGGAACTCAAAAGTAACCTTGTCCAAAACTTTCCAAGCCTGGCGAACCATCCTAGTATGCTTCCTTTCGCGAGCACAAGCGTCGGGATCCCCACTGATGTCCTCCTCCCTCCGATAAGCAGCAAGTATTGCAGATTGTTGAAAAGCTTGGTGCAGAAGATCGATAAGATTATCTCGCCTCCTCTTTGAGATTAGGCTCATCAGATACACCGAGTGCACCTTGTCCTCGGCGGCATCCAATGCCCCAAGTGGCACACCAGCACAGAGTAGAGGAAGCGCTTCCCAAATTGCTCCCACAATAAGCTTAAGGAGAGGGGAGCGCCGAGGAAGCAGTTGGCCGTTGTATGCATCGAAGCGGCTCATGATTTCGGCACACTCGGCGTTGGTAAATTCTCGGTTTTGAGAATGGCCGAGTCGACGGATGTCCCCGTAAGAAATGATCTCGTTAAGGTCATACAGGTGGGCGTCCATCACTCCTATAAAGGAAGATTGACAAATATCAGCAACTCTTAAAAGTTCTGCTATATAATTTAAAAGGAGCATAGCTCCATTAATGAATCAAGAAATTATAAATGAAATCTTTCAAAGAGCAAAACTCTATTGATGGAATCCTAACAGGGTTCTCTTTAGTTCCCTTTAGATCCTTTCAGAGCAAAGCCCTGCTAAGTGAAACCCTAAAATGGGTTTTCTTTAGATCAGGGATCTATTGAGAGCAAGGCTCTGTCAATGAAAATTGATCTAATTTAATTAAAAATTT
This sequence comes from Agapanthus africanus, assembly GCA_030015575.1. NCBI lineage: Eukaryota > Viridiplantae > Streptophyta > Magnoliopsida > Asparagales > Amaryllidaceae > Agapanthus > Agapanthus africanus. Next base: position 186,064,954 of record JASDDO010000024.1, read on the forward strand.
TACCTAAAAGGTGCTTTCTAAAGAAATTCTAACTCTTGGAGTTCTTGAAGGCAAGAACAAGGCTCTGAAGTTTTGAAAATAAAAATCTTAAAAGATGATAATCATCTGTGAAGGACCGAAGGTCCTATTTATAGGCATCAAGTGTCCTTTCAACTTCCAAAGGTTGCCACAACGGTAGGAATTCTGCCACCGTTGCGCTCGTGTTTGGAACCACGCAAGTACAACGGTGGGGGGGCATTTGTTTCCCCCAATCAGAACGAAACTCTATTTCTAAGACTGAAAAGTAAAGCACTGCTTCATAAAAGAGGCTAAACACCAAAGGCAATTTATCCTTGCAAGAATCACATACACCTAATAATAGCAAATTAAATCATGCGATGCACAAGCATAACAGAGAGCTAAAATAAGAGAACCCTTAACAGATAATAAAATACTTGATTAAAAAGAAAACACTTGTTCATTATTATTATTATTATTATTATTATTACATTTAAAAAAGATCACCAAATATGGGATCGGAAAGACAAGGGTTCGCAAAGATAAGAAGAAGATTCCCCAGTTCCCTTTCTGTCTTCTCCATCACGTTGAAGCGGCGGTCCTCCCGAGAGGTAGACACCCAACGATCGTCGCCACATTCGTCAGAAAAGGTGGCGATGACAACCCGGCGAGCCCGTATCTGGCTCAGCAAGTGGAAAGAGCAGTCCCTCAGGGCTTTGGTGATCAAGTGCGCTTCGAAGAAACACTCGATCTTATCATCGGCGGCATCAAGCATTGCCGAGGACATCTCTACTGGAGGAGGGGGAAGATCGGCGAGCACCGAGGCAAGGATCATCCGAAGCCAAATGGAGTGCGGAGGGAGAGGAGACCCCACACGAGTCAAAAGCTCGTACATTGCAGCATCGCACTGCTCGTTCGTAAGAGAAGGGTCCACCAAGCGTGCAGCAAAACGGGGAACGATGTCTCGAATATGCACTTCCCATGGTTGTCGGCGGGCATGAGGACGGTTGCAAGCCATGATTAAAAAAGTTCTCTGAAGATGAGAGAAGGAAAGGCTCGGCTTTGAGTTATATAGACCAAGCACAGAAAATTCTATGCACAGTGGAATTATTTCCAAGACCCGGGAAATGAAAATTTTGGGAAATACAAGTCTGACTTGAAAAAGGAAGATGAAAAGACATCTCAAGTGAAGCAACGCTTCCGATTCCCCCAATCAGAGCAAAGCTCTACTTTGAAAATCTAAATTTTAATAAATGAAGCAACGCTTCAGATCCTCTGCGCTGTGCGCAGGATGCCACGTGTCAAAATCTGGCACGCCAGCGCGGAGAGCGCAGCGCCCAAGGCAGCGCGCCCAATCAGAGCAAGGCTCTATTTAAAACAAAATTAAAGGAAGCAACGCTTCAGTTGCGCAAGCGCTGCGCGACACGTGTCAGCGCAGATGCGCAAGCGCAGATGCGCTGCGCGACACGTGTCAGCGCAGTTGCGCTGCGCTGTGCGCTGCGCGACACATGTCATCACAGTTGCGCAAGCGCAGTTGCGCTGCGCTCTACGTTGCTTGACACATGTCATGCACTGGGGCGTTTGCGCCAAACAGAATTAAATTCTAGCAAGATTTTTCTGTTCTTGTTAAAACAAGAAGATTGCCTTCTGTAAAACAGAAGCCCTTGGATCAAAGATCCAACGGTGGGGGAAATTCCCCAAATCACTCAGAGAAAGATCTCTTTAACAAATTTAATAAATTTATGGGCACTATATAAAGGCCCCTAGACCCCAAATCAAAATTATCAACATTGGGAGAGATTAAGAACCTCAAAAACAGAGAGAACTCTGAAGAAATTTGAAGAAAAAGGTAAATTCCTTCATAAAATAGAAGAATTTCTTCTAATAGATCATTGATCTAAGAACAAGATCAATGATCTTCATATAATAATAAGTGCTTTGCACTCTTTTATGAACCACTGGTTCTCTGAAAACAAGAAAACACAAGAAAAACTTGTTTTCTTTGATCTAAAATTGCATCAAGAAATCAAACAGTGCTTTGCACTTTTTTTTTGAACCATTGGTTCTGGAATCTAAAAGATTCTCAAGTTAATAGTGCCTTGCACTTGCAAAACTGCGCTGTTGCGCTCTTGGGTTGGCGCAAGCCACCAGAGAGCGCCACGTGTCAGCATCTGAACCACTTGCGCTATGCGCTTTTGAAATAGAGCCTTGCTCTCTGAAATTGACGCAACTCACCAGAGCACGCCACGTGTCAGCAGCGCAAGCGCAGCGTGCTGGCGCAGCGCACTGCACTTGCGTGACACGTGTCATCACCACAAGCACTTGCGCTCAGTGATTGGCGCAAAGCGCCTGACAAATGCAATGCATTTCTTTTACTAAAGGGCCAGGCCCAAATCAGAAAGGCCTAGTAGGCCAAATTAAATTGCAATGCAATAAAAAGGGCAGAGCCCAAACAAAATTGATGCTCTGCATCATTTATAAATGGGCAGAGCCCAAACGAAATAATAAATAATGCAATGCATTATTTTAAAAGGGGCAGAGCCCAAATAAAGGTCAAACAGAGACCAAGATTAATGCTATGCATTATTAAAAAGGGGCCAAGCCCTAGCACAGGCCTAATAGGACAAAAACAAATAAATGTGTTGAACATTTTTCAACTGGACCTAGCCCAATCATGGCCGTAAGTCCTCAAATTAAATTGACTGAGCACAACTGCTCTCTTAAATCAATTTACAACCGGTTCGAGGGTACATCTCCGAACTCCTTTGACTCCTATCGTTGTAATCCTTCAATGACGTCAGAGAGGTGACGGGTCCCGACAACCACACATCAATACAGACTGTGGGGTCCTTAAACCCACGGACTTAAGCGTCCTTAAACTAAAACACGGACTGTGGGGTCCTTAAACCGACGGACTTAAGCGTCCTTAAACTACCCATGGACCTCTATGTCCTTAAACTGGAATATGGACCACCATGTCCCTAAACTGGAATATGGACCGCAATGTCCTTAAACTACCTATGGACCACTACGTCCCTAAACTGGAACAATAGAGCCTCCAAATGCTCTTTTGTTGGATCTAAACAATCCCATTTAAGTTGATCTTAGCCTCAAATATGGCTAACGTATCCTTAAACCTTCAAACAGACTTTAGTCCCAAATTGGACTATAGATCCCCCAATCAACTTTGGTTCAAGGGTACATCTCTGAACTCCTCTGACATCTGTCGTTGTAATCCTTCAACGTCGTCAGAGAGGTGATGGGTCCCTACGGCCATACATGCAATGGACCACTACGTCCTTAAACTGGAAATGGATCTAGACGATCCCGTTAAGTTGATCTTAGTCTGGAAATTAGACTAACGTATCCTTAACAAACGTTTAAGTTGATCTTAGCCTCAAATATGGCTAACGTATCCTTAAACCAAAACCCAAAACCCAAATCTAAGAAAGTACGGATTTGGACTAATCCACGTCCTACGGGCGACGAAATAAATAGTCTCCGTATACAATCCACGGGCAACCACAAACAAAACAAACACCCACGACACGAAGTGAAATTCTGGAGAAGGAGAAAGTTGTTACCGCGATGCGGTAGCGTAATTAACTGCAGGGGCTTGCGCCTGCAGGGAAGAGCGTCCCCACAATCAAAAACCCCTCAAGTGAGGGGGAATCTGACGAAGTCTGGTACATCGGCCGCATCCGTCTAAATCTCCGATACACGGTGCCATAAATCAACTTGGCATCTTCGGAGAGGTGGACGGATAAAACCAAATAGCATCTGCCCCGAATCTCAGGCAAGACATCCTAACGTCGCGGCCGCCATTCGGAGGGAAACAAGTTCGTTCCGACTGACCATCTGTTTGTGGATGATAAGTCGTGCTGAAGTTCAGACTTGTTCCCAAGCTTGCTTGCAGACTTTGCCAAAATTGCGATCGGAACCTGGTGTCACGATCGGAGACAATGCAGACTGGTACTCCATGAAGTCTCACAATTTCCTGTATGAGTTCATGGGTATCAGAGATAATACATTACGAAGAGTTTAAATCTTAATTAGATTATTACCTCCATGTACTTCTTTGCTAGTGTCTCAGTAGATTGGCCAACTCGAAATGGGATGAAGTGAGCCGACTTTGTGAGTCGATCCACAATGACCCATACGGCATCGTTACCCTTTGTGCTGCGAGGAAGAGCAGTCACAAAATCCATCGTGATGTATTGCTACTTCCATTCTGGGATTGGTAACGGTTGAAGTAATCCAGCAGTCCTGTGATGTTCAGCCTTTACTTGCTGACACACCAAGCTTTTTGCGACGCTTCTGGCTACTTCACGCTTCATTCCATGCCACCAATAATTCTGACGTAGATCTTTGTACATTTTGGTACCTCCAGGGTGTACTGAATAGGGAGAGCTATGAGCTTCTTTCATTAACTCCTCCTGAACAGGACCTTTTGGTACACACAATCTGCTGCCGTATCTCAAAGATCCATCTTCATGGATGATGAAGTCTGTTTTGAGTCCATTCTCCACTTGTTCTCTGATCTTTTGCAACTTAGCATCGCTTTCTTGAGCTGCTTTGATCTGATTGTCAATGGTTGATTGAACTTGTAAATTCATCAAACTTGAAGCATTACCTTGGATGACTATTTCAATCTCCATCTGATGCAAGTCTTGTTGAAACTTCCACTGAGCGGTGAGATTCATTGCTAATGGTTGGCGACTAAGAGCATCAGGTACTACATTCACCTTCCCTGGGTGATATTGCAAGTTGATGTCAAAATCCGCCATGAGTTCTAACCATCTTCTCTGCCGCATATTCAACTCCTTCTGAGTAAACACGTACTTCAGGCTCTTATGATCTGTGTAGATGTTCACTCGTTCACCAAGTAGGTAATGACGCCAAATCTTGAGAGCAAAGATGACGGCTGCCAACTCCAGATCATGCGTCGGATAATTGCGATCATGAATCTTCAGTTGTCTTGAAGCATAAGCCACAACCTTACCGTGCTGATGTAGAACACATCCTAATCCCTTACCGGATGCATCGCAATGCACTTCGAATCCTCCAGATTGGTCCAGTATAATGAGAATAGGTGCTGATGTCAACCTTGACTTTAGTTCTACGAAAGCTTGTTCGCATGCTTCTAACCACACAAATTCTTCATCTTTACGTGTGATCTTGGTCAGGGGTGTTGCTATCTTCGAAAATCCTTCAATGAACCTTCTGTAATATCCAGCTAAACCCAAGAAATTTCGAATATCCTTCACTGACTTTGGTGTAGGCCATTCGTTAACTGCTGAAACGTTTGCTGGATCCACAGAGATTCCTTCTCCTGATACGATATGTCCAAGAAAACCAACTTGCTTTAACCAAAACTCGCACTTGCTGTACTTTGCATAAAGCTGATGTTGTCGAAGAGTTTCTAGGACAATTCATAGGTGCTCTACATGTTCCTTCCGACTCTTAGAATACACCAGGATGTCGTCGATGAAGATGACAACAAACCTGTATAAGTACTCCCAGAAAACTTGATTCATTAGGTTCATGAATATTGTGGGTGCGTTGGTCACTCCAAATGGCATCACTAGAAATTCGTAATGTCCATAGCGAGTTCTGAATGCTGTTTTATGAATATCAGCTTTCTTGACCTTCACTTAATGATAACCTGAACGAAGATCTAATTTAGAAAAAACACAAGATCTACTTAGCTGATCGAATAGATCATCGATGCGCAGGAGTGGATACTTGTTCTTTATAGTGACTTCGTTCAAGTCTCTGTAATCGATGAACATTCTGTATGAACCTTCCTTCTTCTTCACAAGTAGTACAAGTGATCCCCAACTTGAAGTGCTGGGACGAATCCATCCTTTCGTCAGTAATTCGTCCAACTGTGTTCGGAATTCCTTCAAACCTTCCGGACTTAAACGATAGGGTGCTTTGATCACCGGTTGTGCTCCTGGTACTAAATCAATACTGAATTCAAGAGCTCGATCGGGAGGCAAACCTGATATATCGTCAGGAAATACATCGTCGAACTCTCGAACTACATCTGGTCTTGATTCTTCCTCCGCTTGAGCTGCTGCAACTACTGCTTCTCTTGGCTTCGCTTTGTAGGTACTTGGCTCCAGTGTACGGTCTCCGCTTTTGAAATAGAAGACTGGATGGTCTGGAATCTCGAATACTACCCTCCTTTGACGACAGTCGATGGTAGCATAAAAAGTTCCAAGCCAATCCATTCCTAGAACCATATCGAAGTTCGGTATGTTCAGCACTTTGAAGTCAGCATAAAACTCTCTGCTGCAGACGACGACTGGACACAAGCTGTATCCCATAGTTGCCTTTAGAACGCCATTTTCTGAACTGACATTCCAGCTGGATACAAGCGGTAAGACTGGAATCGCATGGGTTCGAACAAACCGTTACGACATAAAGCAGTGTGATGCTCCAGTATCAAACAGTGCTAGTGCAGGGATTGAGGATACTAAGATTGTACCTAAGGTATGTGGGATATGTTTTAGGTATAGAAAAATATGTAGCTAAGTAGCAGGATAGAAAAACAAAGTTAGAAAAGAAAAGTTTACCAGTGATGACTTTGCCAGTGGCCTCAGCTTCTTCCACGGACATCGTGAAAGCCTGGCGCCTTGGTACATTCCTCCTGGCCTGAGGAGCATTCCTCGGAACTTTCCTTTGAGCTTGATGGAACTGACGAGGAGGTGGTGCAGCTTGTGGTCCTCTGGGTGGTGCAGGTAGTACAGGTCTTGGAGCAGGTGCTTGAAGAGCTGGTCGCTGCGGATAGGTAATTGCTGGCCTGGGTGCAGCAACTGGGTTTTGTCTTTAGGGACAAGACTCAATATCATGAATAGCTGAGCCACAGACTAAGCAAAGATGGTTGGCTCAACGGCAGTCTTTCATCATATGTCCAGTTCTCTTGCAGTAGGTGCAAAAGGCTGGGCTGGGACGATGGTTCGGTACTCCAGGTCGCCTTGGCATGAAAGGTGGTCTGGACGAGGCTCCTCCTGCCATCTGATTGACAGGGCGTTTGACTCCTGCAGACTGAGGTCTGCCCCTTGCTTTTATCACTACCTCATAACTGCGGGCAGCTTCCAGAGCATCCTCATGAGTTAGAAATTTTCCCATGGCTAGAGCAGCCTGAATCTCCGTGTCCAGACCTTGTTGAAAGCGACGGGCTCTGATCTCGTCCGTCGGTATCAAGTGTGCCGCAAATCTGTTTAAGGATTGTGTTAGCTGTGTAGTATGTGAGATTTAAAAATTGAACTGTTGTGACATATCTTACCGGCTTAGCATGGTGAATTCAGCGTCGTACTCATCTACTGATTTGTCCCACATCGAACCCTGTTGTAGATGAATGAACTGCTGCTCCATGGCAAACCTGACAGTCACAGGGAAGTATTTCGCGTCGAACTTCTCGCGAAAAGTTTTCCATTCAATAGGCTGTACCAAAAGGCTTTCTTCCGCCTTCCACCAGTTGCGAGCATTGTCCGTGAGCTGTAGTTTCGCCACACGGACCCAAGCTATGTCTGGCACTTGTGCTGCTGCCAGATCATCTTCTATGCTTTGTGCCAATTCTTCAGCTTCAAGAGGGCTTCCTTTTCCGAAGAACTGCTTGGGATGTAACGCCCTGAATTGTTTTACCCCCGGTGCATCGGTCTCAGGACGGTTCAGGAGTTGTTGTTGTCCCTCAAGAAGGCTGCGGATCGCCTCAAGTAGCACTGTTTGCTCGGTGGGTGGCGCAGGAACAACTGGTGTGAGAGGTAGTGCTGGAGGTGTGTTGTTGATATTGGTGCTGGTGTTGTTCGGGGAATCCATAACCTTGAAGAAAAATTTGGGTTAGAACAGATTCAAATACATGAAATGATAAGATTCAAGGAATAGAAATTTATAAGATTCAAGAAACATGAATTGTAAAGAATGTTTTAGTTGCTGGTTCTTGTGTTATATTGCTTAGGTTGTTCACGCAGAACAGAACTGCATAGTATGGTTCTATACAGCTCTGACCTGCATGGGCCACCAACAAAACCTGTCACGCCCCGCTTCCCGGTGTACAGCGAAGGGACGCGACGAGGTCCGCTACGTATTTACTGTGAATTAAATACGCTAAGCGTATCTAAGCAATATAAAGGTAAATCACAAGAGACAAGAGATATAAAAATAACAGCAACTTTATTAATAACATTCTTTTGTACAATGCATGAAAAGTAAATACATCTGAAATAAAAGCGATGCCTAAACAATGGCATAACAGTAAATGAAAAATACTGAATAGAACAAGGTACAATGTCTAGAGCTCGGGGTCTTCGGGGAACTGATTCAAGTCTTCACCGGTGGGCTCGATCTCTGACGGGTCCAAAACACCTGACGACATTCAAAGAAGAAAGAAATAGAATGTCGTTAGCGAACGGGTCGCTCGGTAAGTCCCAAAGATAAGGAAGAATTAGAAAAGACAGAATAAGAGGTATCTTCTAAAGTATAATATTGTAGAATATTGTGTTCATGCTGTTGTTTGTAGCTTGGTACGGAAGGATGCCAGTGTATACGAGAGGGGTCTCAGTATGCTAGAGACCAGGGCAAACGGAATGTACAAGGAACCGTTAAGCCACGGTACAACAACAACAGAATATAGGTTAGGTGTCTTAATCTTACCGTCTCGTGCCACTTCTAACACCTTCCGCACCAATCTACCCCTTAAACCCCGTACTGTTTTGATTGTATTGTTGTATTGTATTGTATAGTTGGATGACTGACCAAAATCATGATATCAGTAAACAGATTGTAACTGCATAATCAGGTAAATGGAATAACGGGATAGTGGATGTATATCCATGGTTTGATTCAGTCAAGTTGTATAGATTGATAACTGGATTCAGGGATTCATGTGTTCATATTGAGTTGGAATATTATAGATTTATATAGTACTTGAATCATATTCAAGTCGGATTATGATCAGACTCAAACCCGAGTCGGACAGAAGAAATGTAAATCGAAGTCCTATATTTACTAGGGTCCTTATTGTAATTTATAAAACTTGAGGGGGTTTTATGTAAAAATACTTTTGTATAGTTTTCAAGATACACCCCAAGTATTTATTATTCGTCTTTATAGTTATAATGAGTGTAATTTTATTTTGTGATATTTCTGAAAATATCCTAATTACATAAATAAAGGTATTTATCTGTAATATTGATTTATTTAAAACTCATGGTATTTTAATGTAAAATTTATTCTTGTGATTTTTAGAAAAAGTGGAATATTTATAATATAACAAAATAGATATTTTAATGATAATATACAAAAATAATTTCAATAGATATTTTATATTCTAAAAAAATATCATTTTCTTAAGATATAGTTTAAACCTTTTGAGACCGAATGCTCCTTGCGGAGGTCTGAATCTCGCACTACTAAGCCCGAGGGTGCACGATAAACCGTACTATCCCTAACGGGTTTCCCAAAGATGGGTTGTAGTGGCGCTTTGCAAAGATTTTATAAATACTAATCCTTTAGAAAAACGGTTTTATAAAGTAAAAGGTATTTATTTGAAAAGGTCGATTTTCCGTATTTTAGATTTTAGGGTTTTCTATTTCAACTAGACTATTTCCAAATGATCTAAACAACAAGTTGTTAGAAGCCTCAAATCTCCTCTTCACCGCCAATTGTGGCCAGGTAAGTACAAGTGAGCAAGGAGGGATCCGCTCACGAATCGTGAGACGGGCCTTTTAAAGTTACCTTTGCTCACTTGCCTAGCCTAGACACCACAAAGTCAGGTTTAGATAAACGATCGATGTCCACAACTTATCGTATTTTCCTATTAAAAGATATTTGTTTTAAAAGTGTATCAAACATAAAACTTTTAGAAAAGGTTTTATTAAGAAAATGGTATTTAAATGTAAAATCTTGTTTTATCGTATTCTAAGTTTTCAAGGTAGCGTGTTATGTTTGCATATGAGTGTGTGAGGAGGTAGGTCATTACCTCGTGATTTACTTTAAGGTATAGCAAAGTTAAGGGGGTTAAATGTGAAAACGAAACATTGTGGTATTTAAGTGAAAAAATACGATATATTGCAAAAGCTATCATTTCATGTGAGGAAACTTGTTCAAATTATTTGTTAAGTGATTAATAGTTAACATAGAGATGTTTAAGCATGAATGTATTGGTGAGAAGTGAGATTTTATAGAAAACCGAATCGGAAATCGGATTTGTTCCGATTCCGTCGGGTTTGTAAATTCGTATTTTTATGAAAGAAAAGAAAGATAGAAGAGGGGACTTACGGGTTTGGACAACACTAGAGTGTGAGAGGGAAGTAGAGGGTTTGCCGGTGCGTCGATTCGTCGTTGAGAGTTCCTAGCACGATCACCGGAATTTCGCCGTCGATTTCGTCAGCGCTTCGCCGTTCGCTCGTTTCCAAAGTACCAAAGTTCTCTTAAAATTTTGAGAGAGTGGACTCATAAATTTAGGATGAGAGGGTAGTGGGTAGGGGGTATATTTATAGGGTTAGGCTAAGGTTGGGGTTTTTAATTTAAAAAAATGTAAAAATTATATAAAAATCATTTAAAAAATGGAGTAAATAGGGGTTAATGGGCTCTCTGTAACCGATCTGAAAATTTAAAGTATGCAGGGGGGTTGACCAAGCAAAGATTCCCAACTTCGATGTTGGGGACTCGGCCGTCCGGCCGAGTCCGGCCGGCGGCGCCGGCCCGAGTCAGCCGGTCCGCCGGCCGACTCGGCCGAGTCGGGCCGAGTCAGATGGTCGGGGGCTGTGGGGTCGTCGGGTGTGGCTTCTGGTGCATCTAACTTTTCATGTGTAGAAGGAAATTTGTGAGAAACGCACGTGTAACTGTTGGTATTCTAAAAAATCAAAAACAAAATAATATTAAAAATAATGTGGGGCATGGGATTTGAACTCTGGTGGCTTGGTTCAGCAGTGCAAGGTATTACCAATGAGCTACAAGCTCCTTCTTGTAATTATGGAATGAAATAAATACTTAAAGAGATATCAGCAACAATAAATACCCCAAGTATACATTGAATTTAAATCAATTCTTTGTACATTAAAAATGGAGTTGTTACAGATTCGGCGGAAGTCGCCTCACGTTCCTTTCGCTTAAGGGTTGCCTCTCGTTCGAAATGGCGAAGGAACGGGACGCTCTGCTCAACCCATGCGGCCCGTTGGGAGTTCAAAGCCTGAGTCTCAGGGGCGGGACACATAAGCTCAAGCTCGTGCAGGCAGGCCTCAATCTTCCGGCAGTAGTTAACCCAAGACTCGACAATGCTTTCATTATGGAAGTTCATAAGCGTCGCCAGCATTAGATTAACCTCCGCAGCAAAGTCCGCAGCAAATGCGGGAGTCTCCACGTCAAGTTCCTCAATATAGTCGCTTAACATGCGCAGACTATTTACGGCACCCTTCGAAGACGGACGTCTGGAAAAGGGTCCGGCCGGCATTATGACGCGAGACTCGAACGGGGATGGAGTCGAGGTGACCGCTGCAAAACAGATCACAATCAGATCACGGCTCGAGAAATAAAAAATACATACACAAAAAAAATAGAGTCTACTATACCGGCTACAACAGGAGGCAGAGCTGGGAGTACTGGTAGCGCAACGATAGCCGCGTCCTCGCCTTCGATTTGTAGGGCTACAAGCAATACGAAGAAGGATCAGTAATAATGTGACTGCCCGTTAAAGAGAGGACGTCGTTTAGAAAAGATACTCACTGACACCACCTGGCGGACTAATCTCTGACAGGAAAGAGAAGTGTGGATGCAACACCTGATACAGGTGGTCAAAAAGGAATCCTGCAAAGACACAGTAATGCAATGTCAGTACGTAAATTATACAGCCTAGAGGTAAGACTGATGGGTCACAAATCCGTACCTTCCAACATCTGAGACGGTGCGAGAGAAGGTAAAGAAGAAGTCACCGTCAAAACGGTAGCTGATGGCGTTGCCTCGGGTAGCGTGACCTCAGCGCTTGCCACACCTGCATTAGAAACAAGATAAACACTGTCAGGAAATATCGAAAAGGATTGTAGGATAAGAAGAAAAGCAGTGAACGGAAAAATCTACCTGATGAGTCGCCAGTCAGAACCGCGACGAGGGCGCCACCTGATACAGCGACGTCTTCTTCCTCCTCCATCGGGATGGTCTCACCTCTCGTCACCTCATCCCCTGACTCTACAAGAGCCGTCGTAACGCTCGTGACGCCAGGAGATGGCCAAGAGCCGTAACCGGGAAGATCAATGATTGGAGCGGTGCTCGACTCTTGAGAGGGAGCGGCCACCTCGGGCTCAGCAATGGTGGCCGTCTCACCTATCGTCACCAAGGGCTCGGCGATGGCAGCTATCTCAGGCACAGCAATCGTGACTGTCTTACCAGCCGCTGCTGTGAGCTCGGCAATTGCACCACCTTGTCTACCGCCGCCTCAGGTTCAGCAATCATGGCTACCTCCTCTATCGATGCCCCAAGCTCAGCGGTCGCCGCCACTTCTTCGGTAAGACTCGGCCCTGCAAAATAAGATATGTGAGAACTGGTAATTAAAACTTTGACAACGGAACCCTATGTCACATTACCTTGAATTGATCTTCTGTTTGCTTCCCGAGCCGCACGTGCTGCCCGTCTGTAAGCAGAGGACAAGGCAGCCGGAGATTCCTCTGAGGGAGTATGGGCAGGGGTAGCGGTGCTCGAACCCGCACCCGCGGCTAAGGCAGCACTATGCTCCCTTGCTGCATACATTCTGCGCTTCCTTTCCGCCCGGGCCGTGAGAGCCGACCTTCTCAAGACCTCCGTCAATGGGACGTCATCATCCATGCCAGGAGCTACCTCTGGAGCCATTACAGCGTCCGTCATCGGTTGCTTGAGTAAAGCCTCTTTTAGCAACCTTGAGGAGGTCGGGACTTCGATGCCTGGCCCAGGAAGAATCTCCACATCAGCTTGCGGGATCGGCATTGTGGTCCCTGCAATAAGACAAAGAAGGGGTCAGATTACTCACAAGAAACGGGAGCGGGAACATGGTGAACCGAAATGTACCGATGCCTAAGGATGCTCGAAGTCTTTCCTCTTCCTCAAAGGTCTTGAGAGAAGCTGCGAGAGCTTCTTCAGTGGAAATGCCTGATAAAGAAGGAAAAGCGTCAGTCAAAACACGATAATAGAAATACGATGCAATGGAGAAAAACACAGCTAATGATTACCTGAGCGCGCAAGGATAGCCAACCCCTCTTCGTGGCTGGCCAATTGCCCGGAAGCTGCAATGGCAGCCGCCAGATCAGTATCATCTAGCGGCATGAATAAGCCCTCATTTGTCCCATACTCGCTCAGGCCCTCGCCGTAAGGAGCGTGAGGCTCCTGGACAAGTACAACGTCGACAGAAAGGATCGACTTCTTTTTCTTCTTCTGTGAGCGAGCTCCGTTCGCAGCCAGCACCAGCTTGCGCTTGGTGGGCACTTTGGGACGTCGAGTCCCGATGTCTGAGCCCACGCCAGATTCGGGAGAAACTACATTTACCATCTCCACAGGAGCACGGGGCACCGATGGTACATCCACCGTCTCCATAGGAACACGGGGCAACCCGCGCGTAGGGCTTAGCATACGTGGAGGTTCAACTGCAGCGATCTCTCTTAGCGGAGGGGGGACAGTGATCCGTCGCTTCAAAGGGATGTTGTGATCGCCAGCGGGGGGCGCACTCTTGCGATCGAGCAGCAGCCGCCTCTCTTCCCTGATAACAGCACCCATTGCGTATTGATACCAGACCACGTGTACGTTGAGGGCCCTCGGGATGCAACTCGGCTCGCTGATAAAGAAGTGAGAGCCCGTATTCAAGCGCATGAAGTAATGCAGCGCACCCCGTATTCCCTCTTTGGTGGCAGCGGGTTCTACCAAGAAAGCCTCCAGCGGGACCCCCTGATTATAACTCAGCTGCTGGGAAAAATGATGAGGGTTGTATCTCATGAATAGCGCCGCATCATTTTGCCTAAATATGAGGAAGCCCGGCCTGATGGAGTATAAATGGAGAATCTCCCGGGCTTTCAACACGGAGGCCCCGTCCTTGAAAACATCGCGCAATGCCAGCACCGTCTTGGAATTTTCCTGGCCGATCATCAGGAGTTTATCCATGAAAGACATACCATCTCCGATTGTGCGCGGACGGAGGAGCAAGCCCCTAGCTTCCCGCTGTGACGGACTCACGATAGAGGCGTCAATCAGCCGCATAATTCGCGGGAACTTGCATTTCTCATAAAACGAAGGTCTCTTATGAATGCCAAAGACCCCGAGCACGTGCATCTCCATCCATGAAGTGAAGTAATGCATCGGGAAGTGGGCAGGATGCACCCCCGGTTCAGTAGTATCCGCCGCCACGCTAAGACCGTGGTATAGGTGGGCTAACCCGGCGATCCCGACGGCCACTTGTATCCTGGCAACCATGCGATGCGCGGGGTAGAAGGCGGAAGGCCTCATGAAACGAGAATGCATAGGGAGCGCGAACCAACTCAACCATAGCCTAAGAAACCCAAGAAAGAAAGCCTCCTCGTCAATGCCCGGAGCGGCGATTTCTGACAGAGGGATGATCGCAGCATCAGGAAGGAAAAAGCCCTTCTGATCAGTTTCCAGTACCGGCTGACGGTCCAAGCTAAAGCCGAAGGGATCATCGAGCTTGGCAAACTTTTCGCCTCGTTGCGACAAAATCTCCGGGCGAAGAAACCGGGCAATGAAGTCTGCAAAACTGACCCACCGACCTCCGGATTCCAGGAAGAGGCTCTCATACATGTTCAATACTTTTATCAGACTAGGGAACTTGTGCTGAATGGCGTTCTATGGCGTGAGGCCCATCACCACCGGCTTGGTGGAAAAAACGTATTCATCCGGAGGAAGCAGCTCCTCGTAGTGCTCCCCCCGAACCGGTAGACCGGAAACCTCAGCAAATTCTTCCAGGAAGATGGAGACCTCTCTGTCCAGTAGAAGGAAGGTATGGGTCGGGATGTTCCACTGCTCCAAGAACGCCTTAATCCACCATGTGGGAGGAGCAGAATATTGGAACAACGAAGCATAGACCGCAGGGTATAGGCCGAGATTTTGCGGTTGCGACTTCTTCGCCGACAAGATGTACTTGGCCCACTGCAAATACCCGGCCGGATGACGGGGAGTTAACCCGATGTTGTAGGGTTGTCCCCAAGGGCGCGACTTGCCCTGGCATATGCGCTGCCCCAGGGTATCCAAAGCCGCCGGCAGCTGCATGGGTACGGCGGTAATCGAAGGTTGAAGAAGACCCTTCGAAGTCCAATTGACAACCTCCACGGTATAGTTCATCGGGGGTGCATCTGCATACGGAATCGCCGAGATAGGTTCCGACGGTGTCGCACAAGAGAAGCTTTGACGACCTCTGATAATCTGGTCATACCATCTACCCCACAAGTGAAGATTGTTGTGTTCCGGGTCACGGTCTTTGATGAGCACGAGAACCTCCCGGTCCACAGGTGCCTCAGGGAATCCTCCCTCTGAACGGACGAATGGAAACGTAGCATCGAAAGACATGTCGTCTGCAAAAAGGGGGGATAGAAGTCAACTGTCATTACTATAATTTAATTTTAAATTTCTGACACTCGGTACTTTAAAAGTTGTACAACACTGCAATACAGTGGAAAGGGGACCAAAGAGGGACCCACAAAATCTAGATAACAATTCATCGATGAATAATTAATAAAACAGCCTCATCATTGGATGGGACTGTTAATTAATGAGAAAATCCTCAAGAAAATTCTCATTGAATGAGAAATCCCTCAGGAAAAGGAGAAAATCTCCCTTTGAGAGCAAAACTTTATGACAGAGTGACACTTGTCAAACTCTGATCATGAAGGAGTAAGATTCCTTAAGAGCCTGGCTCTGTAATGATGATGGAAAAATCCATCAAGAATTAATTAAAATTAATTTTTATGAGTTAAAAATTCTGGAATCTTCAAGATCCATGAAGAAACTCTTAAGAGTTCTTCATCAAAGATTAAAAAATCTACACATGATTCAAAAGAGCAAAGCTCTGTTTATGGGCTGAGAAACCCCAAAAGATCTTTTTAGATCTATGGGTTCATGAGAGCAAAGCTCTGCTGATGAAACCCTAAATGGGTTTTCTGTAGATCAAAGATCTATAAAGAGCAAGGCTCTGTTAATGGGTAAAACCCTAACTTATTAAAATTTATTAAAAATTTTTTAGAAAAAAATTTTACCTAAGTTTGGAAAGAGTTTTTACTCTTGAGGAGTCTTAAACAGAAGAGCTGTGCTCTGGACAAAAATTCTCAAAGAAGATGATAATCATCTAGAGGACCAAAGGTCTTATTTATAGGCATTGAACCGCCTCTTCAACTTATGAGTTGATCCAAGGGCTCAGATACTGCCACCGCTGCACTCACGTGTGCGCCACGTGAGCGCAACGGTGGGGGCATTTGTTTCCCCCAATCAAAGCAAAGCTCTGTTTTTGAAATTCAAAATTCAAAAGTTGAAGCAGCGCTTCAGATCCAGCGCTAGGTGCGCTGCGCGCCACGTGTCAAAAATGGATACGCTGGCGCCAGGTGCGCTGCGCCCTAGGCAGCGCACCCCCAATCAGAGCAAAACTCTGTTTTAAAATTCAAAATTCGAAAAAGTTGAAGCAACGCTTCAGATCCAGTGCTCTGCACTGCGCGCCACGTGTCAAACACAGGTGCTCTAGCACAGGCTGTGCTGCGCTCTGCGCTGCGCGCTACGTGTCAAACGTAGGTGCGTTAGCGCATTTACGCTGCGCTCTGCGCGCCACGTGTCAAACGTAGGCGCGTCAGCGCATTTGCGCTGCGCGCCACGTGTCAAACGTAGGTGCGCCAGTGCTGGAATTAAGAATTCCCCACCGTTAGATCAAAAGATCTAATAATAATAAATCGTTAATTAATTAGAATTAAAATTCTAATATGGAAAGATCTTTCCAATCTTGTTAAAAACAAGAAGATTGTCTTCTGTAAAACAGAAGCCCTAGGATCAATGATCCAACGGTGGGGAAATATCCCCAAATCAATCAGAGAAAGATCTCTTTAACTGATTTAACAAATCAATTTTCCTTATATAAAGGCCCCAAGACTTCAAGTCTGAGAAAAAAAAACCTTACAAACTTTGAGAAAACTCAAAGAAAGAAAACCAAGTTTTTAGCAAAGGAAGATCATTTTTCTTCAAGGTAAAGAACATGATTCTTGAACATAGAGATGCAATCATCTTATAAAAAGAAGAACTATCTTCTAAAAAAAAATCATAGATCTATAAAAGACTAAGGTCTTTGATAAAAAAGAGATCAAAAGATCTCATTATAAAAAAAACAAAAGAAGTATTTACTTCATTCACAGATCATTTATCTAAAAAGGAAAAGCCCTTTCATAAATAAGAACTTTTTGTTCTTGAATTTTGAGGAAAAGCCTCCTTTAAAAGAACATAAACTTGTTCTCTGATTATAAATTTGATCAAATGCGCTTTGCGCTATTGGAAAGTGCCTCGCACTCATGAACTACGCCTTTGCGCTCCTTGGACTGGCGTTCAGTGCCAAAACGTCTCACGTGTCAACCACATATACAACTTGCGCTTTGCGTTTCTGAACAGCGCACTGCGCTCATGGGCTGGCGCTCAGCGCCAAGCATGCCACGTGTCACTCACTGATGCGCCACTAAACTAGCGCAACGAGCTCACAAATTGAAAGCGCAATGCGCTTATAAACTGGCGCTTAGCGCTAAGCGCGACACGTGTCATTTTCGTGCGCGCTACTTGGCAGAAGCGCAATGCGCTCTTTAATTGGCGCAAAGCGACTGGTGCGCCACGTGGCGCACTGTCAGAACGCACATTGTTCTGATGAATGCTATGCATTCAATACAAGGCAAAAATTGTCAGGATCTAATGCTCAGCATTATTAAAAGTGCCAAGCCCAAGTAAAGGCTTAACAGCCCAGAACAATAAAATGTTAAACATTTTAATTTTATTGGACTTAGCCCAATCTTGGCCATAAGTCCTCAAATTATATTTAATTGAGCCCATCTGCTCACAAATATTCAATAGATCTTAGTCCCAAACTGGGCTACAGATCTTCTAATTAATTCACACCGGTTCAAGGGTACATCTCTTTACTCCTCTGATACTTGTCGTTGTAATCCTTCAACGTCTTCAGAGAGGTGACGGGTCCCGACAACCACACATTTCTACGGACTGTGGGGTCCTTAAACTCATGGACTACGATGTCCTTAAACCTGATAGACTACGATGTCTCTAAACTGGACTACG
The DNA here is from genome assembly GCA_030015575.1 of Agapanthus africanus. Taxonomy (NCBI): domain Eukaryota; kingdom Viridiplantae; phylum Streptophyta; class Magnoliopsida; order Asparagales; family Amaryllidaceae; genus Agapanthus; species Agapanthus africanus. The sequence continues at coordinate 186,083,239 of JASDDO010000024.1, forward strand.
ATGTCCTTAAGCCTGATAGACTACGATGTCTCTAAACTGGACTACGATGTCCTTAAGCCTGATAGACTACGATGTCTCTAAACTGGACTACGATGTCCTTAAGCCTGATAGACTACGATGTCTCTAAACTGGACTACGATGTCCTTAAACCTGATAGACTACGATGTCTATAAACTGGACTACGATGTCCTTAAACTTCATAGACTACGATGTCTCTAAACCGGACTGTGGGGTCCTTAAACTCATGGACTACGATGTCCTTAAACTTTATAGACTACGATGTCTCTAAACTGGACTGTGGAGTCCTTAAGCCCATGGACTATGATGTCCTTAACCTGGACTGTGGGATCCCTTTGAACCCACGGACTACGATGTCCTTAACCTTGACTGTAATGTCTTTAAACTCACGGACTACGATGTCCTTAACCTTGGACCGAGACGTCCTTAAACTAACATTGGACCGTAATGTCCTTAAACTAATCGACCGCAATGTCCCTACACTAAACATTAGAGTACAATTGCTCTTTTGTTGGATCTAAACGATCTCGTTAAGTTGATCTTAGTCTAAAATTAGACTAACGTATCCTTAACAAACATTTAAGTTGATCTTAGTCTCAAATGAGACAAATCCTTAAACCTAACCCCCAAACCCAAATCTAAGAAAATACGAATTTGGACTAATCCACGCCCTACGGGCGACAACATAAATTAGTCTCCGTATACAATCCACGGGCAACCACAAACAAAACAAACACCCACGACACGAAGTGACTATCTAGAGAAGGAGAAAGTGGTTACCGCGATGCGGTAGTGTAATTAACTGCAGGGGCTTGCGCCTGCAGGGAAGAGCGTCCCCACAATCAAAAAACCCTCACCATGAGGGGGAATCTGACGAAGTCTGCTACATCGGCCGCATCTGTTTAAATCTTCGATACATGGTGTCATAAATAAACTTGGCATCTTCGGAGAGGTGGACGGATAGCACCAATTAGCATCTGCCCCGAAATTCAGGCAAGACGTTTGTCTTCCCGTGTTTTCGGAGGGGAACATGGATGTGCGTTAGCTTTCGAGGCGTTGAAGCAAAGATTGGCAACCGCTCCTATTTTGACCGTGCCAGACGGTTCCGGAGGATTGGTGATTCACAGCGACGCGTCTGGGAAAGATTTGGGATGTGTTCTTATGCAGCACGGGAAGGTTATTGTTAGGTTTACCTAGCACCTAATGAAGGGTTTGGAAGCATCACATGTCTCAAAATTAAATTTTTAAGGTGCTAAGTGAACATACAAAGAATCATCACTAGAAAATTAGGGTTTCATAACTTGAACAACATCACAAGTAAGAAAGGCTAGGGTTTTGAGAGTACAACCTTTGTAGCTCCCTACGCTAGATTCCTTGGCCACTTGAGGGTTGGAAATAGGTTCGCTTGAGGTCTTCTAATGTCCACGACGATCCATCCGAAGCTCCTTTGCCCAAAGCTCCTTGCTTTACTCGATGTATCAATGGAATAGAGCAAACACCCTACACAAACCGGCTAGATGTGTGTAGTATGATGATGTGATTTGTTTTCTCACTTCAAAATCCTAACTTGATTGCTCTTTTGCTTACTTGAAAGAACTAGAGAGCAAGAGAGAAAGGAGGAAGAAGATGATGGCTTTCTAAGCTCAAGATAATGATAAGCTTAATATGAAAAATAGAAAATATAAGTATATATATTTTCCACTCTTCATCTCAAACTATGGTTACATAATAAAGATATTATTGTACTTGAGTTAAAAGACAAAAGGAAGATTAACTCATGGTTAAAAAGTGGGTGAACAAGGGTTAGATTAAAGAAGAGTGTAGAAGATAACCATGGATTAATCTTTTTCTTTTCTTTTGTTTTAAAACAAATACAATATATATCCATATATATATAATCATAAGGTGTGAGTCTTATATTGCCACCATCTTCTATATATACAACTATGATAGAATGATGTATACATGTATGTGTGCATGCACATCCATATGTGCATGAACAAGAATGAATGCATACATGCATGCATACATCCAAAAAAGACAAGAAAAGGATTTCTAGTGAGAAACTAATGGTTAAATAATAAATCAACACTTGATTTAGCAACCCGGTCATATCACATACGACCCGACCAAAAGCAAGCCGCCCGATTAATATACGGTATCACATATCCGTATTTAATCGGGTCCCCACGCATATCTCATATGCACACCACATCTTTTCGCCTGAGCCAGGAAACTTCATTGTGGGACTCTAAGACTCGTCAATACGCCGGCAGTAGGTAATGATCATATCAAATACCTACAAGCCGCAAGAGGTCAGCTAAACGTAACGGCTACCCGGGTATTGAGCGATCAGAAGAAAACAAGCGAACCTGCTACAACTCCCGTCGAGCCAACCAGCAACACTACCGTACAGTCCGGTCTCTTCGTCAGATATGCTGCATATCGAGTCTAAGGATGGTAACGTCGACCCCAATAACTCAATAAGTCGTGCCGATGAATGGTCTATAACAGATCGAGAAACTACTGATAACACTTATCAGCAAATCCCAACAGCCCTGGCCAGGGACTTACTGATATAGCCAGTCGAGCACAGCACAGTATCAACTCCCAATACCGGGAGAGACGAAACCCCTCTTATCGCTCATCGCCTTCATGTGTCTCGGGACTGTACCCAATGGCCACCTGTTTGCACGACTCAGTAGAGCCGTGGTAGGGTGGTAATCAAAGTACAGTGGGAGAACACACAAGACTCTATGGCGATCTCGGGTCTACAGACTAACCTGCACCAGTGTCACCTGAGAACTGCTATCCGACGATAGATATAATTCCATATAGGAGTTCTCGGCGAGTCCGTCCAGTGTACCCAGTCACCACTGAGCACCCGTATACGATCTCGATGTCAAACATCGATGAATGTGGGAACATCCACCGCCCATCATATGGGTCTAGTATCATATACGCTAGTCTACTCTGGTATATCGATGCCCCGTCTCGATACACCTGCGACTAGGGACATTCCAGGATATGCTTATAAACTACAGATGTCCCACTAGTATGATCTCCATTATAATCACAGTAGTCAAGCCTATATCCTCAGGGCTTTATCGACATGTATGAATGAATAAAAGTATGATCAAATCAATCATGTCAGATAAAGAAGAACCAGATAGCATACTATCATGTCGAGCAAGAATGTATACTGAATATATATATATATATATATATACATGTATAAATACATCCACTATCACATAATGGCCTCTAGGGCATACATATATCCAACAGTTATAGCCTACGCATCGAGACAGCTGAAGACCCATGAGAAGAATTACCCAACTCATGATTTGGAACTGGCAGCAGTGATTTTCGCCTTGAAGATTTGGAGACACTACATATTGGGCGAAAGGGTCGAAGTATTCATCGATCACAAAAGCCTAAAGTATGTGTTCACGCAGAAAGAGCTTAACATGAGACAACGTAGATGGTTGGAGCTGATGGCTAAATATGACCTTGATCTAAAATACCATCCGGGGAAAGTTAATGTAGTGTCGGATGTGCTTAGTCGGTTGCCAGCAATTCGGATGTTGACAGCACATAAAGAACTTATCAATGATTTTCGGAGATTCAAGTTGGAGATCGTGCTACCGCATTCTTCGGGACAGTTGATGCAGCTGCAAGTACAGACGTCGTTGATCGATAATATTAAAGCACCGCAGTCACAGGATCCAAGATTGCAGAAGTTTCGAGAACAGGTTGAAGCGGGAATTCAAACGGACTTATGGATTCATGAAGATGGTTCGTTGAGATATGGTAGCCGTTTATGTGTGCCGAAAGGAGATATTCGCGAAGAAGTTATGAAGGAGGCGTACAGTTCCGCATATTCCATACATCCAGAAGGCACGAAGATGTACCGTGATCTATGACAGCATTTCTGGTGGGAAGGCATGAAAAGGGAGATTGCCCGCTTTATAGCGAAGTGCTTGGTGTGTCAGCAAGTTAAGGCTGGACATCAAAAGGTAGCTGGTTTATTGCAACCACTTCCGATTCCTCAGTGGAAGTGGGAACATATAACCATGGATTTCGTGACAGCGTTACCGCGAAGTCAAAAAGGCAATAATGCAGTTTGGGTGATTGTTGATTGATTGACCAAGGCAGCTCATTTCATTCCGTTTCGAGTTGGTCAGTCGACGAAAGCATTAGCAGAACGGTACATGCAGGAGATTGTGAGACTGCATGGAGTACCTGTGAGCATCGTTTCCGAACGTGATACCCGATTCTTATCGCACTTCTGGAGAAGTTTACAGGAAAGTTTGGGGACGCGATTGAAGTTTAGCACCGCTTACCATCCACAGACAGATGGCCAGTCAGAAAGAACGATCCAAACTCTTGAAGATATGTTGCGAGCTTGCATGTTGGAGTTCAAGGGTTCATGGGAGGATCATCTACACTTGGTTGAGTTTTCGTATAATAACAGCTTTCAGGTGACTATTCAGATGGCTCCATTCGAAGCGTTGTATGGATGCAAGTGTCGCTCACCCGTCTGTTGGGAAGATGTCGGAGAGCGAAGGTTATTGGGACCGGATCTTATCGTGCAAACCGTGGAGAAGGTTAATACCATCCGGAATCATATGAAGGCAGCACAGGATCGGCAGAAGAGTTGGGCCGATACATCGAGAAGACCTCTAGAGTTCGCCGTTGGTGATCTCGTATTCTTGAAGATATCACCAACTAGAGGAGTGATTCATTTTGGGAATCGAGGCAAGCTCAGCCCTCGATTCTTGGGGCCTTTCAATATTATTGAGCGCGTTGGAGAAGTAGCTTACCGATTAGCATTACCACAATCTTTGGCGAGTGTTCATGACGTGTTTCATGTATCTCAACTTCGTAAGTATGTTCGAGATGAAACACACGTGCTAGATCATTCGGAGCTGACAGTAAGGGGGGACTTGACCTATGAAGAACGACCGATGTCGATTGTTGATCGAAGAGAAAAAGTCCTTAAGAGCAAGGTTATCCTTCTCGTACTTGTTTAATGGGGGAATCGCTCGCACGGAGAATTGACTTGGGAACGAGAAGACGAGATTCGACAAAAGTTTCCACACCTCTTCTTGTAGGTTCATGTTTGGTTGTCCTTTCTTACTTTGGGAATTTCGAGGACGAAATTCTTTTTTTAGTTGGGTATAATGTAACACCCTAGTTCGTTATACTATGGCTTGATTTGATTTGATTTAATTTATATATTGGGTGGCTATTCTTGATTTATTGTTGTTATGGGTACGAATAGTATAATCGGTATATGTATTTGCACCCGACCAGCCTGCTGGAAACCATCTTGATTCTTGTTTAAGATTTATCCCTACTACTTTTGAGAATCCGTGCATCTTGTTCTCGTCCCGTTTGGTAAAACGGACTCGTCTGGATCACTAAGTGCATTTTACGTGTATCCGTTCTTGGGGGTATGCTTTTTCGTTACCCGGATATCCTATTATGGTTTTGGTCAATACGTATATTGTTCGTATTTTAAAACCAGAATTTTAGACCCGACCCGGGCATGTTTTGAACAATTTTTGTATTTAGCCTAAACTCAAATTTTATTAATATTATATTATTTATAACATATTAGGCAGTATTCTTTCAATCCTAATCCTCGCCTACAATCACGCCTACAATCTCGCCTCCCTCTCTCTTTTCCACTCTTTTCCACGTTCTCTCACCGTCAATCACTCTCTCACTTCCTCCCCTATATATTTTATAAACCCTATCTAAACTCACAGCTCTCTCTACATTATATATATATATATATATATATATATATATATATATATATATATATATATATATATATATATATTTTGTTAAAGTCCTACCTAATCACACACAGAAGCTTTCACTCTCTCTCATCCCCCTGTATATTATATATACACTCATTATTTTAATAACCAAATCCCCACGTCTCTCTCTCTCTCTCTCTCTCTCTCTTCCTTATTAAAACCCCATTCATTATTTTCCCCACGTCCCCTCATCTTCTTTTCATATTTTTTCATTCTTTCCCGCCTCTCTCGAGCTCGAACCCAAGCCGTGCACACGCCCGCGCGTCGCGCTCGTCGCCATCGCCGCCACCGCCAACTCCCTCGTCGCCCTCCTCTCCTCGCTTACCCATCCCTCGTCACCGCCACCTTCTCTCTCCAGCACACTAACCGCGATGAGACCCAACCCATGCTCGCCTTGCCGACGTGGCCCTCGTCATCGACCCCCTCACCGTCGACCTCCTCACCACGTCGTCGTCATCATCATCTCCTCCACGGCCTCACCTCCTCCTCCATCTCCCGACGCCTGCAGCCCCGACCACGAACCTACCGCAACTCCACGAACCCACGCCCGAGCCGTCACCCTCGCCGCCGTACTCATCCGTCGTGTGATCCGTTCAGGAAAGTTTATCTTGCTACATGCTACGTTATTACAGTTGCATCCATATTAATAAAATATTACATGTTGATGGTATCGTGCATCCCGGTCACAGTTTTACCGTTTTCGGATAGCCGTTCGTATCTGTATAGTTTATTATATATCTAGTTATATGCCATGTCATATTATATCATGTTACCGTTATATTAGTACCCCATACTTGATAATGTATATCATATGACTCATTGACTCATGTTATGATATCACTGATTACTATTCGTGCATCCGTGCTTTTACCGTGATTCGATACTTGCTACAGTTTTACTTTGAGCATCTGTGTGATATATATATATGCACCTCATGACATGACCTGATACACCACCGCTTGACCTGTTACTTGATTCTGTCACTAATGCCGACAATACTGACTTGTTGTCCCGACGGATATATCATGTTGTCTATTCAGACAAAACCTGTATCTGCTTGATCCTGTGTTGGCATTAGCTCCAGATTTATCAATACTCGATTTGAACACATAACCTTGGAGGTATGGGGAAATCAAAGGTGTAACCGACTGTAACTTAAAGGGACATTACTTGATCCGTGGTCCCGGGGGGTAACGGGACAGAATCATTCGTGATTCTTCTTGATCCGTGGTTCCGGGGGGTAACGGGACAGAACCATTCTTGGTTCACACATCCTGATCCGTGGTCCCGGAAGGTAACGGGACATATTCTTTGAGTTACATTAGGAGTACATCAATTGATTTCAAATAACTTAGAATAGACAATCAAGTAGTACAGTTTAGATTACTCACCGCACTTCACTTACCCATATACGCCGTACTGTTTCTTATCCATTTACTTAATATATTCATGTTATCATTTATACTCATGCCTGTAATTGTTACCTCCTTCCTATATTCTATTGTTTGATATTATGACGCACTGACGTCTAGGTTTTGTATAGTACAGATTCTTTATCTCTTTCGCAGGATGATCAGGAGTACTTCAGCTGCCAAGCAGAGCAGTGAGGATCTTGTTAGGATTTAGTTTAGTTTGGTTTTCTTTCCGCACTTTTATTCCTTGATGTGAGCCCGTATTTGGGACGTATTTCCAGATGTTACTGTTATTGGATTTAATGCTTCCGCATATATATTTCTTGACTCGTTTGTTCTAGCAAATGGACATGTACTAGTTAATTTTATATATTTTACTGTTCTTGATATCTTATAGACAGCCGTAATGTGACTGTGAAGGGATATTTCCTAGCCACAGGTAGCATGGTTGGCTCTGTCACGTGCCGATCTTAACGCACTCTGGGAAGCGGGGCGTGACAAGGGGCAGGCGTGCGAAAGACCTCGGGACGGGGCGCTCTAGCGACGGACCTCGGCGTCGAGCTGTTTGGCGCCCAGCGGGTCGCAGAACGTGCTGAGCCGGGGGATCCGCGGCCGTGGGAGGCAGCGAGGCGGTGGTCGGCCGTGCCGACGCGGGCTGAGTCTTCTCTCCCCGTGTAAGGGTCCTGGTCACGAGGCGGGGGAGCGGTGACCTGGGGATTTTACCCCGCCGTTTGGACACGGACGAGCGCCTCCACGAAGGATGCAAGTCAGTCTATGCGGCCAGCGAGGGCATTGTTCGGTGGAGGAGGCTCGTCCGCGCCTCCTTCGAGAGGGAGGCGGCAGTTAGTGCTTAGATCGTCGTCCATTGGAATGAGATTGAGAGGCGAACTTTCGTTTTTGTGGAATCTAATTTCCCACAGACGGCGCCAGTTGATGGAGGGTGGAATCTCCTTCAGATCTTGCCTCCCGTTGATCTGCCGATGGCTGCGATGAGTGGCTGAGATTGGAACTGGAGGCTGTCGATCCTGAAGCGTGTGGATCTCAATGGGTTGAGGTTGTGGTTACCTAGTTACCTGCAAGGAAGTCCCGAGGCGGTTGTACCACCGAGGACCCTCCGACGATCAAGTTAGTCTAGAGATCCGAGCAGAGTAACGGCTTAGTGGAGCAGAATTTGCTTACCTTGACCGTCTGAAAGAGGGGTTTAAGTAGCGGTGGCAGCAGATGCAGCAGGCGCGAGAATCATGCCGACCGTTACGCTCCCGACGTCACGCCCGCGTGATGAGCGGGACCTCCCATTAATGGCGAGACAGGCTCGTTAATGGGGGATCATGGTGGCGTGGAACGTGGGATGTGGCCGGCGGAGATCTCACGCATGGCGAGATTCGCGAGATGGCAGTTACGCCTGCGAGCGGTGCTATTGGTCGGTCGATGAGACCGATGAAGATGACCTCGGCGGGAGAGCTCGCGGACGAGCGAGGAAGCCGAGGTATTTAGTTTCTGCGGTAGCTCGGGAACGAGCTGTGAGGCCGAGGAGGCCCATTGTGCTGGGGCTCGGAGGCGAGCCAGTGTCTGCTCGGTAGGACGAGCATATAGATGGTTTGGTCGGCTGCTGTAGGCCCTTTCTTGCATGCTTAGGACACGTCATCCGCCACGTGTCATGACATGGGAGATCGCCGATATCGAGCATCATCAAAGGGAGATTCATCTAATTGTGATATTTTGTGCAAAAAGAAAATAAAAATGTGTGTGATGTGTTGTCTTGCATTTGAGAGGAAATTAAACCAACTAACTGAACTAAGCCCAGTTAGTCCCAGTTAGTTGCATATGGGTTGTTACCCTTTCATAGAAGGATTTTAAGATCCTTCGAGGCTGAAGTTGGCAATCATTCAAGAGCCGAGCAAGATTGGATCGATTCATAATTATGCAGAAAACCATTTTTTGGGACAAATTATTAATATCATCAATTAATATGAGCAAATTTGGACATCTAGTTGGAGGTAGCACAAAATATTTACGCACAAGTCAAACATAGTAAGTTTTTTCTCGAAGCTGAAGTTAGCAAGAAATCAAGCCCCAAGCATGGTGTGTTCTATTCATATTTTGATAGAAGCCATTTGCGCTTTAAATTATTTACATTATTAACTAGGCTAAGCATATTTGGATATCTAGCGGCCTGAAGTAGCATAGAACAGTTATGCATGAATCAATGAATCAAACCGTATTGATGAACAGTTTTCTTGATTTAAGATGCTTTTAAAAAGATCAAATCCCAAAAATTAGATGGATGTTCAAATAATTCGTTGATATCTTCACATGTCTAAGATATTCGCCTCTCCGTGATAACTCTAGCGCATTAAGATGAATTCTTTTGACGAAAGAGCTAAACACAAAGATCCCTTGTCATGCAAAATTGTGCATTAAGATGAAGTTAGATAATATATATTAACTGCTAAGATCATCCTCTTTTGCAAAATTTGTCATCGTAAGCTTACTTGAAATACATCAATTACCAAACATATGTGTGTTGATCCAGACGGCAAATTATATTATAAATCTACAAATAGAGATACAAACTGACATCTGTACGTTTAGACGAAAAACTTATTACTCAAGTCATGATGTCGAATTTTTCTTTTCTCATCAATTTTTTTAGTTCTCTGCTCCTATGAATCCCAGCATTTGGATTTTCAACATGACCACATACAACAACCATGTTGTTTTATACTAATATGCACCGACGGAATCGGCAAGCAAGAAAAAACAAGTGTAGAGAATGTGAATTCCGGTTTTATCCCTGTTTTAATGGTTGATGTCTTTTTTTGTTTATTAAATTCTTGTTTTTAGAACATCACTCGGATAAAATGATTTCTTCACAAAGATAGAAATTTGGAGAAATTTCGGAGTAATTAATATCTGCTATTATGATGCTAATTCATATGGGTCCTGCCAAATTTACATTCAGGGATGTAGCTCAGAACTTTCCTTGAAAAAGTCTAGTTACCTTCCTTGCCGTAGGCACCAATAGCAATCAGGTCCGACTCCTAACTACTAATAGGTAAGGACGGAGATAGAGATTCCGTTTTTAAGGAAGTGTGCATTGCAGCATAATTGTATTCTGTTCAGATAGTTAAGCTAGGCCGGAAATCAGGATTCTTACATGTTGCTTTGTATTTAAAGCATTATGCATCTTCCTTACAGATGGCTTTATGTAGGTTACCCCCGGCCCCCTGAGATTCTACCTGTCCCCGTGTCCCTTACACAGAGTGGCTCGTAATCGTATCGTTGCCCTTTTGAGTTTTCGCTTCCGGACAAGAGAGTGAAGCGAACGATCCTTTTGACGGACCGGGTGGCGCATAGCCCCACAGGGCCGAACGCAGCTAGTTGAGTTAAAACTCGTCAAGTCAAGCCTTTGTCCGGACAAGTGAGTGGTTCCTACTCGAAACGGCAACTCGAAAGACCCTGTCATCCGTGGTCGCCTTTGGACAATCACTCACTAGAATACACTAATCAAATGCATCATATAATAATGATCAAAAGTCGATTTGGTTTTGAAAAGTCAAAGTCAACGTCGACGTCTTAAGACGGCGGTCATTGGTCCCATTCAGCCTTTGGATGCAGAGATTGAGTTTGGGATCATCGGGGCAAGCAAGAGCCTTAAGTGGGTTCGGACAAGAAAAGTTGGGTGTCGCCTTGCATGGGCAGCCCGATTCTGGACTGAAATAGTTCTTATGCAACCCGGCATGCTTGAGCAAGGTTTCAGACAGTTTTTGCTGATTCACTTCTCCGATCGACGCTGGCTCCATACTGAGACAAGACCCTGAGTTGACTTGACTTTCCAATTTTGTCAAGTTTTCTCAGGGGTCTCGGGAGGTGAAGCAGAGAGAAGTCAAAGCCCCCATTCGCGCGCGCGTGCGATAATAAGTACGCATGAGTACGCGCATATGTGTATGCGCTCATGTGAGTGATAAAAATCGTTTAAGATCGATCTTAAAAACGATCTACAATCACTTAATTCCGCGCTATAACTCATTTTAAGTCTGGTCATAAAAAATTCATTATAAAACAAAAAAACAGAGATTCCCATTCATTTTTGTTTAGAATGTTGTCATCGTGACTCGTTAACTCATTAACTCATGATTCAGTAGTTTGGCATCCCTGTTATTGGGATGCCTATCATTCCGCTCGGTAGTCTCGCTGCACTTGTTCAACTCAATCGTTCACTTCGTTCACTTGCCTTATCCGTTCCACTCGAAAGAGTGAACCTTTCTTCACTTCACTCGTTGAACTGAAACCCCTATCATTCGTGGTTGTCCTGTGGGAACTACTCACTTGCATAGACGATGTTTAGTTACTTTTTTACAAACTCCTTGAGTTGACGCTCCGCTAAGGTCATTCAACTGATTCCGTTCCGCTTCGCTTCACTCATACAGCTGAAACCTCTATCGTTCGTGGTTGTCCAGTAGGAACCACTCACTTGTCTGGATAAAGGCTTGACTTGACGAGTTTTAACTCAACTCACTATGCTCAGCCCTGCGGGGCTATGCACCACCCGGTCCGTCAAAAGGATCGTTCCCTTCGCTCTCTTGTCCGGAAGCGAATACTCAATAGGGCAACGATATGATTTTCAAATCTCGAAACGACAACTTGAAAGACCCTATCGTTCGTGGTCGCCTTTGGGCAATCACTCACTAGAATACACTGGTCAAATGCATCATATAATAATGATTGAAAGTCGATTTAGTTTTGAAAAGTCAAAGTTGACGTCTTAAAGGGGTGGTCATTGGTCCCATTCATCCTTTGGATGCAGAGATGGAGTTTGGGATCGTCGGGGCAAGCAAGAGCCTTAAGTTGGTTTGGACAAGAAAAGTCAGGTGTCGCCTTGCATGGGTAGCCCGATTCCGGACTGAAATAGTCCTTATGCAACCCGGCATGCTTGAGCAAGGTTTCAGACAGTTTTTACTGATTCATTTCTCCGATCGACACTGGCTCCATACCAAGACAAGACCCTGAGTTAACTTGACTTCACTTTCCAGTTTTGTCAAGTTTTCTCAAGGGTCTTGCTCCACTCCCTTTGTAGATAGCCAATCTCGCCCCATCTCTTTGATTGGTTGAACGCAAGGGGGGAGGTTGTCTTCGTTGTCTCTAGCTATATCTGCTTGATATCAATGAATAAGTAAGAACCTTGCCATCGAGGTATAACTTTCAATCTCTTTCTTATATCCTTCTTCCTCATGCAAGCCCGACTTGAGCCATCCATGCCAGCAAAGGTGGGGCGTTCCAACTACATGAATGTAAGAGCCTTAGATCTTCTCCATTAGCGCAACCATTGACAAACCATCCCAGTCAGTTTAGTAGGAGGTCTTGCTGATAACGACCATCCTAATGGCCAAGCTTTTTAGTGGTGTGTAGGCACTGAAGGCAGCCCATCTTTTAATGGTTTGAATGATGGATCTGCATGCCTTGAAATTCTAAATGGGATAAGAACATCACTCTCCAAAACTAGAAATATTATAGTTGAAAAGTCAGTCATGGGGAGTAGGAAGTAAGGGCGTTCCTCATAGGCTCCCCTAATTGACATATTCCATCTTGACTTATTCCACACGAATTCACCTAACTGACCGAACCGAAGGGGGCAGAAGCATCCTACAGCGTAAAAGAAATAACATGCTTTGTTTACTCTTTTGTATTGACGAAAAGAAGAAAAACATAAGGCAACGGTCGGATGTCAATATAAGCCTTTCTGTAACATTTCAGAAAAATAAAATATTATTTTTGGAAATTTATATGATTAAATAATAAATATTATGAATATTTTAATAATGCGGTATAATTAAATACCGATAAATTGGGAAATATTTGGAAAATTATAGGAATTACTAAAATGATGGTGCTTTTTATGATTTAAGCAAATTATGAATTCTTCATGATTAATTATATTCTATTTTAATGCTAATCGCGATTAAATATCACTAATCGTGCATTAAGCTTGATTTGTGCACATGACATGCACTATGTCATATTTCACATTGTTACATTTTTTCTACCATGATTTCCTTCGTGCATGGTTTTCATTTTTGGGTTTTTCATTTGGGTTGCAAAACAAAAGAAAAGAAAAGAAAAGAAAAGATTAAAGAATGGGGTATGGGCAAGAGAGAGAAAAGAGGGTGAGGGGTTTGTGTTGACTTGGTCATTGTTACTCTCTTCATCTCTTCATCATTTCTTCTTCCTCTACTCTCCTATGGCAGCCACTCCATCTCCTCCCTCCTTTATCTCCTCACAACACACCCAAAAACCCATCAAAACATCATCTCCACTTCATTAAAAACAGGCACAAGCTCCCTACAAACACTTTGGATCAAGAAAGTTTGGATTTTGGAGACTTGAGGCAACTTAAGAAAATTCTTGAGTTGCTAAATGAGGTAATTCTTGTATCATTAGTGTAGTATTTCAATTTTTTTTGCATCTATGTTAGTTTAGATTGAATTAAGTGTAGATTAGTGAACTTGGAAAATTCCAAGATAAGCTTTAGGGCATGAATTGGGTTGTGAAGGGTAAAGTGAGGTTAGTAGAAGCTATACAACCCCTGTAGTGTTAGTATACTGGATCAAACCTGAGACTAAACCCCACTTTGCGAACTTTAGATTTGCCGATATCGGATTTGTGTTGGATTTGTGAGGTTGTTTACTGATCTGCTATCACTCGGGGGCTATATAAGTAAAGTAGCAATTACTGAGAGGTGTGTAGGAAACCTAGAACCTATACCCAAAACCCAGGACCCCAATTCCATCATGTGGCCGCAAATTTAACCCTTTTGGTCGCAATTTGCAGCTTGGGTAGAGTGGAAATACTTCATGTTTGGTACATGGCTCCATTTACAGTAAATTAGACCCCTCCCATATGCAAAATTGGATAACTGCACCTAGGGTAAAATCTGGAAGTGTTTTACGTCGTTTCTGATTTCGTATTACGACTTTTAATGAATTAGGATTTGGTATTTGATATTGTGTCCCATCGTCTGACGTTTATACGTCAGCGACGAGGGTTGTTTGGTTTTTCTTGCATGTGTAGACCATAGGTTTTAACCTATGTGTGATACGCGTGCCGTTTTGGTTTTTGTGTGTGATTTTTATTTATGATGTCATGTGATATATATATAGGTACCATCTTACGTAGACTTCGGACGATGAAGAAGAGAATGGCAACATCGACTTCGGCAAGTAAGGATCAAGGTGAGTAGATATATATATCTAGGGGGGAAGTCGGGTGGCTGGCGTATAGCACCCCCGCAGTTCGTAGTGTAGCCTATGATATATTAAAGTTATATATGATCATTTGTTTATGAAACTTAGATAGTTAGCAAGTAGGATCTTAGACGATCATGGGTTAATTTTAGTGTAATTGGATGATAGTGTCGATAGTTAGTTTTAGTCGCGAACCCTAAAATAAGGTTTACACTCATACGCGCGCGCACGCATATACTTGTTTTACTTATGCGTATATGGGGATATATATATATATATATATATATATATATATATATATATGTGTGTGTGTGTGTGTGTACATATACATGGATAATGAGGATAGTACATGGTACTTGGAGATGAGTCGATATGATTGGGTATGATGCCATGAGATCGGTGATGTGATTTGGTTCGTATTATGAGATACGACGTGATATTATTAGCGGGTCCTTAGGCGATGTGTTTTCATACACACGCATATATATATTTATATATTGATGGTATCAGTATGTACTGGACTTTAGATCAGTACCCCCAGTTCATGATATGTGATGATAAGGATACCAGATGAAAAATGAGATAAATGTAATATTTGACCCGTACCCAGATTTGGGATGCCGTACGATGGATTTACCGTACGTGATATGATTATGATGATAGATCCGCACTCTTGACTCGAGAATGTCATACGATATATTGTATCGTGCGTGATACTATTGAGGCGGGATCACCGACTACTAGATATGGATATCGACTCAGACTTAGGTGGTTTTCCTTACCCTTTCGATTAGTCTGTTAGTTTAGACATGTAGTTTACTTAGTAGATGTTAGACTGGACTCGAGTCATACTTATTTCAAAACTAACGAATCGTGAGTATTTTAAAGACAGGCTAAAGGATTCTACGGATATTTCAAAGGACGTACCTTTTTCTTAAAAACACCGTAACCCTATTTTCTAAACACCACGATTCGTGATATTTCATTGCCAAACGGTATGACTCGTGTATATTAATGTATATTCTTTATTGTTGCGTTCATTATTCATTTTCCGCATATTCTTGCTATTCGCATCGCATTTCATGTTTAAATGTGTTTTTATTGTTATATTGAACCCATGTTATCAGGACACCAGCATCATTACCGATGATATGTATGTCTACGAACACTTACTTGACGGCTCACACACATCATCATCGGTAATTACCATGTCACGTACACTTTAGAGAATATTAATTCATTGATATCTCTTGTTAGCTGATAGTTCCGATATATTGTTATTGTGCTAGATTAGATATTGCATTTATTACTGAGATACTTCTTGCATTTATACATTCGTTTGTCATGAGTTATTATGGAGCTTTATGCCAGTATCCACTCTCTATTGACATCGTGATTTTGAGATTTCGGATTTCCATGAGATTTATGGATTTGGAAAAACCGCAAAGATTTTATAAACTGATCATCATTTCTAAAGATAAAATTGCGATTTTCTCATGATATGATTTGACATATGTCCACCATGAGTTTTCTCGGCTCTTGAGCGATATCATACACCCGATTTGAGGAGGAGGAGGAACCGTTTGTGGGTGCATGGTGGACCCGGTGCGGTACCTCGGGGCAAGATGATCGCAGATGATGGCATTGAGCCTGGCAGGGGAGCACTACCGACCGGTGATTTTATTGTGACTCGACGGATATCCGGAGTGTTGGGATCCAGAGTGTTGGGATTCCTTAGCACCTTGAGTAGGGTTTGCAAGCAACACACATGCTGTAATTAAAATTTTGGGTGCTAAGTAATCTTAACTTAGGATCAAACTAGAAATTTAAAGTAATAAAGTAGTATCTCATACTACAAAAAGAGTCTAACACTAAGTGAAAGTAAATACAACCTTTATAGAGTTCCTTGCTAGACTCCTTAGTTTAACTCGGTGTATAGATGGATCCGCTCGAGTCCTTCTTTGTCTACGACGATCCACCGCGGAGTTCCTTGGCTCAAGCTCCTTACTTCACTAGAACAAGTAGAAGTAATGCAAAACAACCTAAACTAGTGGGCTAAACTAGTGTAGATTGATGATGTGGGTTTGGATCTCACTTAAAAATCTTTTCTTTGTATCTCCTTCTCTCACTAATCAAGAGGTAGTAAGGTAATAAGGAAGGAGGAGGAGGAGGAGGCTAAGCAAGCTCAAGATAATGTTATGCCAAAAAGAAAAAGAATAATCAAATATATGAGAGAGTCTACTCACTCATAACCATGGTTTAAAAATATCTATATATTTTGTTAATTGGTTAAAGAATGAGTGTAGAGAATAAATCATGGTTAAGTGTAGAGACTAAACCATGGTTTAAGTTTAGTAATTAAACCATGGTTCAAGTCAAATTCAACAATGGAAGTGTGTAGAAACTAAGTAACCATGATATAATCCTAATTTATTCTTTAATCAATAATCAAAATAAATAAATATTTAAACCATGTGATTCTTGCATAGCCAACTCCAATGCATCATCACCATGACACATGTATGCATGCATGTGTGCATTCATATCAACATATGTACATACATACATTCATGCATACAATAAATAAAGAAAAGGTTATAACTGAAAAGACTAATGGTCATTAATATTAAATCAACAATTGATTTAATATACCGGTCATATCCCATACGACCCGACCAAAACAAAACACCAGATTACAATGCGGTATCACATAAACGCATTTAATCAGGCACCCGCGCATATCTCCATATGCACCCCACATCATTTCGCCTGAGCTAGGTAACCCCTTTGTGGGACTCTTAAGACTCGTAAATATGACGGCAGTAAGCGATGATCGTATCAAACACCCACAAGCCATAAGCGGTCAGCTAAACGTAACGGCCACCCGGGTATTGAGCGAGCAGAAGAAAAACAAGTGAACCTGTCAAAACTCCTGTCGAGCCAACCGGTAACACTTACCGTACAGTCCGGTCTTTTCGTCAGATATGATGCATATTAAGTCTAGGGATGGCATCGTCGACCCCAATAACTCAATAAGTCATGCCGATATATAGCATATAATCAAACCGAGATACTACTGATAAACTTATCAGTAAATCTCAACAGCCCTGGCCAGGGACTTACTAATATAGCCAATCGAGCACTGCGCAACATCAACCCCCAATACCGGGAGAGACGAAACCCCTCCTATCGATCATTGCCTCCACATGTCTTGGGACTGTACCCAAAATCCACCTGTTTGCACGACTCAGCAGAGCCGTAGTAGGGTGGAAATCAAAGCACAGTGGGAGAACACATGAGACTCTATGACGATCTCGGGTCTACAGACTAACCTGTACCAGTATCACCTGAGAACTGCTATGCGACGATAGATATAATACCATATAGGAGTTCTTGGTGAGTCCGTCCAGTGTACCCAGTCTCCACTGAGCACCCGCATACGATCTCGATGTCAAACATCAATGGATGTGGGAACACCTATCGCCCATCTGATGAGTCTAGTATCGTATACGCTAGTCTACTCTGGAATATCGATGCCCCGTCTCGATACACCCACGACTAGAGACATTTCAGGATATGCTTATAAACTACACATGTCCCACTAGTATGATCTCCATCATAATCACAGTAGTCAAGCAAATATCCTCAGGGCTTTATCAACATGTACAAATGAATAAAAGCATGATCAAGTGAACATATCACATAAAGTGTAACCAGATAGCATACTATCATGTCGAGCAAGAAAGTCCTCTGTGTGTGTGTGTGTGTGTATACATCCACTATCATATAATGGCCTCTAAGGCATACATATATCCAACAATCTTCCACTTGCACTAAGGCCAGTTATTGGCGTATCTCATACCCAACATCTCAAAAAGTCGCTCATGTTGTGGCTGAGGGAGAGCCTTGGTGAGTGGATCCGCAGTGTTATTCTTTGTATCTACTCTCTGAATCTCGATCTCGCGGCGATCAACTATCTCCCGGATCAAATGAAAACGCCTCAGGATGTGTCTGGATCGCTGATGGGACCTGGGATCCTCGGCTAACGCCATAGCCCCATTATTATCACAATACAATGGTATTGGATAAATCATGGTTGGAACTACTCTTAGCTCCGAGACGAATTTCCTCATCCAGGCGGCTTCCTTGGCGGCATCATTTGCAGCAATGTACTCAGCTTCCATCGTAGAGTCTGCAACGGTATCCTGTTTGGAACTCTTCCAACATACCGCCACTCTATTGAGGGTAAATACAAACCCAGAGATGATTTGTTGTCGTCCTTATCACTCTGAAAGCTCGAATTGGTAAAGGCCTCCATTTGGAGATCTCCGTTACCATACACCAAGAACAATTCTTTAGTCCTTCGCAAGTACTTAAGAATGTTCTTCACAGCTGTCCAGTGATTCTCCTCAGGGTTGTACTGATACCTGCTTACTACACCTAGTGCATAAGCTACATCAGGGCATGTACACAACATCACATACATTATAGATCCTACGGCTAAAGCGTAGGGTATAATGCTCATGCGAGCTCTCTCTTCATCAGTCTTTGGGAAAAATTCCTTGGAGAGAGTGACTCCATAGCAAGTGGGTAAGGTACCCCGCTTGGAGTCTTCCATACTAAATCTCTTTAGGATGGTGTTGATGTATCTGGTTTGGGACAATCCCAATAACCTCTTGGATCTATCCCTATAGATCCGAATGCCCAATATGTACATGGCATCACCTAAGTCCTTCATGGAGAACCTTTGTGATAAGAATGATTTGACCGACTGCAGCATAGGAATGTCATTTTCTATCAGAAGAATGTCATCCACATACAATACGAGGAATGTGACAGCTTTCTCTACAGCCTTCTTATAAACACAAGGTTCATCTGGATTTTTGATGAAATCAAACTCTTTGATAACATCATCAAAACAGATGTTCCAGATCCGTGATGCCTGCTTTAATCCATAAATGGATTTAAGAAATCTACGTGCTTTCCCTCTGCTCCCACAGTCAACGAAGCCCTCTGGCTGATCCATATAAACGCATTCTTCTAAATCACCATTTAGAAATGCAGTTTTAACGTCCATCTGCCAGATTTCATAGTCGTAGTGAGCAGCAATAGCAAGTAGGATCCGAATGGATTTAAGCATGGCTACGGGAGAAAAAGTTCCGTCATAGCCCAGACCCGGTCTTTGACGAAATCCTTTCACCACAAGTCTTGCCTTATAGGTCTCCACCCGCCCATCTACACCAATCTTTCTTTTAAAGATCCATTTGCACCCCACGGGGTAAAATGTCCAAAGTCCATACTTTGTTGGTGTACATAGACTCCATTTCAGATCTCATGGCATCCAGCCACTTCACAGAGTCTCCACTCGTGGTAGCTTGCTAAAAACTGGTAGGATCATCATCATCTATGATGCTGTCTTCTTTACCACCATCAATGAGGAAACCGTAGTATCTCTCCGATGGGTGAGAAGTCCTACCAGATCTACGGAATGGTTAAGGTTCATTTTGTCTCTGTTGCAACAGCCGGTTCAACAAAGTCGTCATTTGTAATTTGTGTTTCTAGAACTTCTTTTAAGTCTACCACACTGCCATCTGTATCATTTGTAAAAAAACATTTCTAAAAATGTGGCATAGTGAGAAACAAACACCTTTTGTTCCTCCTTGTGGTAGAATAGATATCCATAGGAATTCTTTGGATACCCTACAAAATTACACATGACTGACCGTGTCTCGAGCTTGTCCGGATTTTGCTTTTTGACATAGGCCGGACAACCCCAAATCTTAACTCGTTGAAGAGATGGTCTCTTCCCATGCCATATCTCATATGGCGTAGTAGACACGGTTTTGGTTGGAACCCTGTTCAATAGAAACGCTGCAGTCTCTAATGCATGCCCCCAAAATGAGACAGGTAACTCAGCATCACTCATCATAGAACATACCATATCTAATAGGGTCCGATTCCTTCGCTCTGACACACCGTTGTGCTGTGGTGTGAAAGGAGGAGTGAGCTAAGAGAGAATCCCATTCTCTTTTAGAAAGTCTGCAAATTCTGTACTGAGATACTCCCCACCTCGATCTGATCGAAGCATTTTGATACTCAAGCCGGTTTGTTTTTCTACTTCAAGTTTGTACTCAGTGAATTTCTCGAAAGCTTCAGACTTATGCTTTAATAAAAACACATGACCGAACCTTGAGAAATCATCAGTAAAAGTTATGAAGTAAGCAAAACCGCCTCTAGCCTGTGTAGACATTGGCCCGCATACATCACTATGTATGAGGGCTAAGAGCTGAGTAGCTCTTTCTCCGTGTCCTGTAAACGGAGATTTGGTCATTTTACCCTTGATACAAGACCGGAAAGTCGTATAAGATTTATATTCAAAAGGGTTAAATATCCATATTTATATAGCTTGTTTAGTCTTGTTTCGTTAATATGACCAAGTCTACAGTGCCAAAGAAAAGCTTCATTTATTTCTGAAAGTTTTCTTTTATTAGTGTGTTGTATGCTGAAAACTGTGTGATGATTTAGGACGTATATCCCGTTATTAAGTGTACCATACCCAACCAACATTTGATTCAGGTTAATGTTCATAATATTGTTTTGCAATACAAAATTATATCCTTCTTTGTCTAACAAAGAAACGTTTATTATATTACAAAGCATACTAGGTACATAATAACATAGGTTCAAAACCAATATACACCCTGATGGCAACCCCAGGTGATACTCTCCCACTGAAACCGCATGTATATTGGAACCATTTCCAACCCGGAGAGTATGGTCACATGTCTTCAAAACTTTGCTATTTCTCAGCCCCTGCATGGAATTGCAAATGTGAGAACCTGAACCGGTATCTAATACCCAGGAAGCAGAGTTTATAGAAAAATAGTTTTCTTTCATAAACACACCTGAGGCAGAAGCATCACCATGCTTCTTCTTGAGATCCAAGTACTCAGTGCAGTTGCGCTTCCAGTGTCCCATTTTGTGGCAGTGATAACATTCCCCTTTCCCCGATTCTCCAGCCTTGGAATTGTCTTTCCCCTTAGACTTTTTAACTCCACCTCTAGGTTTGGTGGGTTTCTTCTTCATCTTTCCTTTGGCCTTGGCCTTCGGGCTACAAGAGGAAGATGGCCCAGAAATCAAAGCAGGAGTCTTCACTGACTTGAGCGTGCTCTCTACACTTCTCAACATATTGAGAGGTTCAGGTAGTGACTTCTCCATGTTGTGCGTGTTGAAGTTAACTACAAACTGAGCAAAAGCTGGGGGGAGAGACTGTAGAATAATATCAATATATTGTTCGTTGTCCATTGACCATCCAAGGTCCTCAAGCTCTTCTATAAGAGCTATCATCTTCAGAACATGGTCACCTACTGGTGTGCCAGGAGCCATCCGCATTTGAAACAGCTTTCTAGACGCTTTGTATTGTAGGACACGAGATTGCTCCCCATACAACTCTTTTGTATGGAGAAAGATGGATTGAACATCCATTTTCTCGTGCTGCTTTTGATGTGTGTTATCCATCGATGCAAGCGCGATGCATTTGGCCGTGGCACAGTCAGCGTCCCATGTCTTGCGGACTTCCCTATCCGCAACCAAAGATTTAGGACCTGGGACGGGCAGGGCTGGGGCCGTGAGGACATATGATACCTTATCATAAGTCAAGGTAACGTTAATGATCCTCAGCCAGTCTTTATAATTGATCCCATTCAGTTTATTTTTATCTAGTAGAAGCTTGAGTCCTGTCATTGGTATCTTCCATTAAGAGAGAGAAAAGAATACACTCAGCTAAATCTCTTGCAAAGATCATATTGGTTATTATCTTATCTAATCGATGTCTCCCACTGCTTTTATCAAATTTCCCTTAAAGCCTTAAAAGGAAAACTAGCCAGGAGTAATTACATTCTACAACTTCGCTAACCGTTCAGTCAGGCCAGTGTCGGTACTTGAGGGAGGTTCCCCGTGCTTTCGCACGGACCTAATTAATATAAACCTCGTCTTCCCAGAGGCGTAGCCCCGTTAACACCTTTCTAGATACCTAATGGGTTAGCTAATTATAAAGTGTAAAACTCTCCTATGAGCAACCTTTGCTCACAGTGAGATCGGGATCCAACCATCATATGGAAGGTATGCAATCTCATTGCAAATTTCGAACTCTTGAAACTCCCGATATGGTTTTTACCCCTAACACTTATGACCTTAACTATGGTTAACAAATCACAAGCACTAATCAAGTTCTACCCGTTATTTCATGATTAATTAGACCCACCCACGTGACCCTTAACTATGGTCAACAAAGTCATATGAATGTCCTAATTAATCTGCATCATATGCGGTGTAGGAAGACATCACTTAGCTACCGTACACTACGCCTTAACTATAGTCAACAAACGTAGCACGAATACTAAGTACTCTACTTTCTAAGATGACGGAGGGTTGCAGATGGTTTTTAACAAAACCTTTAACGCTTTGAACTTGATATCGTTGTAGAATCAAACAGTTTTCAAAAGGAGTGGCTTATTCTCCGCAATTTTGAAATGTAGCTTTTTCATAAAAAAAACGAGTGATTTTTAAAATTCGATTCTACAATATCGTTTTAGGTTTATTTTTCCTCACATTAATCATATTAATGTAGTCCCATCATTTAAGTCCTTAAGACAAACACAGAAAAGAAACGAAAATACAATGTACGCTTATGCCATCCGCATTCGCCACAATGTTCTGTTATGCACCGTTAGGTTACTTAACTAACGGCATACCGGGACGGGACTAGCACGGATGCAAAACATAAGCAACGCCTACTATATATCTCATATATAATATTGCATTCGTCTCAGATATATCAAGCGATCACATCACAAAATATAAACAACAGAAGCACATATATGAAAATATAGGATATACTAGGAATTCCGTATTTTATATTTAGCCAACGATAGAAAATACGGGTTCCACGGTCGTGATGAATAGCCAATCCCACACCCAAGATGTTGGAGATAGCGCCCTCATAGTCAATTATTGGATCGCAGGTACGTGATTGCAATAATTGCGGAGGACCTATCCCGGTAGCACAGTCTTACTCGAGATGATAGTATGCTATCTGGTTTGCCTTTATCAGTCGTGTACATGTTCAGGTGACTGATTGCATATTACACATTGATAGAGCCCTTAGGATCTTTCTTTACTACCAACAGTATGATGGCGATCATATACGTGAGAGTTGGGTAGTTTATATGCATATCCTTAATTGTGGTCCCTAGTCGTGGGAGTTTCGAGACAGGGCATCGATACTCCGGAGTAGACTAGTGTGTACAGTCGAGATCCCGACGAGGTGCGGTGGCCGGTCTCACAAGCCACTGGTGTCAGTTGGATCACCTAAGATGTATACAGGTGCTCATTGGGTTATGAGTACACCGGACAGGACTCGCCGGGAATCTGCTAGTTAGTATTATATCTATCGTCAGATAGCAGTTCCCTGGTGACATGTGTACAGGTTAGTTCATCGACCTGAGGTCGTCATTTGTCTCGTGTGAGTTCCCACTGTGCTTTGATTTCTACCCTACCACGGCTCAAAGGAGTCGTGCAAACAGGTAGCTTTTGGGTACAGTCCCGAGCCATATGGAGGCACGTGAGCGGATCGGCAGGGGATTCGTCTCTCCCGGTATTGGGGGCGAGATCGTGCTGTGTCTAGGAGAGCCATTACACAAAGCCCACGGCCTTGGCAGGAGATTTACTGGTAGGTACTCCAGTAGTATCTCAGGGTGTTATTGGGCTTCACTCCGACACGACTTATACTGCTAATGGGGGTCTGACGTTACTAGCCCCCTGGCGGATATGCGATACTCATTGACGAACGGACCGGACTGTATATATATTGTCACTGTTAGGCTCAGTAGGGTTTTCTGGATGAGTTCACTCATCGGCCTCCCTTGAGTGCGCTCATCGGTCTCCCTTGAGGTCAGTCCGTGGGCAGCCGTTACGCATTGCTAGTGCCGCTGACGGTTTGTGGTTAAACCCACTGCCAGGGTACTGACGAGTCATTAGAGTCCCCCACAGACAGTTTCCCAAGTTCGGGCGAAACGTTGTAGAGGCCGTATGGTTTTATGGCAGGGTTCGGAAAATGCACGTGCGTTTACACACGTGTCAGTTTTCGGGCAGATGATACTGGTCGGCTTTGGTTTAAGCCGGATCCGAGTATTATATTCAGTAGGTATAATATCTTTGTCTCAGTTGCATTTGTATTCGGTCGTAATACAATTGCGGGTATATTTATACAGTTTCGGGGTTATCCTGAAAGTCGTTTCAGGATCACTTTTGGAAGTTGCCAGTTTCCAGTTTTCTATCAGCCGTCTTTTAACATTCGGTTAAAGACGGATTTATCTTTTCTTCAGTTGAGATGAGTCAGTGCTTCTAGAAGCTTCTAGAAGGTTCTAGATGATGACTAGGCTTCATGACTCATTAGTGCATTAATGGTTTTTTGATGACTAACCTAATGACTCATGCTTTGTTATTAATGGGTTTTGTTTTCCTTAGGATATTTGTTCATAATATCTTTTGCTTGTGGTCACCCCCCTTCTCCTACGGTCACCCCCCTCTTCCTATAAGAGGCCGGCCCCCTCTCTCTCCTCATTCACCCTCTCTCACTTGAGTTTTCATTTTCTAGAAAAGATTATGATAGGTTTTATCGGTGTATGGAATTTCACAGTCCATTTCATTCCATCACCCGATTCCTTCGGCAACTTCATTAACCGATCGTCCACGGATTTGGACGAAGTGAGACAAAGTCATCTACTCATTCTCTACATCATTCTTGGTCGTCTCTTTTAGCAAACTTGACGATCGAGTTGCCTCGAGTCAGAGGCGGGAGCCCGTTTAAAGAACCGATCATGTGGTGCCACCTCGACGAGGATATCGGAGATCGACGAGATCGGAGCAGCCGCAACGGAGCGTCGGATGATGGTTGAAGGATGAAGGACTCGGATCGTTCGGTACAACCTTTCTACACTCTTTACTGTTTGTTAGTTTAGCAATAATGGAAGATCCGGGTTAAAGTATACGATAGCGCCAGTTAAAAAGTTTTTGTTCCGCATTTGGCGTCTGTAGACTGCCGGGGTGCTAGCGTAGACTTACAGTGGTATCAGAGCCTCACCATTTTGCTATACTAACTTGTGCTAACGCGTTTAAAATATCGATCCGACCGGAAATCGAAAATTCCAAAATTCAAGCCCGACAGTTTCTGTTAATTTTAAATGGCTTCAAAAATTATTTCTGGATGTCTTAAAAATCTGTGCAGGCGTTTTTAAGAGCCACGACAAAATTTGGGGTCGTGATTCCTCCAAGCTGCCGCGGAAACGCGGCCAAACCCATGGTTTGGCCGCGCATCCGCGGCCACGTGGGGAGCACGTGCTCCCAAATTTGGTCAGTGGGTTCTGTGTTGGATTTTGGGGTTTTTGGTAAATATCGTTTTGGCCCAGGTTTTGTTACTGTTCACCAGTAAGCAGTGGGGCCCACTTTTTGATATTTGGTCTTTGGTCGATCGAAATTTAAACACGTTAGTTTACAGTGCTTATATTATATCTCCGACCGGGAATGTCATTTGATCGGTAAACCGCGTCTGATTGCTATAGTTCTTTTAGATGGGTTTGCGAACGTGACATTCGCGTTGATGTTCTGTGTTGTGCTGTGATGTTGCGGATTTGTCGTGGTGGATAGCAGTGTGCAATGGTAGTACAGTTTGAGTTTATTTGTACATTTGATATTGTGGGGCGAGCGTCCAACTTGTGGACAGCCGTCACTGCCTGTTGTATAATATTCTTTTGGGGCACGACCAGGTTGCGGTCGATGTACCTATTGTACTATTTTACATTACTGTACTAGGTTTTGCCCCACGACGGAGTGCACGGATAGCCGGGTTCGGGAGGGCAACGGGTCCGCATCTCATGGCTTTGAGAGGCAGAGGGGTCCCACTCTAGAATTGGCAGACTATTCGCCGCACTCGTAGGGGGTACAGGTTGACCCAAGGAGGGGTGCCCAAGATTACCGGATTCCGTGGAGTGCTGGGTGGTCCATTCACTATGCTGTAGGGGGCTGCCTCGCTTCAGGTTTTGGCGGGTAACTTGCCGCGCCCGTAGGGGTCTAGGTTTCATTGCACAAGCTATCCACACGACAGGGGAACGTCGAGTTTCAGCAGCGGCTCTGTGAAACTCGGGGATCCCAGATATCTGTATTGTTCTGTGATGCTTATTACTTTTCTGTAATGTTGCATACTATCACGCCTGGAGCGATTATTGTATATTGGTTTATATACTATTAGATGTTGTATATGTTTTACACCCGCGCTAGTCCAGCCCCCGCTCTGTCGTTAGTTAAGTAACCTAACGAGTGATGACGGGACCCAGTGACAAATGCGGATGGCATATACGTACATTTTATTTTCGTTCTTTTCTGGTGTGATCGAATGATGGGACTGCGTTGATTCTGATCAATGCAAAGTATAACAAACCTGTTTGATGTTGTTGGAACAAATTTAAAAAGTGTTGTTACAAAGACATTTCCTTTTGTTATGCATAGCGGTATTCAGTGGAATATCCTGCACCTCATTCGACGGGGCAAGGGCTGATATCCCTTCACCGGGACTGACCCCTTGGGCAGAAGTTTGCGTCAGAGTAATAACTTCACTATAGTCGATTACATGTTGCTTTGCATAGCGGTATTCAGTGGAATATCCTGCACCTCATTCCACGAGGAAAGAGCCGAGATCCCTTTACCGGGAGCGACCTCTTTAGCAAAAGGTTTTCGCCACTATATTTTAAAAAAGCTATCAGGTTCCTTCAACGAGATCAAGTTCATTACGTTAAAGGTTTTTCGCCAAAAACCAGCCGTAGCCCTCCGTCGTTTCTTATGGATGGTCAGTAATATTCAAGCTATGTTTGTTGGCTTTCGTCAAGGCATAGTGTTTGGTAGTTGCCGGGGTATTCATTTGTTGCATAGATAGATGTGTTGGTTTGGGACAGTCGTATTACCTTGTTGGCTTTCGTCAAGGGTATGTACGGGTGGATTCAAAGTAACAAGATAATGACGGGCAGAACTTGACATGTGACTTATGATTTGTTGACTTTCGCCAAGGTCATAAGAACATGGGGCAAAAATCATATCGGGAGTTTCTAAAGAAACTGAAACTTGCCAGGCATGCGCATACCTTCTGGAGTGTGATAACGCGAGTGGATTCCGTCACGTTATCATGCGATGAGAGTTGGATCCCGATTCCCACTGATGAGTTGGTTTACTCTTCGGGTGATCCCGATTGATTCTTCTTTAGGTTTGGAGGAGAATTTGACAGGACAGTGGGAGGTTTCCGGATTAGATAAAGTGATGACCATTCTGATCTAGGTTAGAGTGCACGCAGAGTGTTTCTTTTCTCTCTCTCTCTTTGGCAGCGACCTTTGACCGACCCTACACTATGACTCAGTGACCAGGTTGACCGAACCTTCTTAAAATACTGGCTTTTGGATTGTCTGAGTTGCATAAGCCATTGCCACTCCTTCTTTTACCCTTTGCATTTCTCAGAACACCTGTATTACTACGGATATCCACTTCCATTGGATAGATCCATCGTATGGTTATATACGAACTCGAAGGGACTTCTTCGAGGATGGATCCAGGTTCAGGAGAAATAGAATTGGTTTATTCAGTTGTCTTTTATTATCACCTTCTCTCAGGTTGCGAGGGCTCCTTGGTTTAGGAGAGTACACCTATTACGCCTATTGGATAGTCTTATTCCAAACCATAGGCTGGTGCCGAAAGGTAGGGAATAAAGAAAACCAATTAGCCTAAGTAGGGTGTGCAGAAGGTAATATGTAAAGACAAAATAAAGGGATTAGAAAGAGGGCAAAGTAAATTGCGACTGATATCATTCACGACCAAAACCGCGTACTTCATCGCCACTCCTATTTCACCTTTAAAAGAACAAGGTATTATTCAGTTGTCTTTTATCGTCACCTTCTCTCGAGATGCGAGTACTCCTTAGTTTAGGAGGGTACACCTATTATGCTTACTGGATAGTCTTCTTCCAAACCATAGGCTGGTGCCGAACGGTAGGGAAGGAAGAAAACCATTTAGCTTAACGATGGTGTACAGAAGGTAACGACTAAAGACAAAAAAAGGGATTTGGAGAGACGGCAATAAAATATACGGTTGAAGTCATGAATTGGATTATGGAAGAGGCATTGCTATGAATACCAGGATACCCCTACGAAACATTTTCATGTTTCAGTGCATTGTTAAAGGAAAAACTGTTTTCCCGATTAGACACTTACTCCAAGGGTATGTATTTACCAGGTTTCATTCTCATATCTGTATGGTTTTACAGATGATGAGTGGGAGTAAGATATTGGGAATTAGGTGATCATCCTCATTATATCGGAATTCGTTGTAATTGGTGATATTTGAGGAAATCGCCAGGGTACAGTTTTCTACCTACGACGCACAGGTTTTGAGTTGTTTAACTCAGCGGACTTATACAGAGTATTGTATGTTGTCCAAGTGTCCATCAGGACAAAGGGGTAGGTCCTCGTACTATGTTCTATTTACTTATAACTTCTCTAGTATTTAGACAAGTGTTTCGTAGAAATACAAGGTCTAAGTTTTGAGAAGTTGTGGGTATAAGAATAAAGTAGAGAACCAGGTATCACAAGTATCGGGATTCTTCAAAGAGATTGAAGATGTAGATTCTTGTGATTGGTATTCAGATGATAGTGATGGTTTTGAGAAACGTGTTTATCTTTCAGGTTACTCATAATTGGATGGATTCCTAAGTTGAGTAATGCTGATTAGCCTCTTTCCATTAAGTTGATATGCACTGGAGACAGCTGCATGGATTGAATCTTGGTTCCAATTAAATAAGTGCCAAAGTTTCTATATTGGATATAGAATAGCTCGTACCTTAAAAGAAGTTAAGGTACGGGGAGTTGTCCAGCTTATGATTAAAACCAGACACTGGATAACTCAGGGCACGTTTATGTAATGGCTGTTTTTGGGTTGACCCTGGCTATGACGAGGGTTGATATTCTACCATTTGGAAGATCAATAGTGATATTGTTCTTGACTCGCCACAGTTTTAGTAAAAATGGATCTTTTTCAGAAAACAGTAGTGGGAGTATGGTAGAACTGGAAGTGATTCCAGAACCGCGAACGATTACGGAAAATTTAATAGGACCTATACATTCAATCAAGTTTGACATTCCAATAGCCACTCCGCAGGTATGGTAGGTAACCTCAGACACCCGAGAGGTACTTCGGTAGGCTCAAGGACGGTGACAGGGAGGTTCTTATCTACCCAGACTTGACACTACTGTTGTTCCAGGATATGAGACCCGGTAGGAGGGTTGTCGTAGTCAGTGGGAGCAACGGAAGCATAGTGGGCAAGATGCTTATATCTATTTATAGACTTGAGCAGTTATAGCGGAGATAGATCATCTAATTTTGATGTGACAGTCATGGGTTTGACTTCAATCAGAATAGGGGATGGATCAGTTAAGAAGGTAGTAGGGTGTGATGTCATGGTATCTGGATGACATACACAGAGTAGGAAGTAAGATTCCTATACTACGATCGGTTGGACTGTGGTCGTCACACAGTTGTTTCTCCAGACAGGATATGGATATAATATTTGACATTCTGGTTTCTAGATCTATGGTTTTAGATCTGGATTTGGGTAGTTTCCTAATGTGGGTACTTTGACAGATATTCTAATGGTTTTTGGAATAGTTGACTCCTAGCATGGTGGTGTACCTGCAGGTGATGGAGTCACCCTCTCTAAAGGTGTCTTACAGACTAAAGGGGAGAGGAATGTGCATGATTGGCAGATCACTTGCTTAGGCAATTGAGTCAATCATGAGATGTCAAGTACCACACCAAATGTTGGTTTTGCACTAGATGCAATAAGTTTGTATTAATCCAATCCTGGAGAAACATAAGGAAGCAGTTTTAGAACATAAGTACATGTTCTACGGATTTGATGACGGCAGCCTCCTTCGGGAGACGATTATCATTCCAGGCTTCAAAGGTGACGTGGATGACAGAGTGACTGTCAGAGTTTTAGTTTTCCCTTTGACGAAGAGGAACAGTATTATGGACAGGTGGTCCAAGAGGATACTGTGGGAAGCAAGGTGCCCGATACTGATTAGGTTCAGTGATCGATTCAGTCTAAGAAGTTTGGATATGGAGTTCATTTATGAACTAAGGTCCCATCAGCTATCCAGACATATTCTAAGACAGGTATTACTCAATTCGGGAGATGGCTTTCTCCGCGAACTTGAGATTAAGAGAGATACAGAAAGAAACTTCTAGGAGGATCCACTCACTGAGGCTATTTCTCGAACACAATAGTTTTACAAACGGGCTTTGTGAAACTGATTAGTAGAGGAGTTGGATGTTCGGTTTCACACGGGCTGTGAGTAGTCGACATCGCAATATTAGCCTTGAGTGCAAGTGGGAGATTGTTGGAGATAGTGCCCTCATAGTCAATTATTGGATCGCAGGTACGTGATTGCAATGATTGCGGAGGACCTATCCCGGTAGCACAGTCTTACTCGAGATGATAGTATGCTATCTGGTTTGCCTTTATCAGTCGTGTACATGTTCAGGTGACTGATTGCATGTTACACTTTGATAGAGCCCTTAGGATCTTGCTTTACTACCAACAGTATGATGGCGATCATATACGTGAGAGTTGGGTAGTTTATATGCATATCCTTAATTGTGGTCCCTAGTCGTGGGAGTTTCGAGACAGGGCATCGATACTCCGGAGTAGACTAGTGTGTACAGTCGAGATCCCGACGAGGTGCGGTGGCCGGTCTCACAAGCCACTGGTGTCAGTTGGATCACCTAAGATGTATACAGGTGCTCATTGGGTTATGAGTACACCGGACAGGACTCGCCGGGAATCTGCTAGTTAGTATTATATCTATCGTCAGATAGCAGTTCCCTGGTGACATGTGTACAGGTTAGTTCATCGACCTGAGGTCGTCATTTGTCTCGTGTGAGTTCCCACTGTGCTTTGATTTCTACCCTACCACGGCTCAAAGGAGTCGTGCAAACAAGTAGCTTTTGGGTACAGTCCCGAGCCATATGGAGGCACGTGAGCGGATCGGCAGGGGATTCGTCTCTCCCGGTATTGGGGGCGAGATCGTGCTGTGTCTAGGAGAGCCATTACACAAAGCCCACGGCCGTGGCAGGAGATTTACTGGTAGGTACTCCAGTAGTATCTCAGGGTGTTATTGGGCTTCACTCCGACACGACTTATACTGCTAATGGGGGTCTGACGTTACTAGCCCCCTAGGCGGATATGCGATACTCATTGACGAACGGACCGGACTGTATATACATTGTCACTGTTAGGCTCAGTAGGGTTTTCTGGATAAGTTCACTCATCGGCCTCCCTTGAGTGCGCTCATCGGTCTCCCTTGAGGTCAGTCCGTGGGCAGCCGTTATGCATTGCTAGTGCCGCTGACGGTTTGTGGTTAAACCCACTGCCAGGGTACTGACGAGTCATTAGAGTCCCCCACAGACAGTTTCCCAAGTTCGGGCGAAACGTTGTAGAGGCCGTATGGTTTTATGGCAGGGTTCGGAAAATGCACGTGCGTTTACGCACGTGTCAGTTTTCGGGCAGATGATACTGGTCGGCTTTGGTTTAAGCCGGATCCGAGTATTATATTCAGTAGGTATAATATCTTTGTCTCAGTTGCATTTGTATTCGGTCGTAATACAAATGCGGGTATATTTATACAGTTTCGGGGTTATCCTGAAAGTCGTTTCAGGATCACTTTTGGAAGTTGCCAGTTTCCAGTTTTCTATCAGCCGTCTTTTAACATTCGGTTAAAGACGGATTTATCTTTTCTTCAGTTGAGGTGAGTCAGTGCTTCTAGAAGCTTCTAGAAGGTTCTAGATGATGACTAGGCTTCATGACTCATTAGTGCATTAATGGTTTTTTGATGACTAACCTAATGACTCATGCTTTGTTATTAATGGGTTTTGTTTTCCTTAGGATATTTGTTCATAATATCTTTTGCTTGTGGTCACCCCCTTCTCCTACGGTCACCCCCCTCTTCCTATAAGAGGCCGGCCCCCTCTCTCTCCTCATTCACCCTCTCTCACTTGAGTTTTCATTTTCTAGAAAAGATTATGATAGGTTTTATCGGTGTATGGAATTTCACAGTCCATTTCATTCCATCACCCGATTCCTTCGGCAACTTCATTAACCGATCGTCCACGGATTTGGACGAAGTGAGACAAATTCATCTACTCATTCTCTACATCATTCTTGGTCGTCTCTTTTAGCAAACTTGACGATCGAGTTGCCTCGAGTCAGAGGCGGGAGCCCGTTTAAAGAACCGATCATGTGGTGCCACCTCGACGAGGATATCGGAGATCGACGAGATCGGAGCAGCCGCAACGGAGCGTCGGATGATGGTTGAAGGATGAAGGACTCGGATCGTTCGGTACAACCTTTCTACACTCTTTACTGTTTGTTAGTTTAGCAATAATGGCAGATCCGGGTTAAAGTATACGATAGCGCCAGTTAAAAAGTTTTTGTTCCGCATTTGGCGTCTGTAGACTGTCGGGGCGCTAGCGTAGACTTACACAAGACCCCTACGAGAGCGGCAAGCGACCCTACCAATTCTAGAGTTAGGAGACCCGGTCTCGACTCCTCGAGATAGCCTCCCACTGAACTCTAGAACCCGGTCACTTGTGCTCCCTACCTTGGGTCTATCCTAATGCGGAAAAGTAAATAATATACATCGAAGGAAACATCATTGTTTACCCGGATGTGCCCAAATAAGAGAATATTACATACAAATGAATTTTTACATGAATGAAAAGAAAACTCTTAACTCACATAAAATCCCCGGCCATTCATCGCGACGATCATATACATCATTTCACAGCAACATATAACATCTCATGTCAACATATGCTCATAAACTAGGCGATGTTAAACCATTTGATTGATCGATCAATGGCCCAAAAATCCACAGAGAAGCTCAACACCTGAGCAGAATTAAAATTACCCAGAAGCATGCCACAGTACTAATGGACCAACCGTAGAAGGGCCGACACGAGCCTCACAAACGGCGCCGTGGAACCGCCGCCAAAAGCAGGTTTCTGCCGCGGTTCCATGGTCGTTTAATCGAGTTAGGGCATCGTTCTTCTAGAGAGTCCACAGAATTACCTGCATGATTTTCTGAATATTTTTAATGCGAAAATTTCCAACATTTTGAAAAATTTCCACAGAGTGGTATTTTCGGGCAATCGATGTTCGTTCGAAGTGTTTTAACGTCGTCTAGGTTACTCTAATGCTCTAGCTTGGCTCTGATACCATGTTGGTTTTCCTTAGCACCTTGAGTAGGGTTTGCAAGTAACACACATGCTGTAATTAAAATTTTGGGTGCTAAGTAATCTTAACCTAGGATCAAACTAGAAATTTAAAGTAACAAGGTAGTATCTCAAACTACAACAAGAGTCTAACACTAAATGAAAGTAAATACAACCTTTGTAGACCTCTTTGGTTCAACTCGGTGCATGGACGGGTCCGCTCAAGTCCTTCTTTCTCCACGACGAACCACCGCGGAGTTCCTTGGCTCAAGCTCCTTGCTTCATTAGAACAAGTAGAAATGATGCAAAACAACTTAAACTAGTGGTCTAAACTAGTGTAGATTGGTGATGTGTGTTTGGATCTCACTTAAAAATCTTTTCTTTTTATCTCCTTCTCTCACTAATCAAGAGGTAGTAAGGTAATGAGGAAGAAAAAGAAGGAGGAGGCTAAGCAAGCTCAAGATAATGTTATGCCAAAAAGAAAAAGAATAATCAAATATATGAGAGAGTCTACTCACTCATAACCATGGTTTAAAAATATCTAGATATTTTGTTAATTGGTTAAAGAATGAGTGTAGGGAATAAATCATGGTTAAGTGTAGAGACTAAACCATGGTTTAAGTGTAGTAATTAAACCATGGTTCAAGTCACAGTCAACAATGGAAGTGTGTAGAAACTAAGTAACCTGATATAATCTTAATTTATTCTTTAATCAATAATCAAAATAAATAAATATTTAAACCATGTGATTCTTGCATAGCCAACTCCAATGTATCATCACCATGACACATGTATGCATGCATGTGTGCATTCATATCAACATATGTACATACATACATTCATCCATACAATAAATAAAGAAAAGGTTATAAGTGAAAAGACTAATGGTCATTAATATTAAATCAACAATTGATTTAATATACCGGTCATATCTCATACGACCCGACCAAAAGAAAACGCCAGATTACAATGTGGTATCACATAAATGCATTTAATCAGGCACCCCCACATATCTCCATATGCACCCCACATCATTTCGCCTGATCTAGGTAACCCCTTTGTGGGACTCTAAAACTCGTCAATATGCCGGCAGTAAGCGATGATCATATTAAACACCCATAAGCCGCAAGCGGTCAGCTAAACGTAACGGCTACCCGGGTATTGAGAGAGCAGAAGAAAAACAAGCGAACCTGTCAAAACTCATGTTGAGCCAACCGGTAACACTTACCGTACAGTCCGGTCTTTTCGTCAGACATGCTGCATATTAAGTCTAGGGATGGCATCATCGACCCCAATAACTCAATAAGTCATGCCGATATATGGCCTATAATCAAACCGAGATACTACTGATAACACTTATCAGTAAATCTCAACAGCCCTGGCTAGGGAGTTACTGATATAGCCAATCGAGCACTACGCAATATCAACCCCCAATACCGGGAGAGACGAAACCCCTTCTATCGATCATTGCTTCCCCATGTCTCGGGACTGTACCCAAAAGCCACCTGTTTGCATGACTCAGCAGAGCCGTGGTAGGGTGGAAATCAAAGCACAGTGGGAGAACACATGAGACTCTATGACGATCTCGGGTCTACAGACTAACCTGTACCAGTGTCACCTGAGAACTGCTATCCGACGATAGATATAATACCATATAGGAGTTTTTGGTGAGTCCGTCCAATGTACCTAGTCTCTTCTGAGCACTCGCATACGATCTAGATGCCAAATATCAATGGATGTGGGAACACCCATCGCCCATCTGATGAGTCTAGTATCGTATACGCTAGTCTACTCTGGAATATCGATGCCCCGTCTCGATACACCCACGACTAGGGACATTTCAGGATATGCTTATAAACTACACATGTCCCACTAGTATGATCTCTATCATAATCACAGTATTCAAGAAAATATCCTTAGGGCTTTATCAACATGTACAAATGAATAAAAGCTTGATCAAGTGAACATATCAGATAAAGTGTAACCAGATAGCATACTATCATGTCGAGCAACAAAGTCCTCTGTATGTATGTGTGTGTGTGTGTGTGTGTGTGTGTGTGTGTGTGTGTATATATCCACTATCATATAATGGCCTCAAGGGCATACATATATCCAACACGGAGGATACCGATCGGAGTATAGGCCAGTCTGGATTGCCGGAGCCTGAGGTTTTGAGATTTGATGATATGGGCCAGTCCGGATAGCCGGAGCCCTAGATATTAAGATTCGAGGATACGGGCCAGTCCGGATTGCCGGAGCCTGAGATATTGAGATATTGGGATATATGTTTTGTGTCGATACTTGACACTGATTCTATGTTGATTTCATTGATGATACCTCGATTTATACATACAGAAATCTCACTATATAAAAAAAACAATTTTCTTATTCATGATGTATTCTGTTTTCATTTTATGCATTCATACCTCATGATTATGATATGTTGCTACCTGAGGCACTGACATGAGCACTTGGTATTACACTTATGTATGGATGTTTACCCTTGCCATTTTATTAGATGCTTCAGGCTATTATCATTTGAGGATATTACTGATCATATGACCTAGGATTGAGTCATACATACGATTTCTGCTCTGTGATGTTTTCTACTCACGAGTTGGCAACTCACCCCCATTGTGCCACAGTTTCTTGCAGGTTTTTCCGCACAGGTTTTCCTTGGCAGCTTTGCTGGCACATTACTTCATTCCGGGTGATTGCTTTGGTAGGTGGTTTCACTCGCATCGTGACCACCATTGTACTTTATATTTCAGTTGTATCTAGTAACTCCATCAACCAGACTTATATATTTATAACCTTAGAAGACCAGTTATATATTCTTTCGACCTTAGAGTCGCGCGTTGTATTATATGGGTTTTCTTAATGATATTGAGTTTCCCTTTTGAGTTTTGATCCTCGCCTTTCGGCGTTGTATATTATATTGCTTGCGTGGTTGTGACCGCCAATTGGCAAAGAGCTAGCTCCCACTTGGGGATGCCTTTATTCATATTATTCATGTTGTACCCTTTTTGGGGCCAGTATTTACAAAGGAAACTCTGCCGAAATTTTCAGAAAAGACTTGACGTTTTAAAAATGTATATTTCGGCTTATGTTGTTAAACTACTTGCTTTAAAACTAAACTTTTCCTTCTTTCTTCTTTAAAACGGTTTAGATTTCTGGGATTTTTGGCTTACTTGAATTAGATGGGGTCCTATAGACTTCATATGATTCAAGTGCCAGTCACGTGCTATTTCGGCTCGTGACAAAGTTGGTATCAGAGCGCTAGGTTAACCTTGGTTCGAGTCTATGTTTGATTATGCGGAGTCTATAGGTATATTATATTCGGAACCTAGGCTTGACCTTACGGAACTTAGACTTGTTCAAGGGGGTATTAGACCCGAACTTTCGTCACGTAGGTTGACCTTGGTTGATGAAGTAGGTGACTTAAGGAGAGTGACGTACCGTGTGTATGTTCCGCGGCATACTTATGATACGCTACTCCGCTTAAGAAGCCTTAGGATGTACATTTCCTTGCACATTATTATATTCATTCCTATGATCTATCCTCATCGATATCGGTTTATGGTTTTTGCTGTTACGATTACACGGGCAGAGAGAGTTGCGGCTTGAGTTGCGGTCAGCACGAGCTCGTCACGGACGAGGACTGACCAGGGCGTGATTCCAGGGACACACGATTGCATATATGTATCGTCCTATTATGTTTTCGCGCCATGAGCGTTTGATGGATTGCTTTTATAAATTTCTCGAACGTGCATATCAACACCAGAGGATTGGGCCACTGCTAAAAACCAGCCAGAATGTGATGACCGTCAATGCACCGATTATACTTGATGATTGAGGCACTGCTTAGCGTGCGGACGAATGAGCTAGTTGTTGCTGCGAATGACAAGATATCACCCCAGATGTTTGAAGCTAACGCCGCACGAGTTGTGCTTAGAGACATGATAGAAGATCGCCAGTCACCCAAGGAGGAATGACTAGGATATGTGATTTGTTGCCTACCCCGATGCGAGGTCATCAGATTGATTGATTCCAGCTAGAGGAGACTTCACGCAGGTACGTTGGGAGTCGAAGGAAAACGATCGAATGTCAGAAACCCATTTTCCAAGTTTAAAGTATTCAGAAAAACATGCAAATAATTCTGTGGACCCTCTAGAAGAATGAAACCCTAAGCCGATATAATGACCATGAGAACGCTTTGAAACCTTAGGGTTTGTGGCAGTTCCGCGGTGCCATTAATGAGGCTTGGGTTTGCCCTTCTACGGTTGGTCCATAGGTATTGTGGCATGTACTGGATATTATTAAACTGTACTCAAAATATTGAGCTCTTGGAGGATTATGGAACTTTGATGAATTGATCGAAAGGTTCGACGTCGTTCGGATATTATGTGATGGGATACATTGCTTGGGAGACTCCAGATATGAATATAGTAGTTGGAGTGCAGTCCATGCAGCCACGAAGAGACGAGTCCGAATCAGTCGACATTAGAGAAAAGTGGAGTAAGAGGTTCGTACGAGATCTTGATGAGATAGTGTTCCACTCCGCTGACATCAGAGATGTGATACGCATGCAAAGGCGTTGTATATGGATATATCTTCCAAAAGGAGTCGCGATGAGTATGCCGCCGCTCCGGAACAAGAAATAGATTTAGTAAAGGGTGATAACTTCCGGGCAGTTCGACAGAAACGGGATTCGGGAGAGACCCCGACAAGATCTTTCTGGAATACAATACGAGAAGACTTGGACCCAGGATCGGTCATATTACGCACACCCAGTAAGCCAGAGTTCGGCATCGTCGACGAGACATATTATGAGGGACCATGACAGTTGGCCAGAGATCTTTAGAGGATGTGCCAGAGCGGGACTGTTTCTGCCATCTTTGATTTTGATATTTTGGGCGATTTATTTGCATGATTGAGATTTTGTGCACCACAGTTGCACTTGATTTCGATTTGATGTCATTCAAGATGTTGATTTTGATTTCATGCCTATAATATGCATGTGATTTGACTTGTGCTTTCGGTATAGTTTCCATGCACTTTTAGTATTTTGATTCGATTTTGTGCATGCTGATGCACATGGTTGTGAGATTATATACCACGGTATACCTGATTTGGATTGAGATGTGTTGTATACCGTCGATTTCGATTGTGATACTCAATATTGTTTTCATGCACCTTGTGCACTTGATTTGGATCCTTGCGCATACTTGGGCGCTTGATACGATTTTGGTGCACATCAGATGCACTAAATCGGGATTCTTCGTGCATATCAGATGCACCTGATATTGCTGTCAGGCACACCCATTGCCTTTGACAGGTGTTTCGTGCACACCCATTGCACTTAGATTTTGTTTCTGTGTACATGTATGGCACATTCATGGATTTCAATTTCCATGCGCACCAGACACACGTGGCATTCTTATGCACATTTTAGGATTGATTTCTTGTGAAGCAGTACATTTTTATGATATTTACTATATGGTATAGTAGCTGAGCAGGACTAGTCCGAGCAAAGTACCTGAATATATTTTTCATGCATTGATAATTACCGAAGGGATTTCCAAAAAGGAGCTATAGACTCAGTATTTACCTACGTTTCCGAGACGACACGAGACAGTTAACAAAGGAAACCCTTCTAAATTATTTTTAAAAACGGCGGGACATGTATGTTAAACAAAGGGTATATATATGTAGTGGTTTTCTTATAAAAAAACGTCTGCCACTGTGTCGTGATACGCGCATCGCACATCAGTATGAAAAGTTTTGGCATGCATTTCGTTCAGAGGTTTTAACGATGCGTACATGTATAGTTTGATGTATATCATGTTGGTTTTCGTATTGGGCTTTGACATTGGTGTCTTCACCATAACTCCGATGATTGCGGGATGCTTGACAGAGTTTTGATTTTGGTTTATATACTTGTTTTCATGCGCATGCATTGCGCTACGATGTGTTTTATGTATTTATGATTTCGGAGCCCCGACGACTTGATCTTTTTACTGAAATATTTTAGTATTTGAGAGGTTTAAATTTAAATTCGGGGACCGAATTTCTTTAAGGGGGGAGATTGTAACATTTCAGAAAAATAAAATATTATTTTTGGGAATTTATATAATTAAATAATAAATATTATGAATATTTTAATGATGCGGTATAATTAAATACCGATAAATTGGAAAATATTTGGAAAATTATAGGAATTACTGAAATGAGGATGCTTTTTATGATTTAAGCAAATTATGAATTCTTCATGATTAATTATATTCCATTTTAATGCAAATCGCGATTAAATATCACTAATCGTGCATTAAGCTTGATTTGTGCACATGACATGCACCATGTCATATTTCACATTGTTACATTTTTCTATCATGATTTCCTTCGTGCATGGTTTTCATTTTTGGGTTGCAAAAGAAAAGAAAAGAAAAGAAACGAAAACAAAAGAAAAGATTAAAGAATGGGGTATGAGCAAGAGAGAGAAGAGAGGGTATGGGGTTTGTGTTGACTTGGTCATTGTTTCCCTCTTCATCTCTTCATCATTTCTTCTTCCTCTCTTCTCCCATGGCAGCCACTCCATCTCCTCCCTCCTCTATCTCCTCATAACACACCCAAAAAACCATCAAAACATCATCTCCACTTCATTAAAAACAGGCACACGCTCCCTACAAACACTTTGGACCAAGAAAGTTTGAATTTTGGAGACTTGGGGCAACTAAAGAAAATTCGTGAGTTGCCAAATGAGCTAATTCTTGTATCATTAGTGTAGTATTTCAATTTCTTTTGCATCTATGTTAGTTTAGATTGAATTAAGTGTAGATTAGTGAACTTGGGAAATTCCAAGATAAGCTTTAGGCATGAATTGGGTTGTGAAGGGTAAAGTGAGGTTAGTAGAAGCTATACAACCCCTGTAGTGTTAGTATACTGGATCAAACCTGAGACTAAACCCCACTTTGCGAACTTTAGATTTGCCGATATCGGATTTGTGTTGGATTTGTGAGGTTGTTTAGTGATCTGCTATCACCCGGGGGCTATATAAGTAAAGTAGCAATTATTGAGAGGTGTGCAGGCAACCTAGAACCTATACCCAAAACCCAGGACCCCAATTCCATCATGTGGCCGCAAATTTAACCCTTTTGGTCGCAATTTGCAGCCTGGGTAGAGTGGAAATGCTTCGTGTTTGGTACATGGCTCCATTTGCAGTAAATTAGACCCCTCCCATATGCAAAATTGGCTAACTGTACCTAGGATAAAATCTGGAAGTTTTTTACGTCGTTTCTGATTTCGTATTGCGACTTTTAATGATTGGAATTTGGTATTTGATATTGTGTCCCGTCGTCTGACGTTTATACGTCAGCGGCGAGGGTTGTTTGGTTTTTCTTGCATGTGTAGACCATAGGTTTTAACCTATGTATGATACGCGTGCTGTTTTTATTTTCGTGTGTGATTTCTATTTATGATATCATGTGATATATATGTAGGTACCCCCTCACGTAGACTTCGGACGATGAAGAAGAGGATGGCGACATCGACTTCGGCAAGCAAGGATCAAGGTGAGTAGATATTTATCTACGGAGGAAGTCGGGAGGATGGCGTATAGCACCCCCGCAGTTCTTAGTGTAGTCTATGATATATTAAAGTTATATATGATCATTTGTTTATGAAACTTGGATAGTTAGCAAGTAGGATCTT
The DNA here is from genome assembly GCA_030015575.1 of Agapanthus africanus. Taxonomy (NCBI): domain Eukaryota; kingdom Viridiplantae; phylum Streptophyta; class Magnoliopsida; order Asparagales; family Amaryllidaceae; genus Agapanthus; species Agapanthus africanus. The sequence continues at coordinate 186,124,819 of JASDDO010000024.1, forward strand.
AGACGATCATAGGTTAATTTTAGTGTAATTGGATGATAGTACCGATAGTTAGTTTTAGTCACAAACCCTAAAATAAGGTTTACACCCACGCACGCACACACGCATACACTTGTTTTACTTGTGCATATATGGGGATATATATATATATATATATATATATATATATATATATATATAAAGTAACAAAGTAGTATCTCATACTATGTTGGGATTCCTTAGCACATTGAAAAATTTCCAGAGAGTGGTATTTTCGGGCAATCGTTCGAAGTGTTTTAACGTCGTCTAGCTTACTATAATGCTCTAGCTTGGCTCTGATACAATGTTGGAATTCCTTAGCACCTTCGGTAGGGTTTGCAAGCAACACACATGCTGTAATTAAAATTTTGGGTGCTAGGTAATCTTAATCTAGGATCAAACTAGAAATTTAAAGTAACAAAGTAGTATCTCATACTACAACAAGAGTCTAACACTGAGTGAAAGTAAATACAACCTTTGTAGACCTCCTTGCTAGACTTCTTGGTTCAACTCGGTGTATGGACGGGTCCGCTCAAGTCTTTCTTTGTTCACGACGATCCACCGCGGAGTTCCTTGGCTCAAGCTCCTTGCTTCATTAGAACAAGTAGAAGTGATGCAAAACAACCTAAACTAGTGGGCTAAACTAGTCTAGATTGGTGATGTGGGTTTGGATCTCATTTAAAAATCTTTTCTTTTTATCACCTTCTCTCACTAATCAAGAGGTAGTAAGGTAATGAGGAAGAAGAAGGAAGAGGCTAAGAAAGCTCAAGATAATGTTATGCCAAAAAGAAAAAGAATAATCAAATAAATGAGAGAGTCTACTCACTCATAACCATGGTTTAAAAATATCTAGATATTTTGTTAATTGGTTAAAGAATGAGTGTAGGGAATAAATCATGGTTAAGTGTAGAGACTAAACCATGGTTTAAGTGTAGTAATTAAACCATGGTTCAAGTCAAAGTCAACAATGGAAGTGTGTAGAAACTAAGTAACCATGATATAATCCTAATTTATTCTTTAATCAATAATCAAAATAAATAAATATTTAAACCATGTGATTCTTGCATAGCCAACTCCAATGTATCATCACCATGACACATGTATGCATGCATGTTTGCATTCATATCAACATATGTACATACATACATTCATGCATACAATAAATAAAGAAAAGGTTATAAGTGAAAAGACTAATTGTCATTAATATTAAATCAACAATTGATTTAATAACCGGTCATATCTCATACGACCCGACCAAAAGAAAACGCCAGATTACAATGCGGTATCACATAAATGCATTTAATCAGAAACACGCGCAGATCTCCATATGCACCCCACATCATTTCGCCTGAGCTAGGTAACCCCTTTGTGGGACTCTAAGACTCGTCAATATGCCGGCAGTAAGCGATGATCATCTCAAACACCCACAAGCCGTAAGCAGTCAGCTAAACGTAACGGCCACCCGGGTATTGAGAGAGCAGAAGAAAAACAAGCGAACCTGTCAAAACTCCTGTCGAGCCAACCGGTAACACTTACCGTACAGTCCGGTCTTTTCATCAGATATGCTGCATATTAAGTCTAGGGATGGCATCGTCGACCCCAATAACTCAATAAGTCATGCTGATATATAGCATATAATCAAACCAAGATACTACTGATAACACTTATCAGTAAATCTCAACAGCCCTGGCCAGGGACTTACTGATATAGCCAATCGAGCACTGCGCAACATCAACCCCCAATACCGGAAGAGACGAAACCCCTCCTATCGATCATTGCCTCCACATGTCTCGGGACTGTACCCAAAAGCCACCTGTTTGCTCGACTCAGCAGAGCTGTGGTAGGGTGGAAATCAAAGCACAGTGGGAGAACACATGAGATTCTATGACGATCTCAGGTCTACAGAATAACATGTACCAGTGTCACCTGAGAACTGCTATCCGACGATAGATATAATACCATATAGGAGTTCTCGCTGAGTCTGTCCAGTGTACCCAGTCTCCACTGAGCACCCGCATACGATCTCGATGTCAAACATCAATGGATGTGGGAACACCCATCGCCCATCTGATGGGCCTAGTATCATATACGCTAGTCTTGCTCTGGAATATCGATGCCCCGTCTCGATACACCCACGACTAGGGACATTTCAGAATATGCTTATAAACTACACATGTCCCACTAGTATGATCTCCATCATAATCACAGTAGTCAAGAAAATATCCTCAGGGCTTTATCAACATGTACAAATGAATAAAAGCATGATCAAGTGAACATATCAGATAAAGTTTAATCAGATTGCATACTATCATGTCGAGCAAGAAAGTCCTCTGTGTGTGTGTGTGTGTGTGTGTGTGTGTGTGTGTGTGTATATACATACACACACACATGTATAAATACATCCACTATAATGGCCTCTAGGGCATACATATATCCAACAATCTCCCACTTGCACTAAGGCCAGTTATTGGCGTATCTCATACCCAACATCTCAAAAAATCGCTCATGCTTCGGCTGAGGGAGGGACTAGGTGAGTAGATCCGCAGTGTTATTCCTTGTATCTACTCTCTAAATCTCGATCTCGCGGCGATCAACTATCCCTCAGATCAAATGAAAACGCCTCAGGATGTGTCTGGATCGCTGATGGGACCTGGGCTCCTTGGCTAACGCCATAACCCTATTATTATCACAATACAATGGTATTGGATCAATAATGGTTGGAACTACTCTTAGCTCCGAGACGAACTTCATCATCCAGATGGCTTCCTTGGCAGTATCATTTGCAGCAATGTACTCAACTTCCATCGTAGAGTCTGCAACGGTATCCTGTTTGGAACTCTTCCAACATACCGCCACTCTATTGAGGGTAAATACAAACCCAGAGATAGATTTGCTGTCGTCCTTATCACTCTGGAACCTCGAATCGGTAAAGGCCTCCATTTGGAGATCTCCGTTACCATACACCAAGAACAATTCTTTAGTCCTTCGCAGGTACTTAAGAATGTTCTTCACAGCTGTCCAGTGATTCTCCCCTGGGTTGTACTTATACTTGCTTACTACACCTAGTGCATAAGCTACATCAGGGCGTGTACACAATATCGCATACATTATAGATCCTATGGCTGAAGCGTAGGGTATAATGCTCATGCGAACTCTCTCTTCATCAGTCTTTGGGCAAAAGACCTTGGAGAGAGTGACTCCATGGCAAGTGGGTAAGGCACCCCGCTTGGAGTCTTCCATACTAAACCTCTTTAGGATGGTGTTGATGTACCTGGTTTGGGACAATCCCAATAACCTCTTGGATGGATCTATCCCTATAGATCCGAATGCCCAATATGTACGTGGCATCACCCAGGTCCTTCATGGAGAACCTTTGTGATAAGAATGATTTGACCGACTGCAGCATAAGAATGTCATTTCCTATTAGAAGAATCTCATCCACATACAATACGAGGAATGTGACAGCTCTCCCTACAGCGTTCTTATAAACACAAGGTTCATCTGGATTTTTGATGAAATCAAACTCTTTGATAACATCATCAAAACAGATGTTCCAACTCCGTGATACCTGCTTTAATCCATAAATGGATTTAAGCAATCTACATGCTTTCCCGTTGCTCCCACTGTCAATGAAGCCCTCTGGCTGATCCATATAAACGCATTCTTCTAAATCACCATTTAGAAATGCAGTTTTAACATCCATCTGCCAGATTTCATAGTCGTAGTGAGCAGCAATAGTAAGTAGTATCCAAATGGATTTAAGCATGGCTACAGGAGAAAAAGTTTCGTCATAGTCCAGACCCGGTCTTTGACGAAATCCTTTCGCCACAAGTCTTGCCTTATAGGTCTCCACCTGCCCATCTACACCAATCTTTCTTTTAAAGATCCATTTGCACCCCACGGCTTTTACCCCAGAGGGTACAATGTCCAAAGTCCATACTTTTTTTGTGTACATAGACTCCATTTCAGATCTCATGGTATCCAGCCACTTCACAGAGTCTCCATTCATGATAGTTTGCTGAAAACTGGTAGGATCATCATCATCCATGATACAATCTTCTCTACCACCATCAATGAGGAAACCGTAGTATCTCTCCGGTGGACGAGAAGTCCTACCAGATCTACGGAGTGGTTGAGGTTCATTTGTCTATGTTGCAACAGCCGGTTCAACCAAGTCGTCATTTGTAATTTGTGTTTCTAGAATTTCTTCTTGGTCTACCACACTGCCATCTATATCATTTGTAAAAAATTCTTTTTCTAAAAATGTGGCATACTGAGAAACAAACACATTTTGTTCCTCCTTGTGGTAGAATAGATATCCATAGGAATTCTTTGGATACCCTACAAAATTACTCATGACTGACCGTGTCTCGAGCTTGTCCGGATTTTGCTTTTTGACATAGGCCGGACAACCCCAAATCTTAACTCGTTTAAGAGATAGTCTCTTACCATGCCATATCTCATATGGCGTGGTAGACACGGTTTTGGTTGGAATCCTGTTCAATAGAAACGCTGCAGTCTCCAATGCATGCCCCCAAAATGAGACAGGTAACTCAACATCACTCATCATAGAACATACCATATCTAATAGGGTCCGATTCTTTCGCTCTGACACACCGTTGTGCTGTGGTATGTAAGGAGGAGTAAGCTGAGAGAGAATCCCATGCTAACTTTTCCTTAACTTTTGTCAAAGAGTTTCTTCCTCATAGAATGTACCATATTTTTACCTGGTCGAAAGTAGAAATGTGTGATTGGATTCGTCCCAGTAATTCCTTTAATAAATAGCAGTTGATTCTCAAAGATAGACCATATTCAATAGTTGCCAAAGAGTTTCTTCCTCACAGCGCATTCTCTGCCATTGATTCTAGCACTCCGATCTTTCTTTGAAAAAGTCGAAAGAAAATTCTTAGTAGTTTAAAGCACTGATAGAAACCCATGCTAACTTTTCCTTAACTTTTGTCAAAAAAAAACTTTTCCTTAACTTAACATATTACTCTCTCATGTGCTGAAACCCATGCACTGTTAGTAAATAGTATTCTATCTCTCTAATAAAAACCATCTCTCTCCAAATCTGTATATCTCTCTCTCTTAATAATTTAAACCCACCTGCATTTTAATTTTCAAACATAATATTTCAATATAAAATAGTAAATTTGAATATTTCAAAATCCGCATTTCACCTGAATCTCATGTGCAAAGTACTTGTTGAAAAATTCTAAATATATCTATGTTTTATTTCATACTGCTCTTTAATAATTTGAAAAAACCAGATAGTTTGGGGAAAAAATAGTACGATTTTTTTTCAATTTATATAAGTATGACGATCCTAAAATTCCTATACTCTTGTATATCTTTCTTTGATAAAATACCGTTCTTTCTGTTCGAGTACTGAGTTATAATTATTGATAACTGATGTACTGGAACAAGGTTGTAGCTCATTGATTAAATCCCTACACTGTTGTTTCATTATCTGTGTCTTTGAATCCTTACAGCCCAATTCATTTATTTCATTTTCTTTTTGACGTTTTCGAGCCCCGGAACTTTCACGAGCGATGCACGGAGTTAAGAAGCTTTATAGAAAAAATGATATACGTTTTTGGACCGTCTACATCGACCCGAGCCTGGAGTTAGAAGCTCGAACCAATCCTTTGATGTTGGACCGACTGGGGCGGCCATTATAATGCTTCGGGGGGACAAGTGGGCCTCGCACATGCCCATTCGGTAATCATGAGTCCTTTGGCCTCTCGTTTGTTCATTTTCACATGCCAAACTGCCTAATTCATTCTCTGACCCGTTGTGCCGACTCAAAAGAAATTTGAGCAGTCTCAAAACTTGCCTGCAAAGTTATTTTTATTCTCTGTTCTCATGAGCCGACTCAACAACATTTTGAGCCATCTCATGCACTCTCTCGGCCTTGAAATGCTTCAAAAACTCAAGAGACACACTGTTTAAACTCGGGACTGTTTGTTTCACATCCCAAAATCGCCCAATCAATTCTTTAACCTTGTATCCTTTCATTTTCCTCCATAAATTCTCTTTTAATGTCATTCATTCACTTTCATTGTCTTTTAATTCCTTTTAATAAAAAATTTTTTAATTGTTCTTCTTCCTCATTCTTCCATCAACCCAAAATTCTTTTCCTCTGAAAATTCCCCTTGAGAATTCCTCTCAAGTTTTTTGGAAGATCAAATCACCCTAGGTGATCAAGGTTTCCGCTCAAGCCTCGAATCGAGTTCTTCTTCCTTTAGAAACATTGAGCCGGTTGTTATACTGACTCACATAACTGTAAGTCCCTTCCTCCATCTTTCTCTCTCTCTCTTTTTCTTGTCTTGACCCCTCCACAAAATTTGTGTTCTTGTCTCGTTGAAATCCCTAATGATATATGGTTTTAAATGCGTAACTTTAGTTATAAATAGATTGTTTAACATAGATGCTATTTTTGTTTAAATATATGCTCACTTATTGTTCTCCATGATAATGACAACCTTTATATGTTGTAAATATATATAACACATTATGAACACTTGGAAATGAAAGTAAACTAATATGATATTGTAAATGTGCAAATATTTGAAACCTAACCTGATCATTTAAACAATCAGGCTTTGAACTGGCTCAAAAGAACATGAGCCATCTCATACACACAGAGAAGTAAAACCAGAATCTGTTCACCGCCGAAAACAGAGACGAACTGGGATTGATCGTCTTGCCTGAATTTGGGGGAAGATGCTATTTGGATTTATCCATCCACCTCTACGAAAATACCAAGTTGATTTATGGCACTATATATCGGAGGTTTGGACAGTTGCGGCCATTGTAGCAGACTTCATCAGATCCCCCCTCATTTTATGAGAGATTTTTGATTGTGGGGACGCTCTTCCCTGCAGGCGCAAGCCCTTGTAGTTAATTATGTTACCGCATTGCGATAACCACTTTCTCCTACTCCGGCAGTTCACTTCGTGTCGTGTGTGTTTTTGTTCGTTTTGGTTGCCCATGGATTGTATACGGAGACTAGTTTATGTCGTCGCCCGTAGGGCGCGGATCGGTCCAAATCCGTATATTTTAGATTTAGGCTTAGATTTATTTAAGGACCGTTAATCTGGTTTGAAATTAAGATCAACTTAAATATATGAGTATTTGGGCTCAATTCATTTTAACTAAGGATACGTTAGTCTAATTTGAGACTAAAATCAACTTAGCAAAATTTCAAGGATCATTTTTATTTCAGATCCAACAACATAGTATTTGGGCTCAGTTGTAAGAGACTTAGCCAATTTGGGCTTAGTCTACTCAGTCTTCTTTTGTTCTATTTAGAAGTGCTAAGCACTTATTAGGGCTCTGTTTATTCAGCCCCCTTTTTTATGTAAAAGTGCTAAGCAATTATTTAACGTTCTGACACTCACATGGATATCATATGAATCACTCAATTATGGGCGTTGTCCAATCAGTGTTGAGCTCAGCACTTTACCGTTTTGGCTGTATATGAAGTGCTAAGCACTTTTTGTGCGTCCGCGTGACGAGCACGTGCGGCGCTGGGCGCTGCCCAATTAGTGCTAAGCACTCAGTCATTTTAGCTGTGTATGAAGTGCTAAGCACTTTTTGTATGGTGTCCACGTGGGAAGCACGTGAGGCGCTGTCCAATCAGTGCTAAGCACTTAGCCGTTTTAGCTGTATATTAAGTGCTGAGCACTTAATTCAGCGTCCACGTGTGTTTCACGTGGGGCGCGGGCCTTCTATTTTGGACGCTTGCGTGTTTTTCACGTGAGGCGTTAGGCGCTGTTAAAAGGACACTCATGTGGGAAGCACGTGGGGCGCTAGTCTTTTTTATATGGAGATTTAATCTCTGTTGATGTCTCTGGAGAGGTTAAACCTCTATCAATAGTATTTTGACCATTAACGCTCACAAAAATCACTATTTTTGAGGATTTTAGGTTGAGTTTTTAAAGAACTAAGTTCTGAGTTCCTGGAGTATCATAGACTCTGTTTTCTTCTCTCTCTTTTTATAAATTTGTTCTTCTCTGAATTTTTGATTCTCAAGAACAAGAGCTTCCCGATGAGAATTAAGTTCTCAACTTATGGGAGATTTTCCTTGTGGATCTCAGATCCAGAGAAAGAACTAAGTTCTTTTAAAAGGGTTAAACTCTTAGATGTGATAAAGAAATTTTGATTCCTTTTTCTTACCAAGGGTTTCGAGTTAAAGGTTTTCTTCTTTGAGAATTGAATTCTCTGTTCTCTCGGGAGTTCACTGTATTTTTGCAAAAACTTATATGGGGTTTTCTCTCTTTCTCTGTGTTTCTCTCCCTCTGTCTCTCTGTCTGTGAGACTTGAAATCTCGGGTCTTTTATATAGTGGAGGCAAATTGTTAATTGGTTTTGAGAAAATCTCTCATTGAGAGATTCCAATTGATTTAATTGGACTCAAAATTGATTTAGGGAATTTTACCCGCCGTTGGATCTTTGATCCAAGAACTTCTGTTTTACAGAATATGTTGTTCATGTTTTTTAACAAGATTAGGAAAATATTTTCCCATTTACATAATTTATTCTATCAAACGGCGATTCTTAATCACCATTGGATTTTTAATCCAAGGGCTCTCTGTTTTACAGAGAGCAATCTTTTTTGTTTGTAAAGATTCAGAGAATATATTCCCAAAATAGAATTTTATTCTATTATTTGGTGATTTATCATCACCAATGGATCTTTGAACCAACGGCTCTGTTTAACAGAGAGTATCCCAATTTTTAGGGAAATATCCCCTTGTAGAATTAAATTTTATTGATCTTGACTTGGGCGCCGGCGTTCACGTGTTTTGCATGTGGGTGTTGAAAGTGTTTCCCAGCACCACCACAGGGTCAATACAAGCATCAAGCATGCTATTTTAAAATTTTCGGGTGCTAAGCTACACTAACCTAAGATCTAACCAGATTATTAGGGTTTAAATGATCATAAAACAAGATCTATGTTAAGTGATAGAACTACAACCTTTGTAGACCAAGTCCTTCTCTTCTCAAGCTCCGAGTAGTAGTCCCTACGAATCCTCTTGGTTCCACTTGAAGAAGGGATCGAGCTTACTTCGCGATCTTCGTGTTGAAGATGATTCACCTTGAAACTTCTCTAACTCAAACTATCTCTTCACTAATCAAGTATTAGTGAAGGAAACAACCTATACTTATGGGCTAAATGAGTGTAGGTTGATGAAGTAGGTGTTTTAGCTCACTAGGAATGCTCACAAGTCCTAGGGTTCACAACTCATGTAAGGGTTAGGGCTTGGAGGAAGATGAAGGAAAAAATGGAGAGTGCTAAAGAAAGGAGCTTAGGCAAACGATCAAGTGAAGAATGACTCTTTATTTCCTCTCACTTATTGAATCATGGATTATATCACAATAATAAAATTCAACCATGCTTCAATAGTGAATGCAAATGAATATATTAATGAACAAGCCATGCTTCACCCATTCCTCAAATATCTCTCCATTTTCCACGTCATTTTTCTATTTTCTCAAAATAGAAAATCCATATACTTATATATATATATATATATATATATACGAGAAGAAAATAATTAGTGAACATAATATTAGTTAATATAATTATATCAAATATAAATATATATCAAATTATTAAATCGACACTTGATTTAATAATCCAGTTATATCACATATAACCAACTAATATCATTTATTTGTATATCACATTATCAAATCAACACTTGATTTAATAATCCGGTTATATCACATATAACCTAACCGATATCAAATGTCGCCAAATTAGAATACGGTATCACATACTCGTATTTAATCAGGCTCCTACACAGATCAGCATATGTGCCCTATTTCGTTTCGCTTGAGCTAGGAAACCTCTGTGTGGGACTCTAAAGACCCGTCAATACGTCAGCAGTAGATAATGATCACATCAGTTACCCACAAACCGTCAGCAGTACTAACTGGACATAACGGCTATCTAGGTATTGAGCGATTAGAAGATCAACAAGCAAGCTTGTCCAAACTCCCATGAAGCCTATAAGTAACACTTACCGTACAGTTCGGTCTCTTCGTCTGATCTGTCGCATATCGAGTCTGGGGGTGGAAACGTTAAACCCCAGTAACTTGATAAGTCATGCCGATGTGTGGCTCATAACGGTTCGAGAAACTACTGATAACACTTACCAGTAAATCTCATCAATCATGGTCAGGGACTTGCTGTCATAACCAATCTAGCATAGCGCAACATCAACTCCCTATACCGGAAGAGACGAAACCCCTCCTATCGCTCACTGCCTCCATGTGACTCGGGACTGTACCCAAAATCCACCCGTTTGCACAACTCCTTTGAGCCGTGGTAAGGAGGAAATCAAAGCATAGTGGGAACCACACAAGACACTATGACGATCTCGGGTCTACAGACTAATCTTTACCAGTGTCGTCAGAGAACTGCTATCTGACGATAGGTATAGTACCATCTAGGAGTTCTCGGCGAGTCTTTCTCAGTTTACCCATTCTCTAATAAGCACATGTGTACAATCTTTGATGTCAAATACCAATGGTTATGGGATCAACCATCGCTCCATACAGGGTCAAGAAATGTACACACTAGTCTACTCTGGAATATCGATGCCCTATCTCGATATCCCCTCGACTAGGAACTATTTAAAGGATGTTCTTATGGACTACACAAGTCCCAGTAGTATGATCTGCATCATAGTTCTGGTAGTAAAGGGTTTTACAACATGTATCAGAGAGACAGTATAATAATACAAGTGTACATGTTAAGATAAAGAGCAACCAGATAGCATACTATCGTGTCGAGCAAGAAAGTCCTCTATATATATGTAACATTTCAGAAAATAAAATATTATTTTTGGGAATTTAAATAATTAAAATAATAAATTTCATGAATATTATTAAAGTATGAGAATTAGTTTTAATAATATGGTATAACTATATACCGATAGTTTGGGAAATATTTGGAAAATTAAAATGAATATTGATTTTTCTTAAAGAAATTATGTGATTTAGACATTTTAGAAATTTTTATACAATTAATTTTATACAAGTTAATGCTAAACTTGGCTAATATTTCACTAATTATGAATTAATCTTGTTTATGCCTATGTCATGCAACAAAATCATGTTGCAAACACTTGTTACGTTTTGTGCCATGAACCATGGCTCATATTGGTTTTATTAAGGTTTTTGGTTTTGAAAAGGAAATATAAGGAAAAAGGAAAAAGATATTTTAATGGGGGGAACATGTAGGTATGGGCATGTAAGGGGGAGAGAGAGAGAGATGTCTTGACCATCCTTTATCCTCATCCTCCTCATTTTTCCTCCATCTTCATTTCTTTCTCTTCTTCTCTTCCTCCTTTCTCCACCTCCTCATCCATCATGCACCACCCTCTAAACCACCCTAAAACACCATATTTCCTTCACAAAAAATGATCCCAACCTCACTTCAAACCCTATGAAAGAATCAAGTTGGAACCTTGAGGCTTTTTGCAACTCAAGAATTTTCTCCAGTTGCAAATGAGGTATATTCTACACTTTTAGTTAAGTTGTTTATGTTTAGTATATCCTAGTTTAGTTTAGAGTTCAAATTAGTTAGATTTGTGATCTTGGAATGTTCCAAGTTGATGTTAGTGGATGTGTGGACTTGTGATGTGGTTATTGAAGTATAGTGAGTGTTTATAAGATCTTAGGGATGCTTTTCTGACCTGGACCAGAGACTAGAACCCAAATTCGAACTTAGAATTTTCCCGATGTCGGTTTTCTTTTGGATTGTGATACTCAGATGGGATCTGGAGCAACCTGGGATGTTTATAAGAAAATCAAACAGCTACATTGACTTAGATAAACCACTAGAAGACCACCACCAGAATACGAGACCCAACCACCAAGGTAAAACTGGCGACACCGTGTTTTATGCTCATCTCGCCGGCCAAATGTAGGTGTCTGGTGTTGGGGTTTTTCCTGTAGCTCACTTACCTTATAACCTAGCTACTGTATTGTTAGTTTTGTCCTAGACTACTTGAGCTAGATTCTGGGAGATTTTTGAGTTGGTTTTGACAACGTTTTCCGATATTTGAATTCTTGGTTTTGATATTTAAAATTGGATTTGGTCGTTGGACGTTTGTACGTCAACGACGAGGGTTATTTAGTTGTTCTTGCATGCGTAAGCTATAGGTTCTAACCTATAAGAAATTCGTATGCCATATCGGTTTTCAGACTTGGTTTTAATAACATTACGATTGTGTATTAATTGTAGGTACCTTCGCGTAGATTTCCGAGACGACGAAGCACATCGACTTCGGATAGGCAAGGAGTATTGCAGGTGAGTAGATTTATATCTACGGGGGAAGTCGGGTGGATGGCGTATACCACCCCCCGCAACCTTTATAATGGAAACCGACATATATAAACTATAGTTTGGAGAAAACCTATGTATAAACTAACGGATATAATCAAAGGATTTAGTTTGAAATGATATGATAGATAAGGATGACTCGGATTGATATATGAGGATGTGAATCATGATATATATATATATATATATATATATATATATATATAATTGAGAGAGGGCAAGTATGAGATTGATAGTGACATGATAGGAGACCGATATCGATATGACATGAGATCGATTAATACGATATGAGATTGAGGCGAATGTGTTATGAGATCGATGAGATATAATGTACGAGACCTTAGATCCATACCTTTGTTGATGAATAGGATGATAGGATCCTGATTCTGTTTGATGACTCCGTACGATGGATTACCATACGCGATGTGTTATACTGGATGATTGATCCGCGCTCGTGATTGAGGATGATGATCGAGGATATTGTCATATCGGATACTATGAGACTGGATCACCAACGTAAAAGTGTCACCTGAACTATACTTATTTCCAAAACCGACGAATCGTATGCACTTTTAAATGGAAATCTCAAGGGAATGCTACGGATTTTCAAATGGTGTCTTTCCTTTAAAAACACCGTAGCCCCCACTTTCAAAACTACGATTCGTATCTTTTAAAACTGAACGTATGGTCCATGTGTAGATGTATACCTTATTATAGTTCATATTTATGTTGACTTATTCGTCGTGGCTTGCGTGTTATGTTCCCGGTATCTATTGTTATGTGATATTATCTGCTAGTATACCTGCACAATTATCGATGATGCGCATGTTACACTTACACAGATTTGCCGGCTCACACACTTTCATCATCGGTAATTGCTATGCCACTTACACAGTAGAACTGCTATACATCATGATATTAATCTTAACCGTAAGGTACATTCATTGTTCAATACCATCACAAGACATGCTTGCATGATATACTTGACATACTCACATTACTGTTCTATATTTGCATACATCGTACTTTATGGTTATATGCATTGTGATGTTGTTTTCATGAGATCTCTGGATTTGAGAACCGTGGTTATATTTCAAAGGAAATTATGTATTATTTTAAAAACGCAGTTTTTCTTGATATGATATTTCGTGTCCAAGATGAGATTTCTCGGTTCTGAGCTATATGATACCCGACTAGAGGTAGGGAGGAACCGTTTGCGGGTACATGGTGGACCCGGTGAGGTACCCCAGGATAAGAAGATCGTAGAGTTAGGCGATGAGCCTGGTAGCGGGATGCACTACCCACCGGTGATAGTTTGGACCTAGCGGTTTTCCGGAGGATACCGACCGAAGTCGTGAGATGGATATGAGGGTCGATCAGAGTATGTGGCGCCTGAGGGCCGATCAGAGGATGCGGCGTCTGAGATATGAGGATTTACGTGTCGATACTGGACACGGGTTTCATGATGTTTCTAGTGTCGATGTTGGACACTCAGGTTCCATGATATTGATGTGTCATTGATGGATACATGTTGGTTGATTTTCCTCATACATACAGGCATTTGATTCAGATGATTGCTTTTACCTATCATTAGAATCGATTATATTGTTGATACATATGCATACATGGACACCCTAGATATCATAGTATTACCTTCATGATACAGTATGATCTAGAAGTCGTTGTTTATTCGATTTCTACCTGCTGATGTTTTCTACTCACGAGTTGGCAACTCATCCCTATTGTGCCATAGTTTTCTTGCAGGTTCGACCGCTTGGATCAGTAGCGGTATCGCTGGCACACAGTTCCTCCAGGATGTCTGCTTGGGTAGATGGGACACATTGGATCGTGCCCATTCTTGTATTATTATTCCTGTTGTATCTAGATAAACTCCATCAATAAGAAACTAGAATTTGTATATTAGTAGACCTAGACAGACTTGTGTGATTGTGAGACTTAGAGCAATGGGTGTATGTTCGCTTCTTTTGTGTTGATGTCTTATTTTATTCATTTATTCTTTCTGTGTTGATCTTCGTCGTTTGGCGTCGTATATATATTTATTGCGTGGTTGTGATTCCGCCATTTGGTGAAGAGCTATCTCCCGCTTGGGGATGCCTATATATATTGCTTGTATCGGGTTTTGGATCAAAAATTACAAGGGTGGTGCTACCCAAATTTTTAAAGACAAAAAATATTTTCAACTATAGTATAATCCACTTGAATTTTCATATATCATTACCTATGCATTTTAAAAGAAAACTCGATTTCATTATACCTTTATTTCAAAACTTCACCTCTATAATTTTCCTAAAAAGGTTTAGATTTCTGGGCTTCGGTTTACTTGAATAAGTTATGCCTTTAGACGTTGCGTGATTTAAGTACCGGTCACGTGCCAAATTCCGGGTCATGATAAAGTTGGTATCAGAGCGTTAGGTTTAACCTTGGTTCGAGTTTAGGCTTGACCTTACGGAACATAGACTTGATTGAGGGGGTATTAGACCCGAACTTTCGTCGCATAGATTGACCTTGGTTGATGGAGTAAGTAGTTTGAGTAGAGTAACATACTGTGTGTATGTTCCGCGGCATACTTACGACACGCTGCTCCGCTTAAGTGACCTTAAGATGTACATTTCTTGAGATTCGTGCTTCTAATTGTTCCTATAATCATACTCCCATTGATTATATTCCTTCCTATGATCATATATCCATTTCGGACTTGACGATTCCTTTCGTTTCTTTGATCTATCTTCATCGGTACCTGCTTGAGGATTCCCGTCACCAGGGTGTTGAGCGCAGAGAGAGTTGCTGCTAGAGTTGCGGTCAGAGCGAGCTCGTCATGGACGAGGGATGACCATGATATTTTCTGGTGACATAGGGACGTATCGGTATAGTGTTTGTATTGAGATCTCTTGTTTGAGGCGAGTGTTCGGATTTGCATCGGATGATCGGGCCATTGATAGCGACTGCTAGATTGAGAGGATTGTTGATATACGCCTACCCAGAGGTCGCGATGTTATCTACCGTGCAGACAGATGACCCAGACGATTGCTGAGATTTGACGGGATATCACCTCCAGAGTTTTTAGAGCTGAAACCACTGGAGCTTCTAGACAGAGATATGACAGAAGACCGCTAGTCCATCTTGAATAGAGCGACGAAGATGATTCGTCTGATATGATGCGCCGACGCAGACTCAGTTGAATTGAAGAATTCCAGTTTGGAGGATCTTAGGCATATCTAGAGTAAATCGATCAAGAGAGGACATTGTTTTTTGGATACTCCAATGTGAGATCAGTAAATTGACCAGCTTCAGATAGAAGGACCTCACCCAGATGCGTTGTGAGTTGATCGAGAAAGGATGAATGAAGCATATACCTCCGATGATTGGAACGAGTTACCGAGGACGTGTTCGGCTAGATATCTTCCATGGAGTGGTGAAGATACCCGAGTTCGTAATTTCGGGTCCTTGCGAGAGACTCTAGATTGACTGTAACCGAGAACGAATTGTCATACGAAGACAGCAAGAGATGTCATCGAAGTGGATGATAATGACGATGAGTAGAACAATAGGTTCGTGCGAGATATTAATGAAATGTTGTTACTCCCCATTAATGCCAGAGGATTGATATGTATACAGAGGCGTTGGATATGGCCAAATTTCAGAGGAAAGCCATGATGAGGACGCAGTTGTCTGGATAAAAGAAAAGGGTTAAGAATAGAGTGCCAACCTCCGTGCAGTTCAGCATAGGTGAGATCGGAAGAGACCTTAAGTAGGTTCTTTTCAGGATGCCGCAGCGATAAAGATCTGCACCCATGATCAGTTGTATCGCGCGTAATCAGAGGGCCAAATGCCGCCATCAGTAACATGCCGTTTTGCGAGTGGTTATGTTAATTGGCCAAGAGAGGATCAGTGGAGTGCCAGAGAGGAATTTTTTACGTCATTATACCCAACCGGGCCGACGAGCAGAAAGATTATAGGATCGGTGATCCACAGAGGAAAAACAAGGACCCAGAGACAGAGGACGCCAGACCGTAAGCAAGAAGCAAGCGGATGTTCTTGCTCTGCCAGTTTTGGGCGCACCGGCATTTTTCGACGTTGAAGGAGGTGTACCTCAATGTCATTTATTGCGATTTGCATTTTGTGATCCGAGTATCACACTGTTATCGCTTGGATTTGAGTTTTGTGATATTTGTTTTCGTGCACCATGGCTGTATCTACTGGATATTTCCATTGTGCATAGTTATTGCACTTGATTTATATATTATACA
This sequence comes from Agapanthus africanus, assembly GCA_030015575.1. NCBI lineage: Eukaryota > Viridiplantae > Streptophyta > Magnoliopsida > Asparagales > Amaryllidaceae > Agapanthus > Agapanthus africanus. The sequence goes on from JASDDO010000024.1 coordinate 186,141,462, forward strand.
CCGTTACATTGGTTTATGATTGTGTATATATATTGCACTTGATATCGATTTTGTGCCTTGGCTGCACATGTTTATGATTTTGTGTATTTCAATACTGTCTATTTGATTTCGTGCATGTCATATGCACTTGACTTGACTTATGCACTCGGTATAGCTCACATATGCTTGCAGTGCATTGGTACGAATTTTATGCACGCAGTTGTACACGTTTATGATTTTATACACCATGGTACGCTCGGTGTTGTTTTTATGCCCATTTGAGACATTTATGAGTTTTCGAGCACCTAGTGCCTCTGATTTAAGTTTTCATGCATTTGTTGCACTAGATTATGTTTTCGTGCACCGTTGTACTTAACGTTTATTTTCATGCGCATTACTTCACTAGATTTTTTTTTTGTGCGGATATGATGCACTTGATTTGGATTTTCGCGCATATTAGGCGCATGGTATGAGTGTTTTCCCCTAATAATAGAAGAGTAAGGCTCTGTTCAAAATTTGAAAAGAGGCAGCGCCTGACGTGCCTTGCACGAGGGCGTCAGTGCCGAGAGTTAAAAACTCTGAGGCAGCGCCTCACGTGCCCCGCACGAAGACGTCGGCGCCAGAACTAAAAGTTCTCTGCCGTTGGATCAAAGATCCAACGGAGATGATAAATCATCAAAACACAGAATTAAATTCTGTTGAGAAAATATTCCTCAAATCTTTCTGAATGAGAAAGATTACTCTCTGTAAAATAGAGCACTCTTGGATTAAAAATCCAATGGTGATTAAAAAAATCACCAAGCTACAGAATAAGCTCTGCAGGGGAAAATATTTTCCCCAATCTTTCTAAACAAGAAAGATTGCGCTCTGTAAAACAGAGCACCGTTGGATTAAAGATCCAATGGTGATTAAAAATCACCAAGCTTCAGAATAAGCTCTGTATGTAAAATATTTTCCCAATCTTGTTAAAAACAAGAAAAATATCTTCTGTAAAACAGAAGTCCTTGGATCAAAGATCCAACGGTGGGTAAAATTCCCAAATCAATTAAGAATCTCTCGATGAGAGATTTCTTTAACTAAATCAACAAACTTGCCTCTACTATATAAAGTCCCCAAGACTTCAAGTCTTGTACAGAGGAACCCCCCCCCCCCCATAAACATCAAGTTCAAAAAGAAGAGCAAGCAAAAATGAAAGCTTTAAGAAAGAAGAAGAAAGAATAACTTTCTTCAAGATAAATAAAGATAATAGAGATCATAGTATCTCATTTGCATATCCAAGGGTTTAACTCTCATAAAGAACATAGTTCTTTCCCCTGGATCCAAGATCCGTGAGACAAGTCTCCCACAAATGAGAATTTAATTCTCGTAGGGACGAATTTGTTCTTGGGGATCGAAAATCCAGGGGAGAACAAAGAATTGAACTCTTCAGAAAAATACACAAAGAAAGAGACAGCGCCAAGCGACTCATGTGCCCCTCACATGGGAGCTGTTCAATAAAGAGTGCCTAGCACTCAGTGGTTGGCGCTCAGCGCCAAGCGCCCCGCGTTCCCCTCACGTGGACGCTGCCCAAATAAAGAATGCTTAGCACTCATTGGTTGGAGCTTAGCGCCAAGCGCCTCACGTGCCTCTCACGTGGGCGCTGCTAAAATAAAGAGTGCTCTGCATTCAATGGTTGGCGCTCAGCGCCAAGCGCCTCACGTGGGCACTGTTTAACATAAAGCGCTCTTCAAATAGAGCCCAGCGCCATAAAGAGTGTTTAGCACCTCATAAAGAACAAAAAAAGGGGAAGCAAGGGCATCAAAACCCATATGAATGTTCGGCATTATTGGCACAGAAAGGGGACCAAGCCCAAGCAAGTGTTTAACACTTTATTCAAAAAATGAAATGACTGGGTTGAACCCAAGTTGGTCCAACTCCTAATCAACGATCCCATGGGCTATTTATTTTCCAGATTGGTCTTAGTCCCAAACAAGACCATCAAGCTTTGGACGAACATTCATTGATTCAAGGGTACATCTCTCCACACCTCTGATATATGTCGTTGTAATTATTCAACGTCTTCAGAGAGGTGGCAGGTCCCGACAACCAACAATTCTATGGACCGCAATGTCCTTAAACTAACTCTGGACCGCAACGTCTTTAAACTAACTGTGGACCGTAACGTCCTTAAACTAAAACGATAGAACCCAAATGCTCTTTCGTTGGATCAAAAATGATCCCGAACCCCCGTTAAGTAGATCTTTGTCCAATATCGGATTAACGTATCCTTAACAAATATTTAAGTTGATCTTAATCTCAAACAAGGTTAACGATCCTTAAATCAAATCAAACCCAAATCTAAGAAAATACGGATTTGGACTAATCCACGCCCAACGGGCGACAACATAAATTAGTCTCCGTATACAATCAAAGGGCAACCAAAAATAAAAAAATACACAACATGAAGTGACCTTCTGGAGCATGAGAAAGTGGTTATCGCTACGAGGTAACGTAATTAACTGCAGGGGCTTGCGCCTGCAAGGAAGAGCGTCCCTACAATCAAAAAACCCCTCGCAAACGAGGGGGAACCTGACGAAGTCTGCTACAACGGCCGCATCCTTCCAGACCTCCGATACACGGTGCCATAAATCAACTTGGTATCTTCGGAGAGGTGGACGGATAAAACCAAATAGCATCTTCCCCCAAATGCAGGCAAGACGTCTGTCTTTCCCGGCTTTCGGCGGTAAACAGATTCTGGCACGCCCGGTGGGACCTTTTCCTCTTTCCACTCCACACTTCGTGTGTCGTGTTCGCAAACGAATCGCGGTTTAATATGGTTGCCTCTAGATTCGAGGTACTAAGATTTGGTGTCTTGCTCCGTGCAGAAGAGAAGATGACATCGATGGCTTCTAACTGCACCAATTGCAACAACAACTTCCACTCCGTCCCTGCAGGAGGAGTAACTTATGGGCCCCAAGTGGCCTCCATCTTTGCGATGCCGGTGGAACAGATGACTCGGACCACCACTGGATTGTTCTTTAGGACCATGATCCCGCCAACAAGCTTTAGCGCCCCGGTGCCGCCACAAGAAGCTCTAAAGAAGTCAGTCTTCGATCGGCTTGCAACTACCACAGCCCCTCTCAATGAGTCGTCCAATTCCAACGCCTCGGTCTTTAACAGACTGGGCCAAAGCTCCAGTGGGCCCATGAAGAGACCCGCAATACCTGAAGGGGTTATCCCAAAGCGGATAGCCATTCCAGCTCCGGTAAACGAATTCATCAAAGGGGCTTCTCCCGCTAAAGGATCGGTCTTCGCAAGACTGGCCGTTCCAACTCCTACTACGGGTGAGGTCGTTACAAGTGCTTCCCCTATTCGAAAGTCACTCTTCGACGGGTCAGACGTTCCCCCTCAATGAATGTTAGTCTTCGACAGGTTGGCACCAAAAGCAGCCTCTCATCAAAGCAAGGGGCATGACAAGGTCGCTTCTACAACTGAGGTGATCCCATCCATAAGACATGCTCGACGTCGCCACTGGCGCCGAGTGAGGAAAGCTGGGGGCAATTCCCCCTCTGGACTTACCCCACCAGCTCCAACGGTGGGAATTGACGTTGCTGTTCCAACTGGGAATAGTTTCGAGCTGCTCAGGAGGGTGCGCAAGAACTCTCCAATTGCCATACTGAAGAAGTCTCCTCCGCCGGTAGAAAACACAACACAGGTGAAGCCGGAACAGCCTCCTCAGTAGTTTTCCTTCAAGATCCACAGAGTTTGGCGGAAAGTTCAAGACTCTGTAATTGATAAAGATTATTCTCGCCGGCTGAAGAAGACGAAGGCTCGGAGAGAGGAGGACCGTCCCTCCGTCGTACCATGGAAGTTGCCATCTACGTGGGTGCCTGCTGCAACAGCCCCCTCAACCTCGACCTTCCACAAGAGGAGAAGGCCGAAGAAGATCCCCATACCGGTGGCGAATATCAAAGGCAGTGGACCCAAATGCCCCAAGTCTGGGGGCATGGTTGTCCATACCGTCTACATGGCATCCGGAAAAGAGAATAGTCGTGCTTCCGTGAGTCATTGACCACTCACACGGTCTGTGACGAAAGCTCACGAGCAACAACAAAAGCTTCAGGAGATTTTGACAAGAATGGCCGCACTCACTGGACATAAAGAAAGCCCGGAAGTATCGTCGAAACAACGCCAAGAGCAGGAGACCGACGCTGAATTCCTGTGGAGGATTCTTGAAAATAAAGACAGAGAGGCCGTGGAACAAGCGGATAATATAAAACAAATGGCGCTTCTCTTTCAAGACATAGTGGTAATGATGATCCAACCGGATCCTCCGGCCGAAGACCCTCCAATAATCATTGAAGACGACAGAGGAGAGACATCGAACCCTCCTCCGGCTTTGTCAGCAGTCAGGGAGGAGACGATCTGCAAAGCTACCCTTGATGACTACATAGCTCAACAAATACGAGCTCATCAAGCGAACGAAGCGGAAGGCCGGGTCGTTAGAACTGGGCGACCTTACCCAGGCTGGTACGACCAAATTAAGTACCCGCCAGGATATACGATCCCCAAATTCCATGTGTATAAGGGGACGGGCAATCCGCATCAGCACGTTGCTCAATTCAGATCTTTGTGCGGTAATACTGGGGGCGATGACAAAATGTTGCTTCGCCAGTTTGTTGGAAGCTTGTCGGAGACGGCAATTGAATGGTACTTCGAGCTCCCAATTGACTCTGTCAAGATATTTACGGAGATGGAACTACTGTTCACACAGCGGTTCATAAGTGCAAGCGAGCGCACCCCAATCATGGCATTAATCAACGCTAGAGTGAAACCGGGGGAGACCTGGGTTCAATACGCAATTCGGTGGCATAACCTATGGTCAAATTGTGAACAGCGCATAGAAGAAGCTCCTCCTGTGGGCATGTTCGTAGGGACCCTTGATCTTCAAGCAACTATAGCTCAATTTATGATGTTCTTCAAGCCAACCATCTTCCAGGCCTTGATTGACAGACTGGCCCAAATGGACCAGATGGGCCATAGGCCGTCTTCTTTAAGGAAAGATCTTCGGAATGAAAAGGGCAAAGGGAAAGCGACCTTCATTGCCAACGCTCAACAACAACTGAGTGACTCAAAAACGGTTGCTCACCAAAACAATAAACTAAGATCCCTTGGAGAAAAGTTGAGACGTCCTTACTCGTTCCCCCGGGATAAGACGATCAGACTATTCGAACCAGTGGTGCGCAACAGGCTCATCACTCTACCGGATCCAAGACGCCCACTGTAGCCGGGCGACGTCAACAATCTCAATTACTGCCCCTACCACCGAATAGTGGGCCACCCAATTGAAGATTGCTACATCTTTAAAAACTGGATTGAAGACCAGTACCAACAGGGCAAGTTCGCGCTGTCTGAAAACTGGAAGGTAAACCCGTCACAGCAGCATGCTCCTAAAAAGGTGGATACACCGGGGGCATCATGCTCATATGTAAAGAAGCTCCGTGGGAAGTTGTCCTTTCGTCTAAAACTAAAAGAATGCTGAAGGATCTTCAAGCATGTCCGGCGATTAGGTGGAAAAGCCAGCTGGAGTCTTATATTATTGACGGAATACTGAAACCGCGCCCAATGCTGAAAGTTGGTAACGATGGGCAAAACCTCCAGGCCAAGCCTCCGAAATATTTAAAGAAAAATAAGAAGGCCAAGAAGACTGTGCAGCTCGACGGAAATCGTACGGGTCTGCAAAATTACATCGACGCACTGGAGGAATACAACTAAAAAGCGCGGGCCCCACTCACATTGGAAGAATTCTTCAAGCATATTCTTGAGAATGGAAACAGTGACATTGATGAAGGAGACGATTCTTCATAACAGCCCGAGAATTATGTGGCGAGCTTCCACATGATCTCTCACTCATCGATAAACGGCAAAGAAGCTCCTGACGTAGAGAAACTGGGGGAAGATCCAGAACCAAAATCCATGGAACCGTCAGATGACCTAATCGACAAGCTACTGAACGTAGCCATCCAAAAGAGCAAAGCTGACCGAGGACGTGAAGCAGCCATATACGAAAAAGCCAAGCGTTGGCATCAAGCTGAAGAAGCCCCGGTAATGAGAAGTCATAAAGTACCCCAACCGGATCAAAGCGCACCTGCCACCAGCAAGAGCAGAATCAAGATAGAGAAGCAGTTCGCCAAAGCTCTGTCAATGGGAATGAGGTTGCCTCCTTTCGAAGGAAATACTCCTGGGAGTACGTGTCGTAACGAAGCGAATGTACAGTCGAACTACTGCTTGTACCATCGGAAGGTCACGCACCCCACCGAAGAGTGCAATGCCTTCAAGAAGTGGTGGCATGGATATTTTGCCCATCAACAACACTTCAAGCGAATGAGGTGCAACGCGTCGGGAACAGAGAAGCGCGACAGACAAGCGTGAAGAAACGGCTGGCACCTGTCATATGATTGATACCGGTTCGATAAGAGCAAAACCTCAAGTTCTTACCTTCGGGAGCGATTCTGACGAAAAAATAGCCCTCGGCCCTCTCTTCAAGGAATCCACTTCTGAAAAAGAAGAGGAGATGAAGAACTGTGAGAACATTCAGCTGCGTAACTGCAGGGTTCCCTAGGGCGGCAGCATGGTTTCGGGAGGCATCGTCCATGCCTATTTCAAATTTTTGCCGTACTAAAGAACCCCAGCGTAGAATCTTAACTAGTGATTTATATGAACTAGCAATGCAAACAACTTTACATCTAAGTGAATGAGGAATACAACATTTGTAGACCGGTCCTTCACTTTTAAAGCTCCGTGTAGTAGTCCCTTCGCTCCAAGTTGTGAACACCCGAACTCTAGTAAGGGTTCACATGAATAAATGAACAAGCTTGCTCGAAGTCTTCGAGGCCGAAGATGATCTACGTCGAGGAGACTCAAGCTCATGCTGCCTCTTCACTAAATTAGGGTTTAGTGAAGCAAACACCCTAAACTAAATGACTAATAGTACAGGATGATGAAGTAGGAAATGGGCTCACTTTAGATTTAATTTTCTCACAATATTTTCTTACTTAGAAAAAATCTAGCAAGTTTTTTCTCATGAAGAAGAAGATGAAGAATGAAGAGAAATGAAAACCCATGAGGTGAGAATAGCAACCATGGATGAGTTAGCGTCATACACTAACTCATGTAGAGAATATACCATGGATTAACAATAATGGTTGGGTTAATAAATATCTTCAAGTAAAACAAAAAGAGTGGACACGGTCAATAATTCCACAAGCTTCTACAAGCTTCAACCATATGACAATTTTCATCCAATTTTGATTTACTTTAAATAAATAAAAACCCTTGATTATTATTTGCATGGTGTGAGTCTCATACACCCATGTAGCATGTGGCATCAAGCATGACACATAAATAATGTACATTAATATATATCACATATATACTAAGTGTACACTAGTGAGAAAAAGAAATGTTTAAGTGAGCTAATATTAGTTAATGTAAATTAATATATCACATATATAATTATACATTAAATTATTAAATCAACACTTGATTTAATAATCCGGCTATATCACATACAACCGACTAATATCAAATGTAACAATCTATCGAATCAACACTTTATCCGATAACCCGGCTATATCACATATAACCGACCGATATCACATATCGCGAGAATAGAATACGGTATCACATACGCGCATTAATCTCGGTCCCGCACATATCACATATGTGCTCCTACTTCGTTTCGCATGAACCAGGAAACCTCTGTGTAGGACTCTAAAGACTCGGCAATACGCAGGGAGTAGGTGATGATCATATCAACCACCCACAAGCTGCAAGCGGTCTGCTAAACGTAACAGCCACCCGGATATTGAGCGATCAGAAGATCAAAAAGCAAGCCTGATCATACTCCTGTGAATCCAATCAGTAACACTACCGTACAGTCCGGTCTCTTCGTCAGATATGTCGTATATCGCGGCTGGGGGGTATAACGTCAGACCCCAATAGCCTGATAAGTCATGCCGATGCAAGGTCCATAACGGTTCGAGAAACTACTGATAACACTTACCATTAAATCTCAGCAACCCTGGCCAGGGATTTCATGTTATGGCCAATCGAGCATAGCGCAACATCAACTCCCAATACCGGGAGAGACGAATCCCCTCCTATCGCTCATTGCCTCCATGTGACTCGGGACTGTACCCAAAAACAACCTTTTTGCACGATCTCTTGACCGTGGTATGGTGGAAATCAAAGCACAATGGGAATCACATAAGACTCCATGACTATCTCGGGTCGACAGACTAACCTGTACCAGTGTCACCAGAGAACTACTATCTGACGATAGGTATAATACCATCTAGGAGTTCTCGGCAAGTCCGTCCGGTGTACCCTGTCTCCACTGATCACCCGTATACCTTCTCCGATGTCAAACACCAATGGATATAGGATCATCTATCGCCCATCATATGGGTCGAGAAGCGCATACGCTAGTCTACTCTGGAGTATCAATGCCCTGTCTCGATACTCCCACGACTATGAACAATTATAAGGTGTACTTGTGGACCATCCTTGGCCCTACTAGTATGATCTCTATCATAGTCCTGGTAGCTAAGTACACATCCTAAGGGCTTTATCAACATGTGAAAGCAAGACAACATCATTTATACAAGTCAACATGTTAAGACAAAGAGCAACCAGATAGCATACTATCATGTCGAGCAAGAAAGTGCTCCCTATATATATCCAAGCATCCATTATAATATACATCAAATGTACAATAATGGCCTCTAGGGCATACATATAACTAACAGTAACCGTACGTTGCCTGAAAAGAATCTCAGACCTTCAAACAAAGGTTCGGGCAAAAGGGACAAAGGAAAGGAAAAATTCCCTGAGGAGATTGCTCTCGATGATAGAGTTGTCGAAGAGCTCACAGCCAAGGACCCGTTCAAGAAGAACAAGGTGGATTACAATGTCCTGGCACATCTGAGAAAGATACCCTCACAATTAAGTATCTTGGATGCCCTTCTCCTGTCTAAAAAGGCACGAGATTCCCTGATCAAGGCGTTATAAGAGCCCGACCAGTTTCAAGCCTTCCTGGTGGAAGAAAAGATGAAGGACGAGCTGGAAGAAGTCCACATGGCTGACATCACCTTCAGCGATGAAGACCTCCTTCTCGGAATGTGCGAGCACAACCGTCCACTATATGTAACAGGGTATTGTCACGATATCAAAATAGGGAAGATCCTGGTCGACAACGGGTCCTCCGTCAACCTTCTCAACGTAAGAGTGTTGAAGGAGATTTGCATGCATGTGCAGCACTTGGCTCGTGACAAAATTACCATCTCCGGTTTTGACTCCTAATCGTCACAAACGCTCGGGTCTGTAATACTGACATTACGCTTCGGGCTACTCGTCACTGACATCAAATTCCATGTTATTGACGCCAAGACTTGCTACAACGCTTTGCTTGGCAGGCCTTGGTTACATGAGCACAACATCATCCCTTCTACGCAACATCAGTGTATGAAGTACTTCAAGGACGGTCTTGAGTATACAGTTACAGGGGAGCTGAACCCATTCTCCGTAAATGAAGTCCGAAAATATGAAGACGCCAAGTACTTCTTACCAAACTTCGAAGACATAGAAAGATGTCGCAAACCGGAGAATAAACAAATCGCCACTATCCCGATCTTTGGGAGCGATACCGAGGAGGATGAAGAGATGGTCTACTCGGGAAAACCCCAAGGCAACAGGCCAGGACCATCTACTCTTATTCTGGTCTTTGGCAGTGACTCTGAGGACGAGGCCAACGCAGTGTTCTCCGTTCGCCCGCCAATGCAGAACTTTGTTGGAGCTGACCAGAGTTTACAGATTACCTTGGTCCCGCAGTGGCATTACAAAGAACTTGATGCACTTGATACGTACAGCGTGCAAGAGCTGCAGACCTTCTACGTCCCACCTAAACAAAAAGGGGAGAAGGCGATCCTTTTCTACCAATCCACGGAGACAAAAGTTGAGAAAAAAGTATGGCACGGTGCCGAACCTGCGCTCGACAGGGTCAATCCGTCTGCCTAGATACTATGCAGAGAGACTGAAAAGGCTGTTGAGACGCCAAGGCATACCCTTCAAACAGACTGCTCGACAAGCCCAGTTTTATAACAAGATTTGGGACATTCCCGGGACTCAGCGGAAGATACCCAACGGGAGAATGGAGACGACCGGTCTTGGATACGTTCGGTCCAATAAAAGAGAGTGATTCCATGGCTGCCATGTCATAAATAATTCCGGTGGAGAAACGAATGCATTTCCAGATGGCGTTGATCTTAAACCAGAGCGAGATCCTGCCGTGAGAATACCAAGCCCGTCATTCGAAGAACAGATTGACAAGCTAATAAGAGAAGCGGGTCAAAAGGTTCGGGATGACCATAGCCGCGAAATGGCCATTTACGAGAAAGCCAGGACGCAACGTCTCATTCAGCAAGCTACGGAAGATGACTATGCCCTTCACCTCTAGCCGCTGTGCGCTCTCGTGGCAAGAAAAAATCCCGATGTAGAAATAAAATCAAGGTGAATAACAGGGACGGCGTTCAAAAACAGCGAAGTGGATCCAAGATGCCGCGCGAGCGAGAAAAAGTCAACTGGAACCTGTCTTTTATGAAGAAAATGGGTCGGGAGTACTCTTTCCCTCATGACAAGACAACGAAAATATTCAACCTTATCATGAAGCATCAAATGATGATGCACCCGGAATCTCGATGCCCCAAACAGATGAACAAGGTCCATCAACTGGATTATTGCTTCTACCACCGAATAGTGGGACATCCTCTTGAAGACTGCTTCACCTTCAAAGACTATGTTGAAGATCAGTATCAGCAAGGCAGGTTTGCTCTATCCGAAAGTTGGAGGGTAGCCCCACCACGAAAGCATGAGCCAAGAGCAACCTACACTGCTAGGGAAAGTCTAGATCAGTATCGAGCTTGGAAACGAGCTCGTACCTGCCATATGATAACATTCTCAATAGAAGGAGAGCACGAGAATACGAATGACCTCCCCCATTGCTTCACAAATGAAGATGAGAACGAGGTGATCTCAGAATTTCCACCGGCGCCAAAAGAGCCGGAAGATGGGATACACACCACAGCAGACAACTTGAGAAAAATCGACTTGGGGACGGCAAACGACCTAAGGCCAACGTTCGTCAGTGTGTTGCTGTCTGAGAAATAGGTAGCCATGTTAAAGGACGTGCTTATGCAGTATAAATACTGTTTCGCATGGAACTATTCCGAAATGCCGGGATTAGATCCAGAAATAGCTGTGCATAAACTGGCGATATCGCCGGACGTCAAGCCAGTCAAACAAGCGCCAAGAAGAATGTGACTCGAGCTTGAGTTGAGTATCGATGCCGAAGTCAAAAAGCTAATCGACTCCAGCTTCATCCAAGAAGTTCAATACCTTGACTGGATCGCCAATATCATTCCGGTAATGAAGAAAAATAGGACAGTACGCATCTACGTAGATTTTTGGGATCTCAACAAAGCTTGTCCGAAAGATAACTTCCCAGTGCCTGTTACAGAGCTGATGATCGATAACACATCCACCCATGAAGTCTTCTTCTTCATGGATGGATTCTCAGGGTACAACCAAATCAAGATGCATCCTGAAGACCAAAAGCACACTGCTTTCGGGACTCCGCTAGGCATATTATGCTACAAAGTGATGCCCTTTGGTCTGAAGAACGCTGGCGCCATCTACCAGAGGGCCATGACAAAGATCTTCGATGACCTTGTACATGAGATTGTTGAATGCTATATCGATGACCTCGTGGTGAAGAGAAAATCATACGAGGAACACTGGAAGCATTTGAAAATAGTGTTCCAGCGTCTTCGGAAATATAATCTGAAGATGAACCCCCTGAAATGCGCATTTGGAATTTACTCAGGAAAATTCTTAGGATTCATAGTACGACACCGGGGCATCGAAATAGACCCGTCAAAGATCAAGGCAATTATGGAAATGCCTTCGCCAAGAACTCTTAAGCAACTGCGGTCTCTCCAAGGAAAACTTGCGTATATCCGACGGTTCATAGCTAACCTTTCCGGCAAATGCCGCCCTTACAGTCATTTAATGAAGAAGGGGACCCTGTTCGTTTGGGATCGTAAATGCCAAAACGCACTGGACGAAATCAAGCAATATCTGCAAAACCCACCGGTACTGACCGCTCCGGTTAAGGGAAAGCCCCACATCTTGTACACAACAGCCCTTGAAGGTTCTTTAGGCGCGCTATGGGCACAAAAGAACAACCAGGGGAAGCAGAGAGCTCTCTACTATTTGAGTCGAGTTCTCCTGGGGGCAGAAAATAACTACTCCCCCATTGAAAAGCATTGCCTGGCGCTGATCTTCGCGGTAACGAAGCTTCAACATTATGCATTGGCATATGAGGTCCAACTCATATCAAAGGTGGAACCTCTCAAGTATTTGATGTCAAGAACCATGCTAACGTGAAGGCTTGCCAAATGGGCCCTCCTCTTGATGGAATTCTCGATAGTATATCGACCCTTCAAGGCAATAAAAGGCCAGGCCATCGCCGACTTTCTCGCAGAGCATCCGATACCTGCCGAATCTCCCTTGAACTGCGAGTTTCCGGATGAACACGCGTTTGACGCAATCGACGGGGAGAAAGAAGGGAGTGATACCCGATGGGAACTCTACTTCGATAGAGCGTCCTCCTTGAAGAAGAGAAAGCAAAACACCCCCATGATTAAAGTCGGGGTGGGCCTTATCATTATGACTCCACAAGGAGGGGATAATGCATTTTACCCTTTCTTTAACGGAGCCGAGAATAAATAATGAGGCTGAGCATGAAGCTTTGATAGCAGGTCTTGAGATTGCTGTCGACATGGGCATTGGAAACCTCCATATATATGGAGACTCCCAGCTGGTCGTTAGCCAAGTAAATAGCGACTATAAGACGTGCAAACCAGAACTGATCAAGTATGGTGAAAGAGTGCAGCAACTGCTAACGCAAATCCCCTCTTACACCCTGGAAAGCATACCGCGTGCGGAAAATACCAAAGCGGATGCGTTAGCCAAGCTCGCTAAAGAAGTGGCCGAAGAAAACCTCGATGACGTAAGGATCATTATGCAAAGCCGCCGGACTCTCGTACCAGCAGAGATATCTCCGAAGATGTCTAAAGGAGGGGAAGCGACCAAACATGTGGCTTTCCAAGTAGAGGACAAAGAAAAGGTTGAGTACTGGAGAGAAGGCTTCATAGACTACTTTAAATCCCATCGAACGCCTAATAATGCATCGTCGAGACATCAGCTCATGAAGCGAGCTCTATCTTTTGCCTTCGTCAATAATACTCTATATAAGAGATCGTTCGAATGTTTTTGGTTAAGGTGTCTGGGGCCAGAAGAAGCAAGGAGAGTCATCCAAGAAACTCACGACGGACTATGCGGCTCTCATCAGGCTGGGCCCAAGATGAAGTTGATGATCAAGAGAATGGGCTATTACTGGCCCACGATGATTCAGGACTGTCTCAAATATGCGAAGCAGTGTCACTCATGCCAAATTCATGGGAACTTCATCCACCAGCATCCGAATCCGCTACACCCAACACTGGCTAGCTGTCCATTTGAAATGTGGGGAACCGATATAATTGGGCCCATCGAGCCGGCATCATCCAAGGGACATCGGTTCATAATAGAAACAACCGATTACTTCTCTAAATGGATAGAAGCAATACCGCTAAGAGAGGTGAAGATAGAGAACATCCTCCATTTCTTCAGGACACATGTCATCTACCGATTCGGCACTCCGCGACGGATCATCTCGGATAATGGGTCAGCCTACAGAAGCCATAAGATCAGTCGCTTCGCACAACAGCATAATATAGATTAGAGATATTCTTCAGTTTATAATCCCCGAGCTAACGATCTAGCTGAGGCTTTCAACAAGACCTTGACAAAGATCATAAAGAAAACGGTGTCTAGAAATAAAAAGAACTGGCACGAGAGGTTGCATGAAGCTCTCTGGGCTTGTCGGACCACGTTCAAGACGGCCACGAAAACAACGCCATTCGTGTTGGTGTTCGGCACGGAAGCGGTACTTCCCTTGGAGATAGAGCTACCCTCTCTACGAGCGGCGGTTCGGTACGAACTAACGGATGAAGAGAATGCCCATCTTCGGCTTGAGTAGCTAGACGCCCTTGATGAAACTCGTCTCATGGCGCAGCAAAACCTAGAAGTTTACAAAGCAAGGATGACGCGCTCATACGAAAGATTGACTAGGCCGAGGACATTCCGCCAAGGCTAATTTGTGCTAGTCATCAAAAGAGCTATGATCCCCAATCGTACTAAACGGGGGAAATTCGAGCCGAACTATGAGGGCCCATTTATCATAGACAAGGTCTACTAAGGCGGGGCCTACTTGCTCATGGATATGCATGGCAAAAGACCTTTCCGGCCAATAAACGGTCGGTTCCTTAATAAATACTACGCCTGACAAGTCACGGCTCAGGATAATGATGGATGACGACGCTCGTGTCCGCTCGCTATCTCCCTGAGTCCAAACTCTATAAGTAGTATCCAGCGAAACCTCGCCTCAAAATGCTATGGACCGAGATGTCCATAAACTAACAATGGACCGAGATGTCTTTAAACTAACAATGGACCGAGATGTCTTTAAACTAACAACGTCGCCTCTAATACGGCGATAGTGAAGTGCAAGTCCATAAGTTCCAGCGGTGAGGACTGCAATTCAAATCCCACTGGCAAACAGATGGGTCACATGCGGCGAAACTATTCTCGAGAGTTTCATCGTGCAAAAAAAAACGGTATGTCTACAAGCAAAATGGGCATGGATGAAAACCCGAAAGGGCTCCGTGAGTAAAAACGGCAGGACTGCCGGCGAGTTCGTGAAAACCCGAAAGGGTGCAGACTCGTAAAAAAATTCATGTACACTTGCAAGGTCCTCTCGACCTTGTAAGGAGAAAATACCTGCGTGAGATCCTTACGACTCACAAGGGAGCAACACACTTAGAGATCCCCACGATCCCTAAGGAGAAATTACATTTACCAGATCCTCATGACTCGTAAGGAGAATCCCCTTTATGAGACCCTCACGGCTCATAGAATTCAAAAGCCTTAAGATACAGGGACCTGGACCTGTTCTTAAGCCATCACATACCTCAAGTTGCCCTACAGGCGGTCCGATATCGGCCCTTGTATACAATCTACGGGCATAAATAAATGTTTTCCCCACCAAGTTCCACCAATAGCGCGAAATTTCCCCATTTGGTGAACGACACTTGTAAGTCCTCTCGACTTATAAGGAGAAAACACTCTTGTAAGATTCTTACAACTTATAAGATAACACACACATAAGAATCCCCACGATTCCTAAGGAGAAAACGTACATACGAGATCCTCACGACTCGTAGGAAGAAACACCTTTATGAGACCCTCACGGCTCATGAAGTCAAAAGCCTTAGTCGACAGGATCCTAACCCTGTTTGCTAAGCCACCTTTGTTCGAATCGACAAAGGCAAATGATGATTCACTCTTGGCAATATCCCAGTCGCAGCGATGTTGATGCCAAAAGTGGTGTCAGATCTCAAGTTCCATACTCGTAATAAAAATCAGCGAGCAAAAATGCATATGAAATAGCCGAAATGTTTGGGCAACTCGAAATAAAAATCAGCGAGCAAAAATACATATGAAATAGCCGAAATGTTTGGGCAACTCGCAATAAAAATCAGTGAGCAAAATATATGCATATAAAAACAGCCGAAATGATTAGGCACCGTGAAAAAATAGCCGAAATGATTGGGCAACCGCAAATTTCGCGATATAAAAAGCTGAAATGATAGAGCATCACGGAAAGAAATAAAAAAAATGAAATGAAATTTCTGCCCTGCAGGTGAGATCACATTGGCCCCTGTATACAATCCATGGGCACAAACGAAAAGGGAACCATATTTTCCTACCAGGCTCCATCAAAGGGAAGCTAGATCTCAATGGCTATATCTATAGCCTAGAAATCAACAACAGCGTTCTTCTTCTCGTTCCAACCAGAAGCAGATACGACGTCAGCAAAACGGAGCCACGGCAAAGTCCCCTAGTTCCAAATCTCGACGGTTCACAGAAAACCTAGAGACTACCTCGGAACCAAGGCAAAGTCCCTAGTTCCAAGTCTCGACAGCGGCATCCATAGCCTAGAGATCAACCAACAACGTTCTTCCTCCCTATAGCAGGATACAGGTGCGACATCAACAAAACGGAGCCATGGCAAAGTCCCCTAGTTCCAAATCTCGACGGTTTACAGACAACCCAGAGACAACCTCGACATTTGTCGCAATATTGCAGACACAATATCAACCAACGAAGCAAAGGAGATCCCTGGCTTCAGGGTCTTGACGGCAACTCAAATGAGACCTGAAAGACTATCGGAGACCATCCCACTCCAGCGTAAGGTGGTCATGACTCATCGGGGCTCCCAAACTGAGCCTAACCTCAAGTAAAAAGCGATATGGAATATCCCTAACGCTTGCTCTTTCGATGGTAATATTACCTGGAAGATTACTTGAAGACGTCTTGTCCAGCCCCCGAAGGGATCAGAGACACGACAGTCGCGGGACTACCCGAACAGCAAGATTGCATATCGGGGAATATATCGGCCTACGCGACGGTGCGACGGGTAAAAAACCCTAGTACCACAGACCCTAACGGACTTCTATTAGCAGGAGTTAACTGTGATGTTAGGACACCCTTGTGAGAACTTCTTGATTCGTATCGACTCGTGAGGAAATTAGTGTTCTTGTGAGAACTTCTCGATTCGTCTCGACTCGTAGGGAAAAGCCTTAGGCAATAGGGATAAGGACCTGTTTCCTAAGCTCTGGGGCCCTGCAAGTCGGTCCAAGATGGACTATTGCATACTATTCACGGGCCACACTCTCCAAAGTCGAATCTAAACAAGGAGGGAAACAACCACTTACGAGTTCTCTCAACTTGTAATGGGGGGAAATTCTCTTGTGAGATCCTTACGACTCCCAAGAGAAAACGCACTTAGGAGTCCTCACGACTCCTAAGGAGAAAAGACACCTACGGGATCCTCTCGACTCGTAAGGAGAAAAGTCTTTATGAGACCCTCATGGCTCATAAAGTTGAAAAGCCTTAGGCGGCAGATCTGAACCTGGCTTCTAAGCCATCGCTGCCCTGTAAGGAGATCAAGGTAGACTATCAACAAGACGCATTTGCTAAAGGGACACGC
The DNA here is from genome assembly GCA_030015575.1 of Agapanthus africanus. NCBI lineage: Eukaryota > Viridiplantae > Streptophyta > Magnoliopsida > Asparagales > Amaryllidaceae > Agapanthus > Agapanthus africanus. Next base: position 186,158,692 of record JASDDO010000024.1, read on the forward strand.
TCATATAAAATGAAATATGTCTTTTATTCATGAATTCAAGTGAATACAAGATACATTTCACAAAAGAATCAAAATGAATACATGTTATTCATAAACCGCAAGTTTACAGTCAACAATAAAAGGGTACAAAGACGGTTATTGAGGAGGAGGTGTCTTCAACAAATCAGCAAGCCGCTCGCGCGCTCCTTTCAATCCTTTCTCGTGATAAGCCGCCGCGGCTAACTCTGCTTCCACTTGAGCTCGCTGCCGTAAACAGGACGAAAGCTTCTCATCGGCTTCTAGCATGGTAGCTTTATAGTTTTGAATGACCCGCTCGGCGAAGTCAAGCGTTCGCCTCAGCGTCAACCCATCCGAAATACATCTCTGGAGATTGTCAAAAACGGCTTTTAGCTGTGCAGCATTCTCTTCAATCTGGGCGCGCAGTCGGAAGGATTCGCTGGTAGCCACCTCATGTTTCTTTCGTCTTAGGGCTGCCTCTTGTTCAAAATGGCGAATGAAAGGAACACTATGCTCGATCCAAGCAGCCCGCTGAGAGTTCGAATTTAATACTTCAGGAGTTGGACGCTGGAGCTCAATCTCGTGCAGGCAAGCCTCGATCTTTCTGCAGTAATCAACCCAAGAGCCGACAAGATCTTCATCACGGAAGTTCACAAGTGTCGCTAGCATTGGGTTAACTTCAACAGCAAAATCTGCAGCTGATGTAAGGGCCTCGGCGTCAAGATCTTCGACGAATTCGCTCAACATTCGACGGCTGTTTGCCGCGCCCCTGGAAGATATGCGTTTGGAAAAGGGCCCTGGGGGCATCGGAATGCGGGACTCGAAGGGAGTGGGAGCCAGTGTAATTGCTGCAAAATGAATTACGGTCAAATGCCGACTCAAGAAATGAAGGAAACATATAATCGATGAAGGTTATTATACCATCTGTGACAGGCGGCAGGACGGGGAGCGTCGGAGGCACGATTGTTCTTTCACCCCCTCCTTCGACCCGTGACGCTATATTCAATATGAAGAAGAATTAGCAACAACATGTCTATTCTTAAGAAAGATACGTCGGTTGAAGAATGTACTAACCGATACCAGAAGGTAGAACGATTTCTGACTGGAAGGAGAAATGCGGGTTCAACACCTGGTATAGATGGTCAAAAAGGACTTCTACAGAGTTGTGCCAACATACTATCAGTACAAGGAGGATGGTACCTACAGTGAAACCGATAAGTCGAAACCCATACCTTCCAACATTTGAGAGGGTACGGGAGAAGGTGAAGGGACGGCGACCGTCAGAGCAGCAACTGGTGACGCTTCTTCAGATGGCACAGTCTCGGGATTCACCGCGCCTGTACTCAAAACAAACAAAATATCGTCAGGAGGGCTGAACAGGGATAAAAAAAACTTTATAAAAAACAGTCGCCCAAAGACTACCTGATAGAGCATGGACCAAAGCCATGACGGAGGCATCACCGGGTATAACGGCTTCTTCACTCCCTCTCGGAGGAATAGATTCCGCGCCCATAGCTTCGTCCCCTGACTCAACGAGGACCGTCGTAACGCTTGCGACACCCGCCGATACCAAGGAGCCACAGGGAGAGAGAGCAGCGGTCTGAACGGTCCCAGATTCCCGAGAAAGAGTAGCCACTTCTGGCTCTGTAACCGCCAGCGTTTCTCCTGCCATCCCATCGTCGGGACTTGGCCCTGCAGGAAATGAGTATATCAGAATTTGAGGATCGAGTTCTAATAAAAAGACTGGGCGTTACATTACCTCAAAGTAACTTTCCAGTTTCTTCACGAGTCGCACGTGCAACCTGTCTATGGGCAGTAGACAAGGAAGCTGGAACATCCACCAAAGGAATATCAACAGATGGAGTATTACTTAAGCCTGCACCTACGGCCAAGACGGCGTCGCACTCCTTCGCTGCACGCTTCCTGCGCTTTCTTTCTATCTAGGCCGTGAGAAATGACCTCCTTAAGACTTCCGACAGGGGAACGTCATCATCCGAACTAAGCTCTGCCTCCAGAGCCGATACGGAATCCATCATCGGCTGTTTCAGCGAAGCCTCCTGCGGTAACCCTTGGAGGGTCGTGGTCACAGTAGCTGGTTTCAAGGGTTCCGCTGCATCGCCGCTCGGGATCGGTATTGCATTCGGAATGACCTGAGTTGAGCTAGTCCCTGCAACAAGATGAAAGAGAGGGTCAGAGCACGAATAAAAAAAAAGAATAAATGCATAATGAACTGAATTTTACTAAGGCCCAAAGAAGCGCGGAGCCTCTCTTCCTCCTCGAATGTCCGAAAAGAAGCTGCAAGAGCCTCTTCGGCAGAAATACCTGTGGGAAAAGAAAGCGTCAATACAAACATGACAAAGAGAAAAGAGATAACCGCGGAAGAACATAACTGAAAGTATACCTGATTTCACGATAGTAATCAGCGCCGCTTCTGCGCGAGCTAGTCACTCAGAAGCCACAAGGGCAGCCTGGAGATTAGTATCATCCGCAGGCGCGATGAATAAACCCTCATTGGTCCCATACTCGCACAAACCCTCGCTATAGGGAGCATGCAGCTCCTGGCCAAATATGACATCAGCAGAGAATAACGGCTTCTTCTTTTTCTGCGAGCGGACGCCGGCGGCCGATGACAAGAGTTTGCGCTTGACGGGCATTTTCGGGCAACGGGTCCTAATTTCTGCACCAACGCTGGACTCCGGGGATGCTATAGCTACCGTTTCTACAGAAACACGGGGTGGAGGCTTCTCAGGAAAGGCACACGGGACCACAACCGCAACAGCTTCTCTTAAGGAAGGACGAACGGTGGTTCATCGCTTCAAAGGAACTGTCGGATAACTAGCTGGGACAGCATCCTTATGATCAAGTAATAGCCGCCTCTCATCCCTGATAACAGCACCTGTCGCATGTTGATACCACGCCACGTAGGCATTCGAAGCATTCGGTACGTAGCTTGGTTCGTTGATGAGAAAGCTAGACCCCGTGTTTAGCCGCATAAAGTGGTGCAGCGCGCTATGGATACCCTCTTCCATAGCAACTGGCTCGGCTAAGAAAGTCTCGAGCGGGACACCCTAATCATAACCCAACTGTTAAGCAAAACGGTGCGGGTTATACCTCATGAACAATGCCGAGGCGCCTTGCCTGAACACTAGAAAGCCTGGCCTGATCGAATATAAGTGCAGGATCTCCCGAGCCTTCAATGTAGGAGCCTCGTCTTTGAAAGTATCACACAGAGATTGCACTGCCTTGGTAGATTCCTTGCCGATAGTTAAGACTCTATCGACAAAATTCATACTATCCCCGACCATACGCGGGCGAAGGACTAGATGTCGAGCCACTCGCTACGACGGATCTAATGTGGAAGCGTCAACTAGAAACATGACCCGGGAAAAGTTATAGCTGTCGTAGAAGTGGGCCGTTTGTAAACTCCGAAAGCACCAAGCACGTGCATTTCAACCCAGGACATAAAGTAGTGCAGCGGAAGATATACAGATTTTACCCCAGGTTGAGTAGTATCCGCTGCTAAGCTCAGGCCATGGTATAGATGAGCCAGCCCCGCTATCCCAACGGCTACACGCGTCCCCGCAACCATGTGGTGGGCTGGGTAAAAGACCGATGGCCTCATATAGCGAGGGTGCATCGGAAGCATGAACCAGTTCAACCACAAGCCAATAAACCCCAGGAAGAACGTCTCTTCATCGACGTCTGAAGCAGCGAGCTCTGCAAAAGGGACGACCGGGGTGTCTGGAATGAAGAAGTTTCTTAAATCTGCTTCCGCCGTCGGCTGGTTATCCAAACCGAAACCGAACGGGTCGTCAAGCTTAGAAAATTTTGTGGCTTGTTTTGACAAGACTGCTGGGCGAAGGAAGCGGGCGATGAAATCTGTAAAGCTGTCTCCGTGCCCTCCAGACTCTAGAAATAGACTCCCGTAAATGTTCAACACCTTGATCAGGCTCGGGAATCAATGTTGAATGGCATTCTCCGGGGTAAGGCCCATCACCACTAATTTGGTGGCGAAGATGTACTCGTCAGGGGGAAGTATCTCCTCGTAATGTTCCCCTCTGACGGGTAATCCGGAGATCTCCGCAAACTCCTCCAAGGAGATTGAAACTTCCCGATCTGATAGAAGAAAGGTGTGAGTCAGGATGTTCCATTGTTCCAAGAAAGCTTTGACCCACCATACAGGGGGCGCGGAATACTGGAAAAAAGACGCATAAATTGCGGGGTACAACCCGAGCTTCAGCAGCAGTGATTTCTTGGCCGACAGGATGTATCGAGCCCGCTGCAGATATCCGGCTGAATGGCGAGGAGTCAAGCCAATCATGTATACTTGTCCCCAATGGCTCGACTCGCCTTGACATATGCACCGCCCCAAAATATCCAAAGTCATCGGCAGCTGTACGGGTATTGAGGCCATAGAAGGCTGAAGGCTACCCTCTGAGGTCCAGTTGACCTCCTCTGCAGCGTAATTCACCTGAGGCGAGTCGGCATAGTGAATCGCTGAAATGGACTCTGAGGGTACAGCACAAGAAAAACTACGCCGACCCTAGATGATTTGATTGTACCACGACCCTCATAGATGAAGAGATTTCTACTCCGGGTTGTCATCTTTAATGAGCGCGAAGACTTCCCGATCCATGGGCGCGTCAGCGAAGGCGCTCTCTGAACGAACAAAAGGAAAGGAAGAATCAAAAGCCATGGTACCTACACGAAAAAGGTGAGGGTTAGTTGCCAACGCTATAATCTGAATTCTGACACTTGGTACTTTAAAATTGTACCACACTGCAATGCAGGAGAAAGGGACCAAGGGGGGCCCACAAAATCAAAGTGACACCTCATCATTGATGAGACAGTCACTCATTAAGGAGGAAATCCTAAAAAGATTCTCATTTAATGAGAAACTCATTGGGCCAAGGAATTGAACTCCCTCGAGAGCAGTGCTCTGCAGACAGAAATCATATATGTCAAATGTAATTAAGAGGGGAATAAAAATTCCCCAAAACTTTCTAAAGAGCTATGCTCTGTAAAAACAATGGTACAAGGTAAAACCCCAAGATCTTTAAAGATCTGAAGTACAAATCCTAGAAACCCTAAGAGTTCTTCATTAATGGGTTAAGAAACCCTAAGAAAGATTTTTTTTGATCTATGATCTAAAAAGAGTAAAGCTCTTTTTTCATTTAACGGGTTAAGAAATCTTTAAAAAAACATCTTTAAGATCTGTGATCTAAGAAGAGCAAAGCTCTGTTTAATGGGTTCGAGCACAATCATTACCAAGTTTTTGGACAAAGTTCCAACTCTAAAAGAGTTTCCTTGGATAGAGATCTAAGCTCTAAAAAGGAGAATTAAATTCTCAGAAGAACAAAGAAGAGAAGGAGATGAACAGCAGTCATCTCAAGAGCCAGAGGCCCTACTTATAGGCAGGGAAAGCCGATCCAACTTCCAAGAAGATCCAACGGCGGAAAAGCTGCCACCGTTGCACCCACGTGTGAGCCGCGTGAGTGCAACGGTAGGGGGCATTTGTTTCCCCCCAATAATAGAAGAGCAAGGCTCTGTTCAAAATTTGAAAAGAGGCGGCGCTTCATGTGCCTTGCACGAGGGCGCCAGTGCCGAGAGTTAAAAACTCTGAGGCAACGCCTCACATGTCCCGCACGAGGGGGTCGGCGCCAGAACTAAAAGTTCTCTGCCGTTGGATCAAAGATCCAACAGAGATGATAAATCATCAAAACACAGAATTAAATTCTGTTGAGGAAATATTCTTCAAATCTTCCTGAACGAGAAAGATTACTCTCTGTAAAACAAAGCACCGTTGGCTTAAAAATCCAATGGTGATTAAAAAAACCACCAAGCTACAGAATAAGCTCTGTAGGGGAAATTATTTTCCCCAATCTTTCTAAACAAGAAAGATTATGCTCTGTAAAATAGTGCACCATTGGATTAAAGATCCAATGGTGATTAAAAATCACCAAGCTGCAGAATAAGCTTTGTATGGAAAATATTTTCCTAATCTTGTTAAAAACAAGAAAAATATTTTCTGTAAAACAGAAGTGCTTGGATCAAAGATCCAACGGTGGATAAAATCCCCAAATCAATTAAGGATCTTTCAATAAGAGATTTCTTTAACTAAATTAACAAACTTGCATCCACTATATAAAGGCCCCAAGACTTCAAGTCTTGTACAGAGGAACCCCCCATAAACTTCAAGTTCAAAAAGAAGAGCAAGCAAAAAAGAAAGCTTTAAGAGAGAAGAAGGAAGAAGAACTTTCTTCAAGGTAAATAAAAATAATAGAGATCATAGTATCTCATTTGCATATCCAAGGGTTTAACCCTCATAAAGAACATAGTTCTTTCCCCTGGATCCGAGATCTGTGAGACAAGTCTTCCACAAATGAGAATTTAATTCTCACAGAGACGGATTTATTCTTGGGGATCGAAGATCCAGGGGAGAGGAAAGAATTGAACTCTTCAGAAAAATACACAAAGAAAGAGACAGCGCCAAGCGTCTCACGTGCCCCTCACGTGGGCGCTGTTCAATAAAGAATGCCTAGCACTCAGTGGTTGGCGCCCAGCGCCAAATGCCCTACATGCTCCTCATGTGGGCGCTGCCCAAATAAAGAGTGATTAGCACTCATTGGTTGGCGCTTAGCGCCTCACGTGCCTCTAACTTGGGCGCTGCTAAAATAAAGAGTGCTCTGCACTCAATGGTTGGCGCTCAGCGCCATGCGCCTCACATGCCCCTCACGTGGGCGTTGTTTAACATAAAGCGCTCTGCAAATAGAGCCTAGCGCTATAAAATGTGTTCAGCACCTCATAAAGAACAAAAAAAAGGGGGAGCAAGGGCATCAGAACCCATATGAATGCTCGGCATTGTTGGCACAGAAAGGGGACCAAGCCCAAGCAAGTGTTTAACACTTTATTTAAAAAAATGAAATGACTGGGTTGAACCCAAGTTGGTCCAACTCCTAATCAACCGAGCCCATGGGTTCTTTATTTTCCAGATTGCTCTTAGTCCCAAACAAGACCATCAAGTTTCGGACGAACATTCATTGGTTCAAGGGTACATCTCCCCACACCTCTGATATATGTCGTTGTAATTTTTCAACGTCTTCAGAGAAGTGGCGGGTCCTGACAACCAACAATTCTATGGACCGCAATGTCCTTAAACTAACTATGGACCGCAACGTATTTAAACTAATTGTAGACCGTAACGTCCTTAAACTAAAACGATAGAACCCAAATGCTCTTTCGTTGGATCAAAAATGACCCTGAACCCCCGTTAAGTAGATCTTACTCCACTATCGGATTAACGTATCCTTAACAAATATTTAAGTTGATCTTAATCTCAAACAAGGTTAACGATCCTTAAATCAAACCAAATCCAAATCTAAGAAAATACGGATTTGGACTAATCCACGCACTACGGGCGACAACATAAATTAGTCTCCATATACAATCCACGGGCAACCAAAAATAAAACAAACACACACAACATGAAGTGACCTTCTGGAGCAGGAGAAAATGGTTATCGCTACGTGATAACGTAATTAACTGCAGGGGCTTGCGCTTGCAGGGAGGAGCGTCCCCACAATAAAAAAAACCCTCGCAAACGAGGGGGAATCTGACGAAGTCTGCTACAACGGCCGCATCCGTCCAGACCTCCGATACACGGTGCCATAAATCAACTTGGTATTTTCGGAGAGGTGGACGGATAAAACCAAATAGTATCTGCCCCCAAATGCAGACAAGACATCTGTCTTTCCCTGCTTTCGGCGGTAAACAATGAGATTTTGTGCACACCAGATGCTCCTGATTGAGATTTTATTCATGCATGTTAGATGCATTGGGTTGAGTTTTTCGTGCAATCTTGATGCACTTGATATTGTCGTCGTGCACACCAGTTGCACTTGACAGATGCTTTCGTGCACACCCATTGCACTTAGTTTTGCTTCTGTGCATATTTGTGGCACTTTTGTTTGTCTTTGATTACAATGCGCACCAGACGCACGTGATATTGGATACGCCTTTTGAGGCTGATTTTTGTTAGTGTTTATGCCCTAGAAGGCCATTACTGTATCATACTAGTTTGTATATTACTTAATGGAAGCTTGGGATATTCACATGTATATAACAGTCTTGCTAAACATGGTAGTATGCTACTTGGTTTTTTCTATCTTAATATGTGAGTATACGTATTGATAGAGCTCTTAGGATCTTGCTTGACTGCCAGCGTTGTGATGGCAGTCACACTAGTGGGGGCTGGGTATTCTACAAGCACATCCTTATTCAGGTCCCTAGTCGTTGGATTATCGAGACAGGGCATCGATACTCCGGAGTAGACTAGTGTGTACGCTTCTCATCCCAGTTGGGGAGATGGTCTGTCCCACAGCCATCAGTACGTCGTACTGGAGATAGTATGCAGGTGCTCGTTAGGTTACGGGTACACCGGACAGGACTCACAGGGAACTGTTGGTTGGTTTTATACCAGTCGTCAGTGAACAGTTCCCAGGTGACATGAGTACAGCATAGTCCGCAGACTTGACACTGCTACTTCGCCTCGAGTGTGTCCCACTGTTCTTAGATTGCTACCCTACCACGGCTCAAAGGAGTCGTGCAAACAGGTAGCAGTTGGGTGCAGTCCCGAGCACTTGGAGGCAGTGGCGGTTAGACAGGATTCGTCTCTCCCGATATTGGGAGTTGATATCGCGCTGTGTCAGAGACCCATTACGTAAAGTCCCTAGCCAGGGCAAGCGAGATTTGCTGGTAGGTTCCAGTAGTTTCTCAGGGTGTAATGGGCTTCCCTCCGACACGACTTATACCGCTATTAGGGGACTGACGCTTGCCGCCCCCTAGGCCCGATATGCTATAGTCTTGGACGAACGGACCGGACTGTATGGAGATTGTCACATCAGACTCAGTAGGGGTTCGGATGGGTTTCCTCATCGGCCTTCTTATCGACATCTACCTGGGGACCGTTACATACAGCTAGTGCCGCTTGCAGTCTGTGGTTAAACCCACTGCCAGCGTAGTAGTCGAGTCTCTAGAGTCCCACACAGAGAGTTTCCCTACTCCAGGCAAAACAATATAGAGGTCGTATGGTTTTACGACAAGGGTTCGGACGCATACGTGTGTTTACACATGTACGACTTTCGGACAGTTTTTACCAGTCGGCTTTGGTTTAAGCCAGTTACTGGTATCCGGTTATTGGATTTATACAGTCTAAAGTTTTTCCGTATTTTTGCGGAAAGGAGGGGCGTTCTCGTAATTGCGCGAGAAGCTTCTAGAAGGTGGTGACTAAGGAGGTTTAGGTGGCATATACAATAAATGTGATTAGTGAGTCATATGGATGATTCATCCATGTCATTAATGCATGATAAATGCTTAATGACTCATGGAGTGAATCATCACTAGATATTATCAAGCATGGTTGCTAAATTCATTTCTTTTCTTTTCTTGATAAAAAGAAATGCTTGATATATATTATCATAACTCATTATTCTCATTTGATTTTATTATCCTCACCTTCTCTCTCCTCAAGCTCTCCCTCTTCAAACCCTAATCCTCCCCTCTCACGTGTTGAGTACAAGGATTAGTTAGACTACTTAATCCATAACCCTCTCTATATTTCACCTAGCTTCTTTGATTAGCACTTAGAAAAGTTTAGTTGCCTCAAGTTTAGAGGCTAAGCTTGGAGTAAAGCTCTCGGGTGGATCGTCTACTACTTCGAGAAGGCCGAGGAGGAGGTGGAGTTCGCAAAGACGAAGGACACGATTCGTTAGGTATAATCCCTAAATATAGTAGCATAGAAACTCTATGTTTTAAGTTAGTTATCGTTTAGCTTCGATTCAAGCGGTTAGTCGATGTTTGTTCACTAAAAAAGTTCGTTTTTGAAAATTCCGCCTACCCACAAGTATTGGGGTGTTGTACATCGACTTACAGTGGTATCAGAGCCTCGCTAAACAATAAATAACTTACTTGCAAATTTGTATGAATTTCGAACGGAAAAAACGAAACCGGAAAAGCCCGAAATCACAAGTTTCTGTCGTTTTTTAAATGAAGTCCAAAAATTTTTCAGGGAAGTTCAGAAAGCTTGAAATGACAGTAGAAGAACACCCAAGAAATTTGGGCCCCTGAATCGCCTAAAGAGCCGCGGAACCGCGGCGGATCCCACCGATCCGCCGCGCTTCCGCCGCCGAGTTGGCGATTCAGGAACCCAATTTTCCTGTGTTGCTTCTATGTAATATTTGGTATTTTCTGGAAGTTTTAATTTTTGCTCAGGTTTCAGATTTACAGAGAAGTATTGGAGCAAAATTAAAAGTGTTTAATCGATCGAAATTATACAGTATTTGCTTGTTGGATTGTATCTGTGTTTGAATAATGTGTTCGTAAACCTCCCCTAACTGCTAGTATGTCGGTTGGCAGGGGGTTGCACATTTCTGAAATGGATTTTATCTGTTTGTGCATATGAACTGTGTTGGACTGTTGTGATGTATAGCCGGGGTTATGTGATGGGTTATTATTTAATTCATTTGATTTAAATGTAATTTGTTGTAATATTATTTTGCGGGGCACATCCAGGTTGCGGTTGTAGCCACCGTTGTATTATTTCATTTTACTGTTTTTGCTCCTAGGACAGACCCAAGGTGGGGTGCACAAACTGCCGGGTGGGTTGTTTGCCGTACCCGTTGGGGTCTTGGGTGGGGTAATGGCTATTCATCACAACTGTGTAATCCGTCTTTTGTTGCAGGCTCAAAACAAACACGGATTGCTTGCAAATCCAATTAAGTTCATCTGTGATCTGGAATGAATATCATTGCGTCAGACGAATGTAAAATATCTATATATATGATAGCTATTTAGACGTCACTTATATTTTACACCCGCGCTAGCCCAGCCCCCGCTCTGTCGTTGGTTAAGTAACCTAACGGGTAATGACGGGACCCCGTGGCGAATGCGGATGGCATAAGAGAACGTTGTATTTTCGTTGTTTTCTGCAATGATAGGTTAATGATGGGACGCATTATCTATAATGCAAAGAAAATAAACCAAAGTTTTAATCGTTAGAACAATTTAAAAGAAACTGTTCCCGCCAAAAATTTCTGCGCAAAAGAGTCCAAGGTATCAAATGGCAGCGATACGCTTAAGGAAATACGAACCAGTATCTTCCGGGCTGTTTTTTGACAAACTCCCGAAGGAGAAACGGATAAATTCTGATTGTATTGAAAGCGTATCGAAAAACCCTTCGATTTGATATATTATGGGCTTCATAATTCATCCGGGATCAAAAGTTATGAGCAAATGTCTATGCACATGTGATTTAAGGAAGAATATGCGAACCAGTATTTTCCGAGCTGTATTTTGACAAACTCCGGAACGAAAACAGCTAAATTCTGATGATATTGAAAGCATCTCGAAAAGACCTTCGATTTGATATATTATGGGCCTCATAATTCATCCGAGATCAAAAGTTATGAGCAAATGTGTTATACACGTGTAATCTAAAGTAATGCTCTACTACATGGGGAATGCATTTTTTAGTCCCACATCGGGAAAAGGAGAGATGGCTTCTCTACCACTCCCATATAAATAAGAGGGCATACCTCTTAGAAAGGTAGAGTAAAAATCCTCAAAGGATTCAATACTCAAAGGAGCTTAGTTCTCCAAGATAGGAGCATGCTCCTCCATAATGCGCATATGCGCAAGCGCCATGTGCGCTACGTGCAACGCACGTGTGTCTGCCATGCGGCACTACGTGCAACGCACGTGCGCACCACATGAGAATATTTAATAATATTAAAAGGAGTTTGTTCTCCATATATAGAAGCTTTGCTTCTTCTCATAATGCGCATGTGCGCCACGTGCAACGCACGTATGCCCGCCATGCGGCACCACGTGCAACGCACGTGCGCACAACAGATAGTGCCTTGCACTTGCTATGAACCTCTGGTTCTCAGATAAATAAATAATTAAAAATAGTGCCTTGCACTTGCTATGAACCTCTGGTTCTCAGATAAATAAATAAATAAAAATAGTGCCTTGCACTTGCTATGAACCTCTGGTTCTCTGAGACAGAAAGAAAGAAAAGATTTTCTTTTCTCTTCTTTGATCTAAATTTAGATCATTAAAAAGTGCTCTGCACTTATTTTCTTGAATCCAAAAGATTCTTGGTGCTTTGCACTATTTGAAGGGCCAGGCCCAAATCAAAATGACCTGACAGGCCAAAATAAATTGCAAGGCAATAAATGGGCAGAGCCCAAATAAATTGATGCTTTGCATTCTTTATATAAGGGCAGAGCCCAAATAAAATTGATACCTTGCATCATTCCTAAAAGGGTAGAGCCCAAAACAAATTGATACTCTGCATCCTTTCTGGGCAAGGCCCAAATAAAAATAAAAAAAAAGGAAATGCAATGCAAAAGCAAATAAAATGTTGAACATTTCAACTGGACTTAGCCCAATTTTGGCCATAAGTCCTTAAATTAAATTGACTGAGCAAAATGACTCTCCTAAATCAATCTACATCCGGTTCGAGGGTACATCTCCGAACTCCTTTGACATCCGTCGTTGTAATTCCTCAACGACGTCAAAGAGGTGACGGGTCCCAACGACCACACATCGATATGGACTGCGGGGTCCTTAAACTCGTGGACCGAGATGTCCCTAAACTAATATTGGACCGAGACGTCCTTAAACTAATATCGGACCGAAACGTCCTTAAACTAATATCGGACCGAGACGTCCTTAAACTAATGTTGGACCGAGACGTCCTTAAACTAATATCGGACCGAGATGTCCTTAAACTAATATCGGACCGAGACGTCCTTAAACTAATGTCGGACCGAAACGTCATTAAACTAATGTTGGACCGAGACGTCCTTAAACTAATATCGGACCGAGATGTCCTTAAACTAATATTGGACCGAGACGTCCTTAAACTAATGATGGACCACTACGTCCCTAAACTGGCATCGGACCGAAATGTCCCTAAACTAATGACGGACCACCACGTCCCTAAACTGGCGATGGACCGAAATGTCCTTAAACTAATAATGGACCACTACGTCCCTAAACTGGCATCGGACCGAAACGTCCCTAAACTAATAATGGACCACTACGTCCTTAAACTGGTATCGGACCGAGACGTCCCTAAACTAATAAGGGACCACTACGTCCCTAAACTGGAACAATAGAGCCAATTGCTCTTTTGCCGGATCTAAACGATCCCGTTTAAGTTGATCTTAGCCACAAATACGGCTAACGTATCCTTAAGCACTTAAATGGACTATAAAACCCTCAATCAGCTTTGGTTCAAGGGTACATCTCTGAGCTCCTCTGACACCTATCGTTGTAATCCCTCAACGATGTCAGAGAGGTGACGAGTCCCGATAACCAGATAATTAAATCAATCACTACGTCGGGTTGATCGTAGTCTAAAACAGGACTAACGTATCCTTGACGAATGTTTAAGTTGATCTTAGCCGCAACGCGACTAATGCATCCTTAAACTAAAAACACCAAACCCAAATCTAAGTAAATACGGATTTGGACTAATCCACGTCCTACGGGCGACGGCATTACTCAGTCTCCGTATACAATCCACGGGCAACCACAAACAAAACAAACACACACGACACGAAGTGAAATTCTGGAGAAGGAGAAAGTTGTTACCGCGATGCGGTAGCGTAATTAACTGCAGGGGCTTGCGCCTGCAGGGAAGAGCGTCCCCACAATCAAAAACCCCTCACCCTGAGGGGGAATCTGACGAAGTCTGCTACATCGGCTGCATCCGTCTAAACCTCCGATACACGGTGCCATAAATCAACTTGGCATCTTCGGAGAGATAGACGGATAAAACCAAATAGCATCTGCCCCGAACCTCAGGCACGGACGTCCTAACGTCTCGGCCGCCGTTCGGAGGGGAACAGATTCAGGCACTCCCGGTGGGACCTCTTCCTCTTTCCACTCCACACTTCGTGTGTCGTGTTCGCGAACAAATTGCGGTTTGCTGTGATTGCCTGTGGATTCAAGGTACTAAGATTTGGTGTCTTGCTCCGTGCAGAAAACAGAAGATCAATGGCTTCGAACTGCATCGCCTGCAGCAACAACTCTCGCTCCGTCATTGCTGGAGGAGTGACTTATGGGCCCCAAGCGGCCTCCCTTTTCAAAATGCCGGTGGAGCAGGTGGCTCAAGCCACGACTGGACTATTTTTTGGGACTATACTCCCACCAATGAGCTTCAACGTCCCAATGACATTGCAAGAAGCTCCAAAGAAGTCGGTCTTCGATCGACTCACCACTGCCGCGACCCCTCTCAACGGGTCATCCAACTCCACTGCTTCAGGTTTTAATGGATTAGGCCAGAGCTCCATCGGGCCCATGAAGAAGCCTGCCATACCAGAAGGCGTTATCCCGAAACGGATAGCTATCCCAGCTCCCGTTCTTGGCGAAGTCACCAGGGTCGCTTCCCATGTTCGGAAGCCCGCTTCTGACAGGTTGGCCGTCCCCGTTCAACGGACGTCGATCTTTAAAAAGCTGGTACCGGTATATTCTGACCAACACAGGGGGCATGAGGAGGTCACCCCTATAGCTGAAACAACTCCATCAGCACGACATGCCCGACGTCGCCACTGGCGTCGAGTAAGGAAGGCTGGGGGCAACTCCCCCTCTGGGATAACTCCGTCAGCTCCGATGGTGAGGATCGATGCTGCTGTTCCAACCAAGAACAGCTTTGAACTGCTCAACAAGGTGCGCAGAAACTCTCCTACTGCGATGTTGAAACGAACTCCTTCACCTGTGGAGAATACTCCAGAGAAGAAGTTAGAGCAGCCCCCTCAACGGCTGTCCTCTAAAATTTACAAAGTCTGGCGACAGTTCCAAGAGTCGGTGATCGATCAAGACTGCCTCCGACGACAGAAAAAGATGAAGGATCGGCAGGGGAAGGATTACTCTGTCAAACCACAAAAAGCAAAAGCTACTTGGGTGCCCACTACAACGGCTCCCTTAACTCCAATCACTCAAAAAAGGAGGCCACAAAAAGCCCCTGTATCTTCGGCAAATCGCAAAGACACCGAACACAAACGCCCCAAGTCTGGGGGCATGGTGGTGCACACTGTTTATATGGCTTCTGGAAAGGAGGAAAGCCGCACTTCTACGGGCCACCGACCGCTCACCCGATCGTGACGAAAGCCCAGGAGCAACAGCAAAAGCTTCAGGAAATGATGACTACAATGGCTGCACTCACTGAGCCAAAAGAAAGCTCTGAAACGTCTTCGGATGAGCGTCAAGAACAAGAAACCGACGCTGACTTTTTACGCAGAGTCCTCGAAAAGAGGGACAAAGAAGCTGCAGAGCAAGCGGCTAACATAAAACAGATGGCGCTCCTCTTCAAAGATATGGTAGGGATGATGTTACAGCCAGATCCTCCTGCTGAAGATCCTCCGATTGTCCTTGAAGATGACAAAGGAGAGACATCGAGTCCTCCTTCGGCTCTTTTAGCTGCCAAGGAAGATACCATTTCTAAGGCCGCACTGGATGACCATATAGCTCAGCAAATACGAGCTCACCAGGCAAATGAAGCGGCTGGGCAAATTGCTAGAACCGGACGACCCTACCCGGGCTGGTATGACCAAATTAGTTACCCGCCGGGATATACGATCCCTAAATTCCATGTATATAAAGGGACAGGGAATCCGCATCAGCACGTCGCTCAATTCAGGGCCTTATGCGGCAATACTGGAGGCGATGACAAATTGTTATTACGACAATTCGTCGGCAGCTTAGCAGAAATAGCCTTTGAATGGTATTCGGAGTTACCTAACGACTCTGTCAAAACATTTGCAGAGATGGAACTGCTGTTTACACAGAGATTCGCGAGTGCTAGTGGATGCACCCCGATTACAGCACTGATAAATGCCCGGATAAGGCCCGGCGAAACGTGGGTTCAATACGCAATACGATGGCGGAACCTATGGTCAAAATGCGAACAACGCATAGAAGAGGCACCTGCGGTAGGCATGTTTGTGGGCACTCTCGATCCGCAGGCGACCATCTCGCAATTCATGATGTTCTTCAGGCCAACCACCTTCCAGGCCTTGATCGACAAATTAGCCCAAATGGACCAGATGGGCCATAGACCGTCTCCTCCAAGACCCGATCCCCAAAATGAGAAAGGAAAAGCGATCATCGTCGCCAACGCTCAGCAACAGTCGAGCAACTCAAAGCCGGTCGCTCGCCAAAACAACGTGCGTCCACACCCATCCCTCGAAGAGAGGCTAGGACGTCCTTACTCGTTTCCTCAGAATAAAACGAGAAGACTGTTTGAGCTGGCAGTGCGTAACAGACTCATCAATCTGCCGAGTCCAAAGCGTCTGTCGCAGCCAGGCGATCTTAATAATCCCAATTATTGCCCTTACCACCAAACGGTAAGCCACCCGATTGAGGATTGTTTCGTCTTTAAGGGATGGATCGAGGATCAATACCTGCAAGGCAAGTTCACGCTGTCTGAAAGCTGGAAGGTAAACCCCCCACAGCCGCACTCTCCAAAGAAGACGGATACGCCGGGGGCAACTTGTTCTTTCGTCGAGGATGAAAACGATGGAGAAAACTTATCGGATGAATCCGATGAATCCGAAGACTACGTAGCGACTTGTCATGTGATTTCTCATTCATTGACAGATAATAAAGAGGCTTCTTGCGCCGAGAAAACGAGGGCGGACCCTGAAACAGAAATTCCGCGGCCGTCAGACAAGTTGATCGATGCCTTCCTAAATGAAATTCGTCTGAAAGCAAAAGCCAATCAAGAGCATGAAATGGCCATACTGGAAAAAGCCAAGGCATTCCCGTCAAATCAAAAGCCATACACTACGGGTAAAAACAAATTCAAGATGAGGAAACGGTTCGCCAAAGCCCTATCAGTAGGAATGAAGCTACCGCCCTCTGAAGAAAATCCTTTCTCTGAGGTAGAGATGCACCCTAACTTCTGTTTATATCATCAGAAGATCATACATCCTACTGAAGACTGCGAATCCTTTAACTGTTGGTGGCAAGGGTATGTCGCTCAAAAGCGACACTTCGACAGGACAAAGTGTGAAGCTTGTGGACATCGGAAAAATGCGATAGATGAGCGCAAAAGAGCCGCCGCCGACTGTCATATAGCCGACTTCAAGGGATCACAAATTATCACCTTTGGAAGCGACTCTGACGAAGAACCTACCCCCAACTCTTCCCTCGGGGAATCTATTTCAAAAATAAAGGAATTGAGAAGCTGCGAGAACGTTCAGCCGTGCAATCGCATGCTACTCGGAAAAAATCTCGGCCCCGTAAACAAAGGATCAAACAAAAAGGATAAAGGAAAAAGAAAAACGGCCCTCGTCGCCAGCGCTCAACAACAATCAGGTGACCCTAGACCGGTTGCTTGCCAAAGCAACAAGCGGCAATCCCTCCAAAAAAAGTTGAAACGTCCTTACTCGTTTCCGCAAGATAAAACAAAGGGACTGTTCGAGCTGGCAGTGTGCAACAGACTCATCAATCTGCCGAATCCAAAACGTCCATTGCAGCCATGCGATATTAATAATCCTAATTATTGCCCTTACCACCAAACGGTAGGTCATCTGATCGAGGATTGCTACGTTTTCAAGAACTGGGTTGAAGACCAATACCAACAGGGCAAGTTCGCGTTGTCCGAAATTTGGAAGGTGAACCCGCCACAACCGCATGCTCCGAAAAATATGGACACGCCGGGGGCATCATGCTCATTCATAGAGAAAGCCTAACGGACCACCACGTCCTAAAACTGGATAACGGACCGAAACGTCCTTAAACTAACAACGGACCGAAACGTCCTTAAACCAACGGCGGACCGCAATGTCCTGAAACTTGCAAATGACCGAAACGTCGTTAAACTACTCCCAACCCGCAGCATCTTCAGGCTGACGTTAAAAAAAATAATAATAAAAAAAATTAAAAAAAAAATTAACGGTATGTCCACAAGCAAAATGGGCACGGATGAAAACCCGAAGGGGCTCCGTGAGTAAAAACAGCAGGGCTACCGGCGAGTGTTCGTGAAAACCCGAAAGGGCGCGACCTCGTAAAAAAAAAGAAGAAGAAGAAGAAAATAAAAAGAATAAAAAAAAACGGTATGTCCATAAGCAAAACGGGCACGGATGAAAACCCGAGAGGGCTCCGTGAGTAAAAACAGCAGGATTACCGGCGAGTGTTTGTGAAAACCCGAAAGGGCGCAACCTCGTTAAGAAACACTTATAGGGTCCTCTCGACCTTGTAAGGAGAAACCACCTGCGTGAGATCCTTACGACTCACAAAGGAACAACACACTTAGGGATCCCCACGATTCCTAAGGAGAAAATACACTTGCGAGATCCTCACGACTCGTAAGGAGAACTCTCTTGTGTGACCCTTACGGCACATAAGATTTGAAAGTCTTAAGTTACAGAAACCTTAACCTGTTCTTAAGCAGCCTCCACAACCTTCAATATTGCCCTACAAGTGGCTCATATTGACCCTTGTATACAATCCACGGGCACGAATAAATATTTCCCCAACAAAGTCTAATCCGTGACTAAGGATATGCTTGTACAACAAACAATACTTGTAAGTCCTCTCGACTTATAAGGAGAAAACCCTTTTGTAAGATCCTTACGACTTACAAGAGAACATGCACTTAGGAATCCTCACGATTCCCGAGGAGAAAACACACCTACAAGATCCTCACGACTTGTAGGGAGAAATACCTTTGTGAGACCCTTACGGCCCATGAAGTCAAAAGCCTTAGCCGACAGGACCCTTAACCCTATTTACTAAGCCACCTTTGTTCGACATCGACGGAGGCAAATGATGATTCGCTCCTGGCAATATTCCAGTTGTAGCGATGTTGATGCCTAAATCGGTATCAAATTCCAAGTCCTTTCATGGCAGATGATGATTCGCTCCTGGCAATATCCCAGTTGTAGCGATACTGATGCCTAAATCGGTATCGAATTCCAAGTCCTTTCATGGCAAATGATGATTCGGTCCTGGCAATATCCCAGTTGCAGCGATGCTGATGCCTAAACCGGTATCAAATTCCAAGTCCTTTCACGGCAAATGATGATTCGCTCCTGGCAATATTCCAGTCGCAGCGATACTGATGCCAAGATTGGTATCAGATCCCAAATCCCCTTCTCGCCAAAGAAAAAAAAAATCAGCAAGCCAAAATAAAAATGCATACGAAATAGCCGAAATGATGGGGCAACTTGCAAACAAAATCAGCAAGTAAAAATGTATGCATGCAAAATAGCCGAAATGATTGGGCAACTCGCAATAAAAAAGCAGCGAGTAAAAAAAAATAGCCGAAACGATTGGGCACCGCGAAAAATAGCCGAAACGATTGGGCAATCGCGACCTTCGCGATATAAAAGCTGAAATGATAGAGCATCGCGGAAAGAATAAAAAAAAATGAAAGAATGAAACTTTTTGCCCTACAGGTGAAATCACATCGATCCCTGTATACAATCCAGGGGCACAGATAAAAAGGGAACAATACCTTCCCAACAGGCTCCACCAGAAAGCGAAGCCAAATCTCGACGGTTCATAGATAACCTAGAGACCATCTCTACATTTGTCGCAATATTACAAACACGATGTCAACAAATAAAGCAAAGGAAGGTCCCTAACTTCAGGGTCTCGACGTCAATATCGACAACTTAAAGATCACCAACGGCGTTTCTCCTCACTCCAACTAGATGCAGACATGACGTCAACAACTGACCTCAGAATCGCAACGAAACGGAACCATGACAAAGTCCCTAGTTCCAAATCTCAATGACCATGTCTAAAGCCTGGAGACCAACAACGGTGTGCCTCCTCATTCCAACAGGACACAGATGTTACACCATCAAGCGGAGCGATGGCAGAATCTCAGCTTCACCTCAGCATTCGTCTCGATACAGTAGACGCAATGTCAACAACAGCGTTCCTCCGCAGTCCAGCTGGAGGCAGATGCAACGTCAACAAAAGACCTTACGGTCGAAACAAAGCGGAGTAACGGCAAAATCCCAACTCCACCTTAGCATTCGTCTCGTTACAACAGACGCAATGTCAACAACGGCGTTCCTTCGCAGCCCAGCGGGGTGTACATGCAAAGTTAACAAAAGACCCCATGGTCGAAACAAAGCGGAGTGATGGCAAAATCCCAGCTCCACTTCAGCATTCGTCTCAATATACCAGACGCAGTATAAGCAAACGAAGCGAAGGCCACATTCCTAGCTTCAACGTCTTTACGGTAACTCACATAAAACCGGAAAGACAATCGGAGACCATCTCACAGAAAGTGGTCACCACCTTGACGTTCGTCTCGATACAGCAGACGAAATGTCAACCCCAGCGTTCTTCCCCCAACAGGATTCGGACGCGCCAAAGCAAACGAAGCGAAGGCCAAATTCCTAGCTTCAACGTCTTTACGGTAACTCACATAAAACCGGAAAGACAATCGGAGATCATCTCGCACCAGCACAGAGTGGTCACCACCTCGACATCCGTCTCGATACAGCAGACGAGATGTCGACCCCAGCGTTCTTCCTCCAGCAGGGATTCAGACATGACAAGGCAAATGAAGCGAAGGCCACATTCCAAGCTTCAATGTCTTTACGGTAACTCACATAAAACCGGAAAGACAATCGGAGATCATCTCGCATCAGCACAGAGTGGTCACCACCTTGACGTTCGTCTCGATACAGCAGACGAAATGTTAACCCCAGCGTTCGTCCTCCAACAGGATTTGGACACACCAAAGCAAACGAAGCGAAGGCCACATTCCTAGCTTCGACGTCTTGACGGTAACTCATATAAAACCGGAAAGACAACCGGAGATCATCTTGCACCAGCACAGAGTGGTCACTACTTCGACGTCCGTCTCGATACAATAGACGAGATGTCACCCCAATGTTCGTCTCGACACAGCAGACGCAACATCATTAAACAAATGGAGCCACGACAAAATCCCTAGTTCCAAACCTCGACGGTTCACCAGTAACCTAGAGACAACCACGACATTCGTCTCGATACAGAGGACGCAATGCCAGCAAACGAAGCGAAGGCTAAATTCCTAGCTTCAGGGTCTTAACGGCAAGTCATATAAAACTGGAAAGACAATCGGAGATCATCTCGCACCAGTGTGGAGTGGTCACCACTTCGACGTCCGTCTCGATACAGCAGACGAGATGTCACCCCAACGTTCTTCTCGACACAGCAGACGTAACGTCATCAAACAAACGGAGCCACGGCAAAATCCCTAGTTCCCACCGCAACATTCGTCTCGATACAGC
The DNA here is from genome assembly GCA_030015575.1 of Agapanthus africanus. Lineage (NCBI taxonomy): Eukaryota > Viridiplantae > Streptophyta > Magnoliopsida > Asparagales > Amaryllidaceae > Agapanthus > Agapanthus africanus. The sequence goes on from JASDDO010000024.1 coordinate 186,179,997, forward strand.
AGACGCAATGCCAGCAAACGAAGCAAAGGCCAAATTCCTAGCTTCAGGGTCTTAACGGCAACTCATATAAAGCCCGAAAGACTATCGGAGATCATCCCCACACCAGCGCGGAGTGGTTATGACTCATCGGGGCTCTCCAAAATGAGCCTAACCTCAAGTAAAAAGCGGCATGGCAAATTCCTAGCGCTTGCTCTTCTGACGGTCAAACTGCCAAGGAGGATTGCTTGAAGACGTCTTGTCCAGCCCCCGAAGGGATCAGAGACACGGCAGTCGCAGGGCTACTCGAACAGCACGATTGCCTATCGAGGACTATATCAGCTTATGCGACGGTACGATGGCCAAAACCCTAAGTACCATCAACCTTAACGGGCTTCTGTCGTAAAGAGCAGAGGTTAAATGCGACGTTAAGATGTTCTTGCGAGATCTGCTCGATCCGTTTCGACTCGTGAGGAAATTGATGTCTTTGCGAGATTTTCTCGATGCGTCTCGACTCGTGAGATAAAGCCTTAGGCAGTAGGGATTAAAAAAACCTGTTTCCTAAGCACCGGGACCCTGCAAGTCGGCCCAAAACGGTCTCTTGCATACTATCCACGGGTCACACTCTCCAAAGTCGAATCTCGATAAGGAGGGAAACAACCGCTTACGGGTCCTCTCGACTCGTAAGAGGGAAAACTCTCTTATAGGATCCTCACGACTTATAAGAGAAAACACACTTAGGAATCCTCACGATTCCCAAGGAGAAAATACACCTACGAGATCTTCACGACTCGTAGGGAGAAAAGTCTTTATGAGACCCTCACGGCTCGTAAAGTTGAAAAGCCTTAGATGGCAGATCCTACCCCTGTCTCCTAAGCCATCACTGCCCTGCAAAGAAGTCAAGATGGGCCGACCATCTATGGGCCACACTTGCCAAAGCTACATGCCACTGAAATGGAGAACTTATTCATAAGCGTATGAACTACTCCACGCCAGAGTGAGACAAAAAAAGAAATAGAAGGATGCGGCTCATGGAGTTAAGGGTTGGAACTATATCCCTTAAGAGTTGAGATTTGAGTCAATGATAAATGACGACGCTTGTGTCCGCTCGTTATCTTCTCAGATCAAGATTCTGAAAGTGATACATCAACCCAAAACTGGTCATACGCCATGCATAACTCTGCATAACTCTGCACTACTTCACCCACGTACATACTTATATGGGCAAAGTAGTGGGGGGCATTTGTTCCCGCCAAAAATTTCTGCGCAAAAGAGTCCAAGGTATCAAATGGCAGCGATACGCTTAAGGAAATACGAACCAGTATCTTCCGGGCTGTTTTTTGACAAACTCCCAAAGGAGAAACGGATAAATTCTGATTGTATTGAAAGCGTATCGAAAAACCCTTCGATTTGATATATTATGGGCTTCATAATTCATCCGGGATCAAAAGTTATGAGCAAATGTCTATGCACATGTGATTTAAGGAAGAAGATGCGAACCAGTATTTTCCGAGCTGTATTTTGACAAACTCCGGAACGAAAAACAGCTAAATTCTGATGATATTGAAAGCATCTCGAAAATACCTTCGATTTGATATATTATGGGCCTCATAATTCATCCGAGATCAAAAGTTATGAGCAAATGTGTTATACACGTGTAATCTAAAGTAATGCTCTACTACATGGGGAATGCATTTTTTAGTCCCACATCGGGAAAAGGAGAGATGGCTTCTCTACCACTCCCATATAAATAAGAGGGCATACCTCTTAGAAAGGTAGAGTAAAAATCCTCAAAGGATTCAATACTCAAAGGAGCTTAGTTCTCCAAGATAGGAGCATGCTCCTCCATAATGCGCATATGCGCAAGCGCCATGTGCGCTACGTGCAACGCACGTGTGTCTGCCATGCGGCACTACGTGCAACGCACGTGCGCACCACATGAGAATATTTAATAATATTAAAAGGAGTTTGTTCTCCATATATAGAAGCTTTGCTTCTTCTCATAATACGCATGTGCGCCACGTGCAACGCGCGTATGCCCGCCATGCGGCACCACGTGCAACGCACGTGCGCACAACAGATAGTGCCTTGCACTTGCTATGAACCTCTGTTTCTCAGATAAATAAATAAATAAAAATAGTGCCTTGCGCTTGCTATGAACCTCTGGTTCTCAGATAAATAAATAAATAAAAATAGTGCCTTGCACTTGCTATGAACCTCTGGTTCTCTGAGACAGAAAGAAAGAAAAGATTTTCTTTTCTCTTCTTTGATCTAAATTTAGATCATTAAAAAGTGCTCTGCACTCATTTTCTTGAATCCAAAAGATTCTTGGTGCTTTGCACTATTTGAAGGGCCAGGCCCAAATCAAAATGACCTGACAGGCCAAAATAAATTGCAAGGCAATAAATGGGCAGAGCCCAAATAAATTGATGCTTTGCATTCTTTATATAAGGGCAGAGCCCAAATAAAATTGATACCTTGCATCATTCCTAAAAGGGTAGAGCCCAAAACAAATTGATACTCTGCATCCTTTCTGGGCAAGGCCCAAATAAAAATAAAAAAAAAGGAAATGCAATGCAAAAGCAAATAAAATGTTGAACATTTCAACTGGACTTAGCCCAATTTTGGCCATAAGTCCTTAAATTAAATTGACTGAGCAAAATGGCTCTCCTAAATCAATCTACATCCGGTTCGAGGGTACATCTCCGAACTCCTTTGACATCCGTCGTTGTAATTCCTCAACGACGTCAAAGAGGTGACGGGTCCCAACGACCACACATCGATATGGACTGCGGGGTCCTTAAACTCGTGGACCGAGATGTCCCTAAACTAATATTGGACCGAGACGTCCTTAAACTAATATCGGACCGAAACGTCCTTAAACTAATATCGGACCGAGACGTCTTTAAACTAATGTCGGACCGAAACGTCATTAAACTAATGTTGGACCGAGACGTCCTTAAACTAATATCGGACCGAGATGTCCTTAAACTAATATTGGACCGAGACGTCCTTAAACTAATGATGGACCACTACGTCCCTAAACTGGCATCGGACCGAAATGTCCCTAAACTAATGACGGACCACCACGTCCCTAAACTGGCGATGGACCGAAATGTCCTTAAACTAATAATGGACCACTACGTCCCTAAACTGGCATCGGACCGAAACGTCCCTAAACTAATAATGGACCACTACGTCCTTAAACTGGTATCGGACCGAGACGTCCCTAAACTAATAAGGGACCACTACGTCCCTAAACTGGAACAATAGAGCCAATTGCTCTTTTGCCGGATCTAAACGATCCCGTTTAAGTTGATCTTAGCCACAAATACGGCTAACGTATCCTTAAGCACTTAAATGGACTATAAAACCCTCAATCAGCTTTGGTTCAAGGGTACATCTCTGAGCTCCTCTGACACCTATCGTTGTAATCCCTCAACGATGTCAGAGAGGTGACGAGTCCCGATAACCAGATAATTAAATCAATCACTACGTCGGGTTGATCGTAGTCTAAAACAGGACTAACGTATCCTTGACGAATGTTTAAGTTGATCTTAGCCGCAACGCGACTAATGCATCCTTAAACTAAAAACACCAAACCCAAATCTAAGTAAATACGGATTTGGACTAATCCACGTCCTACGGGCGACGGCATTACTCAGTCTCCGTATACAATCCACGGGCAACCACAAACAAAACAAACACACACGACACGAAGTGAAATTCTGGAGAAGGAGAAAGTTGTTACCGCGATGCGGTAGCGTAATTAACTGCAGGGGCTTGCGCCTGCAGGGAAGAGCGTCCCCACAATCAAAAACCCCTCACCCTGAGGGGGAATCTGACGAAGTCTGCTACATCGGCTGCATCCGTCTAAACCTCCGATACACGGTGCCATAAATCAACTTGGCATCTTCGGAGAGATAGACGGATAAAACCAAATAGCATCTGCCCCGAACCTCAGGCACGGACGTCCTAACGTCTCGGCCGCCGTTCGGAGGGGAACAGATTCTGGCACGCCCGGTAGGACCTCTTCCTCTTTCCACTCCACACTTCGTGTGTCGTGTTCGCGAACAAATTGCGGTTTGCTGTGATTGCCTGTGGATTCAAGGTACTAAGATTTGGTGTCTTGCTCCGTGCAGAAAACAGAAGATCAATGGCTTCGAACTGCATCGCCTGCAGCAACAACTCTCGCTCCGTCATTGCTGGAGGAGTGACTTATGGGCCCCAAGCGGCCTCCCTTTTCAAAATGCCGGTGGAGCAGGTGGCTCAAGCCACGACTGGACTATTTTTTGGGACTATACTCCCACCAATGAGCTTCAACGTCCCAATGAAATTGCAAGAAGCTCCAAAGAAGTCGGTCTTCGATCGACTCACCACTGCCGCGACCCCTCTCAACGGGTCATCCAACTCCACTGCTTCAGGTTTTAATGGATTAGGCCAGAGCTCCATCGGGCCCATGAAGAAGCCTGCCATACCAGAAGGCGTTATCCCGAAACGGATAGCTATCCTAGCTCCCGTTCTTGGCGAAGTCACCAGGGTCGCTTCCCATGTTCGGAAGCCCGCTTCTGACAGGTTGGCCGTCCCCGTTCAACGGACGTCGATCTTTAAAAAGCTGGTACCGGTATATTCTGACCAACACAGGGGGCATGAGGAGGTCACCCCTATAGCTGAAACAACTCCATCAGCACGACATGCCCGACGTCGCCACTGACGTCGAGTAAGGAAGGCTGGGGGCAACTCCCCCTCTGGGATTACTCCGTCAGCTCCGATGGTGAGGATCGATGCTGCTGTTCCAACCAAGAACAGCTTTGAACTGCTCAACAAGGTGCGCAGAAACTCTCCTACTGCGATGTTGAAACGAACTCCTTCACCTGTGGAGAATACTCCAGAGAAGAAGTTAGAGCAGCCCCCTCAACGGCTGTCCTCTAAAATTTACAAAGTCTGGCAACAGTTCCAAGAGTCGGTGATCGATCAAGACTGCCTCCGACGACAGAAAAAGATGAAGGATCGGCAGGGGAAGGATTACTCTGTCAAACCACAAAAAGCAAAAGCTACTTGGGTGCCCACTACAACGGCTCCCTTAACTCCAATCACTCAAAAAAGGAGGCCACAAAAAGCCCCTGTATCTTCGGCAAATCGCAAAGACACCGAACACAAACGCCCCAAGTCTGGGGGCATGGTGGTGCACACTGTTTATATGGCTTCTGGAAAGGAGGAAAGCCGCACTTCTACGGGCCACCGACCGCTCACCCGATCGTGACGAAAGCCCAGGAGCAACAGCAAAAGCTTCAGGAAATGATGACTACAATGGCTGCACTCACTGAGCCAAAAGAAAGCTCTGAAACGTCTTCGGATGAGCGTCAAGAACAAGAAACCGACGCTGACTTTTTACGCAGAGTCCTCGAAAAGAGGGACAAAGAAGCTGCAGAGCAAGCGGCTAACATAAAACAGATGGCGCTCCTCTTCAAAGATATGGTAGGGATGATGTTACAGCCAGATCCTCCTGCTGAAGATCCTCCGATTGTCCTTGAAGATGACAAAGGAGAGACATCGAGTCCTCCTTCGGCTCTTTTAGCTGCCAAGGAAGATACCATTTCTAAGGCCGCACTGGATGACCATATAGCTCAGCAAATACGAGCTCACCAGGCAAATGAAGCGGCTGGGCAAATTGCTAGAACCGGACGACCCTACCCGGGCTGGTATGACCAAATTAGTTACCCGCCGGGATATACGATCCCTAAATTCCATGTATATAAAGGGACAGGGAATCCGCATCAGCACGTCGCTCAATTCAGGGCCTTATGCGGCAATACTGGAGGCGATGACAAATTGTTATTACGACAATTCGTCGGCAGCTTAGCAGAAATAGCCTTTGAATGGTATTCGGAGTTACCTAACGACTCTGTCAAAACATTTGCAGAGATGGAACTGCTGTTTACACAGAGATTCGCGAGTGCTAGTGGATGCACCCCGATTACAGCACTGATAAATGCCCGGATAAGGCCCGGCGAAACGTGGGTTCAATACGCAATACGATGGCGGAACCTATGGTCAAAATGCGAACAACGCATAGAAGAGGCACCTGCGGTAGGCATGTTTATGGGCACTCTCGATCCGCAGGCGACCATCTCGCAATTCATGATGTTCTTCAGGCCAACCACCTTCCAGGCCTTGATCGACAAATTAGCCCAAATGGACCAGATGGGCCATAGACCGTCTCCTCCAAGACCCGATCCCCAAAATGAGAAAGGAAAAGCGATCATCGTCGCCAACGCTCAGCAACAGTCGAGCAACTCAAAGCCGGTCGCTCGCCAAAACAACGTGCGTCCACACCCATCCCTCGAAGAGAGGCTAGGACGTCCTTACTCGTTTCCTCAGAATAAAACGAGAAGACTGTTTGAGCTGGCAGTGCGTAACAGACTCATCAATCTGCCGAGTCCAAAGCGTCTGTCGCAGCCAGGCGATCTTAATAATCCCAATTATTGCCCTTACCACCAAACGGTAAGCCACCCGATTGAGGATTGTTTCGTCTTTAAGGGATGGATCGAGGATCAATACCTGCAAGGCAAGTTCACGCTGTCTGAAAGCTGGAAGGTAAACCCCCCACAGCCGCACTCTCCAAAGAAGACGGATACGCCGGGGGCAACTTGTTCTTTCGTCGAGGATGAAAACGATGGAGAAAACTTATCGGATGAATCCGATGAATCCGAAGACTACGTAGCGACTTGTCATGTGATTTCTCATTCATTGACAGATAATAAAGAGGCTTCTTGCGCCGAGAAAACGAGGGCGGACCCTGAAACAGAAATTCCGCGGCCGTCAGACAAGTTGATCGATGCCTTCCTAAATGAAATTCGTCTGAAAGCAAAAGCCAATCAAGAGCATGAAATGGCCATACTGGAAAAAGCCAAGGCATTCCCGTCAAATCAAAAGCCATACACTACGGGTAAAAACAAATTCAAGATGAGGAAACGGTTCGCCAAAGCCCTATCAGTAGGAATGAAGCTACCGCCCTCTGAAGAAAATCCTTTCTCTGAGGTAGAGATGCACCCTAACTTCTGTTTATATCATCAGAAGATCATACATCCTACTGAAGACTGCGAATCCTTTAACTGTTGGTGGCAAGGGTATGTCGCTCAAAAGCGACACTTCGACAGGACAAAGTGTGAAGCTTGTGGACATCGGAAAAATGCGATAGATGAGCGCAAAAGAGCCGCCGCCGACTGTCATATAGCCGACTTCAAGGGATCACAAATTATCACCTTTGGAAGCGACTCTGACGAAGAACCTACCCCCAACTCTTCCCTCGGGGAATCTATTTCAAAAATAAAGGAATTGAGAAGCTGCGAGAACGTTCAGCCGTGCAATCGCATGCTACTCGGAAAAAATCTCGGCCCCGTAAACAAAGGATCAAACAAAAAGGATAAAGGAAAAAGAAAAACGGCCCTCGTCGCCAGCGCTCAACAACAATCAGGTGACCCTAGACCGGTTGCTTGCCAAAGCAACAAGCGGCAATCCCTCCAAAAAAAGTTGAAACGTCCTTACTCGTTTCCGCAAGATAAAACAAAGGGACTGTTCGAGCTGGCAGTGTGCAACAGACTCATCAATCTGCCGAATCCAAAACGTCCATTGCAGCCATGCGATATTAATAATCCTAATTATTGCCCTTACCACCAAATGGTAGGTCATCTGATCGAGGATTGCTACGTTTTCAAGAACTGGGTTGAAGACCAATACCAACAGGGCAAGTTCGCGTTGTCCGAAATTTGGAAGGTGAACCCGCCACAACCGCATGCTCCGAAAAATATGGACACGCCGGGGGCATCATGCTCATTCATAGAGAAAGCCTAACGGACCACCACGTCCTAAAACTGGATAACGGACCGAAACGTCCTTAAACTAACAACGGACCGAAACGTCCTTAAACCAACGGCGGATCGCAATGTCCTGAAACTTACAAATGACCGAAACGTCGTTAAACTACTCCCAACCCGCAGCATCTTCAGGCTGACGTTAAAAAAAATAATAATAAAAAAAATTAAAAAAAAAATTAACGGTATGTCCACAAGCAAAATGGGCACGGATGAAAACCCGAAGGGGCTCCGTGAGTAAAAACAGCAGGGCTACCGGCGAGTGTTCGTGAAAACCCAAAAGGGCACGACCTCGTAAAAAAAAAGAAGAAGAAGAAGAAAATAAAAAGAATAAAAAAAAACGGTATGTCCATAAGCAAAACGGGCACGGATGAAAACCCGAGAGGGCTCCGTGAGTAAAAACAGCAGGATTACCGGCGAGTGTTTGTGAAAACCCGAAAGGGCGCAACCTCGTTAAGAAACACTTATAGGGTCCTCTCGACCTTGTAAGGAGAAACCACCTGCGTGAGATCCTTACGACTCACAAAGGAACAACACACTTAGGGATCCCCACGATTCCTAAGGAGAAAATACACTTGCGAGATCCTCACGACTCGTAAGGAGAACTCTCTTGTGGGACCCTTACGGCACATAAGATTTGAAAGTCTTAAGTTACAGAAACCTTAACCTGTTCTTAAGCAGCCTCCACAACCTTCAATATTGCCCTACAAGTGGCTTATATTGACCCTTGTATACAATCCACGGGCACGAATAAATATTTCCCCAACAAAGTCTCATCCGTGACTAAGGATATGCTTGTACAACAAACAATACTTGTAAGTCCTCTCGACTTATAAGGAGAAAACCCTTTTGTAAGATCCTTACGACTTACAAGAGAACATGCACTTAGGAATCCTCACGATTCCCGAGGAGAAAACACACCTACAAGATCCTCACGACTTGTAGGGAGAAATACCTTTGTGAGACCCTTACGGCCCATGAAGTCAAAAGCCTTAGCCGACAGGACCCTTAACCCTATTTACTAAGCCACCTTTGTTCGACATCGACGGAGGCAAATGATGATTCGCTCCTGGCAATATTCCAGTTGTAGCGATGTTGATGCCTAAATCGGTATCAAATTCCAAGTCCTTTCATGGCAGATGATGATTCGCTCCTGGCAATATCCCAGTTGTAGCGATACTGATGCCTAAATCGGTATCGAATTCCAAGTCCTTTCATGGCAAATGATGATTCGGTCCTGGCAATATCCCAGTTGCAGCGATGCTGATGCCTAAACCGGTATCAAATTCCAAGTCCTTTCACGGCAAATGATGATTCGCTCCTGGCAATATTCCAGTCGCAGCGATACTGATGCCAAGATTGGTATCAGATCCCAAATCCCCTTCTCGCCAAAGAAAAAAAAAATCAGCAAGCCAAAATAAAAATGCATACGAAATAGCCGAAATGATGGGGCAACTTGCAAACAAAATCAGCAAGTAAAAATGTATGCATGCAAAATAGCCGAAATGATTGGGCAACTCGCAATAAAAAAGCAGCGAGTAAAAAAAAATAGCCGAAACGATTGGGCACCGCGAAAAATAGCCGAAACGATTGGGCAATCGCGACCTTCGCGATATAAAAGCTGAAATGATAGAGCATCGCGGAAAGAATAAAAAAAATGAAAGAATGAAACTTTTTGCCCTACAGGTGAAATCACATCGATCCCTGTATACAATCCAGGGGCACAGATAAAAAGGGAACAATACCTTCCCAACAGGCTCCACCAGAAAGCGAAGCCAAATCTCGACGGTTCATAGATAACCTAGAGACCATCTCGACATTTGTCGCAATATTACAAACACGATGTCAACAAATAAAGCAAAGGAAGGTCCCTAACTTCAGGGTCTCGACGTCAATATCGACAACTTAAAGATCACCAACGGCGTTTCTCCTCACTCCAACTAGATACAGACATGACGTCAACAACTGACCTCAGAATCGCAACGAAACGGAACCATGACAAAGTCCCTAGTTCCAAATCTCAATGGCCACGTCTAAAGCCTGGAGACCAACAACGGTGTGCCTCCTCATTCCAACAGGACACAGATGTTACACCATCAAGCGGAGCGATGGCAGAATCTCAGCTTCACCTCAGCATTCGTCTCGATACAGTAGACGCAATGTCAACAACAGCGTTCCTCCGCAGTCCAGCTGGAGGCAGATGCAACGTCAACAAAAGACCTTACGGTCGAAACAAAGCGGAGTAACGGCAAAATCCCAACTCCACCTTAGCATTCGTCTCGTTACAACAGACGCAATGTCAACAACGGCGTTCCTTCGCAGCCCAGCGGGGTGTACATGCAAAGTTAACAAAAGACCCCATGGTCGAAACAAAGCGGAGTGATGGCAAAATCCCAGCTCCACTTCAGCATTCGTCTCAATATACCAGACGCAGTGTAAGCAAACGAAGCGAAGGCCACATTCCTAGCTTCAACGTCTTTACGGTAACTCACATAAAACCGGAAAGACAATCGGAGACCATCTCACAGAAAGTGGTCACCACCTTGACGTTCGTCTCGATACAGCAGACGAAATGTCAACCCCAGCGTTCTTCCCCCAACAGGATTCGGACGCGCCAAAGCAAACGAAGCGAAGGCCAAATTCCTAGCTTCAACGTCTTTACGGTAACTCACATAAAACCGGAAAGACAATCGGAGATCATCTCGCACCAGCACAGAGTGGTCACCACCTCGACATCCGTCTCGATACAGCAGACGAGATGTCGACCCCAGCGTTCTTCCTCCAGCAGGGATTCAGACATGACAAGGCAAATGAAGCGAAGGCCACATTCCTAGCTTCAATGTCTTTACGGTAACTCACATAAAACCGGAAAGACAATCGGAGATCATCTCGCATCAGCACAGAGTGGTCACCACCTTGACGTTCGTCTCGATACAGCAGACGAAATGTTAACCCCAGCGTTCGTCCTCCAACAGGATTTGGACACACCAAAGCAAACGAAGCGAAGGCCACATTCCTAGCTTCGACGTCTTGACGGTAACTCATATAAAACCGGAAAGACAACCGGAGATCATCTTGCACCAGCACAGAGTGGTCACTACTTCGACGTCCGTCTCGATACAATAGACGAGATGTCACCCCAATGTTCGTCTCGACACAGCAGACGCAACATCATTAAACAAATGGAGCCACGACAAAATCCCTAGTTCCAAACCTCGACGGTTCACCAGTAACCTAGAGACAACCACGACATTCGTCTCGATACAGAGGACGCAATGCCAGCAAACGAAGCGAAGGCTAAATTCCTAGCTTCAGGGTCTTAACGGCAAGTCATATAAAACCGGAAAGACAATCGGAGATCATCTCGCACCAGTGTGGAGTGGTCACCACTTCGACGTCCGTCTCGATACAGCAGACGAGATGTCACCCCAACGTTCGTCTCGACACAGCAGACGTAACGTCATCAAACAAACGGAGCCACGGCAAAATCCCTAGTTCCCACCGCAACATTCGTCTCGATACAGCAGACGCAATGCCAGCAAACGAAGCAAAGGCCAAATTCCTAGCTTCAGAGTCTTAACGGCAACTCATATAAAGCCCGAAAGACTATCGGAGATCATCCCCACACCAGCGCGGAGTGGTTATGACTCATCGGGGCTCTCCAAAATGAGCCTAACCTCAAGTAAAAAGCGGCATGGCAAATTCCTAGCGCTTGCTCTTCTGACGGTCAAACTGCCAAGGAGGATTGCTTGAAGACGTCTTGTCCAGCCCCCGAAGGGATCAGAGACACGGCAGTCGCAGGGCTACTCGAACAGCACGATTGCCTATCGAGGACTATATCAGCTTATGCGACGGTACGATGGCCAAAACCCTAAGTACCACCAACCTTAACGGGCTTCTGTCGTAAAGAGCAGAGATTAAATGCGACGTTAAGATGTTCTTGCGAGATCTGCTCGATCCGTTTCGACTCGTGAGGAAATTGATGTCTTTGCGAGATTTTCTCGATGCGTCTCGACTCGTGAGATAAAGCCTTAGGCAGTAGGGATTAAAAAAACCTGTTTCCTAAGCACCGGGACCCTGCAAGTCGGCCCAAAACGGTCTCTTGCATACTATCCACGGGTCACACTCTCCAAAGTCGAATCTCGATAAGGAGGGAAACAACCGCTTACGGGTCCTCTCGACTCGTAAGAGGGAAAACTCTCTTATAGGATCCTCACGACTTATAAGAGAAAACACACTTAGGAATCCTCACGATTCCCAAGGAGAAAATACACCTACGAGATCTTCACGACTCGTAGGGAGAAAAGTCTTTATGAGACCCTCACGGCTCGTAAACTTGAAAAGCCTTAGATGGCAGATCCTACCCCTGTCTCCTAAGCCATCACTGCCCTGCAAAGAAGTCAAGATGGGCCGACCATCTATGGGCCACACTTGCCAAAGCTACATGCCACTGAAATGGAGAACTTACTCATAAGCGTATGAACTACTCCACGCCAGAGTGAGACAAAAAAAGAAATAGAAGGATGCGGCTCATGGAGTTAAGGGTTGGAACTATATCCCTTAAGAGTTGAGATTTGAGTCAATGATAAATGACGACGCTTGTGTCCGCTCGTTATCTTCTCAGATCAAGATTCTGAAAGTGATACATCAACCCAAAACTGGTCATACGCCATGAATAACTCTGCATAACTCTGCACTACTTCACCCACGTACATACTTATATGGGCAAAGTAGTGGGGGGCATTTGTTCCCGCCAAAAATTTCTGCGCAAAAGAGTCCAAGGTATCAAATGGCAGCGATACGCTTAAGGAAATACGAACCAGTATCTTCCGGGCTGTTTTTTGACAAACTCCCAAAGGAGAAACGGATAAATTCTGATTGTATTGAAAGCGTATCGAAAAACCCTTCGATTTGATATATTATGGGCTTCATAATTCATCCGGGATCAAAAGTTATGAGCAAATGTCTATGCACATGTGATTTAAGGAAGAATATGCGAACCAGTATTTTCCGAGCTGTATTTTGACAAACTCCGGAACGAAAAACAGCTAAATTCTGATGATATTGAAAGCATCTCGAAAAGACCTTCGATTTGATATATTATGGGCCTCATAATTCATCCGAGATCAAAAGTTATGAGCAAATGTGTTATACACGTGTAATCTAAAGTAATGCTCTACTACATGGGGAATGCATTTTTTAGTCCCACATCGGGAAAAGGAGAGATGGCTTCTCTACCACTCCCATATAAATAAGAGGGCATACCTCTTAGAAAGGTAGAGTAAAAATCCTCAAAGGATTCAATACTCAAAGGAGCTTAGTTCTCCAAGATAGGAGCATGCTCCTCCATAATGCGCATATGCGCAAGCGCCATGTGCGCTACGTGCAACGCACGTGTGTCTGCCATGCGGCACTACGTGCAACGCACGTGCGCACCACATGAGAATATTTAATAATATTAAAAGGAGTTTGTTCTCCATATATAGAAGCTTTGCTTCTTCTCATAATGCGCATGTGCGCCACGTGCAACGCACGTATGCCCGCCATGCGGCACCACGTGCAACGCACGTGCGCACAACAGATAGTGCCTTGCACTTGCTATGAACCTCTGGTTCTCAGATAAATAAATAAATAAAAATAGTGCCTTGCACTTGCTATGAACCTCTGGTTCTCAGATAAATAAATAAATAAAAATAGTGCCTTGCACTTGCTATGAACCTCTGGTTCTCTGAGACAGAAAGAAAGAAAAGATTTTCTTTTCTCTTTTTTGATTTAAATTTAGATCATTAAAAAGTGCTCTGCACTCATTTTCTTGAATCCAAAAGATTCTTGGTGCTTTGCACTATTTGAAGGGCCAGGCCCAAATCAAAATGACCTGACAGGCCAAAATAAATTGCAAGGCAATAAATGGGCAGAGCCCAAATAAATTGATGCTTTGCATCCTTTATATAAGGGCAGAGCCCAAATAAAATTGATACCTTGCATCATTCCTAAAAGGGTAGAGCCCAAAACAAATTGATACTCTGCATCCTTTCTGGGTAAGGCCCAAATAAAAATAAAAAAAAAGGAAATGCAATGCAAAAGCAAATAAAATGTTGAACATTTCAACTGGACTTAGCCCAATTTTGGCCATAAGTCCTTAAATTAAATTGACTGAGCAAAATGGCTCTCCTAAATCAATCTACATCCGGTTCGAGGGTACATCTCCGAACTCCTTTGACATCCGTCGTTGTAATTCCTCAACGACGTCAAAGAGGTGACGGGTCCCAACGACCACACATCGATATGGACTGCGGGGTCCTTAAACTCGTGGACCGAGATGTCCCTAAACTAATATTGGACCGAGACGTCCTTAAACTAATATCGGACCGAAACGTCCTTAAACTAATATCGGACCGAAACGTCCTTAAACTAATATCGGACCGAGACGTCCTTAAACTAATGTTGGACCGAGACGTCCTTAAACTAATATCGGACCGAGATGTCCTTAAACTAATATCGGACCGAGACGTCCTTAAACTAATGTCGGACCGAGACGTCATTAAACTAATGTTGGACCGAGACGTCCTTAAACTAATGATGGACCACTACGTCCCTAAACTGGCATCGGACCGAAATGTCCCTAAACTAATGACGGACCACCACGTCCCTAAACTGGCGATGGACCGAAATGTCCTTAAACTAATAATGGACCACTACGTCCCTAAACTGGCATCGGACCGAAACGTCCCTAAACTAATAATGGACCACTACGTCCTTAAACTGGTATCGGACCGAGACGTCCCTAAACTAATAAGGGACCACTACGTCCCTAAACTGGAACAATAGAGCCAATTGCTCTTTTGCCGGATCTAAACGATCCCGTTTAAGTTGATCTTAGCCACAAATACGGCTAACGTATCCTTAAGCACTTAAATGGACTATAAAACCCTCAATCAGCTTTGGTTCAAGGGTACATCTCTGAGCTCCTCTGACACCTATCGTTGTAATCCCTCAACGATGTCAGAGAGGTGACGAGTCCCGATAACCAGATAATTAAATCAATCACTACGTCGGGTTGATCGTAGTCTAAAACAGGACTAACGTATCCTTGACGAATGTTTAAGTTGATCTTAGCCGCAACGCGACTAATGCATCCTTAAACTAAAAACACCAAACCCAAATCTAAGTAAATACGGATTCGGACTAATCCACGTCCTACGGGCGACGGCATTACTCAGTCTCCGTATACAATCCACGGGCAACCACAAACAAAACAAACACACAAGACACGAAGTGAAATTCTGGAGAAGGAGAAAGTTGTTACCGCGATGCGGTAGCGTAATTAACTGCAGGGGCTTGCGCCTGCAGGGAAGAGCGTCCCCACAATCAAAAACCCCTCACCCTGAGGGGGAATCTGACGAAGTCTGCTACATCGGCTGCATCCGTCTAAACCTCCGATACACGGTGCCATAAATCAACTTGGCATCTTCGGAGAGATAGACGGATAAAACCAAATAGCATCTGCCCCGAACCTCAGGCACAGGACGTCCTAACGTCTCGGCCGCCGTTCGGTGGGGAACAGAAACCACTCGGTTAATTTTAAAAACAGATATTTTTAAATGCGGAGCTTTAACCACTCCTTTTAAAAGCTATCAGGTTCCTTCGGTTATATCAAGTTCACTACGTTCACGGTTTCGCCAAAACCATTCGTAGCCTTCCGTCATTTCATTTGGGTATTCAGTAGTATTCAAGCTATGCATTTTGGCCAAAGTCAAGGCATAGTGTTTGGTAGCTGCTGGGTTTTCATTTGCTGCATAAGATAGATGAGTTGGTTTGGGACAGTCGTATTACCATTTGACCAAAGTCAGGGGTATATACGGATGGGTTCAAATTGACAAGATAATGACGGGTAGAACTTGACATGTGACTTATGACATTTTGACCAAAGCCAAGGTCATAAGAGCATGGGGCAAAAACTTATATCGGGAATTCTAAAGAAACTGAAATTTGCAAAGAGATGCATACCATTTGGAGTTTGATGAATGTTGGTAGCATTCCTTCAACATTATCATACGATGATATTTGGATCCCGATCCTACTGTGAGTATATGCTACTTATCAGGATATTCGTCACTTAACGATCAATGCTATAAACCTAGTAGGTGTCCAGAAAGGTGTCAGCGGGGTTACGCCCCCAGAGAAAAGAGGTTATTTAATTAAGGAACTTCGCGAAAGCGTTGGAAAACCTCCCTCGAAGTATCGACACTGGCCTGGCTGAACGGTTAAGCAAGAATTGTACAGTGAGAATAGTCCTGGCTAATTCTTCTTTTATGGTTTGAGGAAGGATTCGAGAAACAGTGGGAGCCATCCAGTTTAGATAAACTAAAAACCACTCTAAACTTGCAAGAGCATCATGCTAAAGAGTTTTCTTCTCTCTCTCCTAATTGCAGCGACCCTGAAAATGACTGGACTTAAGTTACTTTTAGAGAAAAATATACTGACAGGGCCAAACTATAAAGATTGGCTGCGGAATGTCAAAATGGCTTTGACCTATGACAAATTGGGGTACGTCCTCACCGCTACAGCACCTGCTGTCCCTGGTCCTAAATCCAGCAATACGGATAAGGAAATCCGCAAAACCTGGGATTTAGATTGCGCGAAAGCCAAGTGCATCGTGCTTGCCTCGATGAACAATGAACATCAGAGGAGGCACGAGGATATGGAACTAGACGCCATATTTCTCCATACAAAGGAACTTTATGGAGAGCAATCTCGTATAGCAAGATACGAGACCTCAAAGAACTTGTTTCGAGCGAGGTTGGCTGTCGGGTTATCGGTAGGAGAACATGTCCTAAAGATGATCGTTATTTGAATTCTTGGTTTCGATATTTGAAATTGGATTTGGTCGTTGGACATTTGTACATCAACGAAGAGGGATATTTGGTTGTTCTTACATGCGTAAGCTATACGTTCTAACTTATAAGCAATTCGTGTGCTATATCGGTTTTCGGACTTGGTTTTAATAACGTTACGATTGTGTATTGATTGTAGGTACCTTCGCGTGGATTTTCGAGACGACGAAGCATATCAACTTCGGATAGCCAAGAAGTATTGCAAGTGGGTAGATTTATATCTACGGGGGAAGCTGGGTGGATGGCGTATAGCACCCCTGCAACCTTTATAATGGAAACCGACATATATAAACTATAGTTTGGAGAAAACCTATGTATAAACTCACGGATATGATCAAAGGATTTAGTGTGAAATGTATGACAGATAAGGATGACTCGGATTAATATATGAGAATATGAAATGAGGATGTGAATCGTGATATATATATATATATAATTGAGAGAGGGAAAGTATGAGATTGATAGTGACATGATAGAGACCGATATCGATATGATATGAGATCGATAAATACGATATGAGATTGAGGCGGATGTGTTATGAGATCGATGAGATATGATGTATGAGACCTTAGATCCGTACCTTTGTTGATGAATAGGACGATAGGAGCCTGATTCTGTTTAATGACCATGTACGATAGATTACCGTACGCGATATGTTATACCGGATGATTGATTCGCGTTCGTGATTGAGGATGATGATCGAGAATATTGCCATATCGGATACTATGAGGCTGGATCGCCGATGTAAAAGTGTCACCTGAACCATACTTATTTCCAAAACCGACGAATCGTATGTGTAGGATGTTTTTCATCACCCCATTGAGATGGGAATATATGCGCGCTTGTCAGGCGTACTACAGATTCCCCCTACCTAGGGTAAGCGGGGGTTTATTGATCGTGGGGATCCGAATCTCCGGCACCTGCGGACTAAGCTGCCGTTAATTACCCCTCTCCTTTAGAGCGAGGGAAACTCCGATTAACGGGTTAAACTGGTCATGCGAACTCAATGTACAGTGTTGTGTTTTGAAGGGGTTTTGGATATATTGGGGTCCCCGCAGAGTTTTTACGGGGGTCCCGCTACCCGGATAGAGGGCTGGGGGTCAAGGGGGATATCAGCCCCCTTGCGAGATATGGGGCAGCGCCCCGTTAGAAATTTTTTCTAACGGGAACAGTGTGGTGGAGTATGTGTGTGTGCGCGCACGTATGTGTGTGTATATATATATAAGGAAAGGGCATCCAAAGGATGCGTGGGAAAAGGCGCCAGCGCCCCACGTGCCAGGCACGCGGGCGCTGTGCGCCAGAGCGCCAGCGCACCACGTACCTGGCACGCGGGCGCTGTGCGCCGGAGCGCCAGCGCACCACGTGCCTGGCACGCGGGAGCTAGGCGCCAGAATATATCAGGGGCCCCGCAGAGTTTTTACGGGGGTCCCGCTATCCGGATAGCGGGGCTGGGGGTCAAGGGAGCTAGCAACCCCCTTGCGGGGTGCGGGGCAGCGCCCCGTTAGAAATTTTTTCTAACGGGAACAGTGTGGTGGAGTATGTGTGTGTGCGCGTGCATATATATATATATATATATATATATATATATATATATATATATATATATATATATATACATATAAAAGGAAAGGGCATCCAAAGGATGCGTGGGAGAAGGCGCCAGCGCCCCACGTGCCAGGCACGCGGGCGTTGTGCACCAGAGCACCGGTGCCCCACGTGCCAGGCACGCGGGCGCGCCCCACGTATAAGTCCATGTCACGCACCCCACGAACTTGCGGGGAGGCGGAATATATGAAAAACGATGATCAAAGCTTCGTAACACGGACTTGAGCGCATAAATCGTGTCTAAACCGTTACTAGCAAACTACGAAAGGTTTAACTACTCTGATTCGAAGTTATACCTCACGTTACTTGTCCTTTGGGTCTTCATCACTGTCCTCCACTCCTTGTAGGCTCTTTGGAACGTCGGCACCTCAACGGCCTCCTCGAGTCAAAGAAGATCCACCCGAAAGCTCCTACTCCAAGCTTAACCTCTATCTTGAGGTAACTAGGTTACTCAAAGTGCTAATCTAAGCAACCTAGGTGATATAGAGTTGGATTATGGAAGTATTAGTCTAGCTAACCCTTGATCTCAACACATGAGAGGTTAGGGTTAGGGTTTGAAGAGAGAGAGCTTGAGGGGAGAGAAGGTGAGAATTAGAATCCTTTTGGATGAATGATATCATTTGAATATATGAAGCATATGATTTTATTAAAATGAATAACAAATAAATATGTGTCATCATGCTTCATTAATTCATAGAGTGATTCATCTCATGAGTCATCTAAAACATTAATGCAACATTAACTCCATGGATGATTCACTCTCATGACTCATTAATCCAATAAATGCAAATGCCACCTTACCCTCCAAGTCATCATCCTTCAAGAAGCTTCCCGACAAATTACAAGAACGCCCCTCCTATCCGTGAAAACACGGAAAAACTTTAGACTGTATAAATCCAATAATCTGATACTAGAATCTGGCTTAAACCAAAGCCGACTAGTAAAAACTGTCCGAACATCGTACGTGCGTAAAAATACGTATGCGTCCGAACCCTGTCGTAAAACCATACGACCTCTATATCGTTTCGCCCGAAGCAGGGCAACTCTCTGTGTGGGACTCTAAAGACTCGACACTACGCTGGCAGTGGGTTTAACCATAGACCGCAAGCGGCACTAGATGTACGTAACGGTCCCCAGGTAGATGTCGATAAGAAGGCCGATGAGTAAACCCATCCGAACTCCTACTGAGCCTGCTGTGACAATCTCCATACAGTCTGGTCTGTTCGTCTAAGACTATCGCATATCGGGCCTAGGGGCGGAAAGCGTCAGTCCCCTAAGAGCGGTATAAGTCGTGTCAGAGCGTAGCCCATTACACCTTAAGAAACTACTGGAAAACCTACTAGTAAATCTCGCTTGCCCTGGCCAGGGACTTTGTGTAATGGCTTTCTGACACAGCGCGATATCAACTCCCAATACCGGGAGAGACGAATCCTGTCTAACTGCCACTGCCTCCAAGTGCTCGGGACTGCACCCAACTGCTACCTGTTTGCACGATTCCTTTGAGCCGTGGTAGGGTAGCAATCTAAGAACAGTGGGACACACTCGAGGCGAAGTAGCAGTGTCAAGTCTGTGGACTATGCTGTACTCATGTCACCTGGGAACTGTTAACTGACGACGGGTATAATCCCAACCAACAGTTCCCCGTGAGTCCTGTCCGGTGTACCCGTAACCTAACGAGCACCTGTGTACTATCTCCAGTACGACGTACTGATGGCTGTGGGACAGACCATCTCCCCAACTGGGATGAGAAGCGTACACACTAGTCTACTCCGGAGTATCGATGCCCTGTCTCGACAATCCAACGACTAGGGACCTGAAAAAGGATGTGCTTGTAGACTACCCAGCCCCCACTAGTGTGACTGCCATCACAACGCTGGTAGTCAAGCAAGATCCTAAGAGCTCTATCAATACGTATACTCACATATTAAGATAGATAAAACCAAGTAGCATACTACCATGTTTAGCAAGACTGTTATATAACTGTGAATATCCCAAGCTTCCATTAAGTAATATACAAACTAGTATGATACAGTAATGGCCTTCTAGGGCATAAACACTAACAATCTCCCACTTGCACTAGGGCCATGTACTGGCATATCGCAGACCTATCATCTCGAATAGCCTCTCGAACTGCGTCTGAGGAATGGCCTTTGTGAATGGATCAGCAGTGTTATTCTCTGTATCTACTCTCTTTACCTCGATCTCCCGGCGATCGACGATCTCCCTGATCAGGTGATACCGCCTTAAGATGTGTCTGGACTTCTGATGGGACCTGGGTTCCTTCGCTAAAGCTATAGCGCCGTTGTTGTCGCAATACAGAGGTATTGGACCAACACTGGTAGGAACCACCTGAAGTTCTGTGAGGAACTTCTTCATCCAGACAGCTTCTTTTGCGGCATCGCAAGCAGCTATGTACTCCGCTTCCATTGTTGAGTCAGCAACGGTGTCCTGCTTGGAACTCTTCCAACAGACCGCCCCTCCATTGAGGGTAAAGACATAACCCGACATGGACTTGGAGTCATCCTTGTCATTCTGGAAGCTGGAGTCAGCAAAGGCCTCGATCTGGAGGTCTTTTCCGCCATACACTAAGAACATCTCCTTAGTCTTCCTCAGGTACTTGAGAATGTTCTTTACTGCTATCCAGTGCTTCTCCCCTGGGTTTGCCTGATACCGGCTTACAACGCTCAATGCGTATGCTACATCTGGTCTGGTACATAACATCGCATACATTATAGAGCCTACCGCAGAAACGTAGGGTATAATCGACATTCGATCCCTTTCCAAATCAGTCTTGGGAGACATCTCTTTGGAGAGGGTGATTCCGTGACAAGCCGGTAGGTTACCGCGCTTAAAATCATCCATACTGAATCTTTTCAATATGGTGTCTATGTACCTGGACTGCGAAAGTCCCAGCATCCTCTTTGATCTATCACGATAGATCTGGATCCCCAGAATGTAGGTGGCATCACCCAGGTCTTTCATGGAGAACTTCTGTGACAAGAATCTTTTGACTGACTGTAGCATAGGAATATCATTTCCTATTAGGAGAATGGCATCCACGTACAAGACGAGGAATACAACAACTCTCCCTACAATCTTACTGTATATGCATGGTTCATCTGGATTTTTGATAAAGTCGAATTCTTTGACAGTATCATCAAAACAGATGTTCCAACTCCGCGATGCCTGCTTTAGTCCATAAATTGATTTAAGCAGCTTGCATACTTTACCGCTGCTCCCACTCTGAATGAATCCCTATGGCTGATCCATATAGACGCTCTCTTCCAAATTACCATTTAGAAAGGTCGTCTTTACGTCCATCTGCCAGATCTCATAATCGTGGAAGGCAGCAATAGCAAGAAGGACCCAAATGGATTTGAGCATAGCCACTGGAGAAAAGGTTTCGTCATAGTCCAAACCAGGTCTTTGACGGAAACCCATTGCAACAAGTCTAGCCTTATAGGTTTCAACATGTCCATCTACACCAATCTTCTTTCTGAAGATCCACTTGCATCCTACGGGTTTTACCCCATCTGGAGCAATGTCCAAAGTCCATACTTTGTTAGTGTACATGGACTCCATTTCGGTCCGCATTGCATCCAGCCATTTTACCGAGTCGCCGCTCTGAATGGCTTGCTGGAAGCTAGTAGGGTCGTCATTATCAATGACGCAATCTTCTCGATCCCCGTCTATGAGAAAACTGTAGTATCGCTTGGGCGGATGAGACTGCCTACTACTTCTGCGGATAGGCGCTGGTATGTCCCTTTCTTCTGAAACATCTTGTTCTACCAAACTTTCAGTAACAGCTTGTGGTTCTGGAATTTCTTCCAGTTCTACTGCGCTCCCACTCTTCTGATTTTCTAAAAATTCAGTTTCTAAGAAGCGGGCATGACGAGAAACAAAAACCTTTTGTTCCTCTGCGTAATAGAAGCAATATCCCATGGAGTTCTTTGGATATCCCACAAACTTACACTCTACTGAGCGTGCCTCGAGCTTGTCCGGATGCTGCTTTTTTACAAAAGCTGGACATCCCCATGTCTTCAGGTACTGAAGATAGGGTTTCTTCCCACTCCGCATCTGATATGGTGTGGTAGGCACAGTCTTGGTTGGAACCTTGTTCAAAAGATATGCCGTTGATTCTAGCGCATAACCCCAGAATGATCGCGGTAACTCAGCCTTACTCATCATGGAACGAACCATATCCAATAGGGTTCGATTCCTCCTTTCCGATACACCGTTGTGTTGTGGTGTGTATGGAGGAGTAAGCTGAGAAAGAATTCCATTCTCTTTTAAGTAACCCAGGAACTCGGCACTTAAGTATTCACCACCTCGATCAGATCTCAGTGTCTTAATACTTTTGCCTGTTTGGTTTTCCACTTCATTCTTGTATTCCTGGAATTTCTCAAAGGCCTCGGATTTATGCTTCATCAAGAAGATATGTCCATACCTAGAGAAATCATCCGTAAAAGTAATGAAGTAGGAATAACCACCTCGCGCATGTGTAGATATTGGATCGCATATGTCACTGTGTACGAGTCGTAAGAGCTCGCTCGCTCTTACTCCGTGTCCAGTAAACGGAGTCTTTGTCATCTTTCCCATGAGACAAGATTCACTAGTGGCATAAGATTGATATTCGAACGGATTCAAATATCCTTCTCTATGTAACTTCGTTAATCGTGTTTCATTGATGTGACCTAGTCTACAATACCATAAGAAAGCTTGATTCATTTCTGGAGACTTTCTTTTAAGTGTGTTCTGGCCATTGAAAACCTGAGCTTGACTCAATACGTATATACCGTCATCTAATGTACCGGACCCAATCAAAACTTGATTTAGGTGGATGTGAACTACATCGCTTACGAATGTAAAGTCATATCCCTCTCTCGAAAGTAAGGACACTGATATGATATTACAAGTCAAACTAGGTACATACAGACAGTTACGTAGAATCAATATCTGCCCACTTGTCAAACCTAGGCGATATTCTCCCACGGATTCAGCGTCCACGCTCATTCCGTTTGCAACTCTGAGAGACAAATCACCTACCTTTATAACTTTACGGTTTCTCAAAGCATGTAATGAATTACAGATATGAGATCCTGCTCCGGTATCTAGTACCTAGGAAGTAGAGTTAATTGACAAACAGTTCTCAATTACAAACACACTTGAGGCTGAAGCCACAACATGCTTCGTTTCCTGGCTACTGGCTTCCAAAGCCCTACAATCCTTCTGCCAATGCCCGTTCCCATAACAATAGGAACATCCCTCTTTAGCTACACCAAGTCCCGAAACTTTTGCTCTTCCCTTTCCTCCTACTTTATTGACACCGTATATCGGCTTTGTAGAGGTCTTCTTCTTTTCATCCTTTGCTTTCGCCCTGGATGTAGAAGAAGAAGGTCCCTCATTAAGCAGAGCTTGTGTCTCCCTGGTTTCTTTCAGGGTGTAAGTAGAAGGTAGGGACTGTGGAAATAAGTCAGCGTATGACATGTTTCCCAACGTGGTCTCCAGGTCCGTGAGCTCATCAATAGAGCTAGTCATTGTAAGGACGTTGTCCCCTACAGATGACCCGACAGCTAACCTCGCTTGAATTAATTCGTTCGAGGTTTCATATCTTGTGATATGAGATTGCTCTCCATATAAATCTGGTTATGGAGAAAGATGGAAACTAAGTCCATCTTCTCGTGCTGCTTCTGGTATACACCATCAACTGAAGCTAACACGAGGCACTTAGCTTTCGCTTTATCCCTTTCCCTTATTTGACGGATATCCATATCCGCGACGGTGGAAACTGGACCTGGGACGGCGGGATCTTGAGTAGTAATAGGGTGGTCCAGCTTGTCATAGGCAATGGACATCTGGACAGACCTTTGCCAGTCATATAAGTTAGATTCAGTCAACTTGTTATCTAGATGTAACCTAGTCATGGTCACAAGATCGCTGCAATGAGAGAGAGAGAAGAAAACACTTTAGCATGATGCTCTTGCAAATTTAGATTGGTTTTTAATTTATCTAAACTGGATGGCTCCCACTGTTTCTCGAACCCTTCCTCAAACTATAAAAGAAGAATTAGCCAGGACTATTCTCACTGTACAATACTTGCTTAACCGTTCAGCCAGGCTAGTGTCGGTACTTCGAGGGAGGTTTTCCAACGCTTTCGCGAAGTTCCTTAATTAAATAACCTCTTTTCTCTGGGGGCGTAGCCCCGCTGACACCTTTCTCGACACCTACTTGGTTTATAGCATTGATCATTAAGTGACGAATCTCCTGATAAGTAGCATATACTCATAGTAGGATCGGGATCCAAATATCATCGTATGATAATGTTGAAGGAATCCTACCAACATTCATCAAACTCCAAATGGTATGCAATACTAGCAAGTTTCAGTTTCTTTAGAAACTCCCGATGTGGATTTTTGCCCCATGTTCTTATGACCTTGACGAAAGCCAACAAATCATAAAACACATGTCAAGTTCTGCCCATCATTATCTTGTTAATTTGAACCCACCCGTATATACCCTTGACGAAAGCCAACAAGGTAATATGACTGTCCCAAACCAACTCATCTATCTATGCAACAAATGAATACCCCAGCAGTTACCAAACACTATGCCTTGACGAAAGCCAACAAACATAGCTTGAATACTACTGACCATCCATAAGAAATGACGGAGGGCTACGAATGGTTTTGGCGAAACCGTGAACGTAGTGAACTTGATATAATCGAAGGAACCTGATAGCTTTTTAAAAGGAGTGGTTAAAGCTCCGCAATTAAAAATTCTGCTCTTTTAAAATAACCGAGTGGTTTCTTTTAAATTTGTTCCAACGATTCAACTTTGGTTTATTTTCTTTGCATTAAAATAATGCGTCCCATCATTTAACCTATCATTGCAGAAAACAACGAAAATACAACGTCCTCTTATGCCATCCGCATTCGCCACTGGGTCCCGTCATCACCCGTTAGGTTACTTAACTAACAACAGGGCGGGGGCTGGGCTAGCGCGGGTGTAAAACATAAGTGACGTCTAAATAGCTATCATATATAGATATTGTACATTCCACAAACGCAATAATAGGCATTCCAGATCTCAGATGAACATTATTGGATATACAAGCAATCCACGTTTGCTTTGAGCCTGCAACAAAAGACGGATTACACAGTTGTGATGAATAGCCTTTACCCTACCCTAGACCCCTACGGGTATGGCAAACTACCCGCCAAGCACCCGAAGTGAAGCGGTCTCCCTCAACAACGTGAGTAGGCCACTAAACACTTCGACGTACCCGGTAGTTTGTGCACCCCATCTTGGGTCTATCCTAGGAGCCAAAAATAGTAAATGAAATAATACAACGGTGGCTACAACCGCAACCTGGATGTGCCCCGCAAAAGAATATTACATCATATTACAATTTACATCGAATGAATGAATATAAAACCTATCTCAAACCCCGGCTAATCATCACAACAATCCAATCAAGTTCATATACACAAACAGTAAACATTACAGAAATGTGCAACCCCCTGCCAACCGACATACTAGCAGTTAGGGGTGGTTTACGAACACATTAATCATTACAGATAAAAACCTGATTAGCAAATAACTTAGAATATCGATCGACAACCTTTTTCCGTGTCTACCCCAAATGCAAGCCAGCACAGAAGAAACCTGGGTAGAAACAGAATATACAGGAAAACAAAACACCATAATATATGAATTACTGCGCAAATCCGAGTCAACTCGGAGTTGACTCGGCGGCGGATCCGCGGCCAAAAGCACTATTGTGCAGCGGATCCGCGGCCATCTAACCGAGTTGAGAGCTCGTATTTTCCCAGTTTTCTTATATTTATATTTCCCTGCTGTGAATTTTAAGGCCTATCAAAAAAAATTCTGACACTTTTAAAATCAACAGAAACTGTTAGGGTATCGGGGTGTTGTTTTTGTGTTTTCCGTCGATCGAAGTTCTACTCAGTTGCTAACAAGCTAGTAATGGTTTAGTTGACTCTGATACTACTGTAAGTCCATGTCACGCACCCCACGAACTTGCGGGGAGGCGGAATATATGAAAAACGATGATCAAAGCTTCGTAACACGGACTTGAGCGCATAAATCGTGTCTAAACCGTTACTAGCAAACTACGAAAGGTTTAACTACTCTGATTCGAAGTTATACCTCACGTTACTTGTCCTTCGGGTCTTCATCGCTATCCTCTACTCCTTGTAGGCTCTTTGGAACGTCGGCACCTCAACGGCCTCCTCGAGTCAAAGACGATCCACCCGAGAGCTCCTACTCCAATCTTAACCTCTATCTTGAGGTAACTAGGTTACTCAAAGTGCTAATCTAAGCAACCTAGGTGATATAGAGTTGGATTATGGAAGTATTAGTCTAGCTAACCCTTGATCTCAACACATGAGAGGTTAGGGTTAGGGTTTGAAGAGAGAGAGCTTGAGGAGAGAGAATGTGAGAATTAGAATCCTTTTGGATGAATGATATCATTTGAATATATGAAGCATATGATTTTATTAAAATGAATAACAAATAAATATGTGTCATCATGCTTCATTAATTCATAGAGTGATTCATCTCATGAGTCATCTAAAACATTAATGCAACATTAACTCCATGGATGATTCACTCTCATGACTCATTAATCCAATAAATGCAAATGCCACCTTACCCTCCAAGTCATCATCCTTCAAGAAGCTTCCCGACAAATTACGAGAACGCCCCTCCTATCCGTGAAAACACAAAAAAACTTTAGACTGTATAAATCCAATAATCCGATACTAGAATCTGGCTTAAACCAAAGCCGACTAGTAAAAACTGTCCGAACATCGTACGTGTGTAAAAACACGTATGCGTCCGAACCCTGTCGTAAAACCATACGACCTCTATATCATTTTGCCCAAAGTAGGGAAACTCTCTGTGTGGGACTCTAAAAACTCGACACTACGCTGGCAGTAGGTTTAACCACAGACCGCAAGCGGCACTAGCTGTACATAACGGTCCCCAGGTAGATGTCGATAAGAAGGCCGATGAGTAAACCCATCCGAACTCCTACTGAGCCTGCTGTGATAATCTCCGTACAGTCTGGTCTGTTCGTCTAAGACTATCACATATCGGGCCTAGGGGCGGCAAGCGTCGGTCCCCTAAAAGCGGTATAAGTCGTGTCGGAGCGTAGCCCATTACACCTTGAGAAACTACTGGAAAACCTACTAGTAAATCTCGCTTGCCCTGGCCAGGGACTTTGCGTAATGGCTTTCTGACACAGCGCGATATCAACTCCCAATACCGGGAGAGACGAATCCTGTCTAGCCACTGCCTCCAAGTGCTCGGGACTGCACCCAACTGCTACCTGTTTGCACGATTCCTTTGAGCCGTGGTAGGGTAGCAATCTAAGAACAGTGGGACACACTCGAGGCGAAGTAGCTGTGTCAAGTCTGTGGACTATGCTGTACTCATGTCACCTGGGAACTGTTAACTGACGACAGGTATAATCCCAACCAACAGTTCCCCATGAGTCCTGTTCGGTGTACCCGTAACCTAACGAGCACCTGTATACTATCTCCAGTACGACGTACTGATGGCTGTGGGACAGACCATCTCCCCAACTGGGATGAGAAGCGTTCACACTAGTCTACTCCGGAGTATCGATGCCCTGTCTCGACAATCCAACGACTAGGGACCTGAAAAAGGATGTGCTTGTAGACTACCCAGCCCCCACTAGTGTGACTGCCATCACAACGCTGGTAGTCAAGCAAGATCCTAAGAGCTCTATCAATACGTATACTCACATATTAAGATAGATAAAACCAAGTAGCATACTACCATATTTAGCAAGACTGTTATATAACTGTGAATATCCCAAGCTTCCATTAAGTAATATACAAACTAGTATGATACAGTAATGGCCTTCTAGGGCATAAACACTAACACCACGTGCCAGGCACGCGGGCGCTGTGCGCCAGAGAGCCGGCACCCCACGTTCCAGGCACGCGGGCGCTGTGCGCCAGAGTGCCGGCGCACCACGTGCCTGGCACGCGGGGGCTGTGCGCCAGAGCGCCGGCGCACCACGTGCCTGGCACGCGGGCGTCAGGCGTCAACAGCAGAAGGGACTTGGTCCCTGCACTGGGAGCTGTTCTCCAGAAAGGAAATATTTATTATTTTGTATATGTATGTATATATATAATTGAGGAGTTGAACTCCTAAGGTATTTTGGAGCTGATGAAGGGGCTTCTCTCTTGAGCCCTGGATCTTCCCCCAAAGTGGGATTTTTGGAGATGGGTCTCTTTCCTCCTCTTCTGTCGGCTGGATCTTGAAGAACAAGAGGTATGAGATTTTTAAAAATCTCTTATTTTTGAGATCTGATGGGAGATCTGAGTTCCGCTTTGTGGGTTTTGTGGTGAAAAACTATTTAGTTTTGGAAAAGAAAGAGTAAAACTCTTGATTTAATTCAAAAGAAAGAAGAAGGTTTAAAAGCTTGAGGAAGGAGAAGGAGGCACAAAAACCCTAACCTTTTTTTGAGAGGAATGAAAAGTATATTCTTTATTCATCATCGTGTTGCCTTTTATAGGCTTACACATTTACATATAGCCCCTTGGGCTTTACAAAATGGCATTTTGCCCATCCCATGACTCATGTGCCATTTCTTTTTGCACATAAGCAATGGGCTTTACAAAAATTTCGCTTTATGCCCATTCATGCATAAAAAATTACATAAAAATTATTTATTACATGATTTTTTTTATTTGCATAAAGGAGGTCGGCCGCTTCATGTTCGGGCTCGACTCAGGCATGGGCCCACTTGATCTAGGCTTGGGTCCACCTGGCTTGGGGTTGACCTTGACTTTGATTTGGTCAACCGGGGTGCAAATTTTGACCCCAACAAAGTGCCCCCGTCAATAAATGTACACCGCGCATATGAGTTGTGTGCATGAAATTGATGGATTTTGAAGCTGTACTTCGAGGTGGAAAATCATTCCGGGGGAGGAGCATCCCTCGGAGAGCATGATTCTCGGGGATCGGAGCATCATCCCAGAAGCATAATTCTGGGGATCGGAGCATCATTCAGAAGAGCGGAGCATGATTCCAGGTATCGGAGCATCATTCCGAAGAGCGGCAGACATTCTGATTGAAGCATAATTTCGATGCAGAGGTTGATTCCCAGGCGAAGCATAATTCCGAAAGGGAAAGCGGATACCCCGATGCAAAACTTGATTTCGACACGGGATACATTCTGAGACGAAGCATGATTTCGACGCGGGGTACACTCTGAGATGAAGTATGATTCCGACGCAGAGCTTGTTGGTCGACTTGATTCCGAGGCGAAGCTTAATTCCGACGAGGAGGTCGCTGGTTGATTCCAAGCCGAAGCATAATTCCGACAGGGAAGGCAGATACACCGAGGCGAAGCTTGATTTCGACATGGGGTACACTCTGAGACAAAGTATGACTCTGATGCAGAGCTGGTTGGTTGATTTGATTCCGATGCGGAGCATAATTCCGGCAGGGAAGGTAGATGTCCCGAGGCGAAGCATGATTTCGACACGGGGTAAATTCTGGGACGAAGCATGATTCCACCGCAGAAGTTGTTGATTTGATTTAATTTGGATTGACATCAGCATCGCTACACTGGAATATGGTACCAGAAGCGAATCATCATCTGTCGTGAGTGGATTTGGGGATTTTGGTTTTTGTTTGGCATCTGCATTGCTGCACTGGAATAATGCCAGGAGCAACTCATCAACTGCCCCGGTAGGATTTGGGAATTGGCTTTTTGGGCGGCATCTGCATTGCTGCACTGGAATAATACCAGGAGCAACTCATATTGGTGGCTTAGGAGACAGGTTTAGATCCCTATCACCTAAGGCTTTTCAATTTTATGGGCCGTAAGAGTCCCATAAAAGGATTTTCTCCCTACGAGTCGTAAGGATCCCGTAGGTGCATTTTCTCCTTAGGAGTCGTGAGGACCCCTAAGTGTGTTTTTCCTTTGTGAGTCGTAAGGATCCCACAAAGGTTTGTTCTCCCCATGTATCATGAGGACACATGAGTGGGTCATCCCAATGGACCATAAATCCAAAGGCGGAGACCGGTCGCTGGACTGGTGGTTGCTGTGGGGCATGGGTATGATGAGAATTATTTAAGCCCGTGGATTGTATACGTAGCCAACTTGGGGACCAACCGTAGGGCCGAGGGAATTTTGAAAAATTGGATTTTGGTTGGCGTCTGCATCGCTACACTGGAATATGGTGCCAGGAGCGACTCATCATTCGCCGTTGGGAATTTGAATTTTTGTTGGCGTCTGCATCACTACACTGGAATATGGTACCAGGAGCGACTCATCATTCGCCATTGGGAATTTGAGTTTTGAACGGCGTCTGCTTCGCTACACTGGAATATGGTACCAGGGCGATTCATCATTCGCCGTTGGGATTTGAGAAATTTGGAATTTTGGTTGGCGTCTGCATCGCTGCACTGGAATATAGTACCAGGAGCGACTCATCATTCGCCATTGGGAATTTGAGTTTTGGACGGCGTCTGCATCGCTGCACTGGAATATGGTACCAAGAGCGACTCATCATTCGCCGTTGGGATTTGAGAAATTTGGAATTTTGGTTGGCGTCTGAATCGCTGCACTGGAATATAGTACTAGGAGCGACTCATCATTCGCCATTTTTTTACCGCGATTGCTCTATCATTTCAGCTTTTCTTATCGCGAAGGTCACGATTTCCCTATCATTTCGGCTTTTTATTCGCGGTTGCCCCATCATTTCGGCTTTATTTTCATTTTTATTTTTACTCGCTGATTTTTATTGCGAGTTGCCCCATCATTTCGGCTTTTTATTATTATTATTATTACAATATATATATATATTTACTTACACATTTTTTTATTTACACATTTTTTATTTACATACATTTTTTTTACATTCCCAGTTTAACGACTTAGAGGTTGACTGTTCCCAGTTTAATGACGTGATGGTCGATTGTTTTCAGAGAAAGGCAGATATCTGAGAGAATCAGTTTCACGAAGAACTTCGGTCTCCGTTTGTATGAAATTGGCGGTCGTGGCTTGATTGTTTGTTAACACGCCTTTGGGCAGCTCTATCTCTCCTGCCTTGTATTGCTTTTCGACCCAATCATTGAAGACGAAGCAGTCCTCAATGGCATGACCTATCACTCTGTGATAGGGACAGTATTTGGGGTCGTCGGTCATATTCGCTTCCTGCGGTCTTTTTGACTCTGGCAGTTGTAGACCGTTCCTTAGGGCGTCTTTGAATATTTTACGGATTTTGTCCCTTCTGAAGGAATAGACCTTATCCAGCTTTTCTTTCAGTGGAGATTCTCCTCCCTCTCCGAACACTGGCTTCCGAGGCTGGTTGGCATTAGGCCCGCTTATCCCTAACTTATTTCGGTTAGCTGAAATGTTGAAAGATTTAGAATCATCGGAGTTTCCGCCTTTGCGATTTTCTTCTTTTCGGTTTTTCCAGGACCTATTGTTATTTTGGGAATCCGAGGAGGACTCCTGCTTTGAGCGCTCCAGCATCTGAACTTTCCTGGTTAGCTCTTGGAATGTTTTGAGACCCGCGGTGCATAGAAACGGGGCCATCCAACTGTTGAGATTTCCGAGAAGGAGACTGACAGATTGGTCCTGCTCTATCGGCGGTTCACATTTGACGGAGAGATTGAGCCATCGGGTTATAAAATCCGTGCTGCTTTCGTTGTTCTTTGGCTTGGTCCTTATGAGGTCGGCAATGGTGATCTTATCGCTGACACTCATGAACCTTTGTCGGAATAAAGATTCCATTTAGACGAAAGTTGTGACGGAGCCATCCGGTATGCTCGCGTACCAGTCGAAAGCAACATCGGTCAAGCTATTAACGAACTGGTGGAGGAGAAGCACATCATTGCCCCCGGTATTCATGCATGAGGCTTTGAAGTGGGTGATGTGCTGATTCGCATTTCCCGTCCCATCAAATCTTCTGAATTTAGGGATGACATAGCCGCTGGGAAATTTTACTAGATCATACCGAGCAGGATATGGTATCCCGCTACTGCTAACATCTTTTTGCGCTTCGGCTTCAGCTACCAATGCTTTGACTTTGTTGGCAACAAAATCCATGATTTGATCTTGAGTCAGCGGGCTACTGTCATCGGTAGCCAAGACATTTCCCGAGATAAGATGCGACTGATTTTCATGCGGTCCGCCCACTTTTGGATTTGAGGGAACAGGCGTCGGCTGTTTTGGGACACCGTTTCCCGATTCATGAGCAGAGCCCTGCGCCTGATTGGGTGGCTGAGAGGCAAGTTGGGTCGTAAGCTGTAAGACGACGTTTGTCAAGTCGTCAATTTTTTAGTAGAGCTTGGCCATCTCCTTGTCTTTGCTTCTGAGCTGTTTCAGAGCTCTTGGAGAAGTTGCTGCTCTGCGTTCTTGGGACGGAAGATTGGCTCATCTTCGCTTTCCGATCCTGACTCCTCATGAACCGAGGGCTCTCTCTGCTTATCAGCCTTACTGGAAGGGTCTTCATTACCTTCCAGAGGAGGCTGGTCTTGGAATGTGGCAGCCATATTCACACCAGATTGGATTTGAGATGCGGTGGCCCCATCCTTGCTTTTGCTGTGAAGGTTGTCGCTGGGACGCATGCCCACCATGTAGACGGTGTGGATAACACATTCAGCCATTCTTTCATCACTGGCAGCTGGTTTCGCGGAGTGGTCCGGCCTTTGGAAATTCATAAATTTTAACATAGCCAGAGCCCTAGCCCTTTTGTTGGCTCTGTATCTGAGCCGCTTCTGCCTCAACTTCTCTGCCTTGAGCGCTTGGCTGGCTTCGGCTCTTCGGGAAGCCGCCATAGGCTGAGTGATGGGGAGGCTTGAGAAGACATCCGCCCGCGTGTCCGTCGAAGGTATTGCCTCGGCTTGCCCACGACGTCTGGCAACTTCATTTGTTCTGACGGCTTTGCCCCCAGCTGGGGCCATGGAGAGCCGTTTGAACACTGACTCGCGTTTAGGTTGGGGCGCCCTCGAGATCACCACATTTGGCCTTTTGCCTTTCGAGGCCGGTTTGTCGGTTACCGGAGCTTGAAGAGCAGGGACGGTGTTAGCTGGCATGAACAGAATTGAGCCAAATGGTAGCAGTGGATCCTCCCACTGTCGTCCGAGACTAGCCGGAAGGACCGTCCTGAAGTCCATCTTCATCGTATATGAGATGGGAGCCGTGTTGAGAGCTGAGCTGGTCCTTAGAGACATGGTCGAGGCTTGATCGCTTGAAGTCTTGCATGAAAGAGCATTATTTTAGTATAGATATAGATGTGTATATTGATTGAGTTCGCATGAATGTTTAACCCGAAATATGGGAGGAGAGATTGGTCCCACCAAACGTGCCAGAATCTGTAAGGTGTTTTTCATCACCCCATTGAGATGGGAATACACGTGCGCTTGTCAGGCGTACTACAGATTCCCCCTGCCTAGGGTAGGCCGGGGTTTATTGATTGTGGGGATCCGAATCTCCGGCAGCCGCGGACTAAGCTGCCGTTAATTACCCCTCGCCTTTAGAGCGAGAGAACCTCCGATTAACGGGTTAAACTGGTCATGCGAACTCAATGTGCAGTGTTGTGTTTTGAAGGGGTTTTGGATATATCGGGGGGCCCGCAGAGTTTTTACGGGGGTCCCGCTACCCGGATAGCGGGTTGGGGGTCAAAGGGGCTAGCAGC
The DNA here is from genome assembly GCA_030015575.1 of Agapanthus africanus. Lineage (NCBI taxonomy): Eukaryota > Viridiplantae > Streptophyta > Magnoliopsida > Asparagales > Amaryllidaceae > Agapanthus > Agapanthus africanus. The sequence goes on from JASDDO010000024.1 coordinate 186,214,056, forward strand.
CCCCTTGCGGGGTGCGGGACAGCGTCCCGTTAGAAATTTTTTCTAATAGGAACAGTGTGGTGGAGTATGTGTGTGTGCGCGTGTATATATGTATGTATGTATGTATGTATGTAAAAGGAAAGGGCATCCAAAGGATGCGTGGGAGAAGGCGCCAGCGCCCCACGTGCCAGGCATGCGGGCGCTGGGCGCCAGAGCGCCAGCGCACCACGTGCATGGCACGCGGGCGCTGGGCGCCAGAGCGCCAGCGCACCACGCGCCTGGCACGCGGGCGCTGGGTGTCAGCAGCAGAAGGGGCTTGGTCCCTGCACTAAGAGCTGTGCTCCAGAAAAGAAATATTTATTATTTTGTATATGTATGTGTATATATATATATATATATATATATATATATATATATATATATATATATTTGAGGAGTTGAACTCCTAAGTTATTTTGGAGCTGATGAAGGGGCTTCTCTCTTGAGCCATGGATCTTCCTCCAAAGTGGGATTTTTGGAGATGGGTCTTCTTCCTCATCTTCTGTCGGTTGGATCTTGAAGAATAAGAAGTATGAGATTTTTAAAAATATCTTATTTTTGAGATCTGATGGGAGATCTGAGTTTCTCTTTGTGGGTTTTGTGGTGAAAAACTATTTAGTTTTGGGAAAGGAAGAGTAAAACTCTTGATTTAATTCAAAAGAAAGAAAAAGGTTTAGAACCTTGAGGAAGGAGAATGAGGCACGAAAACCCTAACCTTTTTTTGAGAGGAATGAAAAGTATATTCTTTATTCATCATCATGTTGCCTTTTATAGGCTTACACATTTACATATAGCCCCTTGGGCTTTACAAAATGGCATTTTGCCCATCCCATGGCTCATGTGCCATTTCTTTTTACACATAAACCATGGGCTTTACAAAAATTTGGCTTTATGCCCATTCATGCATAAAAAATTACATAAAAATTATTTATTACATGATTTTTTATTTGCATAGGGGAGGCCGGCCACTTCATGTTCGGGCTCGACTCGGGCATGGACCCACTTGATCTGGGCTTGGGCCCACCTGGCTTGGGGTTGACCTTGACTTTGACTTGGTCAACCGGGGTGCAAATTTTGACCCCAACAGTATGCACTTTTAAATGGAAATCTCAAAGGAATGCTACGGATTTTCAAATGATATATATTCCTTTAAAACACCGTAGCCCCCATTTTCAAAACTACAATTTGTATCTTTTAAAACTGACCGTATGGTTCATGTGTAGATATATACCTTATTATAGTTCATGTTTATGTTGACTTATTCCTCGTGGCTTGCGTGTTATGTTACCGGTATCTATCGTTATGTGATATTATCTGCTGGTACACCTGCACAATTATCGATGATGCACATGTTACACTTACACAGATTTGTCGGCTCGCACACTTTCATCATCGGTAATTGCTATGCCACTTACACAGTAGAACTGCTATACATTATGATATTAATCTTAACCGTAAGGTACATTCATTGTTCAGTACCATCACAAGACATGCTTGCATGATATACTTGACATGCTCACATTACTGTTCTATGTTTGCATACTTCGTACTTTAGGGTTATATGCATTGTGATGCTGTTTTCATGAGATCTCTGCATTTGAGAACCGTGGTTATATTTCAAAGGAAATTATGTATTGTTTTAAAATCGCGGTTTCTCTTGATATGATATTTTGTGTCCACTACGAGTTTTCTCGATTCTGAGCTATGTGATGCCCATTCGAGGTAGGGAGGAACCGTTTGCGGGTACATGGTGAACCCGATGAGGTACCCCGGGGCAAGAAGATCATAGAGTTAGGCGATGAGCCTGGCAGAGGGATGCACTACCCACCAGCGATAGTTTGGACCCGGCGGTTATCCGGAGGATACCGACCGGAGTCGTGAGATGGATATGAGGGCCGATCAGAGTATGCGGCGCCTGAGGGCCAATCAGAGGATGTTGCGTCTGAGATATGAGGATTTACGTGTCGATGCTGGACACGGATTTCATGATGTTTCGAGTGTCGGTGTTGGATACTCAGGTTCCATGATATTGATGTGTCGTTAATGGACACATTTTGGTTGATTTTCCTTATACATACAGGCATTTGATTCAGATGATTGCTTTTACATGTCATTGGCATCGATTATATTGTTGATACATATGCATGCATGGACACCCTAGATATCATAGTATTAGCTTCATGATACAATATGACCCAGGAGTCGCTGTTTATTCGATTTCTACATGCTGATGTTTTCTATTCACGAGTTGGCAACTCACCCCCATTGTGCCCTAATTTTCTTGCAGGTGCGACCGCTTGGATCAGTAGCGGTATCGCTGGCACATAGTTCCTTCAGGGTGTTTGCTTGGGTAGATGGGGCACATTGGATCATGCCCATTCTTGTATTATTCTTGTTGTATCTAGATAAACTCTATCAATCAAAAACTAGACTTTGTATATTGGTAGACCTAGACAGACTTGTGTGATTGCGAAACTTAGAGCGATCGGTGTATGTTCGCTTCTTTTGTGTTGATGTCTTGCTTTATTCATTTATTCTTTCTGTGTTGATCTTCGCCGTTGGGCGTCGTATATATATTTATTGCGTGGTTTTGATTCCGCCATTTGGCGAAGAGCTAGCTCCCGCTTGGGGATGCCTATATATATATTGCTTGTATGGAGTTTTGGATCAAAAATTACAAGTGAGATGCTGCCCAAATTTTTAAAGACGAAAAATGTTTTCCACTATAGTATAATCTACTTGCATTTTCATATATCATTACCTATGCATTTTAAAGGAAAACTCGATTTCATTATACCTTTATTTCAAAACTTCACCTCTATTATTTCCCTAAAAAGGTTTAGATTTCTGGGTTTCGGCTTACTTGACAAGCGGGAAGAGAGCATCCACCAACGGGAGGAGAGAAATTACGTTACGCCTTTAGACGTTGCGTGATTTAAGTGCCGGTCACGTGCCAAATTCCGGGTCGTGACAATATATGTCTGTCACGAACCGAAATTTAGCTCGTGACTGGCACTTAAATCACACCACGTCTAAAGGCGTAACGTAAATCAAGTAAGCCGAAACCCAGAAATCTAAACCTTTTTAAGAAAATAAAAGAGGTAAAGTTTTGAAATAAAGGAATAATGAAATCAAAGGTTTTCTTAAATGCATAAATTGTGGAACATGAAAAATGCAAGTGGATTTAGTAGTTGGAAAACATGTTTCGTTTTTTAAAAATTTGGACAGCACCACCTTTGTATATTTTGATCAAAAACCATAAATACATAATAATAACCAAGGCATCCCCAAGCGGGAGCTAGCTCTTTACCAATCGGCGGATCATAACCACGCAAGACAGAATATATGTATACGACGTCCAATGGCGAAGATCAACACAAAGAATAATGTAAAGCAAGACATCAAACCCACCAAGCGAACATAAAACCCTTCGCTCAAGTCTCGCAACTACAAGTCTCACTAAGTCTTACTAATTATACAAATACCAGTTTATGATTCGATGGAGTTAAACTAGATACAACATGAATAATTAATACAATAGGGGTACAATCAACATGTACCACCTACCAAAGCAAAACACCTGAATGCAGCTATGTGCCAGCGATACTGCTACTGATCCATACAGTCAACCTGCAAGAACTGTGGCACAACGGGGGTGGGTTGCCAACTCGTGAGTAGAAAACATCAACAGGTAAAAATCGAATAAACAACGATTCCTAGGTCAACTATATCATAAAGGTAATACTAAGATATCTAGGGTGACCGTATTTACATATGTGCCAACATATACTCAAAGCCTATATGCAAGTGGATATCATCCAACCATATAATCAATGCCTGTATGCATGTGGATCTCGTCCACGTGTCAACCAATGACACAACAACATCATGCATGGAAATATCATGAAAGTACATGCATGTAAATATGAGGATATCAATCACCGTGTACCCAGCAACGACACATCAAAATCATGGAACCTGAGTGTCCAACATCGACACTCGAAACATCATGAAACCCGTGTCCAATATCGACACGTAAATCCTCATATCTCTCGGGCTCCATCAGTCCGGATCGGCCCACGGGCTCCGTCAGTCCGGATCGGCCCATATCATCTCTCGACTCCGGTCGGTATCCTCCGGATAACCGCCGAGTCCAAATACTATCACCGGTAGGTAGTGCTCCCCTGCCAGGCTCATCACCTAACAATATGAGTCTTCTTGCCCCAGGGTACCTCACCGGGTCCACCATGTACCCGCAGACGGTGCCTACCGCTCCTCAAATCGGGTTTCACATGCCAATCTCAAAACCGAGAAAACACATGGTGGATGCACTGAAATATCATATCAAGAGAAACCGGGTTTTTTTAAAACAATACATACTTTCTTTTGAAATAACCACGGTTCTCAAATCCAGAAATCTCATGAAAATGGCATATCTCAATGCATATAATCGTATAGCATGATGTATGTGACATATAACAGAATGTAAGCATATCCGTATATCATGCAACATGGAACAGTGATGTGAGCATGGGCATATCATCATAATGCGAGCATAGAAATATAATAGCATGATGTAACAATTCTACTGTGTAAGTGACATAGTAATTATCGATGATGAAGTGTGTGAGCTGGCCAATCTGTGTAAGTGTAACATACGCATCATCGATAATGGTGTAGGTGTACTAGCACAGGTACATGTTATGCAATGAGAATGACATGAACGTAGCATAAAATACATCATCAGCTAAAAGCTATAAGGTATACGTATCTAACATGACTGAGTCGGTGAATCTATAAATCGACATACAGCCTCACAACATCACGTACGGTATGATCCATCGTACGGCATCCTCTAGTCAAGGGTACGGATCAACTATCATAAAACACATCACGTACGGTAAATCATCGTATGGCGGCATTAAACCATTAAGGATCCTATCAGCCTATATGACACTGAGGATACGGACCTAACGTCTCGTACGGCATATCACTCAAGATTCACAACATTATCCAATATATATACCTATCTCCCAGGTCGCATCCATAATAATCTCATATCAGGGGACCGGCAAAGGTATCAATCCTCTCATATCGACTCGCATCCGTATACCGACATATCAATCAAATCATCATATCACATCGTATATTATTTTCATCACATTTATATCCCATATCAAGTCATTTACATATATATATACACACACACACACACATATCCTATCTTATAAATCTCATGTCATGCTATTCTAAATCTCATACTTATTCTAGTGCAACTACATATCTATAAGCCGTGATTCACCTTCACTTTTCATATCCCTAAAGCTTTCATCTCATATCTCAATCTATATATATATTCACTCACTCATATCACCTTTAACTATCTTTTTAACCATATCCCTAGTTTTCTAAATCTAGGTTTTTACGACTGTATCCTATAGATCAGTTTCCATCAAAAACTTGCGGGGGTGTTATACGCCATACACCCGACTTCTCCCGTAGATATAGATCTACTAACCCGCGGATCTTCTTGTTCAGCCGTAGTCGATGTGCCCCGTCGTCTCGGAATCCACGCGAAAGTACCTACAATATCAATACACAATCGCAAATGCTATTAACATCAAGTTCCAAAATCCAATACGGCACGCGCATTGCTTATAAGTTAGAACCTATAGCCTACGCGTACAAAATCAACCAAACAACCCTCGTCGTTGACGTACAAACATCCAAGGACCCAATACAATATCAAATACTAAAACCAAGAATTCAAAATTCGTAAAACATAACCCCAAACCAAAACAGCAACTAAAGAAATCACTCCCAGATTTCATTTCAGGTAAAAAGGAGCTAAACTAGCAATGCAGTGGGTTTGTATATGAGATAAGTGAGCTACTGGACCGACCTAGACCCAACCACCCTCAAAGTGGCCGGCCACACACACCAAAATTCCGGCCAGCTCGGCCCGGACTGCTCCAATGGAGTTCGTCTTCTCAGGGTGATCTCCTATTGGTCCAACTAGGTCTCTGGTATTATTTGTTTTTCTCATAAACTCCCCGGGTCGCTCCAGATTCCCTATAGGCCATTAAAATGCCACAAAACCGACACGGGTAATTTCTATGTTTCTATTCTCTGTTCTAGGTCCAGAAATTTATCTCTAGGGTCTTGTACACCCTCACTACAGATCACAAGTCCACAAGTCACCCAAACCCTTCTCTTGAAATTTCTAGACATCACATGCCCTAACCAAATCACATTCTAAACTAACTAGAATACAAGAAAACTCAAACTAAACTAAATGGAAGAAAATATACCTCACTTGGGCAACTCAAGAAAAACCCTAGCTTCCCAAAGTCTTCAAAATCCAACTTTGCTTGGTCCAAAGTGTTGAGGATGAGGAGGGGATCAACTTTAATGAAAGGGGTTTAGGGTTTTGATGAAGATTTTGAGATGGTTTCATGGGGTAGAGGTGGAGGGAGATGAGGAGGAAGAAGAAGTTGAAGAAAATAATGGGGAAGGATTGAAATGGCAGCCCCCCCCCACTCTCTCTCTTATTCTCATCCTCACTCTCACTTAAGCTATGCCCCACTGCCTCTCTCTCCAATCATTCACTTTTTCTTTCCTTTTCTCTTTTCTTCTCATAATAATAAAACCAAATATCATAAATTCAAATGAAACAACATGTAACATGTCATGATGCATTAGCCATGGAAAACTATAGAAACACGGATTTGGCTTAATCGCGATTAGTAGTGCACTAATCGGGTTTAATTTTAAACTGCATATAATTAATTATAAAAATGCCAAATCCAATAAATATATTTTTAAATGAATAAATCATTTTAATTTCCAATTATTTCACAATTATTGGTATATATTTACACTTTTTTAGGAAAACCCCAATTTCGCAAATCGGGTAGTTTTCGCGAAATATATTATTTTAATATTAAATTCCAAAAATAATATTTTATATTTTCTGAAATGTTACAATATCCAAGCATCCATTATATCATACAATAATGGTCTCTAGGGCATACATATTCCTAACAATCTCCCACTTGCACTAAGGTCGGTTGTTGTAGTATCTCATACCCAACATTCCAAAAAGTCTCTCAAACTGCGTCTGGAGGAGAGCCTTCGTGAGTGGATCCGCCGTGTTGTCCTTCGTGTCAACCCTCCTGATCTTGATCTCCCGTCGATCTACTATCTTCCGGATTAGGTGATACCACCTAAGAATATGTCTGGATCGCTGATGGGACCGGGGCTCCTTGGCCAAAGCCACAGCTCCATTGGTATCACAATACAAAGGTATTGGATGCTCAATGGATAGAACCTCACCAAGTTCAGCAATGAACTTCTTCATCCGGACAGCCTCTTTGGCAGCATGGTTAGCAGCGATGTATTCTGCCTCCATCGTCGAGTCTGCAACGGTATCTTTCTTGGAACTCTTCCAAAATACCGCCCCTCCATTGAGGGTGAAGACAAAACCCGAGACAGACTTGCTGTCATCTTTATCACTCTGGAAGCTCGAATCGGTAAAGGACTCCACTTGGAGTTCTCCGTTACCATACACTAAGAACATATCTTTAGTCATTCTCAAGTATTTAAGAATGTTCTTCACAGCTATCCAGTGCTTCTCCCTTGGGTCTGATTGATACCTACTTATCACACTAAGTGCGTAAGCTACATCCGGTCTGGTGCATAACATCGCGTACATGCTAGACCCAACTGCAGAAGTATAAAGTATCGCGTTCATGCGAGCCCTCTCCAAATCAGTCTTGGGAAATATCTCTTTGGAGAGAGTGATTCCTGAACAAGCGGGTAAATTACCACGCTTAGAATCTTCCATACTAAACCTCTTTAGTATGGTGTCTATGTACCTGGATTGGAACAATCTCAACATCCTTTTAGATCTATCTCTATAGATCTTTATCCCTAGGATGTAGGAGGCATCACCCAGATCTTTCATGGAGAACTTTTGTGATAGGAAGATTTTGACCGAGTGTAGCATAGAAACATCATTTCCTATAAAGAGTATGTCATCCAGGTACAATACGAGGAAGACAACCTTACTCTCTACAACCTTCTTGTATATACAAGGTTCGTCTACGTTTTTGATGAAGTCAAACCCTTTGACTGCCAAATCAAAACAGTGTTCCAGCTCCGCGATACCTGCTTTAATCCGTAGATTGATTTTAAGCAGTTTGCACACCTTTTCGATGCTCCCACTGTTTACGAACCCCTCTGGTTCTATCTTGTACATGCTCTCTTCTAAATCACTATTTAGAAAAGCGGTCTTGACGTCTATCTGCCAGATTTCGTAGTCATGGTATGCAGCAATGGCAAGTAGGATCATGATGGACTTAAGCATAGCGACTGGAGAAAAGGTTTCATCATAATCGATACCAGGTCGTTGACGAAAACCTTTAGCAACAAGTCTATCTTTGAAGGTCTCAAACTTTCCATCTATACCAATTCTCTTCTTAAAGATCCACTTGCTCCTGATGGGTTTTACCCCTTCAGGAGCAACTTCCAAAATCCATACTTTGTTGGTGTACATGGATTCCATCTCAGATCGCATAGTATCCAGCCATTTCACAGAGTCTCCACTTGTGATGGCCTGCTCAAAACTAGTTGGGTCATTATCTTCCATGATGCAATCCTCGCTCCCACCGTCTATGAGAAAACCATAGTATCTCTCAGGTGGATGAGGAACCCTACTAGATCTGCGGAGTGGTTGAGGTTCGTCGGAGACTATTAGATCCTCTGATTCTATCAAATCATTAGTTATAGTTTGTGTAGCTGGAACTTCTTCCAGCTCTACCTCATTACCACTAATTTATTTCACAAGATATTCCTTTTCCAAAAAGGCGGCATGTTGAGCAACAAACACTTTTTGTTCCTCACTGTGGTAGAATAGATATCCATATGAATTCTTTGGATACCCCACAAACTTGCAAAGAACTGATCGTGCCTTGGGTTTGTCCGGATTCTGTTTTTTAACATAGGACGGACAACCCCATATCTTAACTCGTTTAAGATATGGTCTCTTTCCACTTCATATCTCATATGGTGTTTTAGGCATAGATTTTGATGGAACTTGATTCAATAAGTATGCAGCTGTCTCAAGTGCATAACCCCAAAAGGAAATAGGTAACTCGGCAGTACTCATCATAGAGCGCACCATATTTAATAGGGTGTGATTCCTCCGCTCCGATACTTCGTTGTGCTGTGGTGTATATGGAGGAGTAAGCTGAGAGAGAATCTCATTTTCTTTTAAATAATCTCAGAATTCCGTGCTTAAGTATTCTCCTCCCTGATCAGATCGAATGATTTTAATACTTTTACCCATTTTGTTTTCTACTTCGCACTTATATTCCTTGAATTTCTCAAAAGATTCAGATTTTTGTTTCATCAGGAACACATGTCCGTATCTTGAGAGATCATCGGTAAATATAATGAAGTATGATGAACCATTCATGACATGTGTAGACATAGGACCGCATACATCACTATGTATCAGTCCTAAGAGTTCGGTAGCTCTTTCTCCGTGTCCTGTAAACGGAGTTTTGGTCATCTTGCTTTTGAGACATGACTGGTAAGTTTCATAAGATGTAAATTCAAACTGATTCAAATATCCATCTATATGCAACTTAGTTAATCTTGTCGCATTGATATGACTTAGTCTACAATGCCATAAGAAGGGTTCATTCATCTCTGAACTTTTCCTATTGTGTGTGTTCTGTATGTTTAGAACTGTAGTTTAATTTAGAACGTATATCCGTTACATAACGTACCAAACCCCATCAACACTTGATTTAGGAAAATGTTCATAACATTATCCTCTAATGCAAAGTTATATCCTTCTTTATGCAACAAAGAAACTGATATAATTTTGCACATCATTTTTGGTAGGTAATAACAGTCGTTCAGAATCAATGTATTACCATTTGGTAATACTATGTGATATTCGACTGCTTTGGCTGCAACAATTGCACCATTCCTTACTTTGAGAGACATATTACATTTTCTCAGTTCTCTACCTCTCCTTAACTCATGTAACAAATTACATACATGAGATCCTGATCCGATATCCAATACCCAGGACGTAGAGCATACTGAGAAACAGTTCTTGGTAACGAACACACCCGAAGAAGATGCATCATCATGCTCTTTTTTCGTTCGGGTTGCGTGGGAATCCTAATATTCCCCTATTCCTTACTCAAACTTATGAAAATCATGAGAAAAAGCAGAACCAACGTTCCCCAGCTCAGTATAATAAGTGGGTTCGGTCAATACATCCATATTATTATCTTGATTAAGGCGTGTCATGGTCGCTACCTGGAGAGAGAGAAGGAAACGCTTTAGCGTGCGCTCTTTGCAAGATTAGATTGGTTATTATCTTATCTAATCAGGATGGCTCCCATTGTTTTTATCAAATCTTCCTTCAAACCCTAAAAGGTAAGATTAGCCGGGGTTAATTACACCCTGCAAGTTTGCCAATCGGTCAGTCAGGCAGGTATTGGTACTCCGAGGGAGTCTTCCCATGCTTTCGCATGGAACTAATTAAATAATCTCATTTCCGCAGGGGCATAACCCTGTTAACACCTTTCTTAGACACCTACTGGAACAGTTAATTGTAAAGTGGAAAACTCTCACAGGAGTAACTCTTACTCGCAGTGGGTATTGGGATCCAACTATCTTATAGAAGGTATGCAATCTCATTGTAAATTTCAACACTTGAAATTCCCAATATCTTTTTTTACCCCATGCGGTTTATGACCTTGACAAGGTCAACAAAGCATAAACCGCAAGTCAAGTTCAACTCGTTCATTTCGTGATTGAATTAAATCCACCCGCACGACTCTTGACAAGGTCAACAAGGCCGTACGACTACCTTAATCCAATCGCATCACATGCGGCAGATAAGCATTAATCAGCTACCGCACACTACGCCTTGACAAGGTCAACAAACGCAGCATGAATATTAAATAGTCCTTATCTGAAATGACGGAGGGCTATGACTGGTTTTGAGAAAAACCTTTAGCGTAATGAACTTGATATCATTGTAGAATCTAGTGATTTGAAAAGGAGTGGTTTAAGCTCCGCTTTTAAAATCGATTAGTTTTCAAAACAAACCACGTAGGTTGTTGCATTTGCTAGTTTTGCTAAAGAGATCACTCCCGGTGAAGGGATCTCGGCTCTTTCCTCATCGAATGAGGTACTGGATATTCATCAAGGAATACCACTATGCAAAGTAAGAACTAGAGCTACCTTTTTGAAACAAACCGAGTGGATTGTAGCATTTGCTAGTTTTTGTTAAAGAGGTCACTCCCGGTGAAGGGATCTCGGCTCTTTCCTCATCGAATGAGGTGCTGGATATTTATCAAGGAATACCACTATGCAAAGCAAGAACTAGAGCTACCTTTTTGAAAAATTTGATTCTAGAATATCTTTAGGCTTCTTATCTTTTCATTAATCTCATTAATGAAGTCATATCATTTAAGTTTCCTAAATATCACAGAAGAAACGAAAATAGAACGTACGCTTATGCCATCCGCATTCGCCACGGGGTCTCATCATGCACTGTTAGGTTACTTAACTAACGGAAGCGCGGGTGCTGGACTAGCGCGGGTGCAAAACATAAGCAACGTTTATTATATATATCATATATATATATATATAACATTCGTCTCATGCAGTTATACGATCACATCACAGAACTCAAGCAGTAGAAGCAAACATATGAAATATTGAATATACCAAGAGGTCCGTGTTTTAAATTTAGCCAGTAATGAAAAACACGGATTCCACGGTCGTGATGAATAGCCAAACCACATCCCTAGATCCCTACGAGAGAGGCAAGCAACCCTGCCAATTCTAGAGTTAGGAGATCCGGTCTCGACTCCTCGAGATGGTCTCCCCCTGGACTCTAGAACCCGGTTACTTATGCTCCCCGCCTTGGGTCTATCCTAATGCAGAAAAGTAAATAATATACATCAATGGAGACATCATCCTTAACCTGGAAGTGTCCTAATAAAAGAATATTACATACAATTTTACATGAATGAAAATAAAAAAACTCTCATCTCACGTAAAAAAAAACCCGGCTATTCAATCACGACGATCCAAATATAACATATCACAGCAACACATAAACATCATATGTCATCAACGTAAGTAAATATGCGTATCCCGAATGTCGATGACATATAGCAACGAGATCGGGGATACCCCACATATTACACTTACGGTCGCAGAAAAGAAATGAAAACTACAATAATTAGAATCTGCATATTTCTTAGACATCATAAACCCGGAATATCTCATATTCTGAATTTCATGCCTAACCCTATAAACCCTGTATTTTAGTCTCGAATTGAAAACACTTTTCAATAACCAGTCGGGTAATTCTACTAGATTCCCGATTAAATGATCTAATACTCGTCGGGAACTATAGTAGATGGCCGCACCCTCGATGCCGTCGATGAAGTGCACTTAGGCAGAACACCGTGGCCGCAAGCACCCGAGTGGATGCTTTTAGCAACGGGGTTCTCCTATAGTCACTTGGTCGGGGCTATGGGGCATGGCTATCTAGTAGTGTTACCCGGCGAGTGTTCGTGTACTATACGAGATCGCGACGGAGTTTTGATCTGAATCAAAACTCCGTAGCAATCGATCAATAGAGACTAAAATGCTAGATTTACCAATTACAAACTAGTTTTCACAAAACTAATTTAATGTGGATTCTAACTATTGTATCACATATCAAATTTAAACCTGAAACGATGTTAAATTGCGACTTCGAAACACTCCGAATTGCCCCAATACAAAAGAAAACATCACATGTAATCTGGACAAAACAAACATAACCTGAACCCTAAACCCAAGCTGGCAAAATACCAAAAAAATACAAGACCAAATGCAGTAAGGGGGGCTGGCCAGGTCGGTCATATTGGGGTTCTCGCCGGCAAGAAAGTGGATTCTTGGTCTCGTTTTTCTTCAATGTTCTAGTTACATCACATGTAACATTCTGCACTTGTTTAAAAAAATTTCAGAAGCCTTTTAAAAATTTATAGAAACTTGGGTTCTGGTTTACGATTTTCGGAGTTGTTTCGGTTTCTCAATTCTACATATATCATCTAATTCTCTAGCTTGGCTCTGATACCATGAAAGTGTTTCCTGGCACCACCACAGGGTCAATACAAGCATCAAGCATGCTATTTTAAAAAAATTTGGATGCTAAGCTACACTAACCTAGGATCTAACTAGATTATTAGGGTTTAAATGATCATAAAACAAGATCTATACTAAGTGATGGAACTACAACCTTTATAGACCAAGTTCTTCTCTTCTCAAGCTCCGAGTAGTAGTTCCTACTACTCCTCTTGGCTCCACTTGAAGAAGGGATCGAGCTTGTTTCGTGATCTTTGTGTCGAAGATGATTCACTTTGAAACTTCTCTAACTCAAGTCACATCTTCACTAATCAAGTATTAGTGAAGGAAACAACCTATACTTATGGGCTAAATGAGTGTAGGTTGATGAAGTGGGTGTTTTAGCTCACTAGGAATGCTCACAAGCCCTAGGGTTCACAACTCATGTGAGGGTTAGGGCTTGGAGGAAGATGAAGGAAAAGATGGAGAGAGCTAAAGAAAGGAGCTTAGGCAAATGATCAAGTGAAGAATGGCTCTTTATTTCCTCTCACTTATTGAAGCATGGATTATATCACAATAATAAAATCCAACCATGCTTTAATAGTGAATGCAAATGAATATATTAATGAACAAGCCATGCTTCACCCATTCCTCAAATATCTCCCCATTTTCTACCTCATTTTTCTATTTTCTCAAAATAGAAAATCCATATACTTATATATATCACACACACATACACATATATATATGATTAGTGAGCATAATATTAGTTAATATAATTATATCAAATATAAATATATATCAAATTATTAAATCAACACTTGATATAATAATCTGGTTATATCACATATAACCGACTAATATCATTTATCTGTATATCACATTATCAAATCAACACTTGATTTAATAATTCGGTTATATCACATATAACCTAACCGACATCAAATGTCGCCAGATTAGAATACGGTATCACATACTCGTATTTAATCAGGCTCCCGAACATATCAACATATGTACCCTACTTCGTTTCGCTTGAGCTAGGAAACCTCTATGTGGGACTCTAAAGACTTGTTAATACACCAACAGTGGGTAATGATCACATCAGTTACCCACAAGCTGTCAGCGGTACTAGCTGGACGTAACGGCTACCCAGGTATTGAGCGATTAGAAGATCAACAAGCAAGCTTGTCCAAACTCCCATGAAGCCTATAAGTAACACTTACCGTACAGTCCGGTCTCTTCGTCTGATATGTCGCATATCGAGTCTGGGGGTGGAAACGTCAGACCCCGGTAACTTGATAAGTCATGCCGATGTGTGGCTCATAACGGTTCGAGAAACTACTGATAACACTTACCAGTAAAACTCATCAGCCCTGGCCAAGGACTTGCTGTTATAGCCAATCGAGTATAGCGCAACACCAACTCCCTATACCGGGAGATACGAAACCTCTCCTATCGCTCACTGCCTCCATTTGACTCGGGACTGTACCAAAAATCCACCTGTTTGCATGACTCCTTTGAGACGTGGTAGAAAGGAAATCAAAGCACGGTGGGAACCACACAAGATACTATGATGATCTCGGGTCTATAGATTAACCTATACCAGTGTCACCAGAGAACTTCTATCTGACAATAGCTATAGTACTATCTAGGAGTTCTCGACGAGTCCTGTTCAGTGTATCCATTCTCTAATAAGCACCTGTATACAATCATTGATGTCAAACACCAATGGTTGTAGGATCAACTATCGCCCCATACAGGGTCAAGAAACGTACACACTAGTCTACTCTGGAATATCGATGCCCTATCTCGATATTCCTTCGACTAGAAACTATTTAAAGGATGTGCTTGTGGACTATACAAGTACCAGTAGTATGATCTGCATCATAGTCCTGATAGTCAAGAAAACATTCTAAGGGCTTTATCAACATGTATCAGAGAGACAGTATAATAATACAAGTGTACATGTTAAGATAAAGAGCAACCAGATAGCATACTATCATGTCGAGCAAGAAAGTCCTCTATATATATGTACAAGCATCCACTATATCATACAATAATGGCCTCTAGGGCATACATATTCCTAACAGGTGCCACCTAAGAATTTAATTCTTATGATGGGTATTCTTTTGCTTTGCACATTGGCGCCCGCGTGATGAGCACGCGCGGCGCCATATAAGAATTTAATGCTTATTTAGAAAGCGTTTTCTGTGCTTTGCACATTGACGCCAGCGTGAGGAGCACGTGCGGCGCCGTATAAGAATTTAATTCTTACTCAGAAGCTTTTCTGTGCTTTGCACATTGGTGCTGGCGCCCTCGTGAGAAGTACTAAATTTCAACAGAGCTTTGCTCTTTCTATATTGTTTAAATTTTGGTGGGAACACCACCTTTGGACATGTCGTGAACCGTCTCAAGTTATGGTCGAGCCAGCTCAACCTAATCTAAACCGTCTCATGTGGCAGAGAATAAAACAGGACATCCCACACATTATTGAGCCGTCTCAATTCTTATTAAGCCGTCTGTCAAGCCGTCTCAAGAACATTTTGAGTCGTCTCTTGCATCCAGAGATCCAAAACATAATTGTAGATGACTTGTGAGTCGTCTTAAGAACATTTTGAGCGTCTTTTGTAACCAGTGACCCAAATCATAATCCTAGATGACTTGTGAGCCGCCTCAAGTAATCTTGAGCTGTCTCAAACTGCTATTCAAACTGAATCAACACCTGATATGTAATTTAATCTGATATATGTCTACATTGCTATAGTATACATGTCTCATCTCATGCTATGTAATCTCTATTGTTGAAACTACATAACTTATATTGAATCATATATAACCCAACATATGATATTCTACATGACTTGTGCTTAAATCTATTACATGCTAGACTTGACATGACTCAAACTTGATATGAATACATACACTTGACATGAACTCGAACTTGACATGAAACTCGTACTCTCTATTTTATTCATGGTTCGATTATGGCTTGTGACATTAATTAGAGACTAATATACGCGGGGTGTCAGGGTAGTTTAAGTGTGAATCCAACGGAATCTCAGGAGTCCCCCCAGTTCATGAATTTATGTCTACTAACACAATATACAATTATGAGGGCCCGTGTTTTCAACCCTCTGGGCCATATACTCTTAGGTTTGGAATATTTCGACGACGGTTGAAATCCCATTACTAACACTTGATTCGGGGCCTACCCTTGGATTTGAGAATATTCTTGAAATTGGTTGACATTCACAGTTAAACTTTTGTTATGTTGATTTACCTTGTAGAGGCCTATTAAGACATATTGACATTTACTTCATGTTCCCTATATACACTTATTACATGCTTACGTTGACCAACACATGCTATACTATATTACCATGCTCACGTATCATATAATTGTCATGTCATACTTGTTCAAATAATATTGATTTTCATTCATACCATATTACATGTCGCCTTGCACTTTATTTGTTTAATTCACTCCTCTTTTGGGTGCTTACACGAGCGCAAGTTCGCTGACGGGCATTCCATCCTGATTTCTTTCTTTTTTTGGAATGTTCGTCAGATTACTTTGAAACAGAGGAAATAGAAGCGAGAGAAGAGAAGTACTCTCAACTCGCATTACAAGCGGACGATTAGTTTCCATTTCAGTTGTTATTTTCAGTATGCCTCATGTTTAGGGTTTTCTTATTATTGCAATCGATTTGAGATATCTTGTTATCAGTTTTAAACTCTGTGGAACTTTGAATGTAATAATTTAGTTGTTGGAATATTATTATCATGTTTTATTCTTGCTTTATGGTATATTGCTTATTACACTTAATGTATTTGTTGCGAGAAATGACCTTCTTGAAATAAATATGTCGCTGGCTTGTCACGTGATCGTTACTTTTTTTTTGGGAAGCGGGGCGTGACAATAAGTCTTTCATATCATGCTTCTAATAATTTTTTAAAGAAAAATCGATTTAAAACCCAAGTTCTTTTGGTTTAAAACGGTGAGGGATATAAAAATATCATATTGTTTTTTACTCATTTGTGAAGACATTAAGAATAAGAAATTAAATTTTTTTAAATGCACAAATGTATATTTTATCATGAATTTTAGAAATATAAACTTTCCTATAAAAATATTAGAGCTATGGAAATATTGTTGTGATGTGTTTTAAAACAATTTTAGAAGATGAGCTTGGAATCTATTCAGGCTCATCGAGGGCTAATTGGTGTGCTCTTGTGTCTTGTGGACACCCTCTCCATACCCTTCCCTTTCAATGGTCACACCCACCGCGTGGTGAAATCAACACGAATTTTAATGGTTCGGTCAAAGAGTTCTCTATAGCAGGAGCTGGAGTTCATTGTCAGGATGAGTGTGGACATGTTCTTCAAGCTAAAGGCTAGCGACTTTCAGTGCTAACAGTTCCATTGGTTGAGTTATCGGCAGGAAACAGATCCTATCAAATATTTTACTTTTTCTATGATCATCTCTATTTCAGGAAAGCAGTTAGAGTTGTGGTATTTGAGTTGTATGCTTGTAAACTTTGATTCGAGGGCGACTCTCTCGTGGTTATTGATTGGATTAATCATGAAAGCAGTCTATCTGGCATTGCTGAGTTAATGCTAGAGTATATTTAGGAATGGACTCGACTGTCTGAGTTTAGAGCTACTCATATATTTCGGGAAGAAAATGCAGGAGCTGATTTTTTGGTTGGTTCATAAGCTTTGGATGGTGTTGTCGGATTTGTTAAGACGACACTTTCAAGTGCTTTATTGCAGCTGGTCCGAAATGACCGCGGAAGTTGCTTCTCTGTAAGTGCTTAAAGAAGTTTATATATGCAACCAAAAAAAACAATTTTAGAAGATTTTAATAGTTATAGATCAACTATTATATTTCTTTTTTTTGGGTCATTTGTAAAGATATTCATAGATTAATAATCTTTTTAAAGAGAAAATATTTTGTACTCGAATTTGATTTAGGTGTACTGATCTACATGGAATCTTTAAATTTCTTGCTTTATCCAAATACCGACAAATTTAAAGTTTAAACTAAAATATTAGTTGCTCAACCTTTGCCCTTTTTGAGTTAAATAGTAGAGACCGGCATCAAATCAGAAGCATCCATTATTGGACTTCACTCGAAGCAACATCTCCTCTCAATCATCAACCTCCCTCAAAATTTTCAATCCAAAACCCTAAAAAAGCGATTTTTGTTGCTCCTCGTCTCTTCAATCTTTACCTTTCATGGAGCATCTAAAGCTACACGCAAAACAATCAGCTCTTCTTTGGCTTGAGGGATTCAGAGAAGCCTGCTGCCTTCATACAGCAGTTCGCTTATGTATTAGGTAATTTTTGCCCCAAATTTTGTTTTCACTAAATTTTGTTTTGTTTCGTTGTAAATTTGTTTATGTTGTTGATTCAGTTCGAGGGTGCTGGCGAAAAGAATGGGGCAGTGCTTTCTATTGAATGGATTCATCTATTTAGGAAGGTAAGTTTTGATTTGTTCGAAATTTTGAAGCTTTTTGTTTAATTGTTGGAGTATTGGTGAAGTTTGCCTCGGATTTGGATCAAGTTTGTATTTGTTTATGAACAGCCATGCCTTTCTTTATGTTTAAGTTGTATATATGCGTGATAATATTGAAACTGACTGCAAATTTTGATGGAGAGAAATAAGTTAACATGGCCTTCACATAAGAATAGGGACGAGCACAATTCAATAGAAACCATTGCAAACTATCTCGTCAATGAATTTGCAATTTTGCATTGTAATAGTAGACTAGTAGAGATGTTATTCAGTGGCATAATAACCTGAATGAAATTATTTTGAGCTGACAAGCAACTTTGTTATAGCTGTAGATTTTTGAATATATTGGTGTGTACATTAACTAGTTGATCACCAATTGAGCATGCATAAGAAGGCAGGAGATGAGAATTATAAGAAGAGCTATTAAAGAGAGGACAATTTCATTGGTGTGAGGAAATTTCTTTTTATCGATTCATTATCTGTGAGGAAAATGAAATTCAATAAAATCAATGTTTGGTGTGAGGAAATTTCTTTTCTATATTCAAATTTGAATAAGTTGATGATTTTTTTATTGGAATATGAAGAGCTTTGATATTTTGCATCTTGTAGTGTTGGCGCATGGATGATGATCATGTTTTACTAGCATACTATCTGTTGACCTTGTACCAATTATTTACACTAGCATTTTGCACGTGCGATGCACGTTTTATTAATAAAATATGTAATACTTGTATAAATCTGAATGAACTATGTAGTTTTATCCTATTCAGAGTATTAAAAAAATTTCTTGAGCCCATGGATAAGTATAAAATGAGGGGCTTTTGGTTTAAAATTATTTCGAATGTTAATAAGTGAAGAAAACAGTCATTTTAGTAACTTGGATCAAGAGTATTCTAGAAAATATTATAATATGTTATTTACCATATTTAAGTAAAAGAAGGTAGTTTTAAGTAAATGAAAGTAGAAGTTGAAAAATGATAAGATTAAAATAAAGTCTAGAAAGTTCTTTTTTTTTTAGTTTGTATAATGTAGATTGAATTTGGAATTCAAACTAATTTCTAGAAAGTTCTTTTTTGTCTTAAGTTTTAGAGAATGTGGAGTGAATTTGAAATTTAAATTAATAAAACATTTAATTATTTTTGTCTTTTTCTTTGATGTTGTGGAGGCTCTAAAATTAGAGAAATTTTCTCATTTTTTCTTTATTTTTTCAAAAAATGGAGTAGGTGGACTCTAACCAATGCCATTTGCATTATAGATTAGTATAGATATAGATATTGTTAACTTATATTCTCATGTTTTGCAGTTTGTTGATGCTGAATTCATTTGTCATCCCTGTTCTCTTCTGGATATTACCTAGCGAATGTGAAGGTCTTTGTGGCAGTGCAGCAGCTATGGGACTCTATTCTTTTTTACGGTTTATTCTCATTAAGCTTTTCTATGTAAGATTGAATTGTGTCACAGACTCACGCATGATGACTGATGAACTATTACTTGTGTTTCTAATTTTTACGCGTTTATAATCAAATTGCACAGTGTTCTTTGTTACTTTCATCCTGATCAAACTTTTGTATCTTTTGGCATTGCATCTAAACTACGTTCATATCAGGAAATCGAAATGAAATGTGGAAAACTGAGCATTGCTGCTAATTTTGATACTTAGAGATTGCAGATTTTTTAATCATCTTTTTTCTTTTAAACATACTTAATTTCCATCAATTACTGGATGCTGATCATTATCTACAGTTCTAGCTATCGTTTTCCCCTTTTTAATTTCTATCCTCTGGCATGACATCCATCTCTCAATGTTTCAAAGTTTCGATATTATCACTACAATTTTATATGCAGGATCTTCGATTAAGTTTGACATTGAAACACTCAACTATATTTTTTCACAATTAATATCTATTTACCTCTTGTTTACTATGGTTATATACTATTCAAAGGAGTTAAACACTGTTCTTCTGCAATACAGATTTGCTCTATTCAGTCTTTAATTAATAAATTTTTTTTTTTCGTTTTTCAGATATGCTGGGTCTATCCACTATATGTTTTCAGCATCATACTCAGCAGTCTCTGGTAGGCATACTCATTCTATATAGTTTTCAGATTATCTTGTTAGCAAGCACAACAAAATAAGTTGGGGATGGAACCGGTCTGGCACCCTTCCCCAGGTGGGGTGGGGTGGGGACGGTTCAGGGGGTTGAATAGAAGTGAAAGGAAACAAAATGTCAACATATAATAAATAATTAATAAAACGAGCAAAGTGACAAATTATTGAGTCAATGCAATGTTTTATGTGCTTTGTTTAGATACATGCAACCAAATTGTATCCTAACTTATACGAGAACTCAAAAGTGATGGGTAAAGAAGCATGAAGCCAAATTAACTTTATACATTTCTGCTCTGTGTATGAACTTCTGAAGTCATATTAACCTTCAATACGTTTCTCCTTACTATTGAAGCCATATGAGGTTGAATGAAATGATGGAATTTTCTTTCTTCCCTTATCTAAAATCATATCTTGATTTATTTGCTGTAATTCAGGTATAATGACATTGCTAAGCATGCTTTTGATGCTGTGAGGAGGTTAGAGCTTTCTAAGGCTCGAGAGCCTACAACAAATGCTGCATCAAATCCACATAGTGCCGAAGGCAAGCCAGGTGGATTAGAGGGGTGAGTTTTATATCTTATTTTTTACAGTTATGGAAATGCTCTAATAACAATTAGGATAATTTCTAAAAGTAGATTTTGGTCATAGCAGGACTAAGAATATTTCCCTGTCATCTTGAACAGGGCTTTACTTGGACTTGGCGAACAAATTTACTCGATACTTTTATTGATGGTCTTCTTCATAGAGGTGCAGTGGTGCGACTTTTTCTACTTGAGGACTTGCTTGCTATTTTATGATGACTATGCTTCAGTTTTATATATAATATATTTTTGAGGCATTTCATTCATACAAGATGTTCAAGTGGTACAAAACTTTTGATATGTTACAATATAAAAACATATTCCTCGACCCTCATCATAACTCCGGAGTTAGTTTTGGTGCAGTGGCGGGGACATTTAAGTTTGTATTCGAGCAACATGAGGCCAAATCCTATTGGGTGTGTTTATAAAGCATTAAAGCGTATTGATTTTTTAAAAAAATACTGTTGCACAAAAAGCCCGGGTATCGACCCATCAAAGGGTGCTTGACTTGAAGGGGCGTGTTAGAATATAATTTGATTAGGCCGAGTTTGGTCGGACCATGCTAACCCCCCTTTTCCCCGCCCCCACCCCAAAAATAAAATAAAATAAAAATAGTGATAATAAATAAATAAATAAGAAAAAAAATAGATATACATGGGTATAAGATATAGATGAGCACCCTACCAAAAGGCTTGCAAAGTTTTTTGGATGGAACCTCAACTATATTGAAAACCTACGTGCACTCATAAATGCCCAACTCTCCAAATATTCAAAATTCTAACAAGAGCAATGTTTTATGTACTGTTGCAGGTCTTTTTATCAGGCTTTATACCCTTTGTTGGTAAGGCAATCAATTTTCTGCTTCTTTCCTGGATGTACGCATACTACTGTTTTGAGTAAGCATTTGATTTTTAGAAAATCCAATCCTGCATATTAGCGCAAAAAAGACTTAAATCCTCGTACAAATGGAATCTTTCTGTTAGGTACAAATGGAATCTTTCTGAGCTGAGTTTAAATGAAAGGCTGGACTTCTTTGAATCACACTGGGCCTTCTTTTTAGGGTTTGGTACTGTTTAATATCTTAATCTTTTTTTCCCTCCATTTAATGAATCATGGATGTTTTGCTATTTTGATTAGTTTACTAAAAGTAATTACTGGCATATTCGATACAACTGCTCCAAGTACTTCTTCATGCTGCTTTTGCTGCGCTCAGGGAAGCTCCACTTGTTACATTAGCAGTTAATAAACCATTATATATCTGACATTGATCTTATGAAGACTTTTTGAGAGTTGCAACTTTATCATCCCATGATTATACGTGTAGTTTAACTTGTATTTTCGTATATGCCCTCCCAAAATCTTTCATAATTTCATTTCACCTCGTAACATCTTCATATTTCATATCAAACTCGGATACATTTTTCAGTTTATGTGCAACCCCCCCCCCCCCCCCTCTATCTATGATTGCAAGTTATGTTAAGGGAATATTCTCTTCTTGAAGGTTAAGTCTAACTAGTTACTTTGCATGTGCAAAAAAAAAAATCCCCTTTTTCACAAGCTCCCCTCCTCCTTAAAGCCATTTATTATTCAACTAAAACCCTAAGGTGCCATTAGACGGGAATGCAACAGTCTTAATTCTTTCAAACATGTTTCACTTCCCGCAACTGCTATGAAAATTTAGATTTTAATAAAGATGTATGAGAAATGCATCTTTCTCTAATTTCCAACCCATTATTCTCTTCACACCTCTTCAATCTGCCGTCCTAACTCCTTCATCTAATCACGACACCATTAGCCCTATCGGCTATCGAGCTTCAGATTTATTTGGAGAATGGAGAAGTCATGATAGCATAGAGAGAACATGTGAGGAATGGGTGAAGTTGGCAAAAATTGTGTAAAAATGTGATTTCGTGAGTTTAAATGGAGAATGGAGAAGAAAGAGAGGGGATGGGGGTGGGGGTAGAGGTTTTCAGCCTTTGTGTAGTAAACCATCACTTTAGTAATTCCAGCTCATGGAATGATTTTTAGAAACATCTCAGAAGGTTTCAAAGTTCGGTTCAAAGTATGAAGATTTCAAGGGTTAATAGGACAATATGGAATATTATAGTTTGCTATATAACAAAAGCCCTTAAGCTGTACAAGACTTGTATTATGCATGTTACACCATAAATGTTGCCATCAGCGCTGTAATTGATCATCGTTCGTCATCGTCATTTCCATCATCTTCCCATCAAAATGGACCGACTATGGAGGAATACTAAATTTTAAGAAAGGACCCCTATAGAATGAGCCTAAGTTTTTGTAAGTAGCAGTGTGGAACCATAAGATCCTAATATGCCCTGGACTGTGGATGAGCCCAGCTGCAACAGTATGATTTGATTTTCTACGGTATGCATTAATCTCTTACGCACAAAACAAGCCAAAGACTCAAAGGGGATGATGTTTCTGTAATAGTTGGTTTCTAGTACTTGTGAGAGATGCATGATGCTGTATTATAGGTTAAAATTGCAAAACTTGGATAAACCTTTTATCTAATCCGATTTTTCAGTGTGGAGAGTTAGGTCTATGCAAGTCCATGGAGTTGTGCCTTTTCTTTTTTGGAAATGCAGTCACTTGTCTTGTCTGACATATTCATTAGCATTCTTATTGGTGTGACATTTTTTTTAACAAGACACACGGCTTGCGGATGCAATACATGAACGAACAATTCAATGATTTGTTTTTGTTATTTTCCACTTTAGTGTTACTCTGTGAAGACTCCCTTACTAATTTGTGCTCCAGAGTCTGATTTTTCTGCAAGACATTTCTTCAATTTTCTTGTTTTTCTTTTTGGGACAGCCCTTCAATTTTCTTGGTACGGCTAATCTTTGTGATTTACCTCATTTGATATGTTGATAACATACCCAACATTTTGGCTGTCTGATGTTTTCAGGTAGTCCATGTGTGCTCGCAATTTTCTTTTTCTCTCCACTTGTGAGCTATGGAGTCATGGCTGTACTCTTCCCACTGGTGAGCCCTTGATTTTTTTTTATTCTCCTCAAAATCTTATTTTTTTGGCTTGGTTATTATTATATCTTGCCTGTGTATGTGTGCACACATTAGCATTTTCATCTTTGTAAGATTTTATGCATTTGTTTGTCCTGTTTATATTGCATATTTATATATGACCATTCAGTGAGCTCAATTTTTGATATAAACCATTCAAGTTCATTGATTTTAATTGAGTTGAATAACTCCCTTTTAATACATGTATGCTTAATACTTTTGCACCATGCATGCTGGCACATGAAGATGAGAGAGTGGAGTTAGATCCCTAACATAATGCTAAGTGTGTTACAAAAAAATGATTATAGACTTTCTAGTACGAGAAGATGCATGGATTTGTTTTCGTAACATAGAACCGTATGAGCCAACTAGGAGCCATAAAACTGTTTAGTTTAGGCAAGTGAAGTTCAATATCTTTAAAGAAAATGAAAATGGGAATAATTATGAGATCGTATAACATCCATTTCTGGTAATACTGATAAAGGAGATGAACAGAGTTGCACCAAACTTCAGCAGGGTCAAAATTTTGATGCCATATAATAAAACTTTAACAGAGAGTAATTGCATTATGACTAAGAAAATATTATTTCGAAGAGTACATTTATTTTCATGCTGAGAAGTCTGCAGTGGTAGCTATGTACTTTCATCCAGAGTAATTACATTAGGAATAAAGAAATATTATTTCGAAGAGTAAATTTATTTTCATGCTGAGAGGTCTGCGGTCGCAGCTATGTACTTACATCAACAACTCATGGAAAACTTAGAAAGAAAAAATAGGGACGCTTTCCTTGATTTGCTATAACCTTAGAAGGTCATTATGGAGATCATGTGGTTGGTTTTAGAGTAGATTAGTAACACACTGTTATGAATATCATTTGCGACATGCATGCCATTGATCAAAATGATCAGCAGGATAAGCGGATGGTGAAATGGAAGTGCTGATATAAATGAAAAACAATGACAATACGATCAGAAAATGGGGCCTTTGGTAGCTTCAATATATAAGATGATTTGAGAAAAGTCATTGACAAGGTGTAGACTTGTGCATTGAAGACTAATGGGGGTGTGCTTGTTAAGGGATTACATACTGTAGCTGCAGGAGCGGAGCAGGGTATGACGTACAGAATATCCATCAAGACTGTTAAAAAATCTAAGGCTCACTTTTTAACAGAGTGGTGAACAGATGGAAATTATGGATGCTTTCCCAAAAAAAGTTAGGATATATTGTTTTGCTGGCCTTTTCCCATCAAAATGGAGTCGGCTACGAAGCAAAGCTCCAATAAAGATCAAAGCTCCAATAAAGATCTGACAAATTCTTACAAGTCTTACGACCGGCTGCGACCTGACATCAACCCTTTACAAACAAGTGACAAAATTGAACATCATGGTGTAGTTTATGTTCAGTTTTTAAACGCACATTACTTGATTCTGTTATTATAATGTGTTTATTCCCATATTACTCTACCTTTGCTTAAGCTGCTATTATAGATTCAGGTTTTAGCCATTAAACGGATTAGTGTTGCAGTTTGTTTTGACAGCAGCAGGGACCCAAGCCAAGCAAGTTGTTGAGTCCGTTAGAAGATCATGTGGAGGAAGAGAATTAGTAAAGCTTCAGATATTCTATGTTGCGAATACAATATCGTAAGCTTTCGTGATTAACCTGCTTAATTCTTTTCTGGTTCATTAAATTATTTTCTATCCTTTATCTTGTTCAATTTAGAAAATATTTCTAATGATGCTAAAAGGCACATGAACCTATTTCCTTTTTGGAGATTGGCATGCATCTTATTGTGAGCCCCAATGTGCATGGTTCCTTTGTTTAAAGAATGTTTCAACTATATTGTAGGTTTTGACCCCATATTATGGAGGCATTATCCCTTATGGGAACATTTAGCCTTATAAATTGTGACACTTTCCACCGAGCAACTTGTACAAAAAAAGAGTGCAGCTGAACTGAGAGTGTTGAGATGATGAGTGAATTCATAAGAGTTAGAGGTAGCTCTCTTAGATGATGGTATGGGGGGGGGGAGCGATTGAGATAGTTCGGACATGTGTAATAGGGACTAATAAATGCTTCTGTTAGAAGAATTGACAATTTCGCTGACAATAGTGCAAACATGGATAGAGGCAGTAAACAAAATGATATTTTAGCTGTGAATTTGACTACGGAGCAGAATGGAAGAATGGAAGACGACGATTGGTATAGCTGAGCCCAAAATTTGGGATAATGGCTTGTTTTTATTATTGTTTGCGCCGAACAAGTATCATGAAGCACACAATTTATGAAACTTTCAGATTTTTTCTGAAGTTCTGAACCACCCCATCTTTTTACATGAATGGCAATGCTATTATTCATGCAGCAATGTAAGCATGTACTTCAAGTGGTTCGTTAATAGCAATATGGTTGGCAATATTAATATGTTTCCCTCTTTGTCGGTGCATCAATATTATACATATTACCTTTGAAGGTATAATGCAATTCGCTCTTAATGGATTCTATTTAAAATTTCTTAGTTCCTTTGCTTTATAATATGTTTGCTCATGACCTGATCTGAAATCGGCTTAGAGAGAATTTTGCATTTTACAAGTAGGGAATGCATTTTTTATTTCTCACATCCCATGCCTCGACTCTCTGTTCATGTGATGATCTGCTACACTTCCTTGAAAAGATTGGCAGTATAGGCGGTATCAATATGTATCTTAAATGATACCCTATAAATGCTGGAGCCTTGAGCAACCAAACCGTCAGAAACTTCTCTCCAGTGGTTCTTTACTTCAGATATATCAGTAAGAAAAATCAAAGAGAATAATGATTTATAAACATGGTAATTTCTGTGTTATCCGTGTGTGTGTGTGTAGAGAGAGAGAGAGAGAGAGAGAGAGAATTTCTTACATTAGTGGCTCTAGATGTATATTATTAGTCGATTTTTTCGACGATCGGCATTTGTTACACATGTTTATTGGAATTAGTGGTTATACAAATCATGTAATTAGGAGATTACACATGTTTATGGAATTAGTGATTATACAAATCATGTAATTAGGAGATAACACATGTTTATGGAATTAGTGAATATATGAGAATCATTTGAATCTTCTTTGGCTACGAGCTTGAATAACGGTTGCTGGATTCGAGCCTTTGGCGTACCTAGTTTTCTTTCTTGCTGCTCCAGCAGCCTTCTCTCGAGCACGAGTCGTATTTGCATTCGTTCCCGATATAAACTGCAATCCTTAATATGGATGGTATCAACTAACATGATACTTCTGATATAAATGATGTCGTTTCCAATGTAGATAGTACGGCATACGCTCAATTCCTTATCTAGATTATTTTTGTGTTAATCTCTACCAGTCCGCTTAATCGTCCCCTTTCTTGTTATAGGATGTTTGTGTTGCAATTTTTCCCCATGGCCCAGAAAGAACAGTAACAGATGGAGGAGAAATTCTTTGCTGGCCTGAAGATCCTGTGTGGATAAATACTTGAGTTCTGTAAATTAAAGCAAATATTAATCATCAACTAGCATTGTATATAGTGACAATCCATTCATTTTGTGATTTTATTGGTCTCAAAAGGGGAACAAATAATTTAGAGGTTGGTGAAGATATATTGAATAGCAAACCGCATTTGCATTGATCACTAGTCTGGGTGATGCTTTTCATGTGTCAAATTTATCAGAGCATTTAAGCACCAACTTGAAATGTGTGACTCAATACCAGTGCATTCAAGTGCTTCGCTGTGGTTTGAGTTACAATTACTGCTCTATTTCAGTCATATTGGAAGAGTTTCATTTACTGGATTTGATGCGCAGCTTGTAAATTGTTCTGGCTATTTTTAGTTCAGATGCCTCTGCCATATGATTTGAAAATTTCCACTTTAGTGCTGGCACTGGACTTTCATTGAGTGTTGGAATCTGGTCATATTTCTCTCTGAGCAATATTTTCTTGCATTTATTAATTATCCAAAATATTTCATTTTAAATTCGGGTTGATCTGTTTGCCTCTTGGATAGATTGAAAAAGTAGTGCCTATGTGAGAACATCATCAAAAAATGGAGTATAAATCGACATTGTATGGGAATTTTCCACATTGACATTGTATGGGAATTTTCCACATTGACAGGACGCTTGTCATGTTCTTCATTGATCTATATGCATGTAAACATTGATACTAGAGTGAGAAAAAGTAAAGTGATATAGATCAATGAATAGTATCGTTACGTGTCATGTCACTGTAAGGGAACGACATACTCTGCATCCTCTAATATCATTTCAGATCAGTCCAGATTCCTAATTTTTCTAACCTTTTTTGATATTCAATTAGTCTATTTATTGATTAACCATGCTATCCTCTCTTTTGGGTATTTAAGTGTCCTTCAATTTAGTTATTTTTAAAAAAAATCTGCTAGTATTGGGAATGTAAGCTCACCTTACTCCCACAATTGTCATACCCCTCTCTGTTTGGTAGTTGCCCCTATTTTTTCATGCTATCATTTAAATACTTGAATCGTTTTTCATTGCATGCATCGAGCCATTTGTGTAGTGAATAGGGTGCACCATAAGTAAGGGGTCCCATTTTCCCACCTTAGCCAGCTTGCATTTCTTATTTGGGACCTTCTTGGATCCAACCAATCTAAAAAAATGGACAACTTATTTTTTCCCTATGATTTCTTAAGATGAGAAAAGGTTACAAATTTAATTGTCACATAATCATACATTTGTTTTCAAATTGATTATTTATATGGAAGAAAAGGAATAGGGTAGAGATTCAAAGCTCTCATCGAGATAAGACATTCGGATTTTTTTCCCGTCTGCATGACATTTTTGAAATGAAATACAAAAGACCCTCTGTTAGGTGTTCATAAGAACCATATACAAAAGACCCTCTATTAGATGTTCATAGGAACCATATTTATTAGGTTATATTATATGTCAAATTAATATGCGCTAAATATTTAGAACAAACTATTGATTTGTCTTTGAAATATAAACTGATGAGTCACAGTAAGTCTCAAAGATTTATTATCAATATCCCTTAAACATAGAAAAATAGTAGAGCAATATTTTATCCGGCGTATGCACGGAAAAAATACTAAATGAAACCACTATGCATCTATTTTTGAATATATATATATATATATATATATATATATATATATATAGAGAGAGAGAGAGAGAGAGAGAGAGGTAGGTGGGGGGATAATGGAGGAAAGGTGTATATATAGAGAAAGAGAGGGAGAGAGAGAGAGAAGGGGTGGGGTGGGGGGATAATGGAGGAAAGGTGCCAAAAGAGGGAATTTATTCCTATGGCGTCGAAAAAATACTCCCTCCACGATTTTTTCTGATAATTGGCGTCCATCAACTCCATCCTTATCATCTAAGATATGCAAAATTAACGGTTTACCGACAATAGAACTTTTTACATTGCTAATTCAACGGTGAAAAAATGGTAGTATCATATAAAATTCGGTGTATGCACTTCTTAGATGATAAAGATGGAAATGATGGATGTCGACCGTCGAAAAAAATGATTGAAAGTGTAATTTTTTTACGCCACCCGACAAAAAAGACTCCTGAACCCTCTTTTCTTCATCAGTCTAATATATATATATATATATATAGAGAGAGAGAGAGAGAGAGACACACACACACTGAGGCTGAGCTCAGGAAAAGTTCCTGAGCCCACCCCTCTCCCTCCCCACTCTGGGCTTCCGATACCCTCCTTCCCCGACTCGCTTCCCCGCTTCCGTTCTTCAATCACAGCATCCCAACACACAAATGAGCACCAATCTTGTGCTGAAGTGCGCCACCGTCGCCGGCGAAGTCGAATCCGGGACCCTCCCCCCTCTCGTTGCTCCCTTCTCCAACAGTAGCATCCCAGCGCGCCACCGTTGCTGGCGACATCGAACCCAAAACCCTAACTCCTATCGCTGCTCCTGCTTCTCTTCCCCAAGATCAAAGGCCCCTTCCTCAAAATCTGACGTCCTCAACCATCAACGGCGAGCCAGAGATCATCGGCGATGCATCCATCAACAGCAGCGGTGAGTTTGCAGCTGCATACCCCGCAGGAGGTGAAGATTTCAATAAAAACAGTGAGGATCAAGGCGATTTCACTGTGGGCGATGAAACCCAGGACAAGAATCACGACGACCATCATCACCACAACCACCGTCGCCATCATCACCACAACCTCCTCTTCGTCGCCAAATTGGTTTCAATTTGATGGGTGATGGTGCTCATAAGTGCGGATTCCCCTGATCAAGACACGTGACGGATGACAAGTCTTTCACGTGCACCAACCAGCTCTTTGGAGTACTATGCGAAGGGGACATTCATTGGCGTTTCATCTCCGAGGTATCTGTTAGGGTCAAAAATTATACCCGGTTGACTAAGTCAAAGTCAGTCAATTCCCAGCTAAGCTGGTCCAAGCTCAAGCGAAGTGGGCTCAAGCCCAAGTCAAGACCAAGAATGGAAGGGTCCGGCTCCATGCTAAGAATGAAGCAATAAATTAGTTCAATATAATTTTTTAGAAATAAATGTATGATAAATGGGCAGAAAGCCAAAAATTTGTAAACCCCACGGTTTATGTGCAAAAAGAAATAAGCATATAAGATATGGGGTGGCACAAGTGCCATTTGGCAAAGCTCAAGGGGCTATATGTAAAGTATGTAGCCTATAAAGGCAAACGTAATGAAAAAATCAATAACTTTTCATGCTCTCCAAAAGATTGGGTTTTATGCCTTCTTCTCCTTCCTCAAAATTTTAAACCTTCTTCTCTTTTCTGAATTAAATCAAGAGTTTAAATCTTCCTTTTCAAAAAAGAAATAGCTTTTCACTATAAAACCCTTGAAGGGGAACTCAGATCTTCGATTAAATCTCCAAAATGGGAGATTTTTAAGTCTCACCCCCTTTTTCTCTAAGATCTAGCCAACAGAGAGGAGGAAGGAGTCTCATCTCCAAAAACCCCATTTTGGGAAGATCCAAGACTCAAAAGAAGATCCAGGGCTAAAAGGGAGAAGAAAGAGACCTCTTTTGATCATCTCCGAAGATTTTTGGGAGATCAACTCCATTTGTCAAAATCTTTTGGAGTCTTTCGGAGTTTAACTCCATTCAAAATCTTTTGGAGTCCAACTCCATAATAAAAAAAATAAAAATAAAAATCCTTTTGGGAGTTTAACTCCAGATCCATGGGCTAAGCCCCTTTTTCTGCGGGCGCCCAGCGCCCACTTACCGGGCGCGTGAGGCGCTGGAGCCCCGTGCCCATACGCCTTGCACGTGGCCCGCGGGCGTATGGGACGCTGGCGCCTAGCGCCCAGCGCCCACACGTCCTTAGGACACTACTCACCCTTTTTTTTCCATACACTTCCCACTAAAAATACCTCTCTTGTTAGAAAAAAATTTTTAATGAGGCGCTGCCCCGCACCCCGCAAGGGGGTTGCTAGACCTCTTGACCCCCAGATCGCTATCCGGGTAGCGGGACCCCCATAAACTCTGCGAGGCCCTCGATACGTCCAAATACCCTTCAAAACACAACACACGCACACGGCATATTGAGTCGCATGACCAGTTTGACCCGTCAATTGGAGGTTCTCTCGCTTCAAAAGCGAGGGGTAATCAACGACAGCTTAATCCACGGCTGTGGAAATTTGGTTCTCCACAATCAATAAACCCCGGCCTACCCCAGACAAGGGGAATCTGTACATGCCTGACAAGCGCGCACATTCCCATCTCAATGGGGTAACGAAAAACACCCTACAGATTCTGGCACGCCTGGTGGGACTTTATCTCTCCTCTCATATTTCGGGTTAAACGTTTATGCGAACTCAATCAACATATATATCGATTGCCTGTATTGAAGTCATTTTTTTGTGTGTACAGGTTAACAAGTTTTTAGTCACAATCTCGAACTTAGCAATCATGTCTCCCAAGACGAGCTTCGTTTCTGACACGACTCTGATTCCCTATGTGGTCAAAATCAATGCCTGCATGGTTCTCCTTATAAGTCTCAGCCAGCAATGGGAGGAGTCACCCCGCCAATTTGGTTCCGTCATCATCTACCCTTCCGGAAGCGCTCATCTGGCAGAAATCCCGGCAAACCAGGTGGCCAAGCCGGTCTCAAGGGGCAAGAGGCCGAACATTGTGATCGCTAAGGCATCACAACCCAAACTTAATACGGTATTCGAACGACTCTCTGGTGCTCCAGCTGGGGGCAAGACTTCTGGTACAAAGGGCATCATCAAACGTTGCGGATGAGCTCAGGCGAGGACTCCAACAAGTGCACAATCAGGCGTATCTCCAAAGCCCTCCATCGCCCGGTCTACGGCGGCTTCCCAAAGAGCCGTAGGCAGCCAAATGCTCAAAACAGAAAGGTTGAGACAGAAGCGGCTCAGGTATCGAGCCAACAAGAGGGCCATGACTCCGGCCAAATGGAATCTTGTGAAGTTCCAAGAGCAGGGTCACCCCGTGTCGACGGTTGAGTCGGCCGTAAAAATCAGCAATTCTTTCGAACCTCTGAAGTGGGTTCAGAAAAACGCCATGATCGTCAGAATCAGGAAAACAGCTGTCTGAATGATGCTACAAAGAGACGTATCCCAGCCCCAACAGAGAAAACATGACACCGTTTCTTTAAGAGTCTATCAGGCGCTCTGTGCCATGCGAAAACAGCAGGGCAAAACCAAAAAGGAAGCGCTAGCACCATTTAAGAACCCGGTCAGGCCAGCTACCTTCAGTCGATTGCCTGTTACCGAAAAAGAAGGGACACGACATCATTCCGCAAAATCAGCTGCCAATAATGAAAATATGGCTGGATATGTTATCCATACGGTCTATATGGCGGGCGCGTATCTCAGCGACAACTTGCACAGCAAAAGCAAGGATGATGCCACTTCACTGGGACGATGCATGCGATCCAGTCCGCATATTTCTCTTCTCTGATGAAACCGGCATCGATGAATTTCTTGGTTTCCTCGATGGCCTTTTCTACCAGTTCTCTTCTCATTCTTCGAAGAGCTTGTTTGACTGGCTTGGCATAAGAAGATATAGCCAGCTTATGCACGACCACTTCAGGGGAGAGGCCAGGCATTTCTTTGTACGTCCACACGAAGCAGTCGGCGAACTCATACAGCAGGGCGATCATCTGCTCTTTCATTTCCTCTGACAAGAGTGAGCTGATGTAGGTCAGCCTTAGACTATCGGGCATTCCCAAATCAACCTCGGTTAGCTCGTCGAAGGTTGCTTGTCCGCCATCTTCGAACTCATAAGGGGTTTCTTCTGGCTCGGCTAGCTTGTCTTCATCATTTGACTCTTCGTTGGCTTCACCAATATGGATCATGTAACATGCCTTGATGTCAGGTTGAATGAAACCTATGCCCCGTCTATCTGGGATCCGTCCATCGATGAGTGCTCAGACCTGAGGCGGGTGCCACAGCCCCTCATAAAACTTCGCTTCGGAGTCCATTTGATATAAATGACATCCGTACTTTTTAAAATATTCCAGCATCTCGGGCGCATAATATCTGGGGTTTAGGACGACTCTTATGCCACTTTCATAGGGAAGGCACGTGACAAACAAATCGTCCGGGTGTATGACAGGATTTGACCCATAAAACAGGATGCCCTTCTGTTCACTCTTTCTTCCGAGAATGTAGAAGGTCTTCAGCTGGTCCATGGTGGAGACTGACAATGCATCGAGCTCTTTGCACATCTGCTCTGGCTAGGGACCCTTCCGTGACTTCAAAGGTTTCTTTTAGCTTCGCTTTTTGCACGAGAGCCCGATTTGCACAGCTGTTGCAAGACGGATCCTCTTCTTCTGATTCTTCAGTATCACTGCTTAAACGAGAGTGAATTTTGCTGCCGGATGAGCCTTCAATATCAGACTCGACCGTATCGCTATCGAAATGAGGGAGGGTTTTTCGGAAGGACGGACTTCCAGCGTCGGACTCATCAGTGTCACTGCCGAAACGCGGACACACATTGGGGTTTTTGCTTTTGAAAGTGACAGCCGGCTCAGATTTGCTTTTGAGTTTTGGGACCATTCTGTTTTTGGTCAGCTGTGGCTCAGCGCTTTAGAGTTTCACAAAGTACCGAGAATCTTCGTATCCGACTTCATGTACACCGAACGGCTGGATGTCCCCGTCAATGCGTCTTTCTTCGCCATTTTTGGTATACTTCATGCACTGATGGAGAGTTGATGGAACGATGCCATAATCGTGAAGCCACGGTCGTCCCAGGAGGATCTTATAGGACATTTCGACGTCTATCACGTATATCTTAGCTTCGGTTTATAGGTCCCCAAACCTGATCAGCAAAGCTATGGATCCCAGAACTTGCTGGCAGTTTTGATTGAAGCCCTGGATGAAAATACTCTCCCTTGACAGGTGTCGGGCGTCCATTGATAAACTCTTTAGAGTCCGCAAGTTCATGATATTCACTGAGGACCCCGGATCAATCAATATGCAATTAATCCGATCTCCCTCGCTGTACCCTGTCACGTAAAGCGGTCGGTTGTGCTCGGTTGTTCCCAGTAACAGGTCTTCATCCTTAAATGTGACTGCGGCTGTATGCAGAGTGTACTGGGCCTCTTTCATATTAATTTCCGCAAAGCGAGCCTGATACCGCTCAGGGTTTTGTAGAGCATGAATGAGAATATCTCTGAGATCTATGGACAGGACCAAAGCATCATAGATGCTTAAGAGAGACGGAAGCTTCCGGAGATGAGCCAAGACATTATAGTCCACTGGGGAAGGACTCGAGTCTTCATGAGCAAGCTCTCTGCCATTTTCTTCATTAGCGACTTGTTTTTCCTTCCCTTTTGGGGCGTTGCCTTGATTTGGCGGTAGAGCTTTGCCACTTTTGAGCTGGATTTGGTTGGCCTTCATGGCGAGTTCCTCGTCCTCTTCAGGAAAACAAAGTTCTTCCCGAGAGTCGCTACCAAGATGGACGACATAGCATGTCACTATAGGGATCTCGTCATCGGAGTTTTCTTCTAACTCCTCCAGAATTTCAACTGCTTCTACGGGGAAGAACTCCTTCAATTGAATTAGAGTTCTTTCCTTTTGTTTATAGTCTTCAAGAGAATCGATATATTTTTGAATGGTCGATCTCCCTGCAGACTTTTTTTTGCGTCGAGCTGCATTTTTCTTTTTCTTGAGCTTTTTAGATTTTGAGCCTGATTGAGCTGAAGTGGTAGCTGGAATGGTAGTTTCCTTCTGCCTCTCCCATTCTGTTCTGGGCTCTTTCTGAAGTAGTTTTAGCATCTTCTTCGTCTTTTTGGACATGTGCATGCTCCATGGAGGTTGTGGCGAGTCGGATTCATTTCTCGGGGCAGCGAATTCAGCTGTCTGCTCCCAAAAGGTTTCAGCTTCTGTCTGTATAAAGTTGGTGATTGCAGCTTGGTTGTTCACCAACACACTCTTGGATAGCTCAATCTCTCCGGTCTTGTATTTCTTTTCGACCCAGTCTTTGAAAATGTAGCAATCCTCGATCGCATGGCTCACTACTCTGTGGTACGGGCAATACAGGGGATTGTTGGTCATTTTTGCTTCGTAAGGTCTCTTCGACTTCAGCAATTGTAGACCATTGTTCAAGGCATCCTTGAATATCTTGCAGACCTTGTCCCTCCTGAAAGAGTAGACTTTGTTCTTTTTCTCCTTTAGGGAAGGCCCTTCTCCTCCTAGCACTGGCTTTCGGGCCCGATCTGTTTTTGACCCGCCCGCCTTTCTCTTATCTTCACTGTTAGACGCATTGAAGGCATTGGTCTTGTTGGAGCTCTCACTTTTACGGTTGTCTTCTTTTCTGCTCTTCCAAGACTTGTCACCCTGAAAGTCCAGGGTAGACTCTTGCTTCGGGCGTTCCAACATTTGTACTTTCTTGGTCAGCTCTTGAAACGTTTTGAAGCCTGTTGTACATAAGAATGGGACCATCCAATTATTGAGGTTCCCAATGAGGAGGCTGACGGACTGGTCCTGCTTTAGCGGCAGTTCGCACTTGACAGTGAGGTTGCGCCATCGGGCAATAAAGTCGGTGTTGCTTACGTTTTCCCCCGGCTTGGTTCTCACGAGGTCAGCAATGGAGATTTTGTCACTAACACTCATGAATCTTTGCCGAAACAGAGACTCCATTTGGGCGAAAGTAGTGACGGGCCCGTCTGGTATACTTGCGTACCAGTCGAAAGCGACACCAGTCAGGCTGTTGATAAACCGACGAAGAAGGAGCGCATCATTACCCCCTATATTTCCGCACGACGCTTTAAAGTGGGCGACGTGCTGATTTGCGTTTCCCGTCCCGTCAAATCTTCCGAACTTAGGAATGACGTAGCCGCTTGGGAATTCGATCAGATCGTACTATGCGGGATATGGTCGCCCACTACCGCCAATTTCTTTCTGAGCTTCGGCTTCGGCCACCAATGTTTTAACCTTGCTGGTGACCAAATACATTATCCGATCTTTTGTTAGCGGGATAGTGCTATCTAGGGCCAAGGCATCCCCAGAAGTGGAATATGGCCGGCTTTCGTGCGGCTCACCCAATCTTGGACCCAAGGGGACAGGCATCGGTTGCTTTGGGTTGTCATCACCCGCCTCATGAGTCGAGACATGTTCCTGATTGGAAGGTGCCCAAGCAATTTGAGCCGTGAGCTGCATCACAACATTCGTCAGGTCATCAATTTTTGAGTAGAGCCTGTCCATCTCTTTATCTTTTCTCCTGATCTATATTCGAAGCTCTTGAAACAGCTCTTGCTCTGCGGTTCTAGGGAGGAAAGTCGGCTCTTCCTCGCTGTCCATGCTTGACTCCATATGGATTGAGGGGTCTTTCTGACTATCGGCCTCATCGAGAGGGTTTTCATTGTCCAGCGGAGGCGGCTGATCTTGGGAAACGGCAACCACAGATCCGAGTCTGCGTCGATTTCAGAGACCTTAACAAGGCATGCCCTAAAGATGATTTCCCGCTACCGGTCATGGAAATGATGGTCGATGATACCTCAAATTATGAGCTGTTCACCTTCATGGATGGCTTGTCTGGATATAATCAGATCAAGATGTCGCCTGAGGATGAGAAACACACAACGTTTCGAACCCCGATCGGGATATACTGTTACAAGGTGATGCCGTTCGGACTGAAGAATGCGGGTGCCACATATCAAAGGGCAATCACCAAAATCTTTGATGACTTAATTCATAAGGTCGTCGAATGTTATGTTGATGATTTGGTCATCAAGACAAAAGCCAAGGCCGATCACATCTGAGATCTCAGGACCGTTTTCACCCGACTGAGGGAATACAATCTGAAGATGAATTCTTTGAAGTGCGCTTTTGACGTGTCGTCAGGAAAATTCTTGGGCTTCATAGTCCGACATCGGGGGATCGAAGTTGACCCATCAAAGATAAAGGCCATTATGGAGATGCCTCCTCTGAAGAATCTGACGCAGCTAAGATCTTTTCAAGGCAAACTCGCTTACATATGAAGGTTCATCTCGAACCTATCAGGGAGATGTCGGGCTTTCTCAAAGCTCATGAAGAAGGGCTCCCTTTGTCTGGGATGTCGAATGTCAAGAAGCGTTTGAAAGTATCAAACAGTACCTGTTGCACCCTCCAGTGCTTGCTGCTCCTATTCCAAATAAACCGTTGATTCTCTATACTGCCGCGCTAGATGAGTCACTCGATGCGCTCCTTGCCCAGAACAACGAGGAGGGAAAATAAAATGCCCTCTACTACCTTTGTCAAACTTTAGTCGGGGCGGAACACAACTATTCCCCGATCGAAAAGCAATGCCTGGATCTGATATTCGCTGTGAAGAAGCTGAGGCACTATATGCTCGCTCATCGGATTATGCTGATCTCCAAGGTCGACCCGCTCAAACACTTAATGACCAAAGTAAGCCTAGCCGGTAGAATGGCAAGATGGGCTGTCATGCTGCTTGAATTCGACATAATCTATACTCCTCAGAAAGCAGTAAAAGGGCAAGCCCTTGCCGACTTTCTTGCTGCTCATCTTATACTAGAAGGGTCACCGCTCAATTGTGAGTTACCCGACAAACAAGTGCTGCATCTCGAGAATGATGGGCCATGTTGGGAGCTCTACTTCGATGAAGCCTCATCAATAAGGACCTCCAGCAAATCAAGCGTTCTGGAGATAAAAGCAGGGATATGATTGGTGTTTGTCACGCCATCAGGAGAAACCCTACGACGTTCCTTTGCTCTTACCGAGCCTCACACAAACAACGAGTCTGAGTACGAAGCTCTGATAGCTGGTCTGGAGCTCGCCATAGAAATTAAAATCCTTCGGCTATAGGTTTACAGTGACTCCGAGCTTGTCGTCAACCAGGTGAGCGGTGACTACAAGATATATAAGCTTGAATTAGCTCAATACAGAAGCCGGGTGGCGGAACTCACGAAACAGTTCACTCACATTGAACTAATGAGAGTCCCTAAGGCGTAGAACGGAAAAGCCGACGTATTCGCTCGCCTAGCCAAAGAGCTGGATGATCCCAACAT
Organism: Agapanthus africanus; assembly: GCA_030015575.1. NCBI lineage: Eukaryota > Viridiplantae > Streptophyta > Magnoliopsida > Asparagales > Amaryllidaceae > Agapanthus > Agapanthus africanus. The sequence continues at coordinate 186,252,964 of JASDDO010000024.1, forward strand.
GGATGAAATTCTTATCACAGTCAGGAGCCGGCAAATTCTTCCCCTAGTCTCTTTACGAGAAGAGGAAAGCGCAAAACAAAAGAGCAATCCTGCCGAAGAAGCTCTGATCATTCAAGACGAGCCCGATTGGAGAGAACCCTTCATAAAGTACCTCCGATACAACAAGCTGCCCGAAGAAAAATCTGTGAGGGTTCATTTGAAGAAAAAAACCCTCCGATATGTGTTTGTAAATAATACGTTAAACCACAGATCGTATGACCAACTCTGGCTTAGGTGTCTGTCATCGGCCGAAGCCCAACAAGTCATGATAGAAGTTCACTCAGGTATCTGCGGAGCTCACCAATCCGGTCCCAAAATGCGGCTTCAAATCAAACGGTTTGGGTATTACTGGCCTACCATGATAAGGTATTGCAAAGTGCATGCGAAAAAATGTCATCTCCGCCAAATTCATGGCGACTTCATTCATAAGCGCCCTAATCTATTGCATCCTATGGTGGCATCATGGCCCTTCGAAGTTTGGGGCACCGACATAGTTGGTTCAATTGATCCTCTATCATCCAAAGGCCACCGATTCATATTGGCCACAACTGACTACTTCTTCAGATGGGCTAAAGTTGTCCTGCTAAAAGAAATCAAGATAGAAGATATTATGACGTTCTTCCGGTATAATATTCTATACCGCTTCGGTACACCTAGAAGAATCATTTTTGACAACGGGCCTTCTTTCAAGAGCTTCAAAGTCTCAAGGTTCGCTACTCAGCACAAGATAGACTGGAATTATTCATCCATCTATAATCTAAGGGCCAATGGGCCAGCCAAAACCTTCAATAAAACTCTATGCAAGCTCCTGAGGAAAAATTCTTCAGCAACCAAGAGAGACTGGAATCTCAAACTTCACGAGGCATTGTGGGCATATCGTACCATGCACCACACTCCAACTCAGTCCACTCCATACTCATTACTCTTCAGAGTGGAGGCGATCCTCCCCCTCGAAGTCGAAGTTCTAAGCCTCAGGATAGCCATCCAGCATAATTGACAGAGGAGGAAAATGTTCTCCTTCGGCTCGAAGAACTTGAAGCCCTCGAAGAAAAGATGCTTGCAGTACAGCAAAATCTGGAGCTGTACCGAGCCCAGATATCACGGGTCTATGACAAGACGACCCGTCTATGTGCTTTCAAGAAGGGCAAATTGGTGTTTGTCCTCAAAAGACCAATCATCCTTAATCGACATTTCAAGGGAAAATTTGAGCGAGATTGGTAAAGCCCATACGTCATCGAAAAAGTGTACGACAGATCCTACCAACTAATAAGTGCCGAGGGAGAAAGGCCCATACCACCCATCAATGGCCGATATCTCAAGAAATACTACGCATGAATAGTCCAAGTCGTAGACGAATTGAGCACACCAGCCCTACGGTCTGGATCATACATCCTGTAAAACTGTATACAATCCACAAGTATAAACGACCCCTATCTCTCCCAAGTCATACCGGCAAGACTACATTTAAAGTCCCACCAGCGATAAAGCTCCACCAATGTAAAAAAAAGAAAAGAAAAGACAAAAAGGTATGTCCACAAGCAAAATGGGCACGGATGAAAACCCGGAAGGGGTCCGTGAGTAAAAAACAGTAGGACTGCCGTCGAGTTTGTGAAAACCCGAAAGGGCACAAACTCGGAAAAAGAGATGAAATACACTCGCAAAGTCCTCTCGACCTTGTGAGAAGAAAATCCCCGCGTGAGATCCTTACGACTCACAAAGGAGCAACACACTTAGGAATCCCCACGATTCCTAGGGAGAAAATACACCTGCAAGATCCTCTCAACTTGTGGGGAGAAAATGCTTTTATGAGACCCTTACGGCTCATAAAATTGAAAAGCATTAGGTGATAGGAATTTAAACCTGTCTCTTAAGCCATCGTTCCCCAACGGGCAACGACAAATGATGAGTCGCTCATGGCATTACGCTTCAGTGTTAGCGGTGCTGATGCCGACCCAAAACCCAAATCCCAAATTTTCCCAACGGCAAATGATGAGTCGCTCCTGGCACTACGCTTCAGTGTTAGCGGTACTGATGCCAACCCAAAACCAAATCCCAAGTCCTCCCAGGGCAAAACCAAATCCAAAATCCCAAGTGCTCCTGGAATTATTCCAGGACAGCAATACTGATGCTAAACAAATTCCAAATTTCTCTCAAATTCAAAAGTCCCGCCAAATAAGGAAGAAATCAAACAGATCAAATCAACATCCCACCCGACAGCACTTCTAAGCTCAAAAGTCCCGCTGGGTGGGTAGGGAACTCCCAAAACAAATCAAATCAAACAAGTCAACCAATCACCTCATCGGTGGAATCAAGCTCCATCTCGAAAACAAATCAATCATGACCCCGCAATAAGCGGAGCAAGTAAACTTCAATCCCGACACCGCAATAAGTGGAGCAAGTCAAATCAAGTATCGACTGTCCAAGTTGCAAAAAGGGCAGCACCGACTGTCCAAGTCGCAAAAATGGCAGTATCGACCGTCCACGTCGCAAAAAGGGCAGCACCAACCGTCCACATAGCTAAATGGAAAAACCGATCGTCCACGTCGCAAAAATGGCAGCATCGACCGTCCAAGTCACAAAAAGGGCAGCACCGACCGTCCAAGTCGCAAAAAGGGCAGCACCGACCATCCACATCGCAAAAATGGCAGCACCGACCGTCCATGTCGCTAAAATGGTAGCACCGACCGTCCACATCGCAAAAATGACAGCATCGTCCGTCCAAGTCACAAAAAGGGCAATACCGACCGTCCACGTCGCTAAAATGGCAGCACCGATCGCCACGTCGCAAAAATGGCAGCGCCGACCGTCCACGTCGCAAAAAGGGCAGCACCGACCGTCCACATCGCAAAAATGACAGCATCGTCCGTCCAAGTCACAAAAAGGGCAATACCGACCGTCCACGTCGCTAAAATGGCAGCACCGATCGCCACGTCGCAAAAATGGCAGCGCCGACTGTCCACGTCGCAAAAAGGGCAGCACCGACCGTCCACGTCTCTAAAAGGGCAGTATCGACTGCCCACGTCGCTGAAAGGGAAGTATCGACCTCCACGTCGTCAAAACGGGAACCAAATCAAGTCAACCTTCACGCGAAAGAAGATCCATCAATTTCATGCACACGACCTATATATGTAATGTGAATTTATTGATGGGGGCACTTTGTTGGGGTCAAAAATTACACCTCAGTTGACCAAGTCAAAGTCAGTCAACCCCTAGCCAAGCGGGCCCAAGCTCAAGCGAAGTAGGCCCATGCCCAAGTCAAGACCAAGAATGGAAGGGGCCGGCTCCATACCAAGAATGAAGCAATAAATTAGTTCAATGCAATTTTTTAGAAATAAATGTATGAAAAATGGGCAGGAAGCCAAAATTTTGTAAACCCCATGGTTTATATGCAAAAAGAAATAAACACATAAGGTATGGGGTAGCACAAGTGCCATTTGGAAAAGCCCAAAGGGCTACATGTAAAGTGTGTAGCCTATAAATGCAAATATGATGAAAAAATCAATAACAACATTTCATTCTCTCCAAAAGTTAGGCTTCTATGCCTCCTCCTTTCTCAAGATTCTAAATCTTCTTCTTTTTTCTGAATTAAATTAAGAGTTTAACTCTTCTTTTTCTAAAAATAAATAGTTTTTCACTATAAAACCCTTGAAGGGGAACTCAGATCTTCCATTAAATCTCCAAAAGGGGAGATTTTTAGTCTCACCCCCTTTTTCTCCAAGATCCAGCCAACAGAGAGGAGGAAGAATGAGACCCATCTCCAAAAATCCCACTTTGGGAAAATCCAAGGCTCAAAAGAAGATTCAGGGCTAAAGGGGAGAAGAAAGGGGTCCCCTTTGATCATCTCCGACGATTTTTGGGAGTTCAACTCCATTTGTCAAAATCTTTTGGAGTCTAACTCCACAAATAAAATCTTTTTAGGAGTTTAACTCCATTTAAAATCTTTTGGAGTTTAACTCCATAATAAAAATTCTTTTGGAGTTGAACTTCATAATAAAAAAAAATTTAAAAAATCATTTTGGGAGTTTAACTCCAGATCCTGGGGCTAAGCCCCTTTTTCTGCAGGCGCTTAGTTCCTACGTGCCAGATGCATGAGGCGCTGGCGTCCCAGCGCCCATGCGCCTTGCACGTGGCCCGTGGGCGCCCGGCGCCCACGTGTTGGGAGTGTGAGGCGCCGGCGCCCGGCGCCCATGTGCCTTGCACGTGGCCCGCGGGTGCCCGGCGCCCACGTGCCAGGCACGTGAAGCGCTGGCGCCCAGCCCCTATACGTCCTTAGGAAGCTACTCACCTCTCTTTTTTTCCATACACTTCTCATTAAAAATACCTCTCTCGTTAGAAATTTTTTTCTAACGGGGCGCTTCTCCAAACCCCGCAAGAGGGCTGCTAGCCCCTTGACCCCCAGACCGCTATCCGGATAGCGGGACCCCATAAACTCTACGAGGCCCCCGATACATCCAAATACCCTTCAAAACACAACACATGCACACGGCATATTGAGTTCGTATGACCAGTTTGACCCGTCAATCGGAGATTCCCTCGCTTCAAAAACGAGGGGTAATTAACTGCAGATTAGTCCGCGGCTGCCGGAGATTCGGATCCCCACAATCAATAAACCCCGGCCTGCTCCAGACAGGGGTAATTTGTACATGCCTGACAAGTGCGTGCATTCCCAACTCAATGAGGTGCGAAAAACACCCTACGGTATCATCCGATCTTTGGGGAGGCCTCCTCTGAGTACATTCACTATTCGCCTAGCAACCAGGCAAAAGCTTGCCTCCGAGCTATTCTACAGTCGAGTTTTCTGAGCCCCCTCGCTCGTCTTCGAGCTATTACAGAGCTGAGCTTCCTCAGCCCCTTCGCTCGTTTCCGAGCTATCACAGAGCAGAGACTCCTCAGCTCACTTACTCGTCTCCGAGCTATCCTGTATCTGAGATTCCTCAGCGTCCCTGTTTGGCCGGGAGCACAGAGCCAAATGACCCCCCATAACGGCTCCGTGTATCTCGCCACGACGAGATCTCCGTCTCTCCACGTCCCACATCCCACGCTAGCGTATCTCCTCATTAATGGGCGTATCTCGCCATTAAGGGGTGTATCCCGCTATCAACGCGAACATGACGCAGGTGCGTAACGGACGGCGAGAATCTCACATCGGCTTTCTCTATGCGACCGCTATATAAACCCTTCTTCCTTACGACTCAGGTACAACAAAAACTCAATCCAATACGCCGCTACTCTGCCTCAATATTCTTTGGTGCTTACTTGATCGTCGGAAGGTCCTATGGTGGTTTCCCACCCCGGGACTTCCCTTGCAGGTAGCCCGGCGTCAATAACAACCCATTGAGATCTATACGCTCAACCCTCACACTGAATCTCAACCGTTCAACCCCGCTGGCAATAAGATCGACGGAGAACAACATCTGAGGGAGATTCCAACCTCCATCAGTTAGCGTCGTCTGTGGGAACACCATTTTCCACCCCAAAAGTTGATCTTCCGCCTTCGATTCGATGGACAGCTATCATCGCCACGAAGACCCTAGCACGAGCCATCCCATACTCCGCAACGGAAGTGAGGGCGGTTCATTCCTCCTCCCAACATCGTCGAAGCCTTATCGGCACTGATCGACCGACTGACAGCGATGGTGGACGCGCTCGCTCATGTCTAAACTGCCAGCCACTCCCGGCAAATCGCCATCCCTGCTCCCCAGAACGGAGGTGTGCACAAGATTGTAGAGAGATGGGTTCAGGTCCTCGGCCTCGCTTGCGCCAACCACGACGCCGCGGAACTCCGGCATGCCAATTCTGGCAGTCGCAACCCAATTACCAGGAATGATTCTATGACTCGTTGGGGCCGGACAGTCCAACACCGAGGTCTCGAGACCAACCAAATTATCATTTTAATGCTCGCCGCGTTACCTCGTCTTCCAAGGCGTCGTCGTTCAGAACACCTGATTCCAGGAACGACCGACGTCACCATGATCGCCGAGGCCGTGCTCATGGCGTATGCCGGGGGGCTACAGAAGGTTCACCCTGAGGATCTAGGATCGTGATAGAATGAAGCCGAAGCCAATACATCCCCCAAACCAGAAGCAGAGACAGCAACCACTCTAATTATGGAGAATCCTCGGGGTACTAGCAGCGAATCGAGATTCTCGAGAAAAAGATTGAGGACATGTGACTCGCCACCTATTCGCCCGGCAGATCGGCAAAATACTCCGCGGACTCTCTCACGAAGCCTTTCACTAAGCAGTTGCTGAGGAAGCGAGTCTCTTCCCAGAACAAGCCACTCAAAGTTGCTCTTTTCAATGGGAAGTCTGACCCAAAAGACCACATAGACGCGTTCACTGCGGGCATGAGCTATCAAGATAACTCGAACGCCGTTCAGTGCCGAGCATTTCCAACCACCTTCATCTGAGCAGGACGAGACTGGTTCCGCGGCTTGACTCCGCACTCGATCTCGACCTTTGAAGAATTGGCCATGCAGTTTCTCAGCCGCTTCGTCAGCAACCGATGACAGAAGAGATCGGTTGACTACCTGTTCACCATCAAGTGTGAGGACAGTGAGTCTTTCAAAGACTATATTTCCTATTTCTACAATGCCCTTCTTGAGGTACCCGAGCACCGGGATGAGACGGTCATAACCGTCCTGAGGTCTGGTCTTAGGCACAAAGAGTGGCTCCGCTATTTTGCATTGGCGCAACATAAGACCCTGGCTGAGGTAAAGGTCTGTACTGAGCGGGAAATCAAACTCGAATATGAGATTAACGCTCATATTTCCCGAGGATACCGGACAAACCAAAGGAAAAGGGACATGGAAGAAGACAAGAAGAAGGTTGATCGGTGGAAACCTTATACGCCGAGGTTTTGCGAGTACACGCCCCTGAATGTCTCGCAGGCCAAGCTCTAGAGGAAGCAAGGAGCGAAAGATTTTTCAAGCTGCCGCTGATGACACGAAAGCCGGGCAAGCGACTCCGTGGCCTATATTGTGCCTATCATCAGACGCAAGGGCATCCGACCGAGGATTGTAAACAGCTACGCGATTACATCGAGGAGCCGATCTGCTCCGGTCACTTGGCAAAATATCTGCGAGACAAACGTCAAGCTGATAGGGGGAAAGCCGACCAACTTGAAGCCGGAGAGCTGACGATTGGGCAAATCATGGTCGTCATCGACTGAACTGAGTCCGAGAAATAAGGACACCCACCAGATCCGGTCATTCAATGCAGGAGAGTTTAAACTGGCCGGCGGGTAGCTTCTTTCCCGTCAAGCAAAGTCCATCTCTTCACTCAAGAAAATGAAGTTGGATGTACCTATAAGTAGCCAACCAAAGCCCTCATCACGAGGCGACCGGGTAGCTTCATGCTTGGCCCATCCACCGTAGGTAGCTTCCTGCCCAATAACGCCGTGGATCTAAAGCCCTCATCACGAGGCCGCCGGGTAGCTTTCTTGTAACACCCTAGCACTGTTATACTATATTTATATGGGGTATTTCAAATCTTGTAACAAATTTCTTTATTATTATTTCTTTTGGGTTGCGGATAGTGCAATTGATAGTTGTGGTTATTATTCGACCCGATCCGCATGTTTGAAACCCATCATGGTTCAAAATTATATCAAATATTTGCTAGTACAGAGGATCCATGCAAATCTAGATTTTAGATACATATATAACATATTTTAGTATCCGCATATCTTTTAAAATATAATATAATAATCAAATAATATATTTTCTTATTTAGCCTTACATGTCATAGTACCCCATGTCATGTGGTTGCACCCATATATCATGATTCATGTCCTAATTATTAAACCGATAGATTATTGATCGCTACGTACATTTACGTAGATCCGTACTAAGAGGTATACATTTTTATTTACTGGATATCACAATATGGTTTAACTTTTATGTATATTTTTCATATTGAAAAACTAGATTTTTGAATGGATACAGGTAATATTCAGAGCAATCTGGTATTATCTGTAAAATCATATAATATATATATTATATTATTTTTAACTAACATATATATACAATCTCTTATACATATAATATATTGAATAATTTAAACAAATAAAATCTCATTCTCTATCTCTCTCTCTTTCTCTGTCTATCTCTCTCTTTCTCTCTCTAACCCTCTTAAAACCCCCGTCTCCACCCCTCTCTCTCTCTCTCTAATATATATATATATTATAATATATTATTTATTATAAACCTCACCTTACTCTCCTTCTTCCTCTCTTCTTCATGACCCAGCGAACCCCGAACCCTAACCCACGCTCGTCGCCACCGTCGCCGCTCCCTCTCATCACCACCCCATCTCGTCCTCACCTCCTCCTCTTCGCAGTCATCACCCCCTCCTTCTCCTCCTCTTCCCGACAACCCCGAGCACCACCCAACCTTCCCGACGACCCTGCGCCTTGTCTCCGACGCCAAGATCCAAACATCCTCGTCGGAACCCCATCCTCGCCGGAAACCTACCAATACCGACCACCTCTTCACCCTCCCCGCCTCCCTGCAACCCTAAATCACCACCACCACCGACCCTGCACCTTCCTTGATCACCTTCACACCTCACACCCTCACCACCTCGTCGTCGACCTCGTCATCCTTCTCTCCTCTGCCCTCACATATCCCAAAACCCAGTAAACCCAGCAACCTCCACTTCTCCTCCTCCTCTTCTTCTTCATTCTTTCTTTATTTTCTTTTCTTGCCCGGTCGTTTCGCCGGAGTTGCGCACGTCGCCGACGATCCAGACGATCCATTCACCGTCGTCATCTAACCCAGTCACCATGTCACGCAGCTGCTCAGCCAGGTCCAGTCCTGCGTGCATAAGTTTTGCATCGTGAGGTTTTTTCTGCGTCGGAATGTGACATCCGTATCTCGACGTGAGATCCAATCAGGCAAGTTCTAAACTCGCAACATGCTATTTTATTATATTAATATTTATATGATTAACTATAGTACATATGTTTTGATATTCAGCAAGTAGTACCAATTTACAGTTTTACCGTATCCGTCTGTATCCGTACCAATAATGGTTTATTTAGTTGCATGCCGGATCATCACAATATTATTATACTACAATATTAGCTTAATATGTTATCTAGATTGCAATATACATGGTAATGAACGTAAAACGGTTATTACAGATAGATACATATATATCCTGGCATTAGTCGTGGTTACCGTGTTTAGATATTGGTTAGAGTTTTACATTTGGTGTCTATTCTGGTTAAAATATATTGCATGACATGTTTATGACATACTACTAGACTTGTTACTTGAATCTTATTACTAATGCTTACAATCCTGACTTGTTGTCCTGACGGACGTGACTGGTTGTCTACATAGACAAGACCTGTACCTGCTTGATCTTGTGTTGGCATTAGATTTATATCATCAATACCTGACTTGAACACAAACCCTGGGGGAAAAGGGAAAATCAAGAATGTAACTGAAACATAGATCAGGAGGATATTCTTATTGTTTGCCGTGATTCCGGGTGTTACGGAATAAATCATTGTTTATTGTATCGTGGTCCCGTGGGGAATGAACGGGATATATTGTACGTGCTCTCATGGGGAATGAACGCGATATATTGTACCGTGGTCCCATGGGGCATGAACGGGATATATACTGTTGAGTTACGATGAGAATTATATTAATTGATTTCAAAGCCTTGTAGAATAGATAATCTAGAAGTACAGACTTTAGGATACACATCACATACATACAACTCACTGTTTTATACCTGTGTTATTTATTTCTATTCATATTTAATCATTGCATCATATCCTGGTTATTACTATTCTTTTGATATTATGACGCACTGACGTCTGGGTTTTGCATGGCCCAGTTACTCTACATTTATCACAGGCAGATCAGGAGAACTTTAGCAATCAAGCTGAGCAATGAGGAGCTATACATTTTGTTTATAGACGTTTAGTTTATTTATTTCAGCAGTTTTACTTTATTGATGTGAGCCCATGTTGGGACGTGATTCAGATATTATTGTTTATTGGATCTTGATTCGTTTCCGTTTTATGCATTTTCTTGATTCTATTTATTGTGGCAGATGGACATGTGTTATCTAGATTTTATTTTACTGTTCTTGATATCACCTTGACAGCTATAATGTGACTATGGAGGAATTATTCCTAGCCATAAGTAGCATGGTTGACTATGTCATATACTGAGTTTACGCATTTTAGGAAGCGGGGCGTGACAGGGTTTGTTTGGTATCAGAGCCATAGGATTTAGGGTTTGTCGGGTTTGGTTCTTTTTGTAGTTGGGTATTGAACCCAATACACTAACCAGGAAACCCGAAATTAGGAACATGTCCTGCCACATTACTATCTTGCCAGTCTTGAATCTATAGCTATCTTGTTTATTAAATTCTGTTTACCGTTACTAATCCCCTTCAGTGTCTTGGCTTCAGAATCATGGCGGATAGAGATTTGCGGTCATACCAGAGGCATGTTGATAACGCCGCATTGCTTGGAGTTATACGTGGTATGATTGAAATCTAGAAGCGGCAAACTGGGCTAAATCAGATCCGTCTTAGCCTTCCCTAACTAGGATCGGTAGGCCGAGGCTTTCCAGGAGGGTCTGTAGACGGTCCAGCAGTCCGTAGTTGCAGCGGCACGCAGGCCAGCACAGCGTGAGGGCACCGTGGCGGACTTTAGAAAGCTCGGTCCGTCCACATTTACAGGATTGGAGGAGTCATTGCTAGCGGAGCAGTGGCTAGTTGATACAGAGAACCTGCTCGTCGCCGCGCAGATTCCAGAAGAGAAAATGGTGGATGTAGTACGAATCCAATTAGTCGATTACGCTCATGAGTGGTGGATCGTAGAGGAAGCCCGTCTAACCAAGCCGATTAGTTGGGCAACGTTTTCGTGAAGTTTCTTGGAGAAGTTCTTTTCGTAGTCTGCTCGAGAGGAAATGGAAAAGAAGTTCAATAGCTTGAAGAAAAATGACGGATCTGTTGATGCACATGCGGCTGAGTGGACCCGGCTCAGTCGATTTGCGGGGCCCTTGGTTGCCAATGAGACAGATAGGGCAAGGCAGTTTATGCGCAGCGTGGATGTGGAGATTCAAAAAGATATCATATCTCTGGAATTGACCACCTTCTCCCAAGTTCTCAATGTAAGTCGATGTCGCACACCCCATGCACTTGTGGGAAGGAGAAATTTACAAAAAACAATTTTTATACTTTGCAAAACCAACTTTAACTCCAGGATCTTTACAGAAACCTTAACCAGTTATACTACTTGGAGGTTTAACTACTCGGTAAGAGTTTTATACCTTCTTGTTCACAAGTCCTTCGGGTCTTCTTCTTCTCCTCTTCTTTTTGAGATCCTCAAAGATCGGATCGCGCTTGAAACGTTGGCCTCCTCATGTCGAAGACGATCCACCCGAGAGTATGTACTTCAAGCTCCAACTTCTAAACCGAGATAACTAAGGTACTTAGTTTGATAAACTAGGTAGCCTAGAAAATGTAGTGTCTAATGGAGTGTTTAATCTTATATAACCCTATGGCTCACAACACATGTGAAGGTTAGGGTTTTGAGGAAGAAGGAGGAGAAAATGGAGAGAGAAAAAGAAAATGCAAATGAGCAAGTGATGGTTAAGTGAAGAATGGCTCATCTCTTTTCCTCACCTCAAGCATGGATTATTTTCTATGGAAAATAATCAACCATGCTTGAATAGTGAGTCCAAAACAAATAAACAATGTCATGAGCCATGTTTAACTCCATGCCACAAATATCTCCATTTACACCTCATTAATCTATTTTCCAAAATAGATTAATCCAAGTAATGAGGTGTCCCCTTCTAGAAGCATCTCTTGTGAAATTACAAGAATGCCCTCACCATATATACATACCCGTATTTGTATTCCGAAAAATACAAACACAATGAGATGATAACAATCCAATAATATAATACTAGGATCCGGCTTAAACTAAAGCCAACTAGTATTATACGCCCGAATAATATCCGTGTAGCCAGTACACGGAACCCTGCCGTAAAACCATACGGCCTCTACATCGTTTCTCCTGAAGCAGGGAAACCCTCTGTGTGGGACTCTAAAGGCTCGACAGTACGCTGGCAGTGAGTTTAACCACAAGTCCGTCAGCGGTACTAGCTGCATGTAACAGCTACCCAGGTATATGTCGATAAGAAGGCCGATGAGCAAACTCATCCGAACTCCTACTGAGCCTATCTATGACAATCTCCGTACAGTCCGGTCTATTCGCTAAGATACTCGCATATCGGGCCTAGGGGTGGTAACCGTCAGGTCCCTAATAGCGCAATAAGTCGTGCAAGGGTAGACCCCAATACACCCTGATAAACTACTGGAGTATCTACCAGTAAATCTCGTTTGCCCTGGACAGGGACTTTGTGTAATGGCTTTCCGAACAAAGCGCGATATCAACCCCCAAACCGGGAGAGACGAATCCTATCTAACCACTACTACCTCCCAGTGCTTCGGGACTGCACCCAACTACTACCTGTTTGCACGAAACTTTTAAGCCGTGGTAGGGTAGTAATCTAAGTACAGTGGGAACACACTTGAGATGAATAGTGATGTCAAATCAATGGACTAACCTGTACTCATGCCACCCGGGAACTGCTACCTGACGATAAGTATAATACCAACCAGCTGTTCCCATCGAGTCCGTCTAGTGTAACTCATAACCCAATGAGCACCTGTATACTATTTCCGGTACGACGTACCAATGGCTGTGGGACATACCATCTCCCCCGCTGGGATGAGAAGCGTATACACTAGTCTACTCTGGAGTATCGATGCCCCATCTCGATAATCCTACGACTAGGGACCTGTATAAGGATTTGCTTATAGACTATCCATCCCCTACTAGTGTGACTGCCATTACAACACTGGTAGTCTAGCAAAGATCCTAAGGGCTCTACCAATATGTATTAGCGATATGCTAAAAGAAACATATACACATATTGAAGTAGAATCAAACCAAGTAGCATACTACCATTTTGAGCAAGACTGTTATTATATCTGTGTATATCCCAAGCTTCTAAAATGTAATATATAAACCAGTACTATACAATAATGGCCTCTAGGGCATATATCACTAACAATCTCCCACTTGCACTAAGGCCATGTATTGGCATATCGCAGACCTATCATCTCGATTAGCCTCTCGAACTGTGTCTGAGGGATAGCCTTTGTGAGTAGATCTGCAGTGTTGTTCTCTGTCTCTACTCTCCGCACCTCGATCTCCCGACGATCAACGATCTCCCTGATCAGGTGGTACCGCCTCAAGATATGTCTGGACTTCTGATGGGACCTTGGTTCCTTCGCTAAAGCTATAGCCCCGTTGTTGTCACAACACGAAGGTATTGGATCAACAATGGACGGAACCACCTGAAGTTCTGTAATGAACTTCTTCATCCAGACTACTTCCTTCGCGGCGTCACATGCAGCGATATACTCCGCTTCCATCGTCGAGTCAGCAACGGTGTCCTGCTTGGAGCTCTTCCAATAGACTGCCATTCCATTGAGGGTAAAGACATAACCCGACATAGATCTGGAATCATCCTTATCACTCTGGAAGCTAGAGTCAGCGAATGCCTCGATCTGGAGGTCTTCATTGCCGTACACCAAGAACATCTCCATAGTCCTTCTCAGGTACTTGAGAATGTTCCACTGCTGTCCAGTACTTCTCCCCTAGGTTTGACTGATACCTGCTTACAATGCTCAGTGCGTAAGCTACATCTGGTCTGGTACACAACATCGCATACATTATAGAGCCTACCGCAGAAGCGTATGGTATAATAGTCATGCGATCCCTTTCCAAATCAGTCTTGGGAGACATCTCTTTAGAGAGGGTGATTCCGTGACAAGCCGGTAGATTACCGCGTTTTGAATCTTCCATACTAGATCTTTTCAGTATGGTGTCGATGTACCTTGACTGTGAAAGTTCTAATATCCTTTTAGATCTATCTCGATAGTTCTGGATCCCCAGAATGTAGAAGGCATCACCCAGGTCCTTCATGGAGAACCTTTGTGACAAGAATCCTTTGACTGCTTGTAGCATATGAATGCCATTTCCGATCAGGAGAATATCATCCACGTACAAGACGAGAAATACCACAGTTCTCGCTACAATCTTACTATAAATTCATGGTTCATCTGGATTTTTGATAAAGTCGAATTCCTTGACCGTTTCATCAAAATAGATGTTCCAACTCCGCGATACCTGCTTTAATCCATAAATGGACTTAAGCAACTTGCACACTCTTCTGCTGCTTCCACTCTCTATGAAACCCTCCGGCTGATCCATATAAACACACTCTTCCAAATTTCCATTCAGAAAAGCGGTCTTTACGTCCATCTGCTAAATTTCATAATCGTGGAAGACATCAATGGCAAGAAGGATCCGAATGGATTTGAGCATAGCTACTGGAGAAAAGGTTTCATCATAGTCCAAACCAAGTCTTTGACGAAAACCTTTTGCAACAAGTCTAGCCTTATAGGTTTCAACCTGTCCATCTACACCAATCTTCTTTCTGAAGATCCATTTGCAGCCTACGGGTTTTACCCCTTCTGGAGCAATGTCCAAAGTCCATACTTTGTTGGTGTACATGGACTCCATTTCGGTCCGCATTGCATCCAGCCATTTTACCGAGTCTTTGCTCCTAGTGGCTTGCTGGAAACTAGTTGGCTGATGATGATACAATCCTCTCTGCCTTCGTCTATGAGAAAACCATAGTATCTCTCGGGCGGATGAGACTGCCTACTAGTCCTGCGGAGTGGCACGGGGATGTCCGGTTCTTTCGAAACTTCTAGTTCCACCATGCTTTCAGTAATAGCTTATGGTTCTGGAATTTCTTCCAATTCTATTGCGCTCCCACTTATTTATTTTTCAAGAAATTGAGTTTACAAAAAGTGGGCATGCCGAGAAACAAAGACCTTTTGTTCCTCCGCGTAATAGAAAAGATACCCCTTGGAGCTCTTTAGGTATCCCACAAACTTACACAGTACTGAACGTGCCTCGAGCTTGTCCACATGCTGTTTTTTTACAAAAGCCGGACATCCCCATATCTTTAGATACTTAAGATAGGGTTTCTTCCCACTCCACATCTGATATGGTGTGGTAGGCACTGACTTAGTAGGAACCTTGTTCAAAAGATATACAGCTGATTCTGGTGCATAACTCTAGAAGGATCGCAGTAGCTCAGCGTTACTCATCATGGAACGTACAATAAGGTTCGGTTCCGCCTTTCCTATACACCGTTGTGTTGAGGTGTGTAGGGAGGAGTAAGCTGAGGGAGAATTATAATCTTTTATAAGTAATCCAGGAACTCGACACTTAAATATTTACCATTTCGATTAGATCTAAGTGTCTTGATATTTTTGCATGTTTGTTTTTTCGCTTCATTCTTATATTCTTGGAATTTCTCAAAGGCCTCGGATTTATGTTTCATTAAGAATATATGCATATATCTTGAGAAATCATCCGTAAAAGTAATAAAGTAGGAATAACCACTTCTTGCATATGTAGACATTGGACCACACACGTCGCTGTGTATGAGTCCCAAGAGCTTGCTTGCTCTTACCCCATGTCCAGTGAACGGAGTATTTGTCATCTTTCCTTTGAGACATGATTGACAAATTGCACAAGACTGATAACGAATCCAAATATCCCTCTTTATGTAACTTCGTCAACTGTGTTTCATTGATGTGATCCAGTCTACAATTCCATAAGAAAGCCTGTAATTCCGGAAACTTTCTTTTAAGTGTATTCTGGACATTGAAAAACTGAGCTTGATTTAATACGTATGGACCGTTATCTAGTGTACCTGGCTCAATCATAGCTTGATTAAGGTGGATGTGGACGATATCGCTTACAAATGTAAAATCATAACCTTCTTTAAATAGTAAAGATACAAAGATGATATTACATGCCAAAACTAGGTACATACAAACAGTTATGCAAAATCAAAATCTGCCCACTTGTCAATCCTATGTGATATTCCCCTACGGATACATCATCCACACTCATTCCATTAGCAACCCTGAGAGTTATATCATCTGCCTTGATAACTTTACGGTTTCTCAGAGCCCGTAATGAATTACATATATAAGATCCTGATCCGGTATCTAGTATCCAGGAAGTAGAGTTAATTGACAGACAGTTTTCAATCATAAACACACCTGAAGCTGAAGCCACAACGTGCTTCGAATCCTGGTTTCTGGCTTTCCAAGCCCTGCAGTCCTTCTTCCAATGCCCTTTCCCGTGATAATAGAAACATTCCTCCTTCCCTACTGTCAGTCCCAAAGCTTTTGCCCTGCCCTTTCCCTCTACTTTACTGACACCGCCTTTCGGCTTGGTGGAGACCTTCTTCTTCTTCCCCTTGGATTTCGCCTTGGATCTAGAAGAGAAAGATTCCCCAATAAGCAGAGCGGGTGTCTCCCTAGATTTCTGCAAAGTGCCCTCAGCGCTCCTCAACATGTTGAGGAGTTTTAGAAGTGAAACTTCTTTCCCTTGAATGTTGAAATTCAAGATAAATTGGGCATAGGTAGAAGGGAATGACTGTAGAATCAAGTCAGTATATAACTTGTTCTCCAACGTGGTCCCAAGGTTCGTGAGCTATTCAATATAGCTAATTATCTTAAGGGCGTGGTCCCCTACAGATGACCCGATAGCCAATCTCTCCTGAAACAATTTCTTCGAGGTCTCCTATCTTGCGATACGAGATTGCTTTCCATATAAATCTTTAGTATGGAGGAAGATGGAAGCTAAGTCCATCTTCTCGTGCCGCCTCTGGTTCATTATGTATTGAGGCCAACACGAGACACTTGGCTCTCGCACTGTCTATTTCCCATGTCTTATGGATTTCAACATCTACGACGGTGGAATCTGGACCTGGGACGGCGGGGGCTTTGGTAGTAAGGAGGTAGCCCAGCTTGTCATAGGTAATGGCCATCTGGACATTCCTTAGCCAATCTTTATAGTTTGGCCTAGTCAATTTATTATTATCTAGCAGTAACTTAAGCTCGGTCATTTTGGTCCCTGCTGTCAGGAGAGAGAGAAAAAACACTCAGCATGATGCTCTTTCAAGTTTAGATTGGTTATTAGTTTATCTAAACAGGAAAGCTCCCACTGTTTCTCGAATCCTCCTTCAAATTATAAAAGAAGAATTAGTCAGGATTAATCTCACCCTACAATTCTTGCTTAATCTTTCAGCCAGGCTAGTGTTGGTACTTCGAAGGAGGTTTTCCAATGCTTTCGCGAAGTTCTTTAATTACATAACCTCTTTTCCCTGGAGGCGTAGCCCCGCTAACACCGTTCTAGACACCTACTTGGTTTATAGCATTGATTGTTTAGTGAAAAAATCTCCCGAAGAGTAGCGGATACTCATAGTAGGATCGGGATCCAAATATCATCGTGTGACAACTTTGAAGGAATCCTACCAAAATCATCATACTCCAAATGGTATGCAACACTAGCAAGTTTCATTTTCCTTTGAAATTCTCGATGTGGATTTTTTTCCCAGGCGCTTATGACCTTGACGAAGGACAACATTTCATAAGACGCAAGTCAAGTTCTACCTATCATTATCCAAGTTAATTGAACCCATCCGTACAAACCCTTAACGAAGGCCAAACTAGCTGTACGACTGTCCCAAATCAACGCATCTATCTATATTACAGATGAATACCCAGCAGCTACCAATCACTATGCCTTGGCGAAGGTCAAAATAAATAGCTTGAATACTACTGAATACCCATCTGAAATGACGGAGGGCTATGAATGGTTTTGGCGAAACCGTGAACGTAATGAACTTGATATAGTCAAAGGAACTATGATAGCTTTTAAAAGGAGTGATTTAGGCTCCGCATTTAAAAGTTGTTTTCCAAGAAAACCGAGTGGTTTTGAAACTGTTCCAACGATTTAAATTTTGGTTTGTTTTTCTTACATTAATAAATATTAATGTGGTCCCATCATTTAACCCTATCATTGCAGAAAGAAACGAAAATACAACGTACGCTTATGCCATCCGCATTCGCCACGAGGCTCCATCATGCATCGTTAGGTTACTTAACTAACG
Organism: Agapanthus africanus; assembly: GCA_030015575.1. Taxonomy (NCBI): domain Eukaryota; kingdom Viridiplantae; phylum Streptophyta; class Magnoliopsida; order Asparagales; family Amaryllidaceae; genus Agapanthus; species Agapanthus africanus. The sequence goes on from JASDDO010000024.1 coordinate 186,271,094, forward strand.
GCAGAGCGGGGGCTGGACTAGCGCGGGTGCAAAATATAAGCAACGTTTATTATATATATATATATAAATATATATATATATATATATATAGTCATTCGTCTCACGCAATAATAGACATTCCAGATCACAGATGAATATATTGGATATACTAGGAATTCAGTATTTCGTTATAGTCTAGAACAAAAGACGGATTCCACGGTCATGATGAATAGCCAAACCCCACCTTAGACCCCTACGGGTGCGGCAAACTATCCGCCAAATTCCCGAAGTGAAGCAACCTCCCTCAATAAAATGAGTTGACCACTCGGCACTTCAAGAACCCGGTAGTTTGTGCACCGCACCTTGGGTCTATTCTAGGTGTGAAAAAGTAAATGAAATAATACAACGATGGCTACAACTTCAACTCGAATGTGCCCCGCAAAATAATATTACATCATATTACAAATTACATGAATGAAAGAAAAGAAAGCACTCTTCCCACATCCCCCGGCTATTCATCCACGACGATCCAATACTTCATATACACAAACCGTCATCAAGATACAGATATGTGCAACCCCCACTAATCGACGTATAGCAATTAGCAAACGTTTACCAACACATACACAAACTGAAACTTATAAACGATATTAAAACCGCGACTTCGAAATACTCCGTATTGCCCTAACACAAAGATAACATAATATGAATCTGTGAAAAAACAAACAACACCTTAAACCTAAATCTAAGATTCCAGAACACCACTAAAAAACCAAGACCCAACTCCTTATATAAACCGTCCAGGCTAGGAATTTTGAATGTTTGGCCGGCCAAAATGTTGAATCTGGTTCTATTTTTTCTCTGGTGTTTTACATAAAACAAGAAGAGCACTCTGCAATTGTTTAAATAATTTTTAGAGCCTCTTTTAAAATCGACAGAAACTTGGATTTCATTTCGACTGTTTCGGAGTTATTTCGGTTTCGTAATTTTAAACTTCGTCTAACAAACTAGTAAAGTCTGAGTAGGCTCTGATACCACTGTAAGTCGATGTCGCACACCCCACGCACTTGTGGGAAGGAGTGCGTGGGAAGGCGGAATTTAAAAAAAACAATATTCATACTTTGCAACACCGACTTTAACTTCAGGATCTTTACAGAAACCTTAACTAGTTATACTACTTGGAGGTTTAACTACTCGGTAAGAGTTTTATACCTCCTTGTTCACAAGCCCTTTGGGTCTTCTTCTTCTCCTCCTCTTCTTGAGCTCCTCGAAGATTGGATCGCGTTTGAAACGTCGGCCTCCTCATGTCGAAGACGATCCACCCGAGAGTATGTACTTCAAGCTCCAATCTCTAAACCGAGGTAACTAAGATACCTAATTTGCTAAACTAGATAGTCTAGAAGATATAAAGTGTCTAATGAAGTGTTTAATCTCATATAACCTTATGGCTCACAACACATGTGAAGGTTAGGATTTTGAGGAAGGAGGAGAAAATGGAGAGAGAAAAAGAAAATGCAAATGTGCAAGTGTTGGCAAAGTGAAGAATGTCTCATCTCTTTTCCTCACCTCAAGCATGGATTATTTTCTATGGAAAATAATCAACCATGCTTGAATAGTGAGTCTAAATCAAATAAACAATGTCATGAGCCATGTTTATCTTCATGCCACAGATATCTCCATTTACACCTCATTAATCTATTTTCCAAAATAGATTAATCCAAGTAATGAGGTGTCCCCTTCTAGAAGCATCTCTTATGAAATTACAAGAATGCCCTTACCGTATATACATACCCGTATTCGTATTCCGAAAAATACGAATACAATGAGATGATAACAATCCAATAATATAATACTAAGATCCAGCTTAAACTAAAGTCCACTAGTATTATCCGCCCGAACAACATCCGTGTAGCTAGTACACGTATGTGATCGGAACCCTGCCGTAAAACCATACGGCCTCTACATCGTTTCTCCCAAAGCAGGGAAACCCTCTGTGTGGGACTCTAAAGACTCGACAGTACGATGGCAGTGGGTTTAACCATAAGTCCGTCAGTGGTACTAGCTGCACGTAACGGCTACCCAGGTATCTGTCGATAAGAAGGCCGATGAGCAAACTCATCCGAAGTCCTACTGAGCCTATCTGTGACAATCTCCGTACAGTCCGGTCTGTTCATTTAAGATACTCGCATATCGGGCATATATGGGTGGTAACCGTTAGACCCCTAATAGCGCAATAAGTCGTGCCGGGGTAGAGCCCAATACACCCAGAGAAACTACTAGAGTACCTACCAGTAAATCTCGCTTGCCCTGGCTTGGGACTTTGTGTAATGGCTTTCCGAATGCAGCGCGATATCAACTCCCAAAACCGGGAGAGACGAATCCTATCTAACCACTACTACATGTTTGCACGAATCCTTTGAGCCGTGGTAGGGTAGTAATCTAAGTATAGTAGGAACACACTCGAGACGAATAGTGATGTCAAGTCAACGGACTAACGTGTACTCATGTCATCCGGGAACTGCTACCTGATGATAGGTATAATACCAACCAGTAATTCCCATCGAGTCTGTCCAGTGTAACTCATAACCCAATGAGCACCTGTATACTATCTCCGGTATGACGTACCAATGGCTGTAGGACAGACCATCTCCCCTGCTGGATAAGAAGCGTATACACTAGTCTACTCTGGAGTATCGATGCCCCAACTCAATAATCCTACGACTAGGGACCTGTATAAGGATGTGCTTATAGACTACCCAGCCCCCACTAGTGTGACTGCCCTCACAACGCTGGTAGTCAAACAAATATCCTAAGGGCTCTACCAATATGTATTAGTAATATGCTAAAAGAAACATATACACGTATTGAGGTAGAATCAAACCAAGTAGTATACTACAATTTTAAGCAAGACCGTTATTATATCTGTGTGTATCCCAAGCTTCCAAAATGTAATATACAAACCAGTACTATACAATAATGGCCTCTAGGGTATATATCACTAACACTCAAGGCAGCCAGGGAGCAGCAGAGTTTATCGGTGAAAGCGTAGAGTACACAACAGCAAGCTGTTATAGTGCGGAAGCCGGCATTTACGCCAAACAGAGCTCCTGTACGTAGAGGCATTCCGATAAATAAACAGGAGGACAATACCTATGAAAAGGTACTCTGTTTCAACGCAGAAGAAGGATGTGATGTGTGATTACTGCCAACGACTGGGCCATTTCTTGAAGGAGTGCCGGATGAGGCTTGGGCAGTGTCTGATTTGCGGAGCTACTAGTCATCGAATGAATACTTGTCCATCGAGAGTTCAGTTGAAGGGTGATGATCCGTGAGCACAGCAGAAGTTGATCACTCAGAGGCCTAATCAAGCACGGGCCTTCACCTTGACGGCCAAGAAGGCCAAGGCGTCAGATGACGTTGTTTCAGGTATCCTACTTGTTTATAATTTTTCCGCATATGCATTATTCGATTCAGGTGCATCCCATTGATTTATGTCGCCCAAGTTTATTAGTGCACACTCTATTCCACACACGGTCATGTTAGTGTATATGCCCTAGGGGCCATTATTGTATCATACTAGTTTGTATATTACTTAATGGAAGCTTGGGATATTCACATGTATATAACAGTCTTGCTAAACATGGTAGTATGCTACTTGGTTTTTCTATCTTGATATGTGAGTATACGTATTGATAGAGCTTTTAGGATCTTTCTTGACTACCAGCGTTGTGATAGCAGTCACACTAGTGGGGGCTGGATAGTCTACAAGCACATCCTTATTCAGGTCCCTAGTCGTAGGATTATCGAGACAGGGCATCGATACTCCGGAGTAGACTAGTGTGTACGCTTCTCATCCAGTTGGGAAGATGGTCTGTCCCACAGCCGTCAGTACGTCGTACTGGAGATAGTATGCAGGTGCTCGTTAGGTTACGGGTACACCGGACATGACTCACAGGGAACTGTTGGTTGGTTTTATACCAGTCGTCAGTGAACAGTTCCCAGGTGACATGAGTACAGTATAGTCCGCAGACTTGACACTGCTACTTCGCCTCGATTGTGTCCCACTGTTCTTAGATTGCTACCCTACCACGGCTCAAAGGAGTCGTGCAAACAGGTAGCAGTTGGGTGCAGTCCCGAGCACTTGGAGGCAGTGGCGGTTAGACAGGATTCGTCTCTCCTGGTATTGGGGGTTGATATCGCACTGTGTCAGAGAGCCATTACGCAAAGTCCATGGCCAGGGCAAGCGAGATTTGCTGGTAGGTTCCAGTAGTTTCTCAGGGTGTAATGGGCTTCACTCCGACACGACTTATACCGCTATTAGGGGACTGACGCTTGCCGCCCCCTAGGCCCGATATGCGATAGTCTTAGACGAACAGACCGGACTGTACGGAGATTGTCACATCAGACTCAGTAGGAGTTCGGATGGGTTTCCTCATCGGCCTTCTTATCGACATCTACCTGGGGACCGTTACGTACAGCTAGTGCCGCTTGCGGTCTGTGGTTAAACCCACTGCCAGCGTAGTAGTCGAGTCTCTAGAGTCCCACACAGAGAGTTTCCCTACTCCAGGCGAAACGATATAGAGGTCGTATGGTTTTACGACAAGGGTTCGGACGTATACGTGTGTTTACGCACGTACGACATCCGGACAGTTTTTACTAGCCGGCTTTGGTTTAGGCCAGTTTCTAGTATCCGGTTATTGGATTTATACAGTCTAAAGTTTTTCCGTGTTTTCACGGATAGGAGGGGCGTTCTCGTAATTACGCGAGAAGCTTCTAGAAGATGATGACTTGGGGGTTAAGGTGGCATATGCATTAAATGAGATTAGTGAGTCATTTGAGTGATTCATCCATGTCATTAATGCATCATAAATGCTTAATGACTCATGGAGATGAATCACCCTCTTGTATTTATGAAGCATGATTATTAATCCTTTATTTTCTTTTATTGGATAAATGATAATGCTTGATATATATTATGATAGCTCATTATCTCATCTCATTCTCTTGCTCACTTTCTCTCTCCTCAAACTCTCTCTCTTCAAACCCTAATCCTCCCCTCTCATGTGTTGAGACTAAGGATTAGAGTAGACTAATTAATCCTTAACCATTCTCTATATCACCTAGGTTACTTAGATTAGCGATTTAAGAAACCTAGTTACCTCAAGTTAGAGGTGAAGCTTGTAGTAAAGCTCTCGGGTGGATCTTCTACTACATAGAGAAGGTCGGAGAGGACGTGGAGAACGACAAGACGAAGGACTCGGTTCTTTAGGTATAATCACTTATCATAGTAGTTAACTCTTCTATGGTTTCTTGTTAGTTATTGTTTATGCAAAGATTCTCGGTTAGTCGATGTTTACGCCTAAAACAAGATCGTTTTTCATTATTCCGCCTCCCCGCAAGTCGTGGGGTGTTGTACATCGACTTACAGGTCCTGTCTAGTTGCTAGGACATACACACTGGGAATGGGAAAATTATATCTAGTAGTGAGTGCAAGGGTTGCTCGATTCTTATTTGCAGACGAGAATTATTCGTGGATTTCTTAGTGATTAATACCGGCCTCTATGATGTTGTCTTGGAATGGATTTTCTTGCCATTTTCCATGCTCACATTGATTGTAGGGCAAAGAAAGTGATTTTTCCAGATTCCCGGACATCCGAAGTTCATATTTTTGGGAGGTAGCAGATCTGTCGGGCCAGTCGAATTTAGGGCTAGGCCGACTAATGTCGTTCTTTCGTCGATAGAAGTAAACAAGGAGGAAACTCCATCAGTAGTTCAGGAGTTTATGGATGTGTTCGAGGATATCTTGGGTTTATCGCCAAAACGAGATGTAGAGTTTGCAATCGATTTTATTCCGGGAGCAACGCTGATTTCAAGGGCTTATTATCCAATGGCGCCGGTGGAATTGGAAGAGGTAAAGAAATAGGTTGCCGAATTACTAGAGAAGGGTTAAATTCGCAGCAGCAATTCACTCTGGGGAGCTCCAGTTCTTCTAGTCAAGAAGAAGGATGGCACGCGGAGGATGTGCATTGATTATCGAGAATTAAACTTGGTGACTATTAAGAACAAGTACCCAATCTATCGCATCGGCGAATTATTCGATTAACTCAGTAGTGCGAGGGTATTCTCGAAGTTGGATTTGCGATCCGGATATCATCAAGTTCGGGTGAAATCGGAAGATATTTGCAAGGCAGCATTCCGAACTCGATATGGGTATTACGAGTACTTAGTGATGCCATTTGGAGTTACAAATGCACCGACAATATTTATAGACTTTATGAACCGAATCTTTTCACCGTACCTAGACCAATTCGTAGTGGTGTTTATTAATGACATTCTGGTCTATTCGAGAAGCAAGGAAGAGCATGCAGAACATTTGAGAATCGCACTGCAGACTTTGAGACGAGAAAAGTTATATGCTAAGATGAGCAAGTGCGAGTTTTGGCTCGAGGAAGTGAAGTTCTTGGGTTATGTCGTGTCCAGAGATGGAATTGATGTAGACCCTGAAAAGATTGCAGTTGTATATGATTGGCCAATTCCAAAGAACGTAGGGAAGATCAGAAGTTTTCTTGGGTTTGCCGGATACTATAGAAGGTTTGTGGAGAACTTCGCTCGAATAGCAGAACCATTGACCAAGCTAACACGAAATAAGGTACCGTTCGTATGGATCGAGAAGTGTGCGACAGATTTCGAAGCATTGAATCAAAGATTGATCACCGCTCCTATTCTGACAGTGCCAGACGGTTCTGGAAGGCTAATTATTCACAGCAGCGCATCTGGGAAAGGCTTGGAATGTGTTCTAATCCAGCATGGGAAGGTCATAGCTTATGCGTCGAGACAATTGAAGACTCATGAGAAGAACTACTCAACTCATGATCTGGAGTTAGCAGCAGTGATTTTCGCTTTGAAGATCTGGAGACACTACTTATTGGGCGAAAGGGTAGAAGTATTTACCGATCAAAAAAGCCTAAAATATGTGTTCACACAGAAAGAGCTCAACATGAGGCAGCGTAGATGGTTGGAGCTGATGGCTGACTATGATCTTGATCTAAAATACCATCCAGGAAAAGTTAATGTAGTGCCAGATGCGCTAAGTCGGTTACCAGCAATACGGATGTTGACTGCACAAAAGGAGATTATAGATGATTTTCAGAGATTCGAATTGGAGATTGTACTACTGAATTCTTCAGGACAGTTGATGCAGTTGTAAGTACAGTCATCCTTGAACGATAACATTAAAGCTACACAGTCGCACGATCCAAGATTTTAGAAGTTCCGAGAACAAGTAGAAGCGGGACTTTGAATGAACTTGTTAATTCATGAATATGGTTCGTTATGATATGGTAGTCGTTTATGTGTGCCTAAAGGAGATGTTCGTGAAGAAGTTCTGAAGGAGGCTCATAATTCCGCATATTTCATACATCCAGGAGGCACAAAGATGTACAGAGATCTGCGACAACATTTCTGGTGGGAAGGCATGAAAAGGGAGATTGCTCGCCACATATCGAAGTGCTTGGTTTGTCAGCAAGTCAAAGCTGAATATCAAAGAGTAGCTGGTTTGTTACAACCACTTCCGATTCCTTAATGGAATTGGGAACATAAAACCATGGATTTCATGACAGGTTTACCACGGAGTCCAAAGGGCAATAATGCAATTTGGGTGATTGTCGATTGATTGATCAAGGCAGCTTATTTTATACCATTTTGAGTTGGTCAGTCGATGGAGGCTTTGGCAGAGAGGTACATGCTGGAGATCGTGAGATTGCATGGAGTACCCGTGAGCATTGTTTCCGATCGTGATACTCGATTTCTATCACACTTTTGGAGGAGTCTATATGAAAGTTTAGGAACTCGTTTGAAGTTTAGCACCGTATATTATCCTCAGACAGATGGCCAATCTGAAAGAACGATCCAAACTCTTGAAGATATGTTGAGAACATGCATGTTAGACTTCAAGGGTTCGTGGGAGGATCATTTGCACTTAGTGGGGTTTTCTTACAACAACAGTTTTCAGGCGACTATACAAATGGCTCCATTCGAAATATTACACGGTCGTAAGTGTCGCTCGCTTATCTGTAGGGACGATATTGGAGAAAGAAGATTATTGGGACCGGATTTTATTATGCAAACGGTGGAGAAAGTTAACGTGATCTGAAATCATATGAAGGAGGCACATGATCGACAAAAAAGTTGGGCTAATACTGGACGAAGACCTCTGGAGTTCGCAGTTGGTGATCTTGTATTCTTGAAGATATCACCGACTCAAGGATTGATCCAATTTGGTAGTCGAGGCAAGTTTAGTTCTCGATTCGTGGGGCCTTTCGGTATTATCGAGCGTGTTGGAGAAGTAGCCTATCGATTGGTTTTACAACCATCCTTGGCGGGTATCATGACGTGTTTCATGTATCTTAACTCCGCAAGTATGTTCGAGATGAGACGCACGTCCTAGATCACTCAGAACTGATAGTAAGACAAGATTTAATATATGAAGAGCGACCAATGGCGATTGTGGATTGACGAGAAAAGGTCCTTAAAAACAAAGTTATCCCACTAGTACTTGTTTTATAGGGGAATCGTTCGCATGGAGAATCTACTTGGGAACGTGAAGACGAGATCCGTGTTTTCTTATTTTTCTTATTCCGTGAATTTCGAGAACGAAATTCTTTTGTAGTTGGGTATAATGTAACACCCTAGCACTATTATACTATATTTATTTGGGGTATTTCAAATCATGCGACAAATTTCTTTATTATTATTACTTTTGGGTTACGGATAGTGCAATTGATAGTTGTGGTTATTATCCGACCCGATCCACATGTTTGAAACCCATCATGGTTCAAGATTATATCAAATATTTGCTAATACAGAGGATCCATGCAAATCTAGATTTTATATACATATATAATATATTTTAGTATCCGCATATCTTTTAAAATACAATATAAAAATCATATAATATATTTTCTTATCCAGCCTTACATGTCATAGTACCCCATATCATGTGGTTGCTCCCATATATTATGATTCATGTTCTAATTGTTAAACTAACAGATTATTGATCGTTATGTATATTTATGTAGATCCGTACTTGTGGGTATACATTTTTATTGGATGTCACATTATGGTTTAAACTTTTACGTATATTCTTCATATTGAAAAACTAGATTTTTGAATGGATACGGGTAATATTCGGAGCAATCTGGTATTATCTGTAAAATCCTATAATATATATATTATATTATTTTTAACTAACATATATATACAATCTGTTATACATATAATATATTAAATAATTTAAACAAATAAAATCTCATTCTTTATCTTTCTCCCTCTCTAAACCTCTTAAAACCCCCGTCTCCACCTCTCTCTCTCTAATATATATATATAAATAAATATATATATATATATATATATAAATAAATATATATAAATATATATATATATATATATTATAATATATTATTTATTATAAACCTTACCTTACTCTCTCTCTCTCTTCCTCTCTTCTTCATCACGCAGCGAACCCCAAACCCTAACCCACGCTCGCCGCCGCCATCGCTGCTCCCTCTCATCACCACCTCCCTCTCGTCCTCACCTCCTCCTCCTCGCAGTCATCACCCCCTCATTCTCCTCCTCTTCCTGACAACTCCAAGCACCACCCAACCTTCCCGACGACCCTGTGCCTTGTCCCCGACGCCAAGATCCAAACATCCTCGCCGGAACCCCATCCTCGTCGGAAACCTACCAATACCGACCACCTCTTCACCCTCCTCGCCTCTCTGCAACCCTAGATCACCATCACCACCGACCCTGCACCTTCCCCGATCACCTTCACACCCTCGCTATCTCACTGTCGACCTCGTTGTCGTCACCTCATCGCCCATCTCTTCTCTTCCTTCACATATCCCAGAATCCAGTAAACCCAGCAACCTCCACTTCTCCTCATCTTCTTCTTTCTTTCTTTCTTTTCTTTTCTTACCCAGCCATCTCACCGGAGTTGTGATTGATCAAATGATTTATGTGTGCTTATGTTCTTTTAAAAGATAAATCAAAGAATACTAACCGCAATCAAGAACGGTGTCGCTTGGTAGCTAGCCGGTTGAGTACGGGTCGGTCCACAGGGAGATGGATTCCTTTTCTTTGTGTTTTAACGAGTTAAATCCAAAAGATTTTGGGTTTTACTTTAATATCTAAGAATGAGATAAAAGTTTATAAAAATCTTGCTAGGGTTAAGAGTAGGTTAGTTTGGAAAATCAATTATTCTCACCGCTTTCTATACCCTAATTAAGAACTTTTAGGTGTTAAGGTAATAGTTAACAAAGGGGATTAGCACGATCGGGAAGAAACTAGGTTTCTTCCTCTAGGTCCTTGTCCGTCCTTTCTTAACTCTTACCCTAACCTTCATGGAAAACATACACAGCCGGTCTTTAACTATGGTATTACCGCTACCCTCGTGGGATAGGGTGCCGTAGTGAGCGGTGTATGTATGTATGCATAGAGTCCTATTTAAAATGTATAACGGGCAAGAAAGGGGTGAGAGATTTTCATCTCTCAAACCTTCCCCAAACCTAACCCTAACAAGTGAGGAACTACTCACTCATTAGGGAATTGATAAAAGATTTCATTTTTATGATTTTAATTCAATAACCTAATTAACTAAACTACGGCAGATAAATAAAATTGCTATCTAATTAACTAGGGCAGATAAATAAAATTTATACTAGGGAAGAAAAGAAAATTAAACTAAGGCATAGAAAAGAAAGACTTACTTTATTTGATGCACTCTTCAAACATTTACAGCGAATAAAAATTCTGAAATTTGATAAATAAAAAGAGGCATCTCAAAAGAGGCACCCAAAAAGAGGCACGAGAATTATTGGCCTTTTGCTCTCCTATTTATAGATACAGGAAACCCTAGGTTACATTCTGATCCATTCATTAATTTACAAATCTACCCTAAGAAGACCCGGTCAACGCACCGTCTTATCCACCGACACGTGCATTGCACGACCGCGGTTCCGTGGCCAAAAGCCTTGTTTGGCCGCGGTTCCGTGGCCGTTTGATGGGCTATTGGGCTCATTTCTTTAGGGCTGCTTCATATTGCATTTTACTTCTGGTTTCTTCACTTGGTTTATCAGAATATCTTCTATTTTCTTCCGGATTTCTACAGTGCAAAATGTTGTTGACTTTTACCGTTAGCTTCGTGTTGAAGTCTTGAATCTTGTGCTGCCCTCATATGTTGTGCAATCGAACTGTTCATTGATTTTCATTTGTTCCTTAAACTGGTAGGCGGCATGATACAGATTCATCTATTTATTGGTCGTAGTCTCACATTTATAGTGTCTTTTCACCATTTTCACTGTATTTGTTCTGATAACCTGTAACCTGCAACTATTTAGCAGACATGGATCAAAAGCACCTATTTATTTGCAATATGATTAAGAATGGGGAATATAATAATACAAAATTCTAATATGAACAAATACCCCAAAACTTATCTTTTGCTCATCCCGAGCAAAGCCATATTTATTCTCAACAAAATCCTAACCTCACTTTCGCAGGGAATCGCGATTGCACTGAGCTCGTGCAACAATCCGTTAAACCTCTAGGTGTCCCTAGTAGGAGGAGTGTTATCTCCTGAGGGTTTTCAGCGGATACTACCCATAAAATCCTATCAATTTGGCATATTGACTTTCATTCTTCAATTCGGTGTTCTAGCAAGAAATTCTATTATCTTCAACTCAGAAATTATCAACCCATATTTTTCACGCTTCCTTATCATTTAACTTAAGATTATATATTCTGCAAATTTATTAAGCTTTCAGCATCTTTTGAATTTTCCTTCTAAGGTTCCATCTCAACTTAGGAATTTTTATCATCTCTACTGAAGGTATAAGCCCTATCTTTCATTCCTATCTCTCATCCAAACCCCAATCATATAACCCTACGTGTGTGTATGTATCACCCCTACACTTGGAAATTCAATTCAAGCTCTTATACTCTTATCCATCGTCCAAAGTACTTTTAGTTGGTGAATTTTTAGATGAAATTGCTCACACATCCTTCATGCGACCGTTAATACTTCTTGAGGTACTAACGACCGATTACAAAATGTGTTTGCGCATTAAGGCGTAATTCCTCGTCTTGTAATACCTAAGGCTTTAGCAATGACTCTCAAACCAGTTGGTCTAAGGCACTAGGTGATAAAGCACCCTCGCTATATATTTTTTATTTTACGCAGCCTTAAGTAATTACAAAACCAGTGTTCATTTTTTTATATCTCTTTATTCACACTTATAATTTTATTTTCCTTCATACTAAGGATTTTAGACAAGAACATTTCAAGGTATCCTATACTATTCCAAGTTTCAAGGTGTGTGTTTGTGCGAGTTGTAGGGTATATATTTTCAGAATTTAGACTAAAAGTTCGGAATTATTTTTCAGACTTACACTTCAATAAAAATTTCAATACTCTTCCCTTATTTTGACTTAGCCCAAGAACTGAACTCAAAATTTGTCTATTTCTAAGTAAACTACAAGGACATATATTTTCTACCGTTAAACTTTAAGAAAGGTTATTTTTAGGGTTTTTAATTTACTAAGTTTTGGGATCTAGTTTTTCCTAGCAAGTTAACCGTCTTGTCAAACTTAAGTCAATTATGGCCAAAATTGAACTTTTCAATTTTTATAATTTTTAAAAATTTTCAATTTTTATGGGTTTTAAAATAAGTATGCAAAATGCAAAAATATACATATAAATGCGAAGGAAGAAAGCTTACCGAGCACACCCCCAAACTTAAACTTGACAGTGTCCTCACTGTCAGGCTACACCAAGAGGGTCAAAATTGTCGCCACTCCCCTGTTTGTTTGTTTTTTAATTTTTTTTATTAACAGAAAAAGAAAACAAAATACACACACACACACACACACAAAAAGGTTCCCTCCAAACTTAAGTGAGACAGTGTTTCCACTATTTAAGCATTAAAGTTCAGAGTTAGGGAGGAGAAAAACAAAGTATCAAGCTATACAAGGCCTTACACAAGCCGAAGGTTAGCACCAACCATTCAAAAAATTTATCGTTATAATGGTGTGGTTGGTGAAAGAATGGAGTGTAGAGAAAAGAGATGAGAAGCACATGAGACCGTGTGGAGATAGAAGCAGTATACGGTCTCGATGGAGGAGAAGAATGGCGGAAGGGAAAAAGGAATGGTGGTGGTTCGACTTCTTCAGGTGGAGATTGATTAATCACAAAATCCGTGTCGTTTAAGAATGCTAGTTTGTCGGCGAAAATATCTTCGAAACTTTCATCAAAGGTTTGATTGAACGTTTCAATATAAATAAGTATTGCGCCAGAATTCAACATACTTGATTTTTCAAAAATTATGAAGGTAGGATAGTCGTAAGGCCTATTTACCTTATTTTCAAAAGAGTCTAAATCAAGTTGTTTTTCTAGAATTATCGAACTCAAAATATCGGATTGTGATTCATTAACACTCGGTATCATTAAAGGAAGATTAGAAGAAGAACCAGAGAAAGTGGGAGAAAGAAGTTTAATACGAACTTGAGAGTGGAGATGGGGTGTATAAATTATCACATCTTGTAATGACCGATGTGTAAAAAGCGATTGTGCTAATCTATCAACCCACTGAGAAATGAGGTCAAATCCTCCAAGATTCGTGAGCAAACATGGGTACGTCGCACTTGGTAAACCAGACATTGGAATTGAAAGCGATACGGTCTCTTGCGCGGTCGAAACGATGGAAAGGACGAAGGGGAGTGATTTAGGAAGGGTCACAGTTAAAGGTTCAGGAGGGTGTACACAGTCAGTGGAAAGAACATGATGAATTGGAAAATCCGACTCATCAAACAAAACTGGTTTATCCTCAATATTCTCCTCAAAATTTAGCTTATCCATGCCATTCTCATCAAAATCAAGACGCATATGAAGTTCGGGAAAAACATTTAATGATTCGGGATGATGAATTGGAGAGAAAAACTCGGCCAAATATGCGGGTTCATCATCCAAATTATTCCCTGCGTCAATATCCTCAATCAAGTGAAAATCAATTTTTTCGGACACCTCATCAAAAGCATAGATATTTATCAATTCAGGTTCTAGATTGGAGGTGTAAAGTTCAAAAGGATTGGGTATGGGTTCACTCGAAAGAGACCCTTCACAATCAGGTAAATCAAACATTACAAAGTCGCACAACTCATTAGACGTTTTATCTTCAACTGGTGAATCATTTGAGACACTTGATAGACATTCAAAACCGGAGTTGTGGGATTCAATTGGGGATGGGTATGTTTGATTTGGAAGGGTGTATAGCTCACTCTCTCCACTCAAATTCTCGATCTGTCCAACCGTCTCATCATATATTGGAAAATTTGGAGCTAGTTGAACTAGCTACCGGTTTACTAGGTTGTCTTGATGAATTAAGGGCGACAATGGACGCATCTAAATTCTTCATCTGTTGGTTTGTCACTACAATATAAGCTTCCAACGACTGTTCCAGACTAGATATGGGTTGTGAAGGGGTTTCAGTAAAAGATTCAAAATTGTTTGGATTCTGGAAATTCCCAAATGGCTGTGTAGAAGCAATGTCTAGGGAAGGTGCGAAAGTCGGGTAGGACTGGTAGGAATTGAATGGTTGGACAGGAGTAGGATCAACATTTGGATAAAAAAGGTGAATGGACTTGTTGATCCTAAGAACTAGAAGTATTGAAAGGAGTGAAAGATCGGTTACGAGATTGTTCAATATGTTGAACAATAGACATGGGTTTCGGAGTTACAACAGGACTCGAAAAAGGAGTATCAACGTAAGAAGGTGGTGACAGTTGAAACGGTTGATACAAAGTGGATTGCGGAGTCCAACTGTTTCTCCTAGACGCTTCTATTCAATCTTTCAAAGAAATTTTGTGCATGGAGGACTCGTCCGTAATTCGACCAAAACAATGCGCATAGGAAGCAATGTTTGGATGAGGGTACCAAAGTTCGGCAAGAGTTTTGCGAGGTGGGGTACCCATGATGTAAGAAAGGAGAAGAAGAATGTGATGATTTTTTTATATATTTTATATTTTTTTAAAATTTTTTTTTTTAGAAATTGTTTGTTTTTGTGTTTTTGAAATTTCTGAAAGTGTTTTTTTTTTCTTTTAAGAGTTTTTGCAAAATTTGTACGGACTACTACACACTTTCAAACAGTCACAATATAAGCATGCACAATCAAGCCTAGAGCTAGGGTCTCCTAAGTCAACTAGACTGCTCCTAACTATTCCAACGGGCAAGTTGCGAGATCCTCAAATCGCCTCTTCACCGCCAATTGTGGCCAGGTAAGCACAAATAAAGAAAGGAGGGATCCGCTCACGAATCACCGTGAGACGGGCCTTTTAAAATTACCTTTCCTACTTGTCTAGCCTAGGCACCACAAAGTCTGGTTTAGATAAACGACCGATGCCTACAACTTTTCATTTGTCCTATTGGGCGCGACAGTCCTTATTGGCTGAGTCTAATATTTTTTTTATTAACTCGAGAGTTGATGCAAAATGCTTTTTGTGATTTCTGGGGTCTTAGGAAGGGTAATGAAATCCCCACCCAATCTTGATTGATGTTATAGCCCCTTAAAAGTTCGTTTTAAAAATGCAAAACAATAAGCACACAAAAATCTAAAACACTTTCAAATTTTTTTTATTATTTTGCAGCGCAAAGAATCCTGCATAAAAACAATTTATTGGAGAGAGAGAAAGATTTTTGCACAAAGAACCCTGCAGGAAAAATTTTCAGTGGAGTTTAAGGGGATACAGAGGAGATAAAAATACTTACAGAGACTTTTTGGGATGCTGACGTCAGCAGTTGACCGCGGTTCCTCGGTCAAACGCTTGAATCCGTCGCGGTTCCACGGTGGTTAAGATGGTTTGGATCTCCAAAATATTTCCCTGTGTTGTTTGGATTCTCCCCTGTTTGTTCAGATTCTCTGTTTCTTGATTTGTTCACTGGGATTTTCCAGATCTGAATCTGTCCGTCTCTTCGATCCTGCACAATTCACACAATACCTCTCAAAAAGAACAATATGAATTTATTTTTATTTTTATTTTTATTTTGTTTTAAAAAAATTCAATTTTTATAATTTTTTATTTTTTATTTTTATTTTTTTAACCCGAAATTACACAAAGAAAGAGACTACCGTCTCCCCGGCAACGGAGCCATTTGATTGATCGAATGATTTATGTGTGCTTATGCGCTTTTAAAAGATAAATCAAAGAATATTAACCGCAATCAAGAACGGTGTCGCTTGGTAGCTAGCCAGTTAAGTACGGGTCGGTCCACAGGAAGATGGATTCGTTTTCTTTGTGTTTTAACGAGTTAAATCCAAAAGATTTTGGGTTTTATTTTAAGATCTAAGAATGAGATAAGAGTTTATAAGAATTTTGCTAGGGTTAAGATTAGGTTAGTTTGGAAAATCAATTATTCTCACCGCTTTCTATGCCCTAATTAAAAACTTTTAGGTGTTAAGGTAATAGTTAACAAAGGGGATTAGCTCGATCGGGAAGAAACTAGGTTTCTTCCTCTAAGTCCTTGTCCGTCCTTTCTTAACTCTTACCCTAACCTCCATGAAAAACATACACAACCGGTCTTTAACTATGGTATCACCGCTACCTCGTGGGATAGGGTGCCGTAGTGAGCGGTGTGTGTATGTATGCATAGAGTCCTATTTAAAATGTATAACGGGTAAGAAAGGGGTGACAGATTTTCATCTCTCAAACCTTCCCCAAACCTAACCCTAACAAGTGAGGAACTACTCATTCATTAAGGAATTGATAAAAGATTTTATTTTTATGATTTTAATTCAATAACCTAATTAACTAAACTACGGCAGATAAATAAAATTGCTATCAATTAATTAGGGCAGATAAATAAAATTTATACTAGGGCAGAAAAGAAAATTAAACTAAGGCATAGAGAAGAAAGACTTACTTTATTTGATGCACTCTTCAAACATTGACAGCGAATAAAAATTCTAAAATTTGATAAATAAAAAGAGGCATCTCAAAAGAGGCACCCAAAAAGAGGCACGAGAATTATTGGCCTTTTGCTCTCCTATTTATAGATACAGGAAACCCTAGGTTATATTCTGATCCATTCATAAATTTACAAATCTACCCTAAGAAGACCCGGTCAACGCACCGTCTTATCCACCGACACGTGCATTGCACGGCCGCGGTTCCGCGGCCGTTTGATGGGCT
Source organism: Agapanthus africanus (assembly GCA_030015575.1). Taxonomy (NCBI): domain Eukaryota; kingdom Viridiplantae; phylum Streptophyta; class Magnoliopsida; order Asparagales; family Amaryllidaceae; genus Agapanthus; species Agapanthus africanus. Next base: position 186,288,311 of record JASDDO010000024.1, read on the forward strand.
ATTGGGCTCATTTCTTTAGGGCTGCTTCATGTTGCATTTTACTTCTGGTTTCTTCACTTGGTTTATCAGAATATCTTCTATTTACTTCCGGATTTCCACAGTGCAGAATGTTGTGGACTTTTACCGTTAGCTTCGTGTTGAAATCTTGAATCTTGTGCTGCCCTCATACGTTGTGCAATCGAACTGTTCATTAATTTTCATTTGTTCCTTAAACTGGTAGGCGGCATGATACAGATTCATCTATTTATTGGTCATGGTCTCACATTTATAGCGTCTTTTCACCATTTTCACTGTATTTGTTCTGAGAACCTGTAACCTGCAACTATTTAGCAGACATGGATCAAAAGCACCTATTTATTTGCAATATGATTAAGAATGGGGAATATAATAATGTAAAATTCTGATATGAACAAGTTGCGCACGTTGCCGACGATCCAGACGACTCAGTCACTATCGTCTAACCCAATCACCACGTCAGACAGCTGCTCAGCCAGGTCCAGTCCTGCATGCGTAAGTTTTGCATCGTGACGTTATTTTGACGTCGGAATATGACATCCGTATCTCGACGTGAGATCCGATCAGGCAAGTTCTAAACTTGCAACATGCTATTTTGTTATATTAATATTTATATGATTAACTATAGTTCATATGTTTTAATATCCAGCAAGTAGTACCAATTTACAGTTTTACCATATCCGTCTGTATCCATACCGATAATGGTTTATTTAGTTACATGCCGGATCATTACAATATTATCATACTACAATATTTGCTCAATATGTTATCTATATTGCAATATACATGGTGATGTATATAAAACGGTTATTACAGATACATACATATACATCCTGACATTAGTCGTGGTTACCGTGTTTAGATATTGGTTATATTTTTACATTTAGTGTCTATTCTGGTTAAAATATATTGCATGACATGTTCACGACACACTACCAGACTTATTACTTGAATCTTATTACTAATGCTGATAATCCTGACTTGTTGTCCTGATGGACGTGATTGGTTATCTACATAGATAAGACCCGTACCTGTTTGATCCTGTGTTGACATTAGATTTATATCATCAATACCTGACCTGAACACAAAAACTGGGGGAAAAGGGGAAATCAAGAATGTAACTGAAACGTAACTCAGGAAGATATTATTATTGTTTGCCGTGATTCCAGGCGTTACGGAATAAATCATTGTTTATTGTACCGTGGTCCTGTGGGGAATGAACGGGATATATTGTACCGTGGTCCCGTGTGGCATGAATGTGATATATACTGTTGAGTTACGATGAGAATTACATTAATTTATTTCAAAGACTTGTGGAATAGATAACCTGGAAGCACATACTTTAGGATACACATCACATACACACAGCTCACTGTTTTATACCTGTGTTATTTATTTATATTCATATTTAATCATAGCATCATATCATGGTTATTACAATTCTTTTGATATTATGACGTACTGACGTCTGGGTTTTGCATGGCCCAGTTACTCTACCTTTATGCCAGGCAGATCAGGAGAACTTTAGCAATCAAGCCGTGCAATGAGGAGCTAGCCATTTAGTTTATAGACTCTTAGTTTATTTATTTCATCAGTTTTATTTTTATTGATATGAGCCCATATTGGGACGTGATTCAGATACTATTATTTATTGGATCTTGATTCGTTTCCACTTTATGCATTTTCTTGATTCTATTTATTGTGGCAGATGGACACGTGTTAGCTAGATTTTATTTTACTGTTCTTGATATCACCTTGAAAGCTGTAATGTGAATATGAAGAGATTATTCCTAGCCATAGGTAGCATGGTTAGCTCTGTCACGTGCCGCGTTTACGTATTTTGGAAAGCAGGGCGTGACATTTCTCCTCGGCCCATCCACAGCGGGTAGCTTCCTACCCAACAACGTTGTGGATCCAAAGCCCTCATCACGAAGCGGCCAGGTAGCTTCCTGCTCGGCCCATCCACAGTGGGCAGCTTCCTGCCCAACGAAGATGTGGATCCAAAGCCCTCATCCCGAGACGGCCGGGTAGCTTCCTGCTCGGCCCATCCGCAGTGGGTAGCTTCCTGCCCAACAACGCTGTGGATCCAAAGTCCTCATCATGAGGCGGCCGGGCAGCTTCCTGGTCGACCCATCCACGGTGGATAGCTTCCTGTCCAACGAAGACGTGGATCTAAATCCTTGATCACGAGGCGGCCGGGTAGCTTCCTGCTCGACCTATCCGCAGTGGGTAGCTTCCTGCCCAACAATGCTGTGGATCCAAAGATCTCATCACGAGGCGGCCGGGTAGCTTCCTGCTCGGCCCATCCACCGTGGGTAGCTTCCTACCCAACAACGCCGTGGATCTAAAGCCCTCATCACGAGCCGGGTAGCTTCCTGTTCGGCCCATCCGCAGTGGGTAGCTTCCTGCCCAACAACGCTGTGGATCCAAAGCACTCATCACGAGGCGGCCGGGAAGCTTCCTGCTCGTCCCATCCACCGCGAGTAGCTTTCTGCCCAACGAAGACGTGTCCAAAGCCCTCATCACGAGGCGGCCGGGTAGCTTCATACTCAACGAAGATGTGGATCCAAAGCTCTCATCACGAGGTGGCTGAATAGCTTCCTGCTCGACCCATCCACAATGGGTAATTTCCTGCCCAACAAAGATGTGGATCCAAAGCCCTCATCACGAGGCGACCGGGTAGCTTCTTGCTCGGTCCATCTGCAGTGGGTAGTTTCTTGCCCAACAACACTGTGGATCCAAAGCCCTCATCACGAGGCAGCCAGGTAGCTTCTTGCTCAGCCCATCCACCGTAGGAAGCTTCCTGCCCAACAAAGATGTGGATCCAAAGCTCTCATCATGAGGAGGCTGGGTAGATTCCTGCTCGGCCAATCGATAGTGGATAGCTTCCTGCCCAATGAAGATGTGGATCCAAAGCCTTCATCACGAGGCGGCCGAGTAGCTTCCTGCTCGGCCCATCCACAGTGGGTAACTTTCTTCTCAACGAAGATGTGGATCCAAAGCCTTGATCACGAGGCGGCCGGATAGCTTCCTGCTCGACCCATCCGCAGTGGGTAGCTTCCTGTCCAACAACGCTGTGGATCCAAAGCCCTCATTATGAGGTGGCCGGGTAGCTTCTTGCTCGGCCCATCCACCGTGGGTAGCTTCCTGCCCAACGAAGACGTAGATCCAAAACTCTCATCACGAGGCGGCCGAGTAGCTTCCTTCTAGGCCTATCTACAGTGGGTAGCTTCCTGCTCAACGAAGACGTGGATCCAAAGCCCTCATCATGAGGCTGCCGGGCAGCTTCCTGCCGACCCATCTATCACGCCCCGCTTCCCAGTATACGGAGAAGAAGGCGTGGCGGGCACGCGACGTATTTACTCAGAAGTAAACACGCTAAGTGAAAATAAGCAATATATAAATAAAATGCACAAGAATGACAAGAGATGTAATATGAACAACAACTTTTTATTAACTTTCATTTTTTACATTACAACCGATGTGAAAAGGAAATGTACAATGATAGAAAGCAATGCCTAAATAGTGGCATATGAACTGAAATAAGTACAAGTAAAAGCTAGAAGTCTGGCTTCTCTATGAACTGGTCCAAGTCGTCCTGGCTGGGCTCGGTCTCCTGAGGGTCCGGTCCTCCCGACAAACATTCCAAAGAAAGAAATAGAAGGAATGTCGTCAGCGAACCAGTGCTCAGTAAGTCCCAAAAGTAAGAGTATAATAGAATAAAGTAGGACAAGTAGAGAGTATATTACTGGTAATTTGTACAGGTATATGTTTGTTATACTAACATAGTTGTTTGTAGTTTGGTACAAAAGGTATCAGTGTATACGAGAGGAGTCCAACTATCCCGTGGACTATGGTAACCCATAGTATAAGGCCCCGTCAAAATCCATGGGACAACGACAATGGATGTTCAGGTTAGGTGTTTTTTAGTGACCATCTCGTTCCACTTCTAATGCATTCCGTACCAGTCTATCCCGTTAAACCCCGTAATGTTTTGTATTGAATTATATATTATGGTTATCAGACTTGCTGAGGCTATGGATACAAGTTGTTCATATAAATCAGGTTCAGGATGTAAACAAGTAGTCATGTAATCAAGTCAAGATATAGCTATGGTTCGGTCAAGTCAAGTCATGTTTGCATGTTGATATTGTTCTGGTATTCAGGTTCAGGTTCAACTATACATGTTACAGTTTGGATTTATGTTGAATTAGATTCATGTTTGTATTGGATTCTGGTTGGATTCAGATTGAGTTAGACTCAGATTTTAATTAGACTCAGACTTGAGTCAGACACTTTAAACAGATTTGGATCCAGAATTAGGTTTGGATGTTATCAGTAACTATTGCACATGGACGGCAGGATTTGTTTCTTTTTCCAAGACAATTACCATTGATAACTCCGTTAAGTTTTTCTACCTTAAATAGGCAAGCACTCGCTTTCTCTGGCTCCCTGAGGCTCAAGAGAATTGATCCCGCTTAAACCTATACTTACTAAGGTCCTTAATGTAATTTTATATAACTCGAAGGGGTTTTATGAAAAATATTTTATATACTTTAAAAAAAACCTCGAGTAATTATTTATGTTCTTTAGGGTTTTCATGGATGTAACTTTTAAGACTTGAAGTATTTTAGTGAATATTAACTTAGCTTGAATAGTTCATGGTATTTAAGTGTAAAACTTGTCGTTTGGATAACTTGAGGGTATTTTGGTGAAACTTATCATTCTTTTATCCTTTTAGAAAACATTAAATTTTATTATATCTTAAAAATATATGGTTTTAATAATATTTATATATTTATAAAATTAATTTTATTATTAAATAGAAAATCTCGTTTTTCTTAACAATCGTATTAAAAATCTTTCGAGATCGAATGCTCCGTGAGGAGGTCTACATCTCGCTCTACTAGTCTCGAGAATATACGATAATCCGCACCATCCAATAACGGGTTCTCCAAAATGGGTTGTAGAGCCATAATCGCAAAGAGTTTAATAATACTATTCAAAGAAAACCGGAATTTTATAGTTCAAGGTACTTTAATGAAATGTTGTAATCGCTATAAAAATATATTTCAAAGAGTATCGTGCTATGTAAGCATGTGTGTATGTGAGGGGTAAGTCATTACCCCGTGAAATTTTCTAGAGGCATGATGAAGCAAAGTAATAAAATACGTTAGATACAAAGTTCATGGTATTTAAATGTAAAACTCAATTTAAAGTTATTTAATATGATGATTAGGGTAAAAGTTGTTTCTAATTATTAGTTTTATGGTTATAAACATATTTTAAAAATATGGATGATCAATGATTAAGAAAAAGTGTGATTTCAAGGTTTTAGAATCAAAAGTTAGGGTTAACTCCACTTACCGACATATTTTGAAAAAGAGAACTTTTTATGTAGAAAGAGAAGAATGAGGTGGGACTTACTAGCTATAAGGGTAGGAAGGAGGTATAAGAAGATGTGGTTGCCTTCGTGGGGTCGTGGGGTTGCCGGAATTGCTTCGTTTCCTCGCCGGAAGTTGGTCTTGGGCTAACTCCACTTCTACTCCACTTGTACTTGAGAAAATTTTATAATTTTGGCTAGAGATTTCAGAATGAAGAAAGGCTAGGGTATGGGGTTGTATTTATAGTGTGAAATTAAGGTTTTGGAATTGAAAGAATGAATTAAATTGTATTAAAAATTGGATTCAAAGATGAAATTGAAGTCTCTGTTTAAATTCAGAGAAATCAAATAGTGCAGGGGTAATGGGGGTAGGCCAAGAGTTAAGAGTGCAGAGTATTGGGACCATTGGGTATGGGGGCCTCGTCGGCGTCGGCCCTATGGCGTATCTCGCCGGCCATTTGTCTGAGGGGAGCCGTTGGATTGAAGCCATGTGTCCCTATCTGTGTTTATATCATTTTACACATATTTGTTTTTCTGTCTTTTCATTCAGTGCATGTGTAAACTTTTGGGCTTACAAAAAGTTTAATAGAAAATTCAGAAAAAATATAATGTGCCTGAGGGGATTCGAACACAGGGGCTACATCATAGCAGTGCAAGGCTTTACCAATGAGCTACAAGTGCTTTCTTGTCGTTCTTAAATAAGAATAAGTTTTAATTGTGGTCAAGCTTGCAAACTCCTTTCTGTACTTTAAGAAGAAAAATTTTGTACAGAAAATTCAGATTTTTTACATTCTACCCTCCTTATAAAAAATTTCGTCCTCGAAATTTATAAAAGGAAGCCGTAACAGATCAAGGAAAAAGGGTTAGGAAAAAAAATAGTCGTATATCGTCGTCGCGCTCCATCAATTGGTACTCTCGTCGATAAGAAGGTATGCGATCGCAAGAAGACAAAGGGAAGAATGAGTAGTTCAAAGATCGGAATAGATATTGTAAGGATAAAAAAGACGATTATTCAAGAATGTCGCGAGCCAGCACATGAGTAGAAGGAATGTTGATAAGGATTGGATTGTCAAGAATGGTACAAAGATAAAAATGATAATCGAATAAAAATAAAGGAAGGGATATAAGTTAACAAAGAAGATATGGTTTGATGATATACGCTAAAACATAACTAAATTAAGAGGAAAGAGAATCAAAGGCAGAATTCTAAGTCACTCAAGTAGAGTACCGCATTGTAACTATGCTGCAACTCCATTTAAGTTAATCAAATCCTACTATCAGAGTCAATGTGATAAGATTTAAGAAACAATCAAGAAAAATCAAAGGAAGATCAAGAGTTTGTAGTTTCGTGTTACGTCGAGACAAAATTATCAGGAAAAACAAGAAAAGATTCAAAGGGATACAATCATGTTGTAGGAGTTACAGACTACCCCGCTTAAAAGAATTTCGTCCGCGAAATTCTCTCAAGTTGCGACATGAAACATGGTGATGCTCCAGTGTCGAACAATGCAAGTGCAAGAATAGTGGCTACTAGTATAGTGCTTAAATTGTGTGGGGTTGGTTTTAGATACAGGGAAAAATATAGAGGTATACAAGGGTTTGAAAAATGAAAAGTTTGGGAATTACCAGTAATAACTTGGCCAATGGTTTCGGCTTCTCCAACCGGCATCGTGGATGTCCGGCCTCTTGGCACTTTTCTTTGTGCCTGCTGGTACATTTCGGACTGACAAGGTAAATGTGGTCCTCGCGAAAGTGGTGCAGTAGTAGGAGTTTGTATAGTCAGTCTTGGCGTGGGGTTTGTGTCTGCTATGCTCTGCTCTTTGAGCATGCCCATAGAGTGTGTTTAGGCGATCCACAAATAAAACAAAGACCATTAGCTTGTTTGCAGTCCTTTACTATATGTCCAAGCTTTTTACAATAATAGCAAGTCCTTGCTGGCGGTGTCCTTTCCTTCTTCTTGATATAACCATGAGCTGCCCTCAAAGCTGCCTTAGTGCGAACTAGTCCTTGGTGAAGGAGAGTAGCATGCTCCTGCTGTTTTTCAACTAGACTCCCGGTTGCTTCAAGGATCGCTATTGATCTTATCAGTAGGTTCTCAATGGTAATGGATGGTGGTATTGTAGGTGGTGAAGTATTGCCATTCATGTTGGTGTTCGTGTTTTTGGAAGGATCCATAACCTTGATAGAAAAAGTAGAGTTGGGATAGATTCAAGAGATTAAAAATGTAAGGAATGTTTAGTTGCTGATTCTTATAATTCTTATAATATATATTGCTTAGGATTCTATACAGAACTGACCTGCATGGGCCGCCAACAAAACCTGTCATGCCCCGCTTTCCAGTATACGGGGAAGTAGACGTGGTGGGCACGCGACGTATTTACTCAGAAGTAAACACGCTAAGTGTAAATAAGCAATGTTGGGGTAAAAAATTACACCCCGGTTGACCAAGTCAAAGTCAACCCCAAGCCAGGTGGGCCCAAGCCCAGGTCAAGTGGGCCCATGCCCAAGTCGAGCCCCGCGGCCAGCCTTCCCCAAGCCAAAATGAAATCATGTAATAAATAATTTTGATATAATTTTTTATGCATGAATGTAAGAAAAATGGGCATAAAGCCAAATTTTTGTAAAGCCCATGGCTCATGTGCAAAAGAAATGTGCACATGGGGTATTGGATGGGCAAAATGCCATTTTGTAAAGCCCAAGGGGCTATATGTAAATGTGTAAGCTTATATAAGCCAACATGATGATGAAATAAATAAGAACTTTTCATTCCCTTCAAAATCTAGGGTTCTTTGTGTCTCCTTCTCCTTCCTCAAGGTTCTAAACCTTCCTCCTATTTTTCAATTAAATCAAGAGTTTTACACTTCCTTTTCCAAAACTAAATAGTTTTTCACCACAAAACCCACAAAGAGAAGCTCAGATCTTCTATCACATCTCAAAAAGGGGAGATTGTTAAATCTCACCCCCTTTCTCCAAGATCCGGCAGAAAAAGGAGACCTATCTCCAAAAATCTCATATTGGGAAGATCCAGGGCTCAAGGGAGAAGCCCCTTTCATCAGCTCCAAAAATATCTTAGGAGTTTAACTCCTCAAATATACACACATACACACACATACACAAAATAATAAATCTTTCTTTTTGGGAGTACAACTCCCAGTGCAGGGGCTAAGCCCACTTGTCCTCTATGTCAGGAGTTCAACTCTATAAGTCAAATCGGGAGCACAGCTCCCAGTGCAGGGACCAAGTCCCTTTTTCTGCTGACTCCCAGCGCTTAGCGCCCATGCGCCAAGCGCGTGAGGTGCCAGCGCACAGCGCCCGCGTGCTAGGCATGTGAGGCGCTGGCACCCACTCGTCCTTTGGACGCCATTCTTCCCTTTTTATATATACACACATACACTCCACAACACTGTCCCCGTTAAAAAAAATTTAACGAGGCACTGCCTCGCACCCCGCAAGGGGGCTGCAAGCCCCCTTGACCCCTAGCCCGCTATCCGGGTAGCGGGACCCCCGTAAAAACTCTGTGGGCCCCCCGATATATCCAAAACCACTTCAAAACGCAATACTGCACATTGCGTTCGCATGACCTGTTTGACCTGTCAATCGGAGATTCCCTCGCTCCAAAGGAGAGGGATAATTAACGGCAGCTTAGTCTGCGGCTGCCGGAGATTCGGATCCCCACAATCAATAAACCCCAACCTACCATAGGCTGGGGGAATCTGTAGTACACCTGACAAGCGTGCGCGTATTCTCATCTCAATAGGGTAACAAAAAACACCCTACAAGCAATATATAAATAAAATACACAAGAATGACAAGAAATGTAATATAAACAGTAACATTTTATTAATTTTCATTCTTTACATTACAACTGATTTGAAAAGAAAACATACAATGATAGAAAACGATACCTAAATAGTGGCATATGAACTGAAATAAGTACAAGTAAAAGCTAGAAGTCTGGCTTCTCTATGAACTGGTCCAAGTCGTCTTGGCTGGGCTCGGTCTCCTGAGGGTCCGGTCCTCCCGACAAACATTCCAAAGAAAGAAATAGAAGGAATGTCGTCAGTGAACTAGCGCTCGGTAAGTCCTAAAAGTAAGAGTATAATAGAATAGAGTAGGAGAAGTAGAGAGTATATTATTGGTAATTTGTACATGTATATGTTTGTTATACTAACGTAGTTGTTTGTAGTTTGGTTCAGAAGGTATCATTGTATACGAGAGGAGTCCAACTATCCCGTGGACAATGGTAACCCATAGTACAAGGCCCCATCAAAACCCACAGGACAATGGCAATGGTTGTTTAGGTTAGGTGTCTTTTAGCGACCATCTCGTTCCACTTCTAATACATTCCGTACCAGTCTATCCCGTTAAACCCCGTAATGTTTTGTATTGAATTATAGATTATGGTTATCAGACTTGCCGAGGCCATGGATACAAGTTGTTCATGTAAATCAGGTTCAGGATGTAAACAAGTAGTCATGTAATCAAGTCAAGATATAGCCATAGTTCGGTCAAGTCAAGTCATGTTTGCATGTTGATATTGTTCTGGTATTCAGGTTCAGGTTCAAGTATACATGTTACAGTTTGGATTCATGTTGAATTGGATTCATGTTTGGATTGGATTCTGGTTGGATTCAGATTGAGTTAGACTCATATTTTAATTAGACTCAGACTTGAGTCAGACACTTTAAACAGATTTGGATCCAGAATTAGGTTTGGGTGTTATCGGTAACTGCTGTACATGGACGGCAGGATTTGCGTCTTTTCCAAGACAATTACCACCGATAACCCTGTTAAGTTTTTCTACCTTAAATAGACAAGCACTCGCTTTCTCTGGCTCCCTGAGGCTCAAGAGAATTGATCCCGCTTAAACCTATACTTACTAAGGTCCTTAATGTAATTTTATATAACTCGAAGGGGTTTTATGAAAAATATTTTATATACTTTCAAAAAAAAACCTTGAGTAATTATTTATGTTTTTTAGGGTTTTCATGCATGTAACTTTTAAAATTTGAGTTATTTTAGTGAATATTAACTTAGCTTGAATAGTTCATGGTATTTAAGTGTAAAACTTGTCGTTTGGATAACTTGAGGGTATTTTGGTGAATCTTGTTATTCTTTTATCTTTTTAGAAAACATGGAATTTTATTATAGCTTGAAAATATGTGGTTTTAATAATATTTATAAAAATTAATTTTATTATTAAATGGAAAATCTCATTTTTCTTAAAAATCGTATTAAAAATCTTTCGAGACCGAATGCTCTGTGAGGAGGTTTGCATCTCGCTCTACTAGTTTCGAGGATATGCGATAATCCGCACCATCCAATAACGGGTTCCCCAAAATGGGTTATAGAGCCATAATCGCAAAGAGTTTAATAATACTATTCAAAGAAAACCGGGATTTTATAGTTCAAGATACTTTAACGAAATGTTGTAAGCGTCACAAAAATATGTTTCAAAGAGTATCGTGCTATGTAAACATGTGTGTATGTGAGGGGTAGGTCATTACCCCGCGAAGTTTTCTAGAGGTATGGTTAAGCAAAGTAATAAAATACGGTAGATACAAAGTTCATGGTATTTAAATGTAAAACTCAATTTAAAGTTATTTAACATGATGATTTAGGGTGAAAGTTGTTTCTAATTATTAGTTTTATGGTTATAAACATATGTTAAGAATATGGATAAGCAATGATTAAGAAAAAGTGTGATTTCAAGGTTTTAGAATCAAAACTCGGGATTAACTCCATTTACCGACTTGTTTTGAAAAAAAGAACTTTTTATATAGAAAGAGAAGAATGAAGTGGGACTTACTAGCTAGAAGGGTAGGAAGGAGGTAAAAGAAGATGTGGTTGCCTTCGTGGCGTCGTGGGCTCGCCGGAATTATTTCGTTTCCTCGCCGGAAGTTGGTCTTGGGCTAACTCCACTTCTACTCCACTTGTACTTGAGAAAATTTGATAATTTTGGCTAGGGATTTCAGAATGAAGAAAGGCTAGGGTATGGGGTTGTATTTATAGTATGAAATTAAGGTTTTGGAATTGAAAGAATGAATTAAAATGCATAAAAAATTGGATTTAAAGATGAAATTGAAGTCTCTGTTTAAATTCAGAGAAATCAAACAGTGCAGGGGTAATGGAGGTAGGCTAAGAGTCAAGAGTGCAGAGTATGAGGATTATTGGGTACGGGGGACCCATCGGCGCCGGCCCTATTATTAGTCATATGTATGCCCTAGAGGCCATTATTGTACATGATTGTATATTATAGTGGATGCTTGGACATATATACACAAAGGACTTTCTTGCTCGACATGATATTATGCTATCTGGTTGCTCTTTGTCTTAACATGTACACTTGTATTATTATATTGTCTCTCTGATACATGTTGATAAGGCCCAGCGATATGTACTTGACTACGTGGACTATGATGCAGATCATAATAGTGGGGCCAGGGTAGTCCACAAGTACATCCTTTAATTGTTCCTAGTCGAGAGAGTATCGAGACAGGGCATCGATATTCCAGAGTAGACTACTGTGTACGTTTCTTGACCCTGTATAGGACGATGGTTGATCCCATCGCCATTGGTGTTTGACATCAGAGATTGTATACAAGTGCTCATTAGAGAATGGGTATACCGAACATGACCCGCCGAGAACTCCTAGATGGTACTATACCTATCGTCAGATAGCAGTTCTCTGGTGACACTGGTACAGGTTAGTCTGTAGACCCGAGATCGTCATAGAGTCTTGTGTGGTTCCCACTGTGCTTTGATTTCCTCCCTACCACGGCTCAAAGGAGTCGTGCAAACAGGTGAATTTTGGGTACAGTCCCGAGTCATATGGATGCAATGAGCGATAGGAGGGGTTTCGTCTCTCCCGGTATTGGGAGTTGATGTTGCGCTATGCTCGATTGGCTATAACAGCAAGTCCCTGGCCAGGGCTGATGAGATTTACTGGTAAGTGTTATCAGTAGTTTCTCGAATCGTTATAGACCATACATCGGCATAACTTATCAGGTTATTGGGGTCTGACGTTTCCATCCCCATACTCGATATGCGACATATCAGACGAAGAGATCGGACTGTACAGTAGTGTTACTTATAGGCTTCATGGGAGTTTGGAAAAGCTTGCTTGTTGATCTTCTATTCGCTCAATACCTGGGTAGCCGTTACGTCCAGCTAGTACCGCTGACGGCTTGTGGGTAACCGATGTGATCATTACCTACTGTGGGCGTATTGATGAGTCTTTAGAGTCCCACACAGAGCTTTCCTAGCTCAAGCGAAATGAAGTAGGGAACATATGTGATATGTGCGGGACATTGATTAAATACGTGTATGTGATACCGTATTCTAATCTCGCAATATATATTATATCGGTTGGTTATATGTTATATAATTGGGTTATTGAATCAAGTGTTGATTCGATAAATTGATATGCATATAAATGATATTGGTCGGTTATATATGATATAGCCGGATTATTAAATCAAGTGTTGATTTAATAATTATATATATATATATGATATATTAATATATATTAACTAATATTATCTCACTAAAGAATTTCTTGTCTTGAATATATATATATATATATATATATATATATATATATATATGTTGATATATATATTTATGTAATGTGTGTGTGTATGTGTGTGTGTGTGTGTGTATTACATACACTATTATGTCATGGTGGATGATACATAGAACATGGGTGTATGAGACTCACACCAAACTAAAGATAATTATGGTAATTATTTATTTAGAGTGAAATCAAAATGAGGTGGAAATTAGCATGGCTTAAATGCATGTGGTAGCATGTAGAAGCCTTGAATAATTCCATTAATTTTGTTTTGCTCTAGATATTTTTAAACCCAACCATTATCTTTAGCCATGGTTAACTCTCTACAAATATCTATGAGATTTTTTTTTCACCCTTGGTTCTATAAGAGTTCTAGTTCTTCACTAGTTCATCTTCATCCTTTTGATTTTCTTGGAGAGAAAAAGAGAAGGAGAAATAAAATTCTATAGTGAGCAAAATTCCTGCTTCATCAATCTATACCAAACTATCCCTTTAGTATATATTGTTTGTTTCACTACTTTCTTAATTAGTGAAGAGGTAGCTTGAGTTAGAGATTCTTCAAGGTGGATCATTTTCGGTCTCGAAAATCCTTAAGCAAGCTCGTTCCTTTCGCCAAGTGGAGCCTACGAAGAGTTCTAGGGACTACTATGTCCCCTTATAAAATATCAGGAATACCCCGATAGGGCATCACGTGTCCACACGTGACCAAAAGTCACGTGCAGACACGCGATGGGTTCCTGTGATCTCTAATTTATAGAGTTAAACTCTAGTCAAACAATCAATCAGTGGAATCACGTGTCCACACGTGATGGGCCCTTCAACCCACTAAAAAGGAATTAAAAGGCATGATAAAACAGTAAGGAAAGATCCCAATGGGGTATCACGTGTCTACACGAGACCAACTGACACGTGATGGTTCCTTAGTTCTTTGAAACAGCAGAATTAAATTCTGGTTAAAATGTTAATCAAGGGGGTCACGTGTCAATACGTGATGGATTCCTAAGCTCTTTGATTAATAGAATTAAATTCTATTTAAATGATCAAACAATGGGATCACGTGCCAACACGTGATAGGCTTTTAAAGCCTTCTGAAATAATAGAATTAAATTCTAATTAAGGAAAATCAAAAGCCTTAATATCTCTCTAAATCTTTCCAAACAAAAAAGATCGTGCTCTGTAAAGTGGAGCACCGTTGGATTAAAAATCCAATGGTGATTAAAAATCACCAATTTATAGAAAAATTCTAGACAAGGAAAGATTTCCCTGAAATTCACCAAGAATAACAAACAGGATATCTTTTGGATTAAAAAATCTAATGGTGAATAAAATTTACTGAGTGATCTAAAAGATCATGTTGGTTACAAAATCTAAAATTTTTCAATGAAAGATTGACTAAACAGATTGATTCTTTTCTTTCTCCTATAAATAGGAGCCAAGAAGAAAAAAGAAGGATGCTTGGATTTTTTGGAGAAAAACAACAACAGAGAGAAAAAAGAGAGGAGAATTTAACTCTCAAGAGAGAAAAGAAGATCTTTTCAGATAAAAGAAACCCTAGGTAAGAAAGGGGAAAGAGATCTAAGCTCCATAAAATAAAAAGAGAATTTAATTCTCAAATTTAAGAGTTTAACTCTTCTGAATAAGAACTTAGTTCTTCTTTTGGTTGAAAATCTGCAGAAGCGGATCTCCCCACAAGTTGAGAATTTAATTCTCATCGGGGAGATTCTGCCATGCAGATCCAAAACTAAGAGGGAGAATTAAGTTTAAGGAATTTAATTCCCCTAAATTCATAAGAGTTTAATTCCTCCAAATGAAACTAGGGTTTAACCCTATATAAGAATTTAATTCTCCTAAACTCATAGATATTCAATTCCTCCAAATAAAATTAGGGTTTAACCCTACATAAGAATTTAATTCTTCCATACACATAGGAATTTAATTCCTCAAAACAGAATTAGGGTTTAAACCTACCAAAGAATTTAATTCTCAAACAAAGGACTTAAATTATCCATGCATGTAAATGTGGTCACGTGGCAACACGTGACCCTTCCTTTAATGATCAGAAAAGAATGAATGAGATATGGTCAAGTGCCCCCACGTGACCCTCAAACAGACTCCTCAAAATGAAAAAAGAAAAAGCATGAAGGCAATGTTGGAGATAGTGCCCTCAGAATCAATTATTGGATCACAGGCACGTGATTGCAATGATTGAGGAAGGACCTGTCCCAGTAGGACAGTCTTACTCAAGATGATAGTATGCTATCTGGTTTATCTTTATCATCGTGTACTGCTTTAGGTGACCTTACGAGTCGCTATTATACGTTGATAGAGCCCCTAGGATTCTTGCTTGACTGCCAGCAGTATGAGGGCGATCATATACGTGGGAGCTGGGGTCTATAAGCAAATCCTTAAAAGGTCCCTAGTCGTGGGAGTTTCGAGACTGGGCATCGATACTCCATTAGTAGACTAGTGTATACAGTCGAGACCCCGACGAGGGGCGGTGGCCGGTCTCACAAGCCACTGGTGTCAGTTGGTTCACCTAAGATGTATACAGGTGCTCATTGGGTTATGAGTACACCGAACAGGACTCGCCGGGAACCTGCTAGTTGGGATTATACCAGACGTCAGATAGCAGTTCCCTGGTGACATGTGTACAGGTTAGTTCATCGACCTGAGATCGTCATGTGTCTCGTGTGAGTTCCCACTGTGCTTTGATTACTACCCTACCACGGCTCAAAGGAGTCGTGCAAACAGGTTTTAGTTGGGTACAGTCCCGAGCCACATGGAGGCAGTGAGCGGATCTGCAGGGGTTCGTCTCTCCCGGTATTAGGGGTGAGGTCGCGCTGTGTCTAGGAGAGCCATTACACAAAGCCCTCGGCCGAGGCAGGAGATTTACTGGTAGGTATTCCAGTAGTATCTCAGGGTGTTCTGGGCTACACTCCGACACTACTTGTACCGCTTTTGGGGGTCTGACTTTTACCAACCCCCTAGGCCCGTCATGCGATACTCATAGACGAACGGACCGGACTGTACGGATATTGTCACTGACAGGCTCAGTAAGGTGTCAGGATGAGTTCGCTCATCGACGTCCCTTTTGGTCAATAGCTGGTGGCCCGTCACGTATGGCTAATACCTCTGACGTGCTAGTGGTTAAATCCACAGCCATAGTATTGACGAGTCTTTAGAGTCCACCACATAGACAGTTACTCAAGTTTCGGGCGAAACGCTGTAGAGGCCGTATGGAGATATGGCAGGGTTCGATCAGATACGTGCGGTATTGCACGGATCGTGATCGGACGGATTTTACTAGCCGGCTTTGGCTTAAGCCGGATCCTAGTATTAGACAGTGTAGATTTTGTCTCGTTGCATTTGTATTCAGTGGGAATACAAATGCGGGCATGTATATGCAGTAGCGGGGTTTTCCTGTAATTTATTACGGAATCATTTTTCTGAAGTTGCCAGTTTGCATTCCGTTCCGGCCGATTTTACTTTGTTCCTTCACGGCCGGACTTTCCGATGGAGGGGGTTATTTGCAAGTTTGCAAATAACTTATTATGGAGGGGTTTCTTGCTTTTGTGGCATTATGAAAGGTTAAGCATCTTTGCTTTTTCATGATGGCTTGCTTTATTGAGATTAGAAAGGATTATGATGGATTTGATGTTGATATGATATTGTTATCATAACCTTTTGCTTATGGTCACCCATTCTCTTTTCCTACACTCACCTTCCTTCTTGTTTTGAGATTTCCTGCACTATTTTGATCTAAGGGGGGGCCGGCCACTTCAAGTGATGAGGGAGAGTTCATTTTTTTGAGGGCATCATTCATCTCATTTAATTCTATGCTTGCCACAAAAATCCCTCACCTCTCCAAAGTTCATATTGATTCCTCCATCAATGGCAACTACATAAACCCCAAGGGATAAAGTTTCTACACTAGTCTACAGCACTCCTTGGACGCGTCGGCTAGCCAACTTCGTGCCCGAGTTGCCTCGGTCCAGAGGTGGGAGCCCGTAAAAGAATCCGGCTACGTGGTGCCCTTTCCGGCGAGCAGATGAAGATCGGAGATTCCGCGGAAGATCGGGACGACGACGAGAAGACCGGAGGACACGGATCACTCGGTATATCTCTCACCCTTTCTCTTGATTGCTAGGATTAGGTTAATGGTTACGATCCGGGTTTTATTGTCCGCGGTAGCGCCAGTTTAAAAGTTAAGAAAAAATTTTGTTTCCGCATTTTGGCCTCGGATAGACGGCCGGGGCGCTCCCGTGGCGCAACAGGCAATGCCTCACGTGCTCTCACGTGACTCCCAAAACAAATAGGAACAAATCCAAAGGCAGAATCAATTTTGGGCGCCCTCACATGTCCCCACGTGACCCCTAATAAATACTTTAATAATCAATGCATGGGTACCCATCACGTGCCCACACGTGATGGCCTGAAGACCAAAAGTGTTTACCACTTATTTGAATATTCTGAGAACAAAATAAAGGAGGTCTGGCCCCATCTTCAGGCGCCTCATGTGACCCCACGTGACCCCCTTCTTTCTAGTGTTTAACACTATTTTGAGCGTTTTGTCCCCAGTGTTTAACACTATTTTAAATACATCATGTGGGGACACGCGACCGCCAGATGTCCTCTAGTGTTTAACACTATTTTAAAACCAGTCTTAGCCCAAATTGGCTAAGTCTTCCAGAGGCAAGACTCCCCTTTGACTAAGCCTCAAATATACCCTTGTCATCCAAGATTGATCATCTCATATGGCATATGAGTGCTCAGCACTCAATAAAAGATAAAGACATGGTCAGAATCCAGACCCATGTTTAGCATTGCTAAATAATGGGGGGTTGAATCCAGAAAAATGTTCAACAGTCCCAACAAAAGTCCAACATTTCGAACATAATTGGACTTAGCCCAAGTTGGCCATTAGTCCTCAATTCAGATTTAACTGAGTCAATGTACTCATAATCTAATTAATTGATCTTAGTTCCAAATTGGACTATAGATTTCAATCAACTTTGGTTCAAGGGTACATCTCTTCACACCTCTGATATTTGTCGTTGTAATCCTTCAACGTCTTCAGATAGGTGACGGGTCCCGATAACCAATCATTCCATGGACTATGGGGTCCTTAAACTCATGGACTATGCTGTCCTTAAACTTTATACACTACGACGTCTTTAAACTACGGACTTTGGGGTCCTTAAGCCCATGGACTATGATGTCCTTAATCTCGGACTGTGGGGTCCTTAAGCCCATGGACTATGATGTTCTTAACCTCGGACCGAGATGTCCTTAAACTAGCAATGGACCGAAATGTCCTTAAACTAACATTGGACCACCATGTCCTTAAACTGGTAATCGACCGTAATGTCCATAAACTAAACAACAGAGGCCAAATACTCTCTTGTTGGATCTAAACGATCCAGTTAAGTTGATCTTAGTCTAAAATTAGACTAACGTATCCTTAACAAACGTTTAAGTTGATCTTAGTCTCAAATGAGACTAACGTATCCTTAAACCCAACCCCAAACCCAAATCTAAGAAGATACGGATTTGGACTAATCCACACCCTACGGGTGACAACATAAATTAGTCTCCGTATACAATCCACGGGCAACCAAAAACTAAAAAAACACCCACGACACGAAGTGACCATCTAGAGAAGGACAAAGTGGTTACCGCGATGCGGTAGCATAATTAACTGCAGGGGCTTGCGCCTGCAGGGAAGAGCGTCCCCACAATCAAAAAACCCCTTAAATGAGGGGGAATCTGACGAAGTCTGCTACATCGGCCGCATCCGTTTAAACCTTCGATATACGGTGCCATAAATCAACTTGGCATCTTCGGAGAGGTGGACGGATAGCACCAATTAGCATCTGCCCCCAAATTCAGGTAAGATGGACCTACGCGGTCGCGTCCCTGTGTTCGGAGGAGAACATACTATTTGGAGCTTTAGAAATGAAGGATCGGTCTACAAAGGTTGTATTCCTTTTTCATTTAGTGTAAAGTTTGTTTACTAGCTTATAAACCCTAATTCTCTAGTTCGATTCTAGGTTTGTATTGCTTAGCCCACTAGATTTTTTTTTAAATTGTATACTCGATGCATGTTTAAACCTTGTAGTGGTGCTAAGGCATACTTTCATGGTATCAGAGCCAAACTAGAGCATTAGGAGTGGCCTAGAAGACGTTAAAGTGTTCGATCGAATTTCGAAACCCGTAAAATTACTAGTTTTTGTAATTTTTTTCAAAAGTTGTAATTTTTAAGATTAAAAATATACAGAAAATCGTGCAGGATATTATATGGAGCCCCAAGAAATACGAGTGCCTAACTCTACCCATTGGCCACGGAACCGCCACGAAACCTAGGGTTTTGCCGTGATTCCGCCGCAAAGTTGGAGAGTTGAAGACTCCATTTTCTTGTGCTACTCTACTATGTTATTTGGCACTTTCTGGATGTTTTTAATGAGACTCAAGTTGTTGAGGTCTCTGTGATTTATGGGTGTTTGATATATCGATCGAAAAGTTTAACACCGTCTAGATATATTTGATATGTGATACAATATTTAGAATCCACAATAATTAGTTTTTTTGAAAACTAGTTAGTGTTTTGTAAATCTAGCAATTTTGTCTCTTTTTTGATAGATTGCCACGGAGTTTCGATTCGGATCAAAACTCCGTCGCAATCTCGTATAGTACGCGAACACTCGTCGGGTAACAATACTAGATAGCCAAGCCCCATAGCCCTGACCAAGTGACTATAAGAGAACCCCGTTGCCTAAAGCATCCACACGGGTACTCGCGGCCATGGTGTTCGGCCTAAGTGCACTTCATCGACGGAATCGGGGGTGCGGCCATGTACTAAAGTTTCTGACAAGCATTCGATCAGATTGTCGGGAATCTTATTGAATTACCCGACTGGTTATTGAAAAGCGTTTTCAATTCGAGACTAAATTGCGAGATTTATAGTGTTAGGCATGAAATCCGAAATATAAGATATTCCGGGTTTATGATGTCTAAGGTGTTGCGGATTCTAATTATTGTAGTTTTCATTTTCTTTTCTGCGAACGTAAGTGTAATATGTGGTGTATCGCCGATTTCGTTGCTATACGTCAACGATAATCGGGATACGCATATTTACTTACGTTGATAATATGTGATGTTTATGTGTTGCTGTGATGTGTTATATTGGATCGTCGTGTTTGAATAGCCGGGGGTTTTGCGCGAGATGAGAGTTTTCCATTTTCATTCATGTAATAAATTGTATGTAATATTCTTTTATTGGGACACTTCCAGGTTGAGGATGATGTCACCATTGATGTATATTGTTTACTTTTCCGCATTAGGATAGACCCAACGAGGGGAGCATAAGTAACCGGGTTCTAGAGTCCAGTGGGAGGCCATCTCGAGGAGTGAGACCGGGTCTCCTAACTCTAGAATTGGTAGGGTTGCTTGCCGCTCTCGTAGGTGTCTAGGGATGTGGGTTTGGCTATTCATCACAACCATGGAATCTGTATTTGTTCTCCGCCGAATACAAAGACAGAACCGCGTAGGTCGTCTTGTCTGAATTTAGGGCAGATGCTATTTGGTTTTATCCGTCCACCTCTTCGAATGTGCCAAGTTGATTTATGACACCGTATATCGGAGGTTTAGATGGATGCGGCCGTTGTAGCAGACTTCGTCAGATTCCCCCTCCTTGTGAGGGGTTTTTTATTGTGGGGACGCTCTTCCCTGCAGGCATAAGCCCCTGCAGTTAATTACGCTACTGCATCACAGTAACCACTTTCTTCTTCTCCAAATGGTCACTTCGTGTCGTGTATGTTTTTTTAATTTTTGGTTGCCCGTGGATTGTATACGGAGACTAATTTATGTTGTCGCACGTAGGGCGTGGATTAGTCCAAATCCGTATTTTCTTAGATTTGGTTTTGGGTTGGGTTTAAGGATCGTTAATCTCATTTGAGACTAAGATCAACTTAAACGTTTGTTAAGGATACGTTAGTCTAATTTTAGACTAAGATCTACTTAACAGGATCATTTAGATCCAACAAAAGAGCACTTGGACTCTATTGTTTTAGTTTAGGGACATTGCGGTCCATTGGGTTTAAGGACATCATAGTCCGTGACAGTTTAAAGACGTCATAGTCTGTAAAGTTTAAAGAAATCATAGTCTATGAGTTTAAGGACCTCACAGTCCATAAAGTTTAAGGACATCAGAGTCCATGAGTTTAAGGACTCCACAGTCCGTAAAGTTTTAGGACATCATAGTCCAGTTTAAAGACGTCATAGTCTGTATGGTTTTGGTTCAACCGTTTAGGGGTGCACCAAAAGTTATTGGTTATTGAGACCCTCCATCTCTCTGAAAACGTTGAGGAATTACAACGACATATATCATAGGTATGAAGAGATGTACCCTTAAACCAATGTTCGTTGGGAGATCTGTAGTCAAGTTTGGGACTAAAATCAGTTAAAAATATTTATGAGCATATGGGCTCAATTAATCTACATTAGGGATCTGTGGCCAACTTGGGCTCGGCCCACTCAGTTAAAATGTTGGACATTTAATTAGGCTTAGCCCTTTTTCATTTAACAATGCTGAGCATTGGTTTGGATTTTGACAACCTTTTTGTATTTTGTTGAGTGTTGAGCACTCATTATGGCTCTGGGGTTTTATTTAAAGAACAGTTTATTTTCTCTCAGTGCACGCGTGAAGAGCACGTGGCGCGCTTGGTGCTGAGCGCCAGACTTAGAGCGCTGAGGCGCTTCCTGTGAGATAGCGCACACGTGAGGAGTACGCGGCGCGCTAGACTTAGAGCGCTAAGGCGCTTCCTGTGAGATAGCGCACACGTGAGGAGCACGTGGCGCGCTTGGCGCTGAGCGCCAGTCAATGGGTGCAGAGCGCTCTTTATAAAATAGCGCCCACATGAGGAGCACGTGGTGCGCTTGGCGCTGAGCGCCAACCTTGAAGCGCTGGGCGCTTCTTTTAAAATAACGCTTGGAGCGTTGGGCGCTGAGCGCCAGACTTGGAGTGCTAAGGCGCTTCTTTGATAATTCTGATCAACTTTGTCTCGTAGTTTTAAAAACAAGGTTCTTATCTTATAAGAGATGTTACAATCTCTTATGTTTTTTGTGAAAGATTTTATCTTTATGGATCTGTGATATGAAGAGAATTGAATTCTTCTTCCCCTTTTTTATGATGAGATGCTATGATCTCTTTTTGTGAAAGACCTCTGTCTTATAGATCTATGATCTAGAAAAAGAATTAAGTTCTTCTTCTTTTTGACAAGATACTTTGATCTCTCTGTTTTATTTACCCTGAAAAAATTCTTCTTCCGAGAGCTTGCTCTTCTCTTTGAAATTTCTTAAAATTTATGGGGGGTTCCTCTGTGTTATTTGAAAAGAGAGATCATTGGTCGTTGGGACCCACCACCTCTCCGACAACGTTGAGGGATTACAGCGCCATATATCGAAGGTGTGGAGCGATATACCCTTTGAACCATGTCTCACTTATCAGGAGGAAGAATATGTTGAAACTTAAACTCCTAACTGCTGAAAAAGGCCTCTTTACGTTCGTGCACGTGTTGGGCGCACGTGCGTCGGACGTGGCGGTTGCACGTCATGGGGGGCAGCTAAGGCCCTAACATGGAGAACTAAGCTTCTTTGAAAATTGAATTCTCACGCGTGCGTTGCACGTGATGTGCGCACGTGCGTTGCACATATGCACATTATGGAGGGCGGCTAAGACCCTAACTTGGAAAAACTAAGCTCCTTTGAGAATTGAATTCTCCCACGTGCGTTGCACGTGGCGCGCATATGGCGTGCATTGCACGTGCATTACACGTGGCGCACATGGCGCTTGGGTATTATGGGGGGCAGCTATGGCTCTAACTTGGAGCACTAAGCTCCTATGGAGAACTAATCTTCTTTGAGAATTGAATTCTTCCACGTGCGTTGCACATGTTTAGCACACGTGTGTTGCACGTGGCGTGCATATGGCGGGCGCATGTGCATTGCACGTGGCGCACATGGCGCTTGCGTATATGCGTATTATGGGGGGGCAGCTATGGCCCTAACTTGGAGCACTAAGCTTCTATGGAGAACTAATCTTCTTTGAGAATTGAATTCTCTTCCTTTTCTAAGAGGTATCCCCTCTTATTTATATGGGAGTGGTAGAGAAGGGATCTCTCTTTTTCCCGATGTGGGACTAAAAATGCATCCCCCATGTAGTAGAGCATTACTTTAGATTACACGTGCATATCACATTTGCTCATAAATTTTGACCCCGGAAGAATTATGAGGCCCATAATATATCAAATCGAAGGTTTTTTTCGAGACACTTTCGATACCATCAGAATTTAGCTGTTTCTCATTCGGGAGTTTGTCAAAATACAGCCCGAAATATACTGGTTTACATTTTTTAAGCGTATCGTTGCCATTGATACCTTGGGCTCTTTTGCGCAGAAATTTTTGGCGGGAACAAATGCCCCCCACTACTTTGCTCACGTAGGTATGTATATGGGTTAAGTAGTGCAGAGTAATACATAGCTTATGACCGGTTTCGGGCTGGTATATAACTTTTTGAATCTTGGTCTGAGAAGATAGCGAGCGGACACAAGCGTCGTCATCTATCATTGACTCAAATCTCAACTCTTAAGGGATATAGTTCCAAACCCTGAGGCCCATGAGCTGCACCCTTCTGTTTCTTTATGTGTTGATCTGGCGCAAAGTAGTTTATGTACTCATTTCGGAGCTTATAGTTTATTCACTCATCCCGGAGTCTCTAGTTTATGAACTCATTTCGGAGCTTGTAGTTTACCTCACTTGGGCTTGTAGGAAAACTTGTCCTAACGTTACAGTTAACCTCTGCTTTTTACGACAGAGGTCCGTTAGGGTCTGTGGTACTAGGGATTTTTGTTCGTCATACCGTCGCGTTGGCTGATGCATTCCCCGATATGCAGTCTTGCTGTTCGAGTAGCCGCGCGACTGTCGTGTCTCTGATCCCGTCGGTGCTGGACAAGACGTCTTCAAATAATCTCCCAGGCCATATTACCATCAGGAAAGCATATTCTCCCTAGAAATCATGAGGATTTCTAAGTGTTCATCACCTCCGTGAGTCGCAAGGATCTCACTCAGGTATTTTTTTTCCTTACGAATCGTGAGGACCCGTAAGTAGCTTCTTCATTTCAGTGGCATGTAACATCGGCGAATGTGGCCCATAGATAGTCCATCTTGACCTCCTTTTAGGGCAGCGATGGCTTAGGAAGCAGGTTCAGGTCTTCTGCCTAAGACTTTTCAATTTTATGAGCCGTGAGGGTCTCATAAAGACTTTTCTCCCTACGAGTCGAGAGGATCCCGTAGGTGTATTTTCTTCTTAGGAGTCGTGAGGACTCCTAAGTGCGTTTTCTCTTGAGAATCGTAAGGATCCCATAAGAGAATTTTCTTTATGCGCAGGGACGCTAATTTCCCTGCAGGTCGAGACGAATCGAGATATTCTCGCAAAGACACTGATTTCTTTACGGGTTGAAACGAATCGAGAGGTTCTCGCCAAGGACGCTGATTTCCCTGAATCGAGAGGTTTAGCCAAGGACACTGATTTCCCTGGTGTCGAGACGAATCGAGAGATTCCTGCAAAGACACTGATTTTCTTTCGGGTCGACGTGAATCGAAAGGTTCTCGCCAAGGACGCTGATTTCCCTGAATCGAGGATTTTGCCAAGGACACTGATTTCCTCGGAGTTGAGACGAATCGAGAGATTCCTGCAAAGACACTGATTTCCTTCCGAGTCGACGCGAATCGAGATGCTCTCGTCAAGGACGCTGATTTTCCTGAATCGAGGTTTTTGCCAAGGACACTGATTTCCTCGGAGTTGAGACGAATCGAGAGATTCCTGCAAAGACACTGATTTTCTTGTGGGTCGACGCGAATCGAGATGCTCTCGTCAAGGATGCTGATTTCCCTGAATTAAGGTTTTTGCCAAGTACACTGATTTCCCTGGCGGTTGAGATGAATCGAGGTATTCCTGCAAAGACACTGATTTCCTTGCGGGTCGACGCGAATCGAGAGGTTCTCGTCAAGGACGCTGAATTCTCTGAATCGAGATATTTGTCAAGGACACTGATTTCCCTGCCGGTTGAGACGAATCGAGGTATTCCTGCAAAGACACTGATTTCCTTGCGCGTCGACACGAATCGAGAGGTTCTCGTCAAGGACGTTGATTTCCCTGAATCGAAATATTTGTCGAGGACATTGATTTCCCTGGGGTCGGCTGACGTACTTCCGAGACGGAGTCATTTTGCTGACGTGTGTCCGCGACGGGATCATTGGATGACTGCATTTCCGAGATGGAGGTCATTGGTTGATGTTCTCCACCTTCTGCGGTGTCGGGATCAACTTTCTCCGTTTTCTACGGTGTCAGGATCGACATTAGGTTGTCTGTGAACTGCAGAGTCTTGGAACTAGGGACTTTTCCGTGGCTCTGATTGGTAGTGTCGCGTCCGTGTCCTGCTAGCATGAAGAGGAACGCCGTTGCTGGTCTTCTGGGATGCAGATATTGCCGCTGAGACCTGACTCTCCCTTTGATAGAGTTTGTTGGGACATGTGGTTCCCTTTTCGTTTATGCCCATGGATTGTATACAGGGGTCAGTATGGACTTACCTGCAAGGCAATGATGGCTTAGGAGACAGGATTAGGATCTGCCACCTAAGACTTTTCAACTTTATGAGCCGTGGGGGTCTCATAAAGACCTTTCTCCCTACGAGTTGTGAGGATCCTGTAGACGTATTTTCTCCTTAGGAGTCATGAGAATTCCTAAGTGTGTTTTCTCTTAAGAGTCGTAAGGATCTCGCGAGAGAATTTTTCTCGCTTACAAGTCGAGAGGACTCGTAAGTGGTTGTTTCCCTCCTTATCGAGATTCGACTTTGGAGAGTGTGGCCCGTGAATAGTATGCAAGAGTCCATCTTGGACAGACTTGCAGGGCCCCAGTGCTTAGGAAACAGGTCATTATCCCCATTGCCTAAGGCTTTTCCCTACGAGTCGAGATGAATAGAGAAGTTCTCGCAAGGACACTAATTTCCTCATGAGTCGAGACGAAACGAGAAGTTCTCGCAAGGGTTTCCTAACGTCACAGTTAACTCCTGCTAATAGAAGTCCGTTAGGGTCTGTGGTACTAGGGTTTTTTACTCGTCATACCGTCGCGTTGGCCGATATATTCCCCGATATGCAATCTTGTTTTTCTGGTAACCCCGCGACTGTCGTGTCTCTGACCCCTTCGAGGGCTGGACAAGACGTCTTCAAGTAATCTTCCAGGTAATATTACCGTCAAAAGAGCAAACGTTAGGGATATTCCATGTCACTTTTACTTGAGGTTAGGCTCAAGTTGGGAGCCCCGATGAGTCATGACCACTCTGCGCTGGTGTAGAATGATCTTCGATAGTCTTTTCAGGTCTCATTTGAGTTGTCGTCAAGACCCTGAAGCGAAAGATCTTCCTTGGCTTCATTGGTTGATATTGTGTCTGCAATATTGCATCAAATGTCGAGGTTGTCTCTATGTTGTCTATGAACCGTCGAGATTTGGAACTAGGGGACTTTGCCATGGCTCCATTTATTGATGTTGCTCCTGTATCCTGCTGGAGGGAGGAAGAACACTGTTATTGATCTCCAGGTTGTAGATGTAGCTGTCGAGACCTGGAACTAGGGACTTTGCTATGGCTCCGAGGTAGTCTCTAGGTTGTCTGTGAACCGTCGAGAATTTGGAACTAGGGGACTTTGCCATGGCTCCGTTTGTTGATGTCGCGCTTGTACCCTGCTGGAGGGAGAACGCTGTTGTTGATCTCTAGGCTGTAGATGTTGCCGTCAAGACTTGGAACTAGGGACTCTGCCATGGCTCCGAGGTAGTCTCTAGGTTGTTTGTGAACCGTCGAGATTTTGGAACTAGGGGACTTTGCCATGGCTCCATTT
Organism: Agapanthus africanus; assembly: GCA_030015575.1. Classification (NCBI taxonomy): domain Eukaryota; kingdom Viridiplantae; phylum Streptophyta; class Magnoliopsida; order Asparagales; family Amaryllidaceae; genus Agapanthus; species Agapanthus africanus. The sequence goes on from JASDDO010000024.1 coordinate 186,315,229, forward strand.
GTTGATGTCGCTTCTGCATCCTGCTGGAGGAAGAACGCTGTTGTTGGTCTTCTGGGATGTAGATGTTGCTATCAAAATCTGACTTTCCCTTTTGACAGAGTTTGTTCGGGACATGTGATTACCTTTTCGTTTTTGCCCATCGATTGTATACATGGTTCAGTATGGAATTACCTGCAGGGAAAAAAGTTTCATTTCATTTTTTTTATTTCATTTCACGATGCTCCATCATTTCAGCTTTTTATATCGCGAAAGTCGCGATTGCCCAATCATTTCGGCTATTTTTCGCGGTGCCCAATCATTTCGGCTATTTTTCTTTTTACTTGCTGCTTTTTATTGCGAGTTGCCCAACCATTTCGGCTATTTTGTATGCATATTTTTTACTTGCTGATTTTGTTGCAAGTTACCCCATCATTTCGGCTATTTCATATGCATTTTTGGCTTGTCGACATTTCGCCACGAGTATGGAACTTGGAATCTGGTGCCAATCTTAGCATCAACATCACTGCGACTGGAATATTGCCAGGAGAGAATCATCATTTTCCGTGAAAGGACTTGGAATTTTATTCCGATTCAGACATCAGCATCGCTACAACTGGGATATTGCCAGGAGCGAATCATCATCTGCCTTCGTCGGTTCGAACAAAGGTGGCTTAGCAAACAGGGTTAAGATCCTGTCGACTAAAACTTTTGACTTCATGAGCCGTAAGGGTCTCATAAAGGTGTTTCTCCTTTCGAGTCGTGAGGATCTCGTAGGTGTCTTTTCTCCTCAGGAATCGTGAGGATTCATAAGTGTATGTTCTCTTGTAAGTCGTAAGGATCTTGCAAGAGTGTTTTCTCCTTGTAAATCGAGAGGACCTACAAGTGTTTATTCATCAAATGAGGGCATTCCTCGTCGTTGGTGGGACTCAGCAAGGAAATGATTATTTGTGCCCATGGATTGTATAAAGGGTTAGTATTGAACCGCTTGTAGGGCAATCTGGGAAAGGTGATGGCTTAAGAACAGGTTCAGATCCCTGTAGCTTAAGGGTTTTGAATCTTATAAGCCGTGAGGGTCTCATAAGAGGGTTCTCCTTACGAGTCGTGAGGATCTCGTAAGTGTAATTTCTCCTTAGGAATCGTGGGGATCCCTAAGTGTGTTGCTCCTTTGTGAGTCGTAAGGATCTCACGTAGGTAGTTTTCTCCTTACAAGGTCGAGAAGACCTTGCAAGTGTCTTTTAACGAGATTGCGCCCTTTCGGGTTTTCACAATCTCGCCGTTAGCCCTGCCGTTTTTACTCACGTAGCCCTTTCGGGTTTTCATTCGTGCTCATTTTGCTTGTGGACGTACCTTTTTTTTTACGAGTCTGTGCCCTTTTGGGTTTTCACAAACTCGCCGGTAGCCCTATTGTTTTACTCACGGAGACCTTTCGGGTTTTCATCCCTGCCCGTTTTGCTTATGGACGTACCATTTTTTTTAACGCGTCAGCCCAAGGATGCTGAGGGTTTGCAGTAGTTTAAAGACGTTTCGGTCACTTGTTCGTAGGTCCGGGATTTTTCCCGGGCAACGTACGATTACACGACTGGATGTTCTCTCAAATCTTCGCATCTTTTATGTCGGAGGTGGATTCCTTGAAGAGAGGGCTGAGGGCTATTTCATTGTCAGATTCGCTTCCAAAGGTGATAACTTGCGATCCCTTGGTGTCAACCATGTGACAGTTGCCGGCAGTTCTTTTGTGCTCATCTGTCGTGCTTCTCTGTTTCCGACGAGCCTTACGCTTCACTCACTAGATGTGTTGTCGGTGGGCAACATATCCCTGCCACCAGCTTTTAAAGGCCATGCACTCTTCGGTAGGGTGCGTGATCCTCCGATGGTATAAGCAGTAATTTAGATGTGCATCCGCTTCGTCAATGTGTATGCTGCCAGGAGTATTTCCTTAAAAGGCGGCAACTTCATTCCCATTGACAGGGCTTTGGAGAATTGCTTTCTTGTCTTAAACCTGCTTTTGTCTGTTTTAGGCGTGCTTCGATTTGGTTGGGGTACTCCACAGTTTCTCAATACCGGATCTTCTTCAACTTGACGCCAACGCTTGGCCTTCTCGTATATGGTCGTTTCCCGCTCTCTGTCAGCTTTGCTTTTCTGAAGAGCTTCGCTCAGCAGTCTGTCAATCAATTCATCCGATGGCTCCAGGGATTTTAATTCCAGTTCTGGATCTGCCCCCAGTTTCTCTGCATCAGGAGCTTCTTATCATCGATTGACGAGTGAGAGATCATGTGACAACTTGCTACGTAAAATTCGGGTTCTTTTGACGCGTCATCTCCCTCGTCATTATCATTGCCTCTGTTCTCAAGGATATGGTTGAGAAATTCCTGGAGTGTGACTGGGGTCCGCGCCTTCTGGTTGTATTCCTCCAGCGCGTCAATATGCTTTTGCAGATCCGTGCGCTTGTCGTCAAACTGCGTTTGGTCTTCTTCTTTTTCTTCGAAGACTTTGACGGCTGGGCCTGGGTGTTTTGCCCATCGCTATTAACTCCTAGTGTTGGGCATGGTTTTAGCATCCCCTCAATGATCTCGGGCTCTAGCGGGCTTTTCCACCTGATTGCCGGGCATGCTTGAAGATCCTTCAGCATTCTTTGCGTTTTTGCCGAAAGAACTACTTCCCATGGAGCTTCCTCAATAAATGGGCATGATGCCCCCGGCGTGTCCACCCTTTTAGGGGTATACTGTTGTGGCGAATTTACCTTCCAGTTTTCGGACAGCGCGAACTTGCCCTATTGATACTGGTCTTCAACCCAATTTTTGAAGACGTAGCAGTTTTCGATCGGATGGCCCAATACTCGGTGGTAGGGGCAGTAATTGGGATTGTTGACATTATTCGTTTGTAGTGGGTGTCTCGGCTCCGGTAGAGTGATGAGCCCGTTGCGCACTGCAAGTTCGAACAGTCTCCTTGTTTTATCCCGGGGAAACGAGTAAGGACGCTCAACTTCTCATCGAGGGATTGCCGCTTGTTGCTTTGGCGAACAACCGGTCTCGGGCCACTCGGTTGTTGTTTAGCGTTGGCGACGAAGGTTGCTTTCCCTTTCCCCTTCTCATTCCGAGGATCCTTCTTTGAGGAGGACGGTCTATGGCCCATCTGGTCCATTTGGGCCAGCTTATCGATCAAGGCCTGGAAGGTGGTCGGCTTGAAAAACATCATGAATTGGGATATGGTCGCCTGAGGATCGAGGGTTCCCCTAAACATGCCCACGGCAGGAGCTTCCTCTATGCGATGTTCACACTTTGACCATAGATTCCGCCACCGAATGGCGTATTGAACTCAGGTTTCTCCCTGCTTCACTCTAGCGTTAATTAGTGCGGTGATCGGAGTGCGCTCGCTAGCGCTCGCGAATTTTTGTGTAAACAGTATCTCCATTTCTGCAAATGTCTTAACGGAGTCATTCGGGAGATCAGAGTACCATTCAAACGCTGTCTCCGACAAGCTGCAAACAAACTGGCGAAACAGCAGTTTGTCATCACCCCCAGTATTACTGCGCAAGGCTCTGAATTGAGCAACGTGCTGGTGTGGATTCCCCGTCCCCTTATATACATGGAATTTAGGGATTGTATATCTCGGCGGGTACTTTATTTGGTCGTACCAACCCGGATAGGGTCGTCCAGTCTTAACAATTTGGCCGGACGCTTCGCTCGCCTGATGAACTCGTATCTGTTGAGCGATATAGTCATCCGGGATGGCTTTGGAGATGGTCTCCTCTTTGGCTGCTGATAGAGCCGGAAGAGAGTTCGATGTCTCCCCTCTGTCGTCTTCAAGGATAATTGGTGGGTCTTCAGCTGGAGGATCCAGCTGTATCATCATTCCGACCATATCTTGGAATAAAAGCGCCATTTGTTTTATGTTGGCCGCTTGTTCCGCGGCCTCTTTGTCTTTCCTCTCGAGCATTCTTCGGAGGAATTCGGCATCAGTTCCTGCTCTTGTCGCTGTTCCAACGATGTTTCTGGGCTTTCTTTTGGCCCAGTGAGTGCGGCCATCTTTGATAGCATCTCTTGGAGCTTTTGCTGTTGTTGCTCCTGAGCCTTTGTCACAGACCGTGTGAGCGGTCGATGACCCATAGAAGCACGGCTTTCCTCTTTCCCGGAAGCCATATAAACAGTATGCACCACCATGCCCCCAGACTTAGGGCGTTTGGATTCAGTGCCTTTGAGCTTTGTCGCAGGCATAGGGATCTTCTCCGGCCTCCTCTTTTTATGGGCAGTTGAAGCTAAGGGGGCCGTTGCAGCGGGCACCCAAGTAGATGACACCTTCTGTGGCGTGGCGGAGGGATGGTCCTCTTCTTGCTGAATCTTTATTTTCTTGGATCGACGGGAGTAGTCCTTATCGATTACTGAGTTTTGGACCCTTCGCCAGACCCTGTGAATTTTTCAGGACGGCCGCTGAGGGGGCTGTTCTGGCTTTGTCTTTGTAGCATTCTCCACAGGTAGAGGAGATCTTTTTAGCACAGCAGTCGGAGAGTTCTTGTGCACCCTCCTAAGCGGTTCAAAACTGTTCCCAGTTGGAACAGCAGCATTAATTTCCACCACTGGAGCTGGCGGAGTCAGTCCAGAAGGAGAGTTGCCCCCAGTTTTCCTCACTTGGCGCCAATGTCGACGTCGAGCATGTCGCGCGGCTGGAATCACCTCTGTTGTCGGGGTAACTCCGTCCTGCCCTCTGCTTTGAGGAGAGGCTGTTATTGGCGCCAGCCTGTCAAAAACTGAAATCCGCTGGGAAGGAATAGTCAACCTATCGAAGGCCGACTTTTGAGTAGGGGAAGCAGTTTGGACGGCTTCAGCTGCAGCAGGAGCTGGGATTGCCTTCTCTGGTATTGTGAGCCTCTTCGTGGGCCCTTTTGAGCTTCGGCTTAGCCTTTCGAAGACTGAGGTATTAGACTTAGACGACCTGTTGAGAGGGGCCGCGGTAGTGGTGAGCCGATCAAAGACTGACTTCTTCAGAGCTTCTTGCGGCGGCAGTGAGGCGTTGAAGCTCATTGGTGGGAGCATGGTCCCGAAGAACAGTCCAGTGGTGGCCTGAGTCACCTGTTCCACTGGCATGGCGAAGATGGAGGCCGCTTAGGGCCCATAAGTCACTCCTCCGGCGATGACGGAGTGGGAGTTGTTGCTGCTAGTGTAGTTGGAAGCCATTGTCTGTGCACGGGAGCAAGACACCAAATCTTAGTACCTCGAATCCAGGGGCAATCACATTAAACCGCGATTCGTTCGCGAACACGACATACGAAGTGTGGAGTGGAAAGAAGAAAAGGTCCTACCGGGCTTACCAGAATCTGTTCTCCGCCGAATACAGAGACGGAACCGCGTAGGTCGTCTTGCCTGAATTTGGGGGCAGATGCTATTTGGTTTTATCTTTCCACCTCTCCGAAGGAACCAAGTTGATTTATGACACCGTATATCGGAGGTTTAGACGGATGCGACCGTTGTAGCAAACTTCGTCAGATTCCCCCTCCTTGTGAGGGGTTTTTTATTGTGGGGACGCTCTTCCGTGCAGACGTAAGCCCCTGCTATTAATTACGCTATCGCATCGCGGTAACCACTTTCTCCTGCTCTAAATGGTCACTTCGTGTCGTGTATATTTGTTTTATTTTTGGTTGCCCGTGGATTGTATACGGAGACTAATTTATGTTGTCACCTGTAGGGCGTGGATTAGTCCAAATCCGTATTTTCTTAGATTTGGTTTTGGGTTGGGTTTAAGGATTGTTAATCTCATTTGAGACTAAGATCAACTTAAACGTTTGTTAAGGATACGTTAGTCTAATTTTAGACTAAGATCTACTTAACAGGATCATTTAGATCCAACAAAAGAGCATTTGAACTCTATTGTTTTAGTTTAAGGACATTGCGGTCCATTGGGTTTAAGGACATCATAGTCCGTGACAGTTTAAAGACGTCATAGTCTGTAAAGTTTAAAGACATCATAGCCTATGAGTTTAAGGACCTCACAGTCCATAAAGTTTAAGGACATCATAGTCCATGAGTTTAAGGACCCCACAGTCCGTAAAGTTTAAGGACATCATAGTCCAGTTTAAAGACGTCATAGTCTGTTTGGTTTTGGTTCAACCGTTTGGGGGTGCACCAAAAGTTATTGGTTATTGGGACCCTCCATCTCTCTGAAGACGTTGAGGAATTACAATGACATATATCAGAGGTATGAAGAGATGTACCCTTGAACCAATGTTCGTTGGGAGATCTGTAGTCAAGTTTGGGAATAAGATCAGTTAAAAAGATTTATGAGCATATGGGCTCAATTAATCTACATTAGGGATCTGTAGCCAACTTGGGCTCGGCCCACTCAGTTAAAATGTTGGACATTTAATTAGGCTCAGCCCTTTTGCATTTAACAATGCTGAGCATTGGTTTGGGTTCTGACAACCTTTTTGTATTTTGTTGAGTGTTGAGCACTCATTATGGTTCTGGGGCTTTATTTAAATAACAGTTTATGTTCTCTCAGTGCACACGTGAGGAGCACGTGGCGCACTTGGTGCTGAGTGCCAGACTTAGAGCGTTGAGGCGCTTCCTGTGAGATAGAGCATACGTGAGGAGCACGTTGCGCGCTTGGCGCTGAGCGCCAGACTTAGAGTGCTGATGCGCTTCCTGTGAGATAGTGCACACGTGAGGAGCACGTGGCGCGCTTGGTACTGAGCGCCATACTTAGAACGCTGAGATGCTTCCTGTGAGATAGCGCACACGTGAGGAGCACGTGGCGCTGAGCGCCAGTCAATGAGTGCAGAGCGCTTTTTATAAAATAGCGCCCATGTGAGGAGCACGTGGTGCGCTTGGCGCTGAGCGCCAACCTTGGAGCGCTGGGCGCTTCTTTTAAAATAGCGCTTGGAGCGTTGGGCACTGAGCGCCAGACTTGGAGTGTTAAGGCGCTTCTTTGATAATTCTGATTAACTTTGTCTCGTAGTTTTAAGAACAAGGTTCTTATCTTATTGGAGATGTTACAATCTCTTATGTTTTTTGTGAAAGATTTTGTCTTTATGGATCTGTGATCTGAAGAGAATTGAATTCTTCTCCCCCCCTTTTTATGATGAGATGCTATGATCTCTTTTTGTGAAAGACCCCTGTCTTATAGATCTATGATCTAGAAAAAGAATTAAGTTCTTCTTTTTGACGAGATGCTTTGATCTCTCTGTTTTATTTAGCTTGAAGAAATTCTTCTTCCGAGAGCTTGCTCTTCTCTTTGAAATTTCTCAAAGTTTATGGGGGGTTCCTCTGTGTTATTTGGAAAGAGAGATCATTGGTCGTTGGGACCCACCACTTCTCCGACAACGCTGAGGGATTACAGCGCCATATATCGAAGGTGTGGAGGGATGTACCCTTTGAATCATGTCCCACTTATCAGGAGGAAGAATATGTTGAAGCTTAAACTCCTAACTGCTGAAAAATGCCTCTTTGCGTTCGTGCATGTGCGTCGCACGTGTTGGGCGCACGTGCGTCGGACATGGCGGTTGCACATCATGGGGGGCAGCTAAGGCCCTAACATGGAGAACTAAGCTCCTTTGAAAATTGAATTCTCGCACGTACGTTGCATGTGGTGGGCGCACGTGCGTTGCACGTGGTGCGCACGTGCGTTGCGTATATGCACATTATGGAGGGGCGGCTAAGGCCCTAATTTGGAGAACTAATCTCCTTTGAGAATTGAATTCTGCCACGTGCGTTGTACGTGGCGCACATGTGGCGGGCACACGTGCATTGCACATGGCGCTTGCGCATTATGGGGGGCAGCTATGGCCCTAACTTGGAGCATTAAGCTCCTATGGAGAACTAATCTCTTTTGAGAATTGAATTCTCCCACGTGCATTGCACATGTTTGGCACACGTGCGTTGCACGTGGCGCGCATGTGGCGGGCGCACGTGCATTGCACGTGACGCACATGGCGCTTGCACACATGCGCATTATGGGGGGGCAGCTATGACCCTAACTTAGAGCACTAAGCACCTATGGAGAACTAATCTCCTTTGAGAATTGAATTCTCTTCCTTTTCTAAGAGGTATCCCCTCTTATTTATATGGGAGTGGTAGAGAAGGGATCTCTTTTTTTCCCGATGTGGGACTAAAAATGCATCCCCCATGTAGTAGAGCATTACTTTAGATTACACGTGCGTAGCACATTTGCTCATAACTTTTGATCCCGGATGAATTGTGAGGCCCATAATATATCAAATCGAAGGTTTTTTTCGAGACACTTTCGATACCATCATAATTTAGCTATTTCTCATTCTGGAGTTTGTCAAAATACAGCCCGGAAAATACTGGTTTATATTTTCTTAAGCGTATCGCTGCCATTGATACCTTGGGCTCTTTTGCACAGAAATTTTTGGCGGGAACAGTGTTTTTTACTGGCTTAATTTAAAACACGGACCTCCTAGTATATCCTATATTTCATATGTTGACTTCTGCTGCAATGTTCTGTGATGTGATCATATAACTGCGTGAGACGAATGTTTTATATTATATATGTGATATATAATAAACGATGCTTATGTTTTGCACCAGCGCTAGTCCTGCCCCGCTCTGCCGTCAGTTATGTAACCTAACGGTGCATGACGGGGCTCCGTAGCGAATGCGGATGGCATAAGCGTACTTCTATTTTCGTTTCTTCTGTGATGTTTAGGAAACATGAATGATGGGACGTCATTAATGAGATTAATGAAAAAGAAAGAAACCTAAATATGTTATAGAATCAAATTTTCAAAAAGGTAGCTCTAGTTCTTGCTTTTCATAGAAGTATTCCTTGATGAATATCCAGCACCTCATTCGATGAGGAAAGAGCTTAGATTCCTTCACCGGGAGTGACCTCTTTAGCAAAAGCTAGGAAATTCTACAACTCACTTGGTTTATTTTGAAAAACACTCGATTTTAAATGCGGAGCTTAAACCACTCCTTTTCAAATCACCCGATTCTACAATGATATCAAGTTCATTACGCAAAAGGTTTTCTTAAAAATCTTTCGTAGCCCTCCGTCATTTCAAATAAGGACTATTTAGTATTCATGCTACGTTTGTTGGCTTTCGTCAAGGCGTAGTGTGCAGTAGCTAATTAGTGCTTATCTGCAACCATATGCTGCGATTGGATTAGGGTAGTCGTATGACTTTATTGGCCTCCGTCAAGGGTCGTACGGGTGGGTTTAATTCAGTCAGGAAATGAACAGGTTGAACTTGACTAGTGCACTATGGTTTGTTGGCCTCCGTCAAGGTCATAGAACGCTTGGGTCAAAAGCAGATATTGGGAATTTCAAGTGTTGAAAATTTGCAATGAGATTGCATATCTTCTATGAGCTAGTTGGATCCCGATACCCACTGCGAGTAAATGTTACTCCTGAGAAAGTTTTCCACTTTACAATTAGCCGATCCAGTAGGTGTCTAGGAAAGGTGTTAACGGGGTTATGCCTCTGCAAAAACGAGGTTATTTAATTAGTTCCATGCGAAAGCATGGGGAGACTCTCTCGGAGTACCAATACCTGCCTGGCTGACCGATTGGCGAACTTGTAGAGTGTAATTAATCCCGTCTAATCTTACCTTTTAGGGTTTGAAGGAAGATTTGATAAAAACAGTGGAAGCCATCCTGATTAGATAAGATAATAATCAATCTAATCTTGCAAGAGCGCACGCTAAAGTGTTTTTTTCTCTCTCTTCAGGTAGCGACCATAACACGCCTTAATCAAGATAATAATATGGATGTATTGACCGAACCCGCTTATTATACTGAGCTGGGGAACGTTGGTTCCTCTCTACCTTATAACTGTCATAAGTCTGAGTAGGAAATAGGGAATGTCAGGATTCCTACGCCACCCGAACGAAGAAAGAGCATGCTGATGCATTTTCTTCGGGTGTGTTCGTAACCGAGAACCGTTTCTCAGTCTGCTCTACATCCTGGATATTAGATACCGGATCAAGATCCCACATTTGCAATTTATTACATGGGTTAAGGAGATGTAGAACTGGGAAAGGGTGATATGTCTATCAGAGTAGGGAATGGAGCAACTGTTACTGCCAAAGCAGTTGGCGAATATCACCTTGTATTACCAAATGGTAATACATTGATTCTGAACGACTGTTATTACATACCGAACTTGACATGCAATATTATATCAGTCTCTTTATTACATAAAGAAGGATATAACTTTGCATTAGAGGATAATGATATGAACATTTTCCTAAATCAAGTGTTGATTGGATTTGGTACGTTATGTAACTGTATATACGTTCTGAATCAAACCATAGTTCTTAACATACAGAACACACATAAGAGGAAAAGTTCAGAAATGAACGAATCCTTCTTGTGGCATTGTAGACTAGGTCATATCAATGCGACAAGACTAGCTAAGTTGCATAAAGATGATATTTGAATTCGTTCGAATTTACATCTTATGAAACTTGCCAGTCATGTCTCAAAGGCAAAATGACCAAAACTCCGTTTACTGGACATGAAGAAAGAGCTACTGAACTCGTGCGACTGATATATAGTGATGTATGTGATCTCATGTCTACACATGCCAGGAATGGTTCCTCGTACTTTATTACATTCACCGATGATCACTCAAGATACGGACATGTGTTCCTGTTGAAACATAAGTCTGAAACTTTTGAGAAATTCAAAGAATATAAGTGCGAAGTAGAGAACCAAACGGGTAAAAGTATTAAAATCCTTCAATCTGATCGGGAAGGAGAATACTTGATTGAAACGAATTCGGATTGTGTAGTAGAAATTATATAGAAATCACAACCAAAAATATTTGACCGCAATCAATAACGGTGTCGAATGTAGCGCGTTAGTGAGTGTGGATCGTTCACAGGAAAAGTGTAATCGTTCGTGTCTTGATTTAGATGAGTTGAAATTTTAAAGAAAAGAAAACAAATAACAATTCATGATTTAAAGATTTGAAGTTCAAGAATTAGAAAAATCTAGTCTAAATCAAGAAACGATAAAATCAAGAATTGATATTTGATGATTTCCAAACCAACAATCAAGATTCGAAGTGTGGCTCGTAGGAGTAGATCGGATCTATAGATGTGATGAGATCTAATGATTTCATATTCTTATCCATTAACGAATTGATACTAGATCGATGACGATTTATCGAGATTAAGGATCTTGCGAAGAAACTAGGGTTTCCTCATCTCATCCTTTGTCCTTTCGATGAATCTCATTCACAAACTAGCTTCTAGTAAATCAAATGATCGATCGTTGATCTCTAGTTTCGAGCGAACACAATCAAGAAAGCATCATCTCGAAACTAGGTCATCGATCATCCGATTCACAAGAATTTACAAACGTTATAGGATTTAAGAATTGTAAAAGAATCTAAATCATCATCATTCTATCGATCATCTCGACTCCTTTACGAGCGGAGTTTTACTCAAACATTATCACAAAGCAAACATTCAAGAATCTAGATTGAATCATAATGCTTGAATTAAAAGATAAGCAAGATAAAAGAATTGTCACCTTTATTATATCAACAATTTGTTACACTTTGCTCAAAGACTACAAGAAATTGAGAAGGGAACGAGATCGTCGAATCTAGCGTCGCATCGGCTCCTTGAGTCGCGGATCGGCTTGGATCACATGCTCCGATGAAGTCCGGCTTCGCTTCTAAAGGCTTTGAAGGCTTCTTTCTTTGATTGAACTCAAAGATCTTGATCTTGGATTGGAATTAGGGTTAGGATTTTGAGGCACAAGTTGTGTCACTCATCTTGTGGGTGGAAGAGGAAGAGAGAAGAACAACCTTCAACAACCTTTTAACACTAGATCTAGGCTCCCTTTTATAGACCTTGTAACCCTAGATCTAGGATTCAAAATTTGAATTTCCCTCCAAAAGTTTGTTAGCTAGAGAGGCTTCTAGAAGTAGTTAGTTGGAGGGAGCTTCTAGAACTAGGTTGTTAGTTGGCTTGCTTTGGAAGCTTGGAGCTTAATCATGATTAGCTTGCTTAATGATCTTTGCTGATCTGGCAGAAGCTTCGAGAGTTATCTGGAACTTGAAGTATATGAAATGAATGTGGGCCCTGAGAGAAGCAATCTGCAGTGAAAATCATCTGATGAGGTGGCAATATAGTCGCGGATCCGCGGCACGTGCCTGCTCCGGCCGCGGATCCGCGGTCACGTGAGAGAGGTACCGCTTCATATTTCTTCTGTTGCTTTGTACTGACTTTGGGGTATTTATCGGATATGTTGAATTGTATAATTCCCTCTGTATTAATGCCAGATCAAATATCTTAGACTTGGCGTAATTTTTATCAGCACTTTGACAATTTTGGCTCGGTTCCAGAAATTTCCTGCACAGACTTCGAAACAAGTGTTGCGCTACACAAGAATGATGCGATGCCGTGATAAACAGTCAATTTCCCTAACAATGCCGGTTTTAGAGAATAACACATGTAATCTGGTATTTTAGGGGTGTTTTGCTAATATGTGCTAATATGCAAACCGAACACCTCTAGATGAATGCAATAGATAGGGAAATTGATATGTTAAAAATACATTATTTTCGACTGATCAAATTCACCCAAACTTTTTTTCGGCCGTTTCGAACGAACTGTTTTATTAAAAAAAGAAGGAGAAAATAAAGAAAGAGAAAAACTAACTAGCACACTTTCGTAGGCAACACGATTGCACTGAGCACGTGCAACAAGCCTTTAAACCTCTAGGTGTCCCTAGTAGGAGGAGTGTTGTCTCCTGAGGGTTTTCAGCGGATTGCACCCACAAAATCCAATAATAAAAGGAAGACCGTGAATATTACATTTAAAGAAAAGAATTGTAAAAGAAAAGCCTTAAAAATTAGGGTTTCCAACTAAGCTGGCTTTTCGGTTGTCATGAGCCCTATCTTAATAGTCATGAAAAGATGTCAGAAATCACATAACCCCTCAATAAAACATCGTCTTATTCTTCATTCCTATCTTTCTTCCAAACATCGATCATATAACCCTACGTGTGTGTAAAGATCATCCCTACACCCGGAGAATTCAATTCAAGCTATCATACTCTTGTCCATCCACCTCAGTACTTTTTAATTAATGAATATTTAGATGAGTTTGCTCACACACTTTCATGCGACCGTTAATACTTCTTGAGGTACTAACCGACCGATTACTCATGTGCTTGCTTATTTGGTGTATTTTCCTCGTCTTGCACCATCTAAGGCTTAGCAATGACTCCCAGACCAGTTGGCCTTAGGGCACTAGGTGAAGAGGCACCCTCGCTATATTTTTTTATTGCTGCCTTGACGATAACAAAACCAGTGTCCATTTTTCTCACCAGTTTATATTCATTTATTTTTTTTATTTCCTTCATACATCGGCTTTAAGACAAAAGCATTTCAAGGTATCCTCTACTATCCCGAGTTTCAAGACGTGTGTAAGTGCGAATAGCAGGGTATCAACGTTCAAAATATTTGGCTTCCAGAATAGAAACTATTTTTCAGACTTATTTTTATCCTCAGATTAGTGACTTCCTTCATCTTACTAACCCTTGGGACAACGGCTCATAACTACTTATTACTAGTTCGTATAAGAAAACTTCTAATTTTCTTGGTTTTCTTAAAATTTTCCAATCTTTTGGATGTAATTTTTCACTATCTAATCTTTTATTATCTTATTTATGTACAAAAAAAATTTTTTTTTTTTTTGAAATTTTTTAAATTTTTATAGGTTTTGAAAAAAAATGTTTTTTGCTTATGCAAATGATATATGCAAATGATGCAAAAATAAGCACAAACCTCCCCCAAACTTGTTTTCAACAGTGTCCTCACTGTTGCCATCTGCTAAATCTCAAAAACCTGTAAGCCTGGGAGGGAATTTATTAATGGGGGCAAAATATTTAAGTGAAGATCTTCCCCCAAACTTATTTTTAGCTCATCATTTTGTGTAAAAATTTTCTTTTCAAGAGCCAGATTATACCCCCCCCAAACTTGAGTTAAGCAATGTTAGTCTTTGAAAATCATAAGAGGGGGTCAAGAATCATTAGTCGATGCCAAGCTTTGCAAAGACCGAAAGTTAACACCAACCATTCGAAAATTTTATCAATGCAGTGCTCTGGTTTGTGCAAGAAGAAGTGGAGAAAGGGTAAGTGGTGGAAAAGAATGTGTGTGCGTCTCATTTTGGAGAGACGATGCAGTGTATGTGATGGATTGCTCGCATTCTTTTTACAGTCCAGAAGAAGGGGTGGAGGTTCAATTTCATTGATTGGGAAATGGTTCATCTTAACACCCGTGTCATTCAAAAATGCGAGTTCATCAGCGAAGATTTCCTCAAAAGTCTCATCAATACCCCGGAGGATAATGTCATCACAAAGTGCGGGGTGATCTTCAGACTCTAAAAGCAGTTCATAATCGGTGTCAGTTGTTGACCCGGACATCTCGGTGGAAGAGTCCGTATGTGTATGATACATAATTAGGTCAAATAACAACGTATGAAAAGAGTCTAGATCGGTATCATGAGGATCATCAAATTCGCTGCTGTCGACATCCATTAAGTCGACAGAACAGACCTGAGCAGTAGGTTCGGAGGGTACACTTCCCAACTTGTAAATGTTCAGCTCAATTAACCTATTCCCGAAGGATAGGGTCATAGAACCATTATGACAATTGATGATAGCGTTGGAAGTGGCCAAAAAAGGGCGACCTAAAATCACCGGAATTTGATTCCGTGGGTTCGCTACAGGCTGTGTATCAATTACAATAAAGTCCACAGGGAATAAAAATTCCCCGATTTTTATTAACACATCCTCCAGTTCACCCCTAGGTTTGGTAATTGATCGGTCAGCCATCTGGAGAGTTATGCTCGAGGGCTTTAACACTCCAATACCTAGTTGCTCGTAAACCGAATATGGAAGCAAGTTAACACTAGCGCCAAGGTCTAGTAGAGCACGGTTGATGTGTTTTCCCCCAATAGAAATAGAAATAGTAGGACAGCCAGGGTCTTTACGTTTCCTCGGTACTTGTTGGGGGAAAGCCGTGTCTACAGTCTTTTCCATGAATATCTTCTTGGGCACTTGAGTCTTCCTCCTTCTAGTGCACAAGTTCTTAAGAGTTTTCGCATAGGACAGAACTTGTTGGATAGCATCTAGGAGAGAGATGTTGATGTTAACTTGCTTAAACATGTCCATAATCTTCTCCATATGTGGACTCGATTTGTTAGCCCTTAATCGATTAGGATAATGTGCTTTAGCAATAAGCGTTGGGTCCATCATAGGAGAAGAAAGTGTGTGTGGACCCGATCCCAGAATAGAGGTGGGGATCGTCTGTGGAGAACTAGAAGAGCTGGGCTGAGGTGGCGGGCCTTTTGGAAAACGAAGAATAGGCCCGCAAGAAGGTGGTGGGATAGAAGAACTGGGGTCAGAATTAGAAGTAGAAGTAGAAGTGGAAGGAAAGGTTTCAGCCGGGGTATCATCCATAGATTTTTCTGTGTCATCAATCTCTTCCCCAACATGATTTTCAAGCACTCATCCAGATCTCAACGTGATTGTATTCACATGATGTGAATAGCCAGGATTGGGTAAAGGTTGAGCTGGAAGTTTCCCTTTCTCTCTTGCACTCATTTCAGCTTTTAATCGTGCAATTTCTTCTTCCATCGATTTAATAGTCTCGCTTTGAGAAGTGGAGTTTCTCTTTATATCATCGACGGAAGTCTTTATTGTTAAAAGCAAGTTCATGAATGAAGAGGATTCATCAGTACTGGTCAACTGTAAAGGATTAGACGGTGCAGGTGTGTTGACCAGATTTTGGAAGTTTTGTGCTTGGAAGGGGTGCTGACTCAATGAAAGTGGTTGCTGTTGTGGTGGAGGAGCCCTTTGAAAATTATTTTGGTTTGGAACTGTGTTTTGATTTTGTTGTTGGTTCCAAGTAAAATTAGGGTGATTCCTCCAACCCTGATTATATGTGAAAGAATATGGATCGTTTCTAGGTCTTTGAAATGCGGCATTGGTATGCTCATGACCTTGAAACGGAGAATTTCGCGGACATTCTTCCGTAAAATGAGAAGGATCAGAACAACATCCACATACAGTTTTGGAGAGTGACATTTGACTTAGGGCGGCAGCTAAAAATTTGTTTTCCATATTGTCGAATTTCTTGTGTAAAGCTGAAATTTCAGCTCTAACTCCTATGGAAACATCCGACTAGTTATTGCCACCCCTAAACGATGGACTCACACCCTCCCACTGTAAAGACTTTTCAGCGAAATCTTCTAAAAATTTTCAGGCTTCCCCATCATCTTTAGTCATGAAATTGCCTTGACACATTAATTCAAGGGTCTGTTTTGTGTTAGGATTAATGCCCTCATATATGATTCGGCACAGATCCCATCTGGGGATTCCGTGATGTGGACATTGAACTAACAGATCCTTAAAGCGTTCAAGACATTGTGAAAATGTTTCATTTGGAAGCTGGACGAATTGATTGATTTCGCTACGGACTCGAGCTGTTTTATGATTCGGGTAGAATTTCTTAAGGAATGCTTTGACGAATTCTTCCCAATTCGTAATGGAATGTGCGGTAGTGTTATACAGCCACTTCTCGGCTATATCGCACAAGGTAAATGGGAGAAGACGAAGACGCATAGCATCCACAGAAAGCTGTGAAGTACCCATCATTGCGCATACATTTTCAAATTTGGTGATAAAGACATATGCGTCTTCAAACTCGAGACCGTGATATTTGGGTAGAAGGTTGATGTATTGGGGTTTTATTTGAAAATTGTCCCGGTTGGCTGGTGGAATGGAGAGACAGGTCGAAAGAGGACCTCGTGTAGGATAGCACCTCTCTTGGAGAGAGATGCGGGGTGAATTCTGCGCACCAACGGACGGCGGCAGAGTAGTGGTAAAGAAGTTCGATGGAGACGAATCCATCGATGTGGGTGTGGTGGTGGGTAAAGAAGAGGTAAACGTAGAAATACCGACTTCGGAGTCGATCGGGGGAACACGGACTAAACGGGCACTAGAATCCCGTGTCCAGCCTATCTTGCACTAAAAAGGGTTAGTACAAGTGGCAGCGTGACTTATAATTAGGGGAAATGAATGAAATGTTTTGGTGTTTGTTTTGAAAAAATGATATGAATTTTTGAAAAAATGATGCAAATCACAACAAATGCAACAAGCAACCCTAAAATCTAGTGGTCACCTAGGTCAAAGCTCTAGACCGCTCCTAACTGCCAAAAGACAAGTCGCAGGATCAATCCTCCACTGCCTCTTTGTCTCTCCTGTGGCCAGGTAAGTGCCAGGTAAGTGGGAGGTTCTCCACTACATAAGTAGTGGGCCTAATTAAGTAACCACTAGCCTTCGACACACTTGCCTTAGACACCATAAAAGAAACGCGGATAAGCAATGAATTACCCACGGCCATCTCTTGTTCTAAGTGAGCGCGACGGTCCTTAGAGTCATCTCTAGATATTTTTTAGTTAATGAGGGTAAATGCGGATGCAAGTTTGTGATTTTTGGGGCTTAGGAAGGGTAATGAACTCCCCACCTAATCTGAATTTAGCCGTGCCCCTTAAATTCCATATTAATATGCAAACAACAAAGAATCAAAACACGCACAATTTTTATTGCTTTTTGCGGCGCTGCGAATTTTTGCAAAGAAACCTGCAGAAAATTGTTAATTGGAGCAGATTTAGGAGGAGATAAGAAAGCACAGGAGTCACCTGAAAAATTTTGTACACTGTAGCCCTGGGATGGCCGCGGAAACGCGGTGGCTCTACAAGATCACTGCACAGAAAATTCACAGAAGGCCCCTGTTCACTTACTCAGATCTCGGGAATTTTCAGAAATTTTTTTCCACAGCTCCAATGATTCCACATTTCCTCGCAACAAATCACAACAAATTGTTTAGTGTTTTGTGCGAATTTTGATCTAAAAATATAGATGGAATAAACTTTTCAACTCAAATTTCAAAAACGAACAATTAGCGCACTATTCCCGGCAACGGCGCCATTTGATTGAAACGAATTCAGATTGTGCAGTAGAAATTATATAGAAATCACAACCAAAAATATTTGACCGCAATCAATAACGGTGTCGAATGTAGTGCGTTAGTAAGTGCGGATCGTCCACAGGGAAAGTGTAATCGTTCGTGTCTTGATTTAGATGAGTTGAAACTTTAAAGAAAAGAAAACAAACAACAATTCATGATTTAAGGATTTGAAGTTCAAGAATTAGAAAAATTTAGTCTAAATCAAGAAACGATAAAATCAAGAATTGATATTTGTTGATTTCCAAACCAACAATCAAGATTCGAAGTGTGGCTCGTAGGAGTAGATCGGATCTATAGATGTGATGAGATCTAATGATTCATATTCTTATCCATTAACGAATTGATACTAGATCGATGACGATTTATCGAGGTTAAGGATCTTGCGAAGAAACTAGGGTTTCCTCATCTCATCCTTTGTCCTTTCGATGAATCTCATTCACAAACTAGCTTCTAGTAAATCAAATGATCGATCGTTGATCTCTAGTTTCGAGCGTACACAATCAAGAAAGCATCGTCTCGAAACTAGGTCATCGATCATTCGATTCACAAGAATTTACAAACGTTATAGGATTTAAGAATTGTAAAAGAATCTAAATCATCATCATTCTATCGATCATCTCGACTCCTTTACGAGCGGAGTTTTACTCAAACATTATCATAAAGCAAACATTCAAGAATCTAGATTGAATCATAATGCTTGAATTAAAAGATAAGCAAGATAAAAGAATTGTCACCTTTATTATATCAACAATTTGTTACACTTTGCTCAAAGACTACAAGAAATTGAGAAGGGAATGAGATCGTCGAATCTAGCGTCGCATCGGCTCCTTGAGTCGCGGATCGGTTTGGATCACATGCTCCGATGAAGTCCGGCTTCGCTTCTAAAGGCTTTGAAGGCTTCTTGCTTTGATTGAACTCAAAGATCTTGATCTTGGATTGGAATTAGGGTTAGGGTTTTGAGGCACAAGTTGTGTCACTCAACTTGTGGGTGGAAGAGGAAGAGAGAAGAACAACCTTCAACAACCTTTTAACACTAGATCTAGGCTCCCTTTTATAGACCTTGTAACCTTAGATCTAGGATTCAAAATTTGAATTTCCCTCCAAAAGTTTGTTAGCTAGAGAGGCTTCTAGAAGTAGTTAGTTGGAGGGAGCTTCTAGAACGAGGTTGTTAGTTGGCTTGCTTTGGAAGCTTGGAGCTTAATCATGATTAGCTTGCTTAATGATCTTTGCTGATCTGGCAGAAGCTTCGAGAGTTATCTGGAACTTGAAGTATATGAAATGAATGCGGGCCCTGAGAGAAGCAATCTGCAGTGAAAATCATCTGATGAGGTGGCAATATAGCCGCGGATCCGCGGCACGTGCCTGCTCCGGCCGCGGATCCGCGGTCACGTGAGAGTGGCACAGCTTCATATTTCTTCTGTTGCTTTGTACTGGCTTTGGGGTATTTATCGGATATGTTGAATTGTATAATTCCCTCTGTATTAATGCCAGATCAAACATTTCAGACTTGGCGTAATTTTTATCAGCACTTTGACAATTTTGGCTCGGTTCCAGAAATTTCCTGCACAGACTTCGAAACAAGTGTTGCCCTACACAAGAATGATGCGATGCCGTGATAAACAGTCAATTTCCCTAAAAATGCCGGTTTTAGAGTATAACACATGTAATCTGGTATTTTAAGGGTGTTTTGCTAATATGTGCTAATATGCAAACCGAACACCTCTAGATGAATGCAAAAGTTAGGGAAATTGATGTGTTAAAAATACATTATTTTCGACTGATCAATACTTAAGCACGGAATTCCTGGATTATTTAAAAAAGAATGAGATTCTCTCTCAGCTTACTCCTCCATATACACCACAGCACAATGGTGTATCGGAGCGGAGGAATCGCACCCTATTAGATATGGTGCGCTCTATAATGAGTATTGCTGAGTTACCTATTTCCTTTTGGGATTATGCGCTTGAGACAGCCGCATACCTATTGAATAGAGTTCCGACCAAATCAGTGCCTACCACTCTATATGAGATATAGGAGGGGAAGAGACCATGTCTTAATTTCATTAAGATGTGGGGTTGTCCGGTGTATGTTAAAAAGCAAAATCCGGACAAACTCGAGGCAAGGTCTGTTCTGTGTAAGTTTGTTGGATATCCCAAAAATTCGCGAGGGTATATCTTCTACCACACCGAGGAACAAAAGGTGTTTGTTTCTCGGAATGCCACCTTTTTAGAAAAGGAATTTCTTATGAAAGAAATTAGTGGTAATGGGGTAGAACTGAAAGAAGTTCCAGCTACACAAACTACAACTGATGATTTGATAGAACCGGAGGATTCGATAGTCCCCGACGAATCTCAGCCACTCCACGATCTAGTAGGGTTCTTCATTCACCTGAGAGATATTACGGTTTTCTCATAGACGGTGGGAACGAGGATTGAATCATAGAAGATGATGATCCAACTAGTTTCGAGCAGGCCATCATAAGTGGGGACTCTATGAAATGGCTGGATGCTATGCGATCTGAGATGGAATCCATGTACACCAACAAAGTATGGACTTTGGAAGTTGCCCCTGAAGGAGTAAAACCCATTGGGAGCAAGTGGATCTTACAGAAGAAACTTGGTGTAGATGGAAAAGTTGGGACTTTCAAATCTAAACTTGTAGCGAAAGGTTTTCGTCAACGACCAGGTGTCGATTATGATGAAACCATTTCTCCAGTGGCTATGCTTAAGTCCATTTGGATCCTACTTGCCATCGCTGCATACACTGACTACGAAATCTGGCAGATGGACGTCAAGACCGCTTTTCTAAATGGTGATTTAGAAGAGAGCGTGTACATGACACAGGCAGAGGGCTTCGTAAATAGTAGGAGCAGCGGAAATATGTGCAAGCTGCTTAAATCAATTTACGGATTAAAGCAGGCATCGCGGAGCTGGAACATCTGTTTTGATGTATCAGTCAAAGAGTTTGACTTCATCAAAAACGTAGATGAACCTTGTATATACAAGAAGGTTGCAGAGAGTAAGATTTTCTTACTCGTATTGTACGTGAATGACATACTCTTAATAGGAAATGATGTTCCTATGCTACACTCGCTCAAGCTCTTCTTATCAAAAAAATTCTCCATGAAAGATCTAGGTGATGCCTTCTACATCCTGGAGATTAAGATCTATAGAGATTAATCTAAACGGATGTTGGGATTGTCCCAATCTAGATACATTGACACCATACTAAAGAGGTTTAGTATGGAAGATTCTAAGCATGGTAATTTACCTGCTTGCTTAGGAATTACTCTCTCCAAAGAGATGTCTCCCAAAACTGATTTAGAAAGGGCTCGCATGCAAGGGATACCCTATGCTTCGGCAGTCGGGTCTATCATATACGCGATGTTATGCACCAGACCGGATGCAGCTTACGCACTTAATGTTGTAAGTAGGTATCAATCAGTCCTGGGGAGAATCACTGGACAGCTGTGAAGAACATTCTTAAGTACTTGAGAAGGACTAAAGTGTTGGGGTAAAAATTTACACCCCGGTTGACCGAGTCAAAGTCAAGGTCAGCCCCCAAGCTAGGTGGGCCGAAGCCCATGCCCAAGTCGAGCCCGCGGCCAGCCTCCTCCATGCTAAAATATAGATCATGTAATAAATATTTTTTATGTAATTTTTTATACATGAATGTATGAAAAATAGGCATAAAGCCAATATTTTGTAAGCCCATGGCTTATGTACAAAAAATGAAATGGCACATGAGCCATGGGATGGCTAAAACGCCGTTTTTGTGAAGCCCAAGGGGCTATATGCAAATATGTAAGCCTATAAAAGGCAACATCATGAAGAAAAAATAATACTTTCATTCTCTCCACAAAAATTAGAGCTGAGCTCTTTCTTCCTTCTTCAAGGTTCCAAAACCTTCTTCTTTCTTTTGAATTAAATCAAGAGTTCTACTCTCATTTTTATAAAACAAATTAGTTTTCACCACAAAACCCATCAAGGGGAACTCAAATCTTCCATCAGATCTCAAAAAGAAAAGATTTTGAAATCCCACATCTCTTGATCTTCAAGATCCAGCTAACAGAGGAGGAAGAAGAAGAACATCTTTCATTAAACCAAAAAAAAAAAGAAGAAAAAAAAAGAAAGAAGAAGAAAAACACATTCAGGAGTCCAACTCCTCTCTGATTTCTCTTCTGAGAAATTTTTTCAGGCTAAAAGCCTCTTGTGCCTCTCCGGCGTGCAGCGCAAGTGCGCAAGGCGCCAGCGTGCCGACGCGTGGCGCGCGCGCTTGCGCACCGTGCCGACACGTGGCGCGCGCGCACTTGCGCACCTGCGCAAGTGCGCAAGGCGCCCGCGCGCCGACACGTGGCGCGCGCGCTTGCGCACCTGCGCAAGTGCGCAAGGCGCCCGCGTGCCGACACGTGGCGCGCGCGCGCGCTGAGCGCACAGCACATAACGCACAACGCTCAAGGCGCTGGCCCCCACGCATCCCTTGGATGCCTTTTCCCTCTCTTTTTATGTACATACATATACATATACATATGTATACAAATTCACACATATACATACTCCGCCACATTCTCCCCCTCCAAAAAAATTTCGGGCCGGGGCGCTGCCCCGAACCCCGCAAGGGGGCTGCTAGCCCCCTTGACCCCAGCCCGCTATCCGGGTAGCGGGACCCCCGTAAAAACTCTGCGTGGCTCCCGATATATCCAAAACCCCCTTTCAAAACAAAACACACGCACACTGCACATTGAGTTCGCATGACCAATTTAACCCGTTAATCGGAGGTTCCCTCGCCCTAAAGGCGAGGGGTAATTAACGGCAGCTTAGTCCGCGGCTGCCGGAGATTCGGATCCCCACAATCATTAAACCCCGGCCTACCCTAGGCAGGGGGAATCTGTAGTACGCCTGACAAGAGCTCGCGTATTCCCATCTCACTGGGGTGACGAAAAACACCCTACAGGATCTGGCACGCCCGGTGGGACAAATCTCTCCTCCCATATCTTGGGTTAAACGTTCATGCGAACTCAATCAATTTACATGTCTATATTTATACTAAAATAATGCTTTTTCATGCAGATTTTCAAGCAATCACCTTCCGACGATGTCTTCGATGATGAACTCAGCTCCCGTCTCCTATACGATGAGGATAGACTCTAGGACGGTCCTTCCGGCCAGTCTCGGGCGACAATGGGAGGAGCCGCTGCTACCATTCGGCTCTATTATGTTCATGCCAGTTGGCGCCATCCCAGCTCCTCAAACCCAGGTGGCAGATAAACCGGTCTCGAAAGGCAGGAGACCAAATGTGGTGATCTCAAGGGCACCCCAATCCAAACGCAAGTCGGTGTCTGAACGAATTTCCTTGGCTCTAGCTGGGGGCAAGGCCATCAACACCAACAAAGCTACAACGCGTCCCGAGCAAGCTCCAGCGGTGCCCTTAACCACTGCTCGATCGGGTGTCTTCTCTAAGCTCCCCTCTGATCAACTCACAATGGCTCCCCGGGTAGTGGATGCCCGCCAAGCCTTCAAAATCGAGAAGCTGAGGGAGAAAAGGCTCAGATATAGAGCTAACAAAAGGGCTAGGGCTCCTGCCAGGCTAAACCTCATGAGGTTCGAAGAACAGGATTACCCCGCCAAAGATGAGGGGATGGCTGAATGTGTTATCCACACTGTCAACGTGATGGGCACGCGCAGCAAGAGCAAGGACGGGGCCACCACATCTCAAACCCAATCTGGCTTGAATGTGGTGGCCGCTTCCCAAGAACAGCCGCCTCCGCTGGATGATGAAAACCCTCTCAATGAGGCTGATAGGCAAAGAGAGCCCTCAATTCATGAGGAGTCAGGCTCGGAAAGCGAAGATGAGCCAACTTTCCGTCCTAAGACCGCAGAGCAACAACTTCTCCAAGAGCTCCGAAAGCAGCTCAGAAGAAAAGACAAGGAGATGACCAAACTCTACTCAAAGATCGACGACTTGACAAATGTCGTCTTACGGCTTACGGCCCAACTTGCCTCTCAGCCGCCCAATCAGGCGCAGGGCTCTCATGAACCGGGAAATGGTGTCCCAAGGCAGCCGATGCCTATTCCCTCAAATCCAAAAGTGGTCGGACCGCATGAAAGTCAATCGCGTCCTATCTCAGGAAATGTCTTGGCTACCGATGACAGTAGCCCGCTAACTCAAGATCAAATCATGGATTTGGTTGCCAGCAAAGTCAAAACATTGGTGGCCGAAGCCGAAGCGCGAAAAGATATCAGCAGTAGTGGGAGACCATATCCTGCTCAGTATGATCTGGTAGAATTTCCTAGCGGCTATGTCATCCCCAAATTCGGAAAATTCGATGGGACGGAAAATGCGAATCAGCATATCGCCCACTTCAAAGCCTCATGCGGAAATACTGGGGGCAATGATGCGCTTCTCCTCCGCCAGTTCGTTAATAGCTTGACCGATGTTACTTTCGACTGGTACGCGAGCATACCGGATGGCTTCGTCACAACTTTTGTCCAAATGGAGTCTCTGTTTCGGCAGAGGTTCATGAGCGTCAGCGATAAGATTACCATTGCCGAGCTCGTAAGGACCAAGCCCAAGAGCGACGAAAGCAGCACGGATTTTATAACCCGATGGCGCAATCTCTCCATCAAATGCGAACCGCCGATAGAGCAGGACCAATCTGTCAGTCTTCTCGTCGGAAATCTCAACAATTGGATGGCCCCGTTTTTATGTACCGCGGGTCTCAAAACATTCCAAGAGCTGACCAGGAAAGTCCAGATGCTGGAGCGCTCAAAACAGGAGTCCTCCTCGGATTCTCAAAATAACAATAAGTCCTGGAGAAACCGGAAGGACGATAATCGCAAAGGCGGAAACTCCGATGATTCTGAATCTTTCAACACTTCGGCTAACCGAAATAAGCAAGGGATGAGCGGACCTAGCGCCAACCAGCCTCGGAAGCCAATGTTCGGAGAGGGAGGAGAATCTCCACTGAAAGAGAAGCTGGATAAGGTCTATTCCTTCAGAAGGGACAAAATCCGTAAAATATTCAAAGACGCCCTGAAGAACGGTCTACAACTGCCAGAGTCAAAAAGACCGCAGGAAGCGAATAGGACCGACGACCCCAAATACTGCCCCTATCACAGAGTGATAGGCCATGCCATTGAGGACTGCTTCGTCTTCAAAGATTGGGTCGAAAAGCAATACAAGGCAGGAGAGATAGAACTGTCCAAAGGCGTGTTAACAAACAGTCAAGCTGCAACCGCCAATTTCATACAAACGGAGACCGAAGTTCTTCGTGAAACCGATTCTCTCAGGCATCTGCCTTTCTCTGAAAACAATCGACCACCACGTCATTAAACTGGAACAGTCGACCTCTAAGTCGTTAAACTGGGAATGTAAAAAGAAATATGTAAATAAAAAAATGTGTAAATAAAAGGAAAATAAAGAAAAGCCGAAATGATGGGGCAACTCGCAATAAAAATCAGCGAGTAAAATAAAGATGAAGATAAAAGCCGAAATGATGGGGCAACCGCGAATAAAAGCCGAAATGATGGGGCAATCGCGACCTTCGCGATAAGAAAAGCTGAAATGATAGAGCAATCGCGGTAAAACAAAAAATCCAAAAAAAAAAAAACGGCGAATGATGAGTCGCTCCTGGTACCATATTCCAGTGCAGCGATGCAGACGCCAACCAAAATCCAATTTCCCAAAATTCTTCCAGCCCTACGGCCATTCCCCAAATTGACTGCCGTATACAATCCACGGGCTCAAATAATTCTCAGCATACCCATGCCCCACCGTAATCACCAGTTACGCGGCTGGTCTCCGCCTGTGGAATTATGCTCCATTGAGAAGACCCACGTCCTCACGATACATGAGGAGAACAAACCTTTGTAGGATCCTTACGACTCACGAAGGAAAAACACACTTAGGAGTCCTCACGACTCCTAAGGAGAAAATACACCTACGGGATCCATACGACCCGTAGGGAGAAAATGCTCTTATGGGACCCTCACGGCCCATAAAATTGAAAAGCCTTAGGTGATAGGGATCTAAACCTTTCTCCTAAGCCTTCGCTCCCCAATCCCCAAGTGGCGAATGATGAGTCGCTCCTGGTACCATATTCCAGTGCAGCGATGCAGACGCCAACCAAATTCCAAATCCCATACCCAACGGCGAATGATGAGTCGCTCCTGGTACCATATTCCAATGCAGCGATGCAGACGCCAACAAAGTCCCGAAATGTTTCCGGCCCTACGGTCTGGTTCATACATCCTGCAAGACCGTACACAATCCACGGGCGTAAAACAATCCCAATCTCTCCAAAATAAAAATAAAAAAAACATAAAAATAAAAAAGGTATGTCCACAAGCAAAATGGGCACGGATGAAAACCTGAAAGGGCTCCGTGAGTAAAAACAACAGGACTGCCGGCGAGTTTGTAAAAACCCGAAAGGGCGCAAACTCGTGAAAAATAGATGAAATGCACTCACAAAGTCCTCTCGACTTTGTGAGGAGAAAATTCCCGCGTGAGATCCTTACGACTCACAAAGGAGCAACACACTTAGGAGTCCCCACGACTCCTAAGGAGAAAATACACTTACGGGATCCTTACGACCCGTAGGGAGAAAATGCTTGTGAGACCCTTACGGCTCACAAAGTTGAAAAGTCTTAGGTGATAGGGACCTAAAACCTGTCTCCTAAGCCATCGTTTCCTAATAAGCAAACGCAAATGATGATTCGCTCCTGGTACCATATTCCAGTGTAGCGATGCTGATGCCAAACAAAAAAAAACCAATCCCCAAATCCTCTCATGACAAATGATGATTCGCTCTCGGTACCATATTCCAGTGTAGCGATGCTGATGTCAACCCAAATCAAATCAAACCAATAACCTCTACGGCGGAATCATGCTTCGTCCCAGAATTTACCCCGTGTCGAAATCATGCTTCGCCTCGGGATATCTACCTTCCTCGTCGGAATTAAGCTCTGCCTTGGAATCAAGTCAATCAACGTGCTCTGCGTCGGAATCATACTTTGTCTCAGAGTGTACCCCGTGTCGAAATCATGCTTTGCCTCGGTGTATCTTCCTTCCCTGTCGAAATTATGCTTCGCCTCGGAATCAAGTCAACCGACAAGCTCTGCGCCGGAATCATGCTCCGTCTCAGAATGTACCCCATGTCGAAATCATGCTTCGCCTCGGAGTATTTGCCTTCTCTGTCGGAATTATGCTTCGCCTGGGAATCAACCTCCGCATCGAAATTATGCTTCGGTCAGAATGTCTGCTGTTCTTCGGAATGATGCTCCGATCCCTGGAATTATGCTCCGCTCTTCGGAATGATGCTCCGATCCCCGGAATGATGCTCCGATCCTTGGAATTATGCTCCGCAAATTGGAATGATGCTCCGCTCATCGGAATGATGCTCTGATCCCTGGAATCATGCTCCGCCCTTCGGAATGATGCTCCGATCCCTGGAACCATGCTCCGCTCATCGGAATGATGCTCCGATCCTTGGAATTATGCTCCGCAAATTGGAATGATGCTCCGCTCATCGGAATGATGCTCCGATCCTTGGAATTATGCTCCGCAAATTGGAATGATGCTCCGCTCATCGGAATGATGCTCCGATCCTTGGAATTATGCTCCGCTCATCGGAATGATGCTCCGATCCCTGGAATCATGCTCCGCTCATCGGAATGATGCTCCGATCCCTGGAATCATGCTCCGCCCTTCGGAATGATGCTCCGATCCCTGGAATGATGCTCCGCTCATCGGAATGATGCTCCGATCCCTGGAATCATGCTCCGCTCATCGGAATGATGCTCCGATCCCTGGAATCATGCTCCGCCCTTCGGAATGATGCTCCGATCCCTGGAATGATGCTCCGCTCATCGGAATGATGCTTCGATCCTTGGAATTATGCTCCGCAAATCGGAATGATGCTCCGACCCTGGAATTATGCTCCGCGCTTCGGAATGATGCTCCGATCCCCTGGAATTATGCTCCGCGCTTCGGAATGATGCTCCGATCCCCTGGAATTATACTCCGCAAATCGGAGTGACGCTCCGACCCTGGAATTATGCTCCGCGCTTCGGAATGATGCTCCGATCCCCTGGAATTATGCTCCGCAATTCGGAATGATGCTCCGATCCTCGGGAATCATGCTCCCCGGGATGATGCTTCGCCTCCGGAATGATGTTCCACCTCGAAGTTCAGCTTCAAGATCCATCAATTTCATGCACACAACTCAAACGTGCGGTGTGCATTTATTGATGGGGGGCACTTTGTTGGGGTAAAAATTTACACCCCGGTTGACCGAGTCAAAGTCAAGGTTAGCCCCTAAGCTAGGTGGGCCGAAGCCCAGATCAAGCGAGCCCATGCCCAAGCCGAGCCCGCGGCCAGCCTCCTCCATGCTAAAATATAGATCATGTAATAAATATTTTTTATGTAATTTTTTATACATGAATGTATGAAAAATAGGCATAAAGCCAATATTTTGTAAGCCCATGGCTTATGTGCAAAAAATGAAATGGCACATGAGCCATGGGATGGCTAAAACGCCGTTTTTGTGAAGCCCAAGGGGCTATATGCAAATATGTAAGCCTATAAAAGGCAACATCATGAAGAAAAAATAATACTTTCATTCTCTCCACAAAAATTAGAGCTGAGCTCTTTCTTCCTTCTTCAAGGTTCCAAAACCTTCTTCTTTCTTTTGAATTAAATCAAGAGTTCTACTCTCATTTTTATAAAACAAATTAGTTTTCACCACAAAACCCATCAAGGGGAACTCAGATCTTCCATCAGATCTCAAAAAGAAAAGATTTTGAAATCCCATATCTCTTGATCTTCAAGATCCAGCTAACAGAGGAGGAAGAAGAAGAACATCTTTCATTAAACCAAAAAAAAAAAAGAAGAAAAACACATTCAGGAGTCCAACTCCTCTCTGATTTCTCTTCTGAGAAATTTTTTCAGGCTAAAAGCCTCTTGTGCCTCTCCGGCGTGCAGCGCACCTGCGCAAGGCGCCCGCGCGCCGACACGTGGCGCGCGCGCTTGCGCACCTGCGCAAGTGCGCAAGGCGCCCGCGCGCGCTGAGCGCACAGCACCTAACGCACAGCACTCAAGGCGCTGGCCCCCACGCATCCCTTGGATGCCTTTTCCCTCTCTTTTTATGTACATACATATACATATACATATGTATACAAATTCACACATATACATACTCCGCCACATTCTCCCCCTCCAAAAAAATTTCGGGCCGGGGCGTTGCCCCGAACCCCGCAAGGGGGCTGCTAGCCCCCTTGACCCCAGCCCGCTATCCGGGTAGCGGGACCCCCGTAAAAACTCTGCGTGGCTCCCGATATATCCAAAACCCCCTTTCAAAACAAAACACACGCACACTGCACATTGAGTTCGCATGACCAATTTAACCCGTTAATCGGAGGTTCCCTCGCCCCAAAGGCGAGGGATAATTAACGGCAGCTTAGTCCGCGGCTGCCGGAGATTCGGATCCCCACAATCATTAAATCCCGGCCTACCCTAGGCAGGGGGAATCTGTAGTACGCCTGACAAGCGCTCGCGTATTCCCATCTCACTGGGGTGACGAAAAACACCCTACATAAAGAAATGTTCTTGGTGTATGATAACGGTGAACTCCAGGTGGAGTCCTTTACCGATTCGAGCTTCCAGAGTAATAAGAACGAAAGTAAGTCGGTCTCAGGTTTTGTCTTTACCCTCAATGGAGGGACGATATGTTGGAAGAGTTCTAAGCAAGATACCATAGCAGACTCGACGATGGAGGCTGAATATATCGCTGCCAATGATGTTGCCAAAGAGGCTGTCTGGATGAAGAAGTTCATAGCTAAACTTGGTGTGGTTCCATCCATTGAGCATCCAATACCTTTGTATTGTAATAATAATGGAGCTGTGGTTTTGGCCAAGGAACCCTGGTCCCATCAGCGATCTAGACATATTCTTAGGCGGTATCATCTGATCCGGGAGATAGTAGGTCACCGAGAGATCGAGGTCAGGAGAGTTGACACGAAGAACAACACGGCGCATCTACTCACAAAGTCCCTCCCCCAGACGCAATTTAAGAGACTTTTTAGGATGTTGGGTATGCGATACTACAACAACTGACCTTAGTGCAAGTGAGAGATTGTTAGTCATATGTATATCCTAGATGCCACTATTGTATATGATTGTATATTATAGTGGATGCTTGGACACACACATACACACACATAGGACTTTCTTGCTCGACATGATAGTATGCTATCTGGTTGCTCTTTATCTTAACATGTACACTTGTATTATTATACCGTCTCTCTGATACATGTTGATAAAGCCCTTAGGATATGTACTTGACTACCAGGACTATGATGTATATCATACTAGTGGGGCCAGGGTAGTCCACAAGTACATCCTTTAATTGTTCCTAGTCGAGAGAGTATCGAGACAGGGCATCGATATTCCAGAGTAGACTACTGTGTACGTTTCTTGACCCTGTATGGGGCGATGGTTAATTCCATAGCCATTGGTGTTTGACATCAGAGATTGTACACAGGTGCTCATTAGAGAATGGGTACACCGAACATGATTCGCCGAGAACTCCTAGATGGTATTATACCTATCGTCAGATAGCAGTTCTCCAGTGACACTGGTATAGCTTAGTCTATAGACCTGAGATCATCATAGAGTCTTGTGTGATTCCTACCTTGCTTTGATTTCCTCCCTACCACGGCTAAAAGGAGTCGTGCAAACAAGTGGATTTTGGGTACAGTTCTGAGTCACATGGAGGCAATGAGTGATAGGAGGGGTTTCGTTTCTCCCAGTATTGGGAGTTGATATTGCGCTATGCTCGATTGTCTATAACAGCAAGTCCCTGGCCAGGACTGATGAGATTTACTGGTAAGTGTTATCAGTAGTTTCTCGAACCGTTATAGACTATACATCGGCATGACTTATCAAGTTACTAGGTCTGACGTTTCCACCCCCAGACTCGATATGCGACATATAAGACGAAGAGACCGGACTGTACATTAGTGTTACTTATAGGCTTCATGGGAGTTTGGACAAGCTTGCTTGTTGATCTTCTATTCGCTCAATATCTGGATAGCTGTTACGTCCAGCTAGTATTGCTGACGGCTTATGGGTAACTAATGTGATCATTACCTACTGTTGGCGTATTGACGAGTTTTTAGAGTCCCACACAGAGGTTTCCTAGCTCAAGTGAAACGAAGTAGGGCACATATGTGATATGTGCGGGACCTTGATTAGATACGTGTATGTGATACCGTATTCTAATCTCCCAATATATATTATATCGGTCGGTTATATGTGATATAACAGAGTTATTGAATCAAGTGTTGATTCTATAAATTGATATACATATAAATGATATTGGTCGGTTATATATGATATAGCCGGATTATTAAATCAAGTGTTGATTTAATAATTTGATATATATATATATATATTTGATATATTAATATATATTAACTAATATTAGCTCACTAAAGAATTTCTTCTCTTGAATATATATATATATATATATATATATATATATATATATATATATATATATATATGTTGATATATATATTTATGTAATGTGTGTGTGTGTATTACATACACTATTGTGTCATGGTGGATGATACATAGAACATGAGTGTATGAGACTCACACCAAACTAAAGATAATTAGGGTAATTAGTTATTTAGAGTGAAATCAAAATGAAGTGGAAATTAGCATGGCTTAGATACTTGTGGAAGTATGTAGAAGCCTTGACTAATTCCACTAATTTTGTTTTACTCTACATATTTTTAAACCCAACCATTATTTTTAGCCATGGTTAACTCTCTACAAATATCTATGAGATATTTTTTTCACCCTTGGTTTTATAAGAGTTCTAGTTCTTCACTAGTTCATCTTCTTCCTCTCTTGGTTTTCTTGGAGTGAAAAAGAGAAAGAGAAATAAAATTCTAAAGTGAGCAAAATTCCTACTTCATCAATCTATACCAAACTAGCCATTTAGTATAGATTGTTTGCTTCATTAATTCCTTAATTAGTGAAGAGGTAACTTGAGTTAGAGATTCTTCAAGGTGGATTATCTTCGAGGCCTCGAAGATCCTTAAGCAAGCTCGTTCCTTTCGCCAAGTGGAGCCTACGAAGAGTTCTAGGGACTACTACTTGGAGTTTTAGAAGTGAATGACCGGTCTACAAAGGTTGTATTCCTTTTTCATTTAATGTAAAGTTTGTTTACTAGCTTATAAACCCTAATTCTCTAGTTCGATTCTAGGTTTGTATAGCTTAGCCCACTAGATTTTTTTAAAATTGTATACTCGATGCATGTTTAAACCTTATAGTGGTGCTAAGGCATACTTTCACCTATGGCGTATCTCGCCGGCCATTTGTTTGAGGGGAGCCGTCGGATTGAAGCCACGTGTCCCCATCTATGTTTATACCATTTTACACATGTTTGTTTTTCTGTCTTTTCATTTCTATGTGCAGTGCACGTATAAACTTTTGGACTTCCAAAAAGTTTAATAGAAAATTCAGAAAAAAAAATAATGTGCCTGAGAGGATTCAAACACAGGGGCTACGTCACAGTAGTGCAAAGCTCTACCAATGAGCTACAAGTGCTATCTTGCCATTCTTAAACAAGAATAACTTTTAAATTGTGCTCAAACTTGCAAACTCCTTTCTGTATTTTAAAAAGAAAAATTTTGTACAGAAAATTCAGAGTCGTTACACCATCCGCAGCAGGTACCTTCCTGCTTAACAACACTGTGGATCCTAAGCTTTTATCACCAAGAGGCCGGGTAGCTTCCTGCTCGGCCCATTCACAGCGGGTGGACTCCTACCCGAGCTAATGTTTGGTCTTTCAACACTTGGAAACTCAAGATCAAAATAAGTCCAAAAAAGACGCAAGAGTGCAAGTGAACAAAGATAATCTCTAAGGGCTATGCACCTTTATTTATACCATATCCGAAGACTATCTTACAGCCCAGTTCCTCTCCCGCCAAACGAAGCATTGCGTTCAATGATTGACGTGACGCTACGTGATGGCTAACTATTAGACGCTTTCCCTTCACGCGGATCTGATCAGGCGAAGCGACGTCGCCTTAATGACGCCGTCCCATCAGCGATCCGTTGACATCATCCAAAGACGCGCTCGAAGATTAGGGCACTTAATTATCGCCATGTGGGCACGGAGATCAGGAAGGCACAACAGCCGAACACCATGTCGTTTCCGGACAAACCACCACGGAGAATCCTCGATACCAAGTTGAACAGAGAAAACAGAGCAAACCACTCTTGGCCCGACCTATAAATAGGTTGGAACGAAAATGGGGGGCTAATGATGGTGCTCATAAGTGCGGATTCTCCTGATCAAAACACGTGGCGGATGACAAGTCTCTCACGTGCACCAACTAGCTCTTTGAAGTACCATGCGAATGGGACATTCCTCGGCGTCTCATCTACGAGGTATCATCCGATCTTTAAGGAGGCCTCCTCTGAGTACATTCACTATTCTCCTAGCAACCAGCCAACAGTTCGCCTTCGATTTTCATCGAGATATATAGATCAATTGATATTTTTTTGTCCCCCTTATTTATGAACTAAAAAACTATGGATTTGAGACTAGCGTGGCTAGCTAGCTCAACACTTCAGATTGACCATACTTATCCGGCTTTGCATCAGCATAAAGATAATGCATAAAGTTCATCAATTTTCAAAATCCGCATCAAAGAATTATCTTTAATATTATAACCTAAATGCCGGAGTCCGCATGTCCATTTTTTTCAAGATATTTTCAAAAAATTTCCTCTCACCTTTAAACTACACCATATCGATATTTTCCTTTCTACAGTTCTCCTCTCAGTATTCTCTTTTTCCGCTAATCAAAATGTGCATTTAGTTTATATGGACAATTATTCAATATATACACACGATCATCACTTTTGCTGCAATTTATGGGAGAAGAACCTTAAAATAATAATAAGATAAAAAGGGGGAAATAAAATAAAATTAAGCAAACTAATCCCTCCCTAATCACCACAAAAACTAACTCCTTATTCTCACAG
Organism: Agapanthus africanus; assembly: GCA_030015575.1. Lineage (NCBI taxonomy): Eukaryota > Viridiplantae > Streptophyta > Magnoliopsida > Asparagales > Amaryllidaceae > Agapanthus > Agapanthus africanus. Next base: position 186,349,272 of record JASDDO010000024.1, read on the forward strand.
GGCGGTGACCACACCCCATCCACCCCCAATCAACGCTCAATCAATTAATTAAACAAAACTATCATAATTAACTCTCACACAACACAAAATCCAATCAAATCCATTTTTTAACTTCCGAATTCCAAACTCTATAAATAAATCCCTTTCACCCATAACTCTCATTTTTCTTCAGAAAAAATGCTCACTTTTCTTTCTCCTTTCAATTCTCGAATCCAATGCTCATAAACCCTAGCCGATGATCCTCAGATCTGCTCGCCTCCGCCGCTGACGACCATGCACGGACCCAGCAGGCTCGGCAACGGCGCGGCGCCGCAGCTGCCGGGTAGCTCGCCGAAGCTCCGGCGATCGAAGACCGCCTCGTCAACGAATCCGCCCGCGTCGACGGCGTACGCTATGCTGACGGCGCTGCTGCGGCGGAAGGGGGTCCTGTTGGCTCTGCCGCTAATGTACGTCCTGGGATTGGTTGTTTTCATGGGGGGTTTGAATCTCGATTCGGTGCCGGTTAGGGCTGGGGTCCAGATCCTGCGGCGGTCGCCGCCGGGATCGGTGTATCGAAGCCCCCAGGTGTTTAAGAAGTTGTGGCCCTACATGCAGAGCGATCTCAATCACTCGATTTCAGTAAATTTTTCTCTTTTTGGTCCTTGGATTTAGAGCATGCACATTATTGATGGGTAAAGCTGAGACTTTGATGTGTAGCGTTCTTGTTTGATTTTATGATTTGGAGTTGTTTGTGGCATTGGGTAGCTCATGATTTAGTTGGTATGCGTGTTATGGCAAAAGTTTCTTAGACACGCACATTGAATTATTGAATTAGTACTTGAATTGAGTTGTTGGAAGGTAAAGTAGAGACTTTAATGTGCACTCTTTCTTTCTTGTTTGAATTTATGATTTCTTGAAATGGAAATAGAGTGGAGGGTGGCATTGAGGAGGCCTGATTTAGTTCCTAGACGAGTTCCTTTCTTTTAATATATATAGTTTTCACCTGCATGTTTCAGAAATTAGATGGGTGGCGTTTTTTCTTTCTTGATTCTGTGTTTGTTGGGTGTTTGTGTGGCAGTGTGAGAGATGAGTAGACTAGCACTAGATTTTGTTCAGAATCACATAATTTAGTGTTTTTTTCTGAATAATATAGAATGGAAAGGTACAGGTGTCCTTTTTTGAAGTGGTGCAATGATTATAGATGCTCATCTTTAGGTCAATTTCATATGCATCTTTCCTTTCTATAAGCTTAAATGGAGTTTTACTCTGAAGGATAGAAGCAAAAGGCTTATTAAGAACTAATACAATATTGATAAAGCACAGCTAATAAATTAAAAAAAAGTGTTATACTCGTTAACCCACCAAGAATTAGATGCCATAACTTGCTTGTAAATTTTAATTTATCTTATGTTGTGTGTTCTGTTGTGCCTTTCCTTCTATGTTGAGGGTGTCATTGTCACTTTTAGCAATTAGTTTGAGGTGTACAATGATGAAGTGGTGAGTGTTAGCCAGTAGCACTCTAGTAAGCTCAATGATTTAACACTGGCAACTATCTATGTTTTTCCATCTTTTAATAGGGAAATGAGTGTTAGTAGAAAATAAATAGATTTAAGAGAATGCCAAGCCAATTTCCAGGGAAAAAAGTTGCCAGATTCCTTGAACCCTCAGATGGTGATGAATACCCTCCGACCATTGAAACTAATAGCCACTTTTCAAACTCCACCACGTCCATGTAATTTTATGATTTCTCTAAGAAGTTGCCGTCAGAGTCTCATCTTTAAAAATTTTCTTACTGATCTATAGTCTTTTATAATGAACACTAATTGAAAAGGAGTAATGCTTTTCCTAGCCTGTGGTCACCGAGAAGCAATTTTGCCTGATTCGTATTGCAGATGTGGGTTCTCCATTATGAAATTCGTTGATCCTTTCTGTATCTGTCATCTATTTCATTGGTAATTAAGGTCTGAGGGGGTTTAAGTTAGACAATATACCAAATTCATATGTTTGTCAATTCTCATATTATTCAGTTTGTCAAGAAAAGAAAGAAAAGTTATGGAATTGCTTAATCTTAGTAAATAAATCACATCTTTCTATTGAGATAATAATAGCATGCGACTTTTAATCAACTTACCTCTGGATTTAAAAATAAATAAATAAAATTTGACACTTGAGATTCATTAATTAGATCAAGTTGGTTTTCCACCCCTCTCCTGAACATGAACAAGGGCATTACAAATGATCAAAACCAACCTCTCAAGTTGAGCCTTCAAGACGGTAAGCTCAACGAGAAAATATCTTTGATGTCTAGTTTGGCAAAATTTGGGTTTTGCAAAGCTTAGGGTCTTTTGGCAACATAGTTTATGAAACCGAGGTTTCTTTTAATTTAGTTATTTCTTTTAAGTGCGGGAAGGGGGGGGGGGAGATGGCATGAAACCTTGCGAAACTCACTCTTTTTAGAGTTTAGATAAATGTGGTTTCAAGCCCCTGAAAATTTTGAAACCATGGTTTGGGAAACTCTATTTTGGTTGCAAAATGAGTCAAGGTTCCAATTTTTGGAGTTTGATATCGGATTCCTGCAAAACCGGAGTTTCAGAAACCAGAAACCGTAACCCTGTTGCCAAACAAGGCCTGAGTTGATTTTTATTTTATTGTTTGCTAATGTGCATCATGCTTCACATATGTGAGTAGTTCCCATTATCTATTTATCGTTCTTAAGAAAATTATTTTTATCTTCCTGCAGTTGCCAACTTGTCTGTCATGAGTATTATATAGCTCTAAGCTCTCTGATGTTATCAGTTCTCATTTTCTCGTTCATATTTTACTCATCATTAAACCATTTTTTCCTGTTGCCTGCCACTGCTTGACTGGGTTTCTCATTTGATGCTTTTATTCCCTACCATAACCCATAACCTATTTTATGAAACTTTATCCAGTTGGTGAACGCATGGCATCAAAAAGCAAGTCAAAAATGGAACCCTTGTATCCACAGGAGGCTATTACAATCAGGTCAGAACAACTTTGTGCTCTAATACCAATCCAAACACATGAATTACATTTTTGTCCCTTGATTGTATTATGATGTTAAACCTTTCTGTGAATTTTTTTACCCTATCCATGTAAGCTCTGTTCACAAGTTAAATGCACCAACAAATATTTTTCCTGATTATTCGACATCAGCTACATGATATGTTAAGAGACATGTCCTTGATCAAATAATTTTTTTTTCAACTGTGAGTCTGTGAGAAAAGTTATTAACATGTTCTTGAATCACGTTTTTGGTCTCCTCCAATAAATAAAATAAAAATAAAGTTTTGATGAAAGGCTTTCTAGTGATTTTAAACCACCTTAGTATGGAAGCTTTCTCAAAATTTAATTCTTTTTAAACAAGTAAACTATCTCCCAACTTTATTTTTGACAAGAACCTCTCCAAACTTTATTTTTAACATGTAAGCTATGTCTTAACTCAATGTTTCTTAAGCTTCATTTCATCTCTTACTTTAGATGCTCGTTGGATTCAAAATTTCTATATAGGCCCTTACCCTTTTTCCACGACATTATTATGGCGCATCTCATATAAAAAAGGCAGTTGGTTTTATCAAACAATCAAAAACTATTATTTTTCTTATAAAGTATTAAAATGCATGCTATACTCAACTATGGTTTTTTCTCAGAGAGAAATTGTGCGTCATTCAGAAACAACTTTAGTTATTAAAGCTTATGGTTACCTTTTTATTGCTTATTTGATCGCGTTTTCCTATGCATTTTAGAGACATTCTCATCTTTATCAAATCAGTTTTAGGGTAACAATCTTAATGCTCTTTCCTAACAAGATTGCACATTCGCCTATAAAAAGTAACACTTATTTTGGGACAGCAATTTACCAAGCACCATGACAATATATTATAACAGCACTAATGTAGTTGAGTCTGGCATCCCCCCCTCCCTCCTTCACTGCGCGCTCACTCACTTTTTAATTTGTCACTGAGACTGCGCTTCCCATTTCTTATTCATGTCTTCTTACTCATGTTCCCCTGAAAGTAACATTTCCGAGACTTACCAAATCTTACCGGGTAAGACTCATCTAGGCATCACATTTACATTTAATTCCAATTATTGAGACAAACGTGAAAAGATGTTTACGAAGTTTATCCGAGATCAGACTTTTTGACAAGAAAATGTGTTGCTTCTCTTGGATGGATTCTTGTGCGATTGCCAGAGCGATATTTTAATTTTTAAAATCATATGAAGTTTCTCTTATTAACACTCTTAGGCACTTAACTTTTTTTCAGTAGCATATTAATGTTTTTCTTGGCTACTCCTTTTTCTCTTTTGCCCTTTTTCCCCTGCAGAATTGCCTCCTTCAAATGGCTTTCTCATAATTGAAGCAAATGGTGGTCTTAATCAACAGCGCCTTTCGGTAAGTCTCCACAAAAGAGTTATTTTCTTCTCTTTCCCTATGTTGCTATCGTTCAGGTCTCTCTGTATCAAAAGGAAAGGGGCAAGCATCAGAAACCTCTTAGAAGGTTTTCTCTCTCTTCCCGACAAGTTTCTAGACAATTTCCCCCTTTCTTTTTGTTGGGATGAGAGACTGCCTGGGAGTACCTGGTCTTGTTCTGCTTGAAATGCTTATTACTTACCAGACAATAGTTTGTATCATATGCACTCTTATCTGATGTGAACTTGTATTTTACACAGATATGTGATGCAGTCGCTGTGGCGGGATTACTTAATGCAACCCTTGTTATCCCCGCTTTTCATTTCAACAGCGTTTGGCGGGACTCTAGGTAATTAGCTCAGATTGTCTGATATTTTGTTTTAGGGCACAACACTTTTTTTTCCCTTGAGTCATAAGGTCGGACCAAGCAGGACCCCCTCCCCTAAATAAGTAGGATTGGTCTCCTCTCCTCATATTGGTTGATGTCTTAATCTGCACCACTTTTTACATTTGAGACGATTCCTGAGTGCATTGTTGAAGGTTAAACTTGTGGGGTTCCAACATTAAATAATCTTTCGTAAACCAAGTTGTTATTTACCTGTTAAGTTAACTCCTGCGGCTCTGTTATAGTCTTTGTCGTTGCTACTTTTGAGATATCTACTTTTTATTCAAATTGGTTTTCCCATCGATCCTAGGAAATACACCATTCCAGAGATAATTTGAATTCCACACAAAAATGTAACTATGATTGAAAATTAAACAAGGACCAATTCAGAGCCATGATTTATTAGGTTTGAAAATAGGTTGGCTTCCTAGACTGTAAATTTGTATTCTTTATTCCATTACGGGCTTATAACTTGCTTATTGTTTGCTCAAATGCTTAGTTAATGGATCTTCTCACCTGCGAGATGCATTCTCATTCTCTTTGCCATTGTAAATTATGATAGTATGTTTATCAGTCATCTGACAGTGTCTTCTTCTGCAAATACTTAGCAAGTTCGGGGCAATTTTTGATGAGGAGTATTTCATCGAAACACTTAAAAATCATGTAAGAGTTGTTAAAGAGCTCCCAAACGATCTACTGCAGCGATTCGACAATAATATGAGCAACATCATCAACATGAGAACTAAGGCCCTAGCATCAAAAGCTTATTATTTACAGAAGGTCCTTCCCAAGTTGTTAGAGTTGGGGTATGCATTCATACTCTCTCCATGGTTTGCTTCCTAATGTTTATTTTTTCTTCCAAAATTTTCATTACATAACAGTGTTTTCTTATATATTCTTATGATTTCGGGGATACTTCTTCCTCTCCCTGATCCACTTCTCTTGATTATGTAGAAAGTACCTAAGTAAGTCAGTGACACTTATATTATGTTATGAAGCAAACAATAATGCAATAGTATTTCCAAATTTATTAAGTTTTTATGGTGGAAATGGCTAATATTTGTAGCTATTACAGTCTGGATTCAATATATTTGCAAAAGCCCAGATGAATCTACTAGTTGTTATTTCATCTGCTTTGCATTGTGGTTTTCTTCTATAAGAAAATGAGCCTGCTTATTTAATTTTCATTTTTGCTCATTTTGTTTTATTTTGCATTGCAGGGCTGTACGAATTGCACCTTTCTCTAATCGATTGGCTCACTCGGTTCCATCCCAGATACAGGGTCTAAGATGTTTGGCCAATTTTGAGGCATTGAGGTTTTCTGAGCCTATAAGACTTCTTGCAGATAATATGGTTGAGCGAATGTTGAAGAATAGCTCAATGAGTGGTGGGAAATACATTTCCGTGCATCTTCGATTTGAAGAGGTAATGCTTATCCCTGTTCTTCTATAAATTGAAGTCTTTGTGACTTAATTTTTAATTTTATTTTTTTTACCAAATTTTATGCAGACATGTGTGGAAGTCCATTACCTATAATCTCTTGTCTTCCCCCTTCTAAACGTTTCCCCCAAGTCTTGAGAAGTTTGAGAGCAGCAATTAAGACATTGAGGATTATGGCAAGCCCCGCACATGTCCATAATTTTTTTTTGGGCATTAATTAAGAGAGGGTTGACATTAAACCAACAACCGGTTGTAAACTTTGTTAAATAGTAAATCTTTGCTTTGACATCAGGCCGACTACCGGTTTAAACTTTGTTATATGGTAAATCTTTGCTTCCGAACCAATCCCATTTTGATGGGGACGGTTTAAATGATGACGACGATGCTGATGTAAACAAAAAGTAGCTGGCTCAAGTTTATTTTTCTTCTTTCTTTATCTTTTTTCAGAGTTTTATACTCAGATATAGAAATTATTTCTCTATTTTTTCCAGGATATGGTAGCTTTCTCATGTTGTACATACGATGGCGGCGAGAAGGAGAAACATGAAATGGATAATGCTCGTGAAAGAAGTTGGAGAGGGAAGTTCAGGAAACCCGGTCGAAAAATAAGCTCAGAAGCAAATCGGATGAGTGGAAAATGCCCACTAACGCCACTTGAGGTTTGATACTATACTTTCATTGTTCTACTGAATTTTTATGCAGATGCATTCATTATGTTAATTTATTTTTGGTTAAATAATATTTGTTATAATTTATATTCAATCTAGGTAATAGTTACCCCATTAGTTCTGTTATCTTACTATTGTTACGTCATAACTACAATTAAGGTGAGCATGATCATTAATTTAAAATTTTCACACATGAAATACTTAATTAGATGCCTCAGTACTCTTCTGGCACTCTGCTGAAATCATCTCTAGCTATGTTAAACCGAAGTTCCACCTAAAGGTTTTGTGGTTCCTTTTGGAATAAATTTTAGCTAGAACCTAGTGGAGATTGGAGTCGAAGGAATCGTCTAGCCAAATGGAAAATTTGGGCTAAAGACTTTGTTTGTTTAATTTTTATCCTTATATTGTTATGTATAAATCAATTTCTATATGTGAATTACTCGAGAGGTAATTTTCAGTAATTCATAAAAGAAAAATATTTTGCTTTCCCTATTTGAATTCAGTCACATTGTTTTACAGGTTGGAATGATGCTTCGGGGCATGGGATTTGATAATCACACTTCAGTTTATATTGCTTCTGGTAAAATTTATAATGCAGACAAATATATGGCCCCTCTTCGCCAGTTATTTCCACTTTTAGAGACAAAGGAAACCCTAGCATCAGCACATGAGCTTGTACCATTTAAGGTAGCATTTAATAATATTGTGCTAAACGCAATCAATTAGTAGTAACTTGTTTAACATTTAATGTAGGATTATTCTTCAATCAGCACATGAGCTTGTTCCACTGCTTGTAGTTTCTTGATAATTAGTAGTAACTAGTTTAACATTTAATGTAGGATTATTCTTCAAGGTTGGCTGCACTTGATTACACTGTGTGCGCTCGTAGCGAAGTATTTGTGACTACTCAAGGAGGCAACTTTCCCCACTTCCTAATGGGGCATAGGCGATTTCTCTATGAAGGTCACTCGAATACAATCAAACCAGACAAGAAGAAATTAGTGTTATCTTTAGATAACCCAAATATCAGGTAAATTCTCATTAATCTTTCATTTTATTGCTTATCATTAAATTTTGATTGTGTTTCTTTGGGTTAATATTGCACTAAACCCCAAGCAGTTTTATCCTGTATAGAGCACTTATAACCTATATCCATCGATCAAACACTTAAAACACTCAAATTCAACTCTAAGCAAACCCAGATGGTTATCTAATTTAACTGTTGAACTACTTTGTGAGTAGTAGAATTTAAGTGTGTGATGGTTTTGGTTGATGAACAGGAGGGGGTGTTTTTGCAAATAAATCACTTGAGGGGGGTATAAATGCTGTACATGGTAAACTACAATGGGCTGCAATTAGCCTTTTTTTATATGCCTTTATCAGTTCCTCTATATTACCGATAATCACCTGAATGTGCTACTTAAATAAAAACACTGGCTTTCTTGGCTTTTTGTTCCTGATCTTCCTTGCTAAAATTGTTAGTTACTAAGAAATCGTCAGCCATTAATTCATTATCTATTGATAATTGCTGTTGAATCTCATGCAAATGATTTTTCATCATCTTCCACTGGTAACTTTCATTAACTTCAATTGCACTGAAATTTTTCCTAGCTTTGCTAGCGCTTGTGCAACATCTTTATCTTTTCTAGTTCCATCTTATGGCCATGATCTTTCACAACCTATCGCATATGCTCGATTTGCTGCAATAGGAAAATTGCAGCACGTGCTGCAAAGAAAATGACTGCAAATTCATTGCTTGGTTGTTTGCGACTTACTGTTACTAGTTTTGCAAGATTGCAAGGTGTGTTCGGTTGAATAAGAGAAGAGTAGCAGTGCATTGCTTGCTGCAAATCTGCAATGAAAGTAAAGCTAATATGACACCTTACTAAATGTCCCGTTTGCATTTTCCTAAAAGTCCCAACATTTGGAGCATCCAATCCAAAAATGCTACATTGTGCAGTGCCTCATACATTTTTCATTCCCATGTTTGCCACGAAATTGAAATCAAGGTGCGAAATTGAGGAATGCGAGGTCAGCTAATCTAGAAGAAAAATCCCTCCTGTGTTGGTCAACAACGAGCTTACCAGTGATTTTTTAATGATCATCACCATTCATCTTCAACGTAACATATTCACACACACACACACACACACACACAAGGTTATGTGCTTTTGATACTCCTTGGTCCTTAGGATGGTTGCAAATTTAATGGTTTACCGATAATGGAACATTTTTCACCAGTATCAAAGAGCAAAGAACATCAACATCAAATGAAAAATTGGTGCACATATGGTTTAGACTATAAAGATTTAAGATTAATGGCGCCGATCATTTTTCAGGAAAAATAGAAATTGAACCTAGAAGACAAATTTTCTTGGCCAATGCTCTTTTTCTGTGCAAAAATTGCTACTACAGCTCTTTTGAAATAACTCAATGGACATTTGTGATTTTTATTTTTATTTTTTGCAGATGGGATAAGTTCAAGCGAAACATGCAAGAAGTACTTCATCAGAGCGATACAAAGGGCATTGCACTGAGAAAATCCGATGCATCCCTGTACATGTTCCCAATGCCCGATTGCATGTGCCAACAACAAATAGAATCATGAATACTGATATATACTATACTCAAGGACACATTATCACGTTCGATGCACACGTGTAAGTAATCCAATCCAGCATTAACCTTCAATCATTTTGTATTGCAATTTTTCGCCCATTAGGCCATAATTTGATTGTTGATATCTTTTTTAACTTGATCTGGCAAAATTCATTGTATATGTAACAAAAAACAAATTTTAGTTCGATTATATTCTTTGTAGCATCTAGTCATTGACTCTCTCCCTCTCTCTCTCCCCCGACTCGCCCCCCCCCCCCCCCCCCCCCTCTCTACAGCTAGATGACTGTCATAAACTTTAAATAGCTTTTTTGTTGTTTTTATTTTTATTAGAGAGAACGGAGTATAAATTGATATTGTATGAATTTTTTGAATTGGTGGATGACATGGTACAACTGATTTATTGATCTATGTGCATGTTTATTTTGCAACTATATTAATTGCACTTGAATGAGAATATGTAAAATGAGATGGATCCATGACAAGTGTATTGCCATGCGTCCTGCCACTAATGTAAGAAATTTCAACAGTTTTGTATCTTCGTTGAGTTATTATTGTTATTGTTAGTTATTGCCCTGCTGTTGGAATTTTCAATTAATATTGGTCATAATTGTGAGTTGTTAAAGCCCTGGGGCTTGTGATAATTGATAAAGAAGAACAAATGTACCTGCACTTGCAACAACCAACAACCCAAACAACTCACAAACCACCAAAACTCTTCAAGGCCTATCCTCGTCTCCTAGAACACGAAGACTTCTCTGATTCCCGCAAAACAAATTTGGCAACCAAATCATCACTTGAACCAGCCCTACCCTCACCACCCGCAATCCACAAGCTCCAAAAAACTGAATCTCTCAAAACACCGCATTCTTTGTTGGACCAAATCAAGCTATGGAGACTACAACAAAGCAATCAACTAAGTTGCCTCCGAGTTGCAAAGCTTGAAGAGCTCGATAGAAGCTCACGACTCAGCACTGCAAATTGGAATCGCCTTAAGCGCCTCACATGTCGCTTACACAACCTTCTCAAGGACAAGGACAAGGAGCCCTACCTGAAGCCAAAAAACAAGAGCACTTTGGCTCAACTCGGGTGATGCAAACACCAAATTCTTCCACCAATCTCTAATAACACGCAGAAAGCGTAATCATATCACCTCCATCAAGGACACATGTTTTTTGGCAAACATCCGAAGGAATCCGCTTCACTATTGAAAGTCACTTTTAAGGCATATGGATCGATGACACAAATATCTGAGGAGATCACTGCTGCGAGAACCGCCGTCCTTAGCTGCATAGCTGCATTGAGAGAAAGATTGGCCACGAGGATAACATTTCCTTAACAGCGGACTTCACCATGGACGAAATGTTACCTGCCATCCAGGATCAACTGCCTGGCAAAGCTACAGGCCCTGATGGCTTCGGTGCAGAATTCTACAAGCACCTCTTGGCTCAGGTCAAGGATGACCTGCTCCAGGGTATGAACTTCTTTGCAACCCATTCCTCTTTTCCCAAGCATTGGAACAAGACGATGATCACTCTCTTCCCTAAGCAAGACTTAATTGAATAGCCACTTGACTTTAGACTGATTAGTCTATGTAACTCAATTTATAAGTTGCTTTCTAGATTGTTAGTTAACAGGTGGAAGCTCTTCATCCAAAAAACTATCCTCAACCGTCAAGTGGGCTTCCTGCACAGTCGAGAGATATCTCGGACGCATCCAGTCTCGTTCAAGAAGCCTGGCACACTATTAACTACAGCAGCTGCAAGGAGAACCAGCAGCTCATTCTGCAACTCGATATGTCCAAGGCCTTTGACAAAGCCTCGTGGACCTTTCTACCTCAAGTTATGTCAAAACTGGGCTATTCTACGGAATGGCTTAGTTGTATCGGGGCGTGTATCATGTGATCACATCTCATCATTATCAATGGGCAAGCAGGCCCACCTTTCACCCTGACAAACGGCCTACGTCAAGGTGACCCCTCCTCTTCATCACTATGACCACGGCCCTCTCCTCGCTGATTCACTCTCCAGTCTCTTGTGGCCTCATCACACCCCTCAAAATCTGCGGCGCTTCTGTCTTCCGTCTCGCACATTATGTTTGCGGAGACTGTCTTCAGCCCAAATCAGCTCCATGAAATGAATGCTTGGGATCTTCCTAATTGGAAGCTGATTGCTTAGCTTCTTCCTAATCAATTAATAGGAAGAAATCGACTATTCATTGCAACATTGAAACAATGAAACTCGGTGACTACCAAAACATTGAACGATTAAGGCGATGTCCAATCAGTGATGAAGACTTCATGTACCTAGGAGTGCCTATCGTCAAGTTGTGCCCAAAGTCCGCCCATCTTGCATATATCTATGACGGGCTTCGATCATAACTCACAAAATGGAAGCAACGGCTGCTGACTTTCCCGGCGCGTATCACACTGGCCAAAGCAATCCTCCAGGCTATCCCCTCTTATCTCTTTCGGCATTTTCTGCTTCCAACCGCGGGCAAAATCCACCCTCTGAACTGGAGAAAGGCGTGCACCCCAAACCTTAGGCGGGCTTGGCCTAAGATGATCGGAAGATCAGAACAAAGCTCTCCTAGGAAAAAGGCCCACAAGCTCCTTATCGGCGACAACGGTTTATGGTACGAGGTAATTCAACTTAAGTACCGCACTGCAACAGGTGAATGGCAAAATACTGGTGGTTCATACCAATGGAAAAATATCCTGAAAATCAAAAACTGGCTCAACTCACAAGGATGTTGGAAGTTCAGCAGAAGCTCTAACATTCGTTTCTGGCAGGATACTTGGCTAAATGAAAAGCCACTAGCCTTATACCCTTGGTCTACCAATTATTGTTCAGTTTGCCTCGTATTTTCAATCCCTCGAAATTGAGACGGCTCAGTAAAATCTGAGACGTCTCACAATATATTTGGAATTACATATTTCTCTCTGTTTGTATGAGACGAGATAATTTTGAACGGCTCTAACGTCTGTCAACGAGTCCTTCTAGGTTGGTTTTGGTGAAAATCCGTTGTGGAGATTAATTAGGAAAGTTTGTTGGAAAGTTATTTCAAGATTTGTTAAGAGATTTGTGAAAAGATTTGTTAGAGATTGTTTTGGAAATTTGATAAGATCATAATTGGAATAGTTTTAGGGATTCTAGGCCTATAAACATAAATTGATTAGGGTATTTTATTTATGAAGAAGAAGAAAAGTATAAGATTTTGTAATTCGTATTAAGTTAAATAAAAACAAAGAAGTTGGAAGAATTTCTTGTATTTGGTCGTGTTTTTCATATTATCCTTTCTTCTAAAAAATTTTGTGTTTGTTTTCTCAATTGTTTGAGACTTAAAAGTCCTAAAAAATTGGTATCAGAGCTTGGTTGAGAGAAAAACGACGAAAATGAAGACAACTCAAATCAAAACAAGCATGGTGTGTTTGAATAGCACAAACTGGTCGATATGGAACCTAATGATGGAAGACACGTTGTGCCTCAACGATCTAGATGTACCTCTTGCTGGGATTAGCGCCAAACCGGAGAAGACGTCTGATGAAAATTGGGCAAGGATGGATCAGAAGACGAAGGGTCTTATTCAAGAATGGATAGAAGATTCGGTATTCCACCATGTGTCGTCGGAGAAGACAACAGAGGCTGCTTGGTTTCTGGTGCTCGCGCAGCGGAAGCGAATAACGAAAGCGGAAGCCAAAACAAAAAATTTCGTACGAACACAAGGAGCCACAACTCCAAAATCGTTCCAAACACTAAACTAGTAAAATTAAACTAGATGTCTAGCTACAAGTTTACGAGATTACAACATTTATAACATGCATATCCAATTATGAAAGACCCCTCCAAGCTCCGTAGGCCATCAGGAACGAGCTTGAAAGTTTATCGCCCTTGCCGAAGATGATTTATCCGAGAGAAGCGGTTCAGGCTGTAGGTTCACCTAGTGAACTAGTGAAGTAATTAAAGATCATAAGACACTAGTTTGTGATGCTTAAAGATGCATAGAGTGTTCTAGTAACTTTTCTATCTCAATCTCACCTTAATTCTCAACACATGAGAGGAGGGAGATGAAGAGGAGTAAGTGAGGAGAGAGAGTGAGCAAAATAGAATGAGAGTTAGAATGAGAGAATGAGCTAATTCCTTTTGGTTTTGTGTAAAGCATTTTTTCAATAAAGAATTGCAACCATACCTCAATAGTAAATCCGAAGTAAATAAACAAATGAATTAGCCATTCCTCTCACCATTCATAATGCCACCTCATTCATCCATCTCATTTCCCTTTAACATAAATAGAAAATACAATATGTGATGTCCTCTTTCTAGAAGTATTTTTGTGTGAATACAAGAATACAACTTTGTATATACATACACGTATTCGTATCAAAATACGAAAACTAAAAAGATAGAAAAATACAATGAACATAATATTAGAATACATACACACGTGTGTGTGTATTATTAAATCAATACTTGATTTAATATTTCGGTTTAATTCTAAACCGGCTAGTATTACCGTCCGTCCGATTAAAGTCCGTGTAGCTAGTACACGTATTTAATCGGAACTCTGCACCTATCAACCTGAACCGGGAAATCCTTCCATATGAGACTCTAAAGACTCGACAATACGCTAGTAATGAGTTACTGGATAAATCTATAACCATAAGCACATCAACGACACTAGCTGTACATAACGCTACCCATGTATATGTCAAAAGAGAGGTCGACAATCAAGTCTGTCTATACCTTACTGATCATGTAAGTGACAATTCTCCGTACAGTACGGTCTCTTCTGTTGGCTATAGTGCCCTCAAGTCAATTATTGAATCGCAGGCACGTGATTGCGATGATTGAGGGATGACCTATACGGATAGAACAGTCTTACTCAAAATGATAGTATACTATCTGGTTTGTCTTTATCATCATATACATACTTTATTTGGTATTACAGATCACTATTACATGTTGATAGAGCCCATAGGATTCTTGCTTGACTACCAGCATTATGATGGCGATCATATACGTGGGAGCTGGGTGGTCTATAAGCACATCCTTAAATGACCCTAGTCGTGGGAGTATCGAGACTGGACATCGATACTCCACAGTAGATTAATGTATACTGATCGAGACCCTGACTGTAAGTCCATGTCACGCACCCCACGAACTTGCGGGGAGGCGGAATATATGAAAAACGATTATCAAAGCTTCGTAACACGGACTTGAGCGCAAGAATCGTATCTAAATCGTTACTAGCAAACTACGAGAGGCTTAACTACTCGGATTCGAAGTTATACCTCACGTTACTTGTCCTTCGGGTCTTCATCGCTGTCCTCCACTCCTCGTAGGCTCCTTAGAACATCGACACCTCAACGGCCTCCTCGAGTCAAAGACGATCCACCCGAGAGCTCCTACGCCAAGCTTGATCTCTAACTTGAGATAACTAGGTTGCTCAAAGTGCTAATCTAAGCTACCTAGGGGATATAGAGTGAGGTTATGGATGTATTATTCTAGCTAACCCTTGATCTCAACACATAAGAGGTTAGGGTCAGGGTTTCAAGAATGAGAGAGCTTGAGGAGAGAGAAGGTGATGATAAGAATCATATTGAAAAATGAACTCATTAGAATATATCAACCATAACAATTTATCAAATAAATAATATATATAATTAATCTTCATGGTTGATGCATTCACCTTGTGTGATTCATCTCATGAGTCATTAGCTCAATAAATGAAGCATTAACTCCATGGATGAATCACACAAATGAGTCATTAAGTAATAAATGCTTATGCCACCTTAACCCCCAAGTCACCATGCTTCTAGAAGCTTTCCGGAAAATTACGAGAACGCCCCTCCAATCCGTGAAAACACGGAAAAACTTTAGACTGTATAAATCCAATAACCTGATACTAGAATCTGGCTTAAACCAAAGCCGACTAGTAAAAACTGTCCGAACGTCGTACTTGCGTAAACACACGTACGCGTCCGAACCCTTGTCGTAAAATCATACGACCTCTATATCGTTTCACCTGGAGCAGGGAAACTCTCTGTGTGGGACTCTAAAGACTCGGCACTACGCTGGCAGTGGGTTTAACCACAGACCGCAAGCGGCACTAGCTGTACGTAACGGTCCCCAGGTAGATGTCGATAAGAAGGCTGATGAGGAAACCCATCCGAACTCCTACTGAGCCTGATGTGACAATCTCCGTACAGTCCGGTCTGTTCGTCTAAGACTATCGCATATCTAGCCTAGGGGGCGGCAAGCATCAGTCCCCTAATAGCGGTATAAGTCGTGTCGGAGCGTTGCCCATTACACCCTGAGAAACTACTGGAACCTACCAGTAAATCTCGCTTTCCCTGGCCAGGGACTTTGCGTAATGGCTCTCTGACACATCGCGATATCAACTCCCAATACCGGGATAGACGAATCCTATCTAACCGCCACTGCCTCTAAGTGCTCGGGACTGCACCCAACTGCTACCTGTTTGCACGACTCCTTTGAGCCGTGGTAGGGTAGCAATCTAAGAACAGTGGGACACACTCGAGATGAAGTAGCAGTGTCAAGTCTGCGGACTATGCTGTACTCATGTCACCTGGGAACTGTTAACTGATGCACATTGACGGCAAGATTTGTGTCTTTTTCCATAACAATTGCCATTGATAACTCCGTTAAGTTGCACGGTTGTCTAACCTGAGTAGGTAAGAACTCACTTTCTCTGGCTTCCTGGAGCTTAAGAGAAATGATACCGCTTAAACCTATTTTAATCTATTGTTCTTAAAAAAATTATTCTAGTTTGTTTACATTATTTGCATTTCTCGAGGAGATTTTATGAAAAACGTTTTAATATTATAGAAAATAAATCTTGAGTTTGATTTAGAATATTAAGAGTTTTTTTATGAAAAAGTATTTTAGTTTTAGTGGTATTTTAGTGGTGAAACCTAGCTTTTAAAACTTTATGGTATTTTTATGAAAACTACTACTTTTGGAAAATTGATGATATTTTTATTAAAATTTTAATGTTTCATTTAAAAATATGTTTTTATTGAAAATACGGATTCATAATTATATATAATTTTACAAAGTTTAATTTGTTTTAAAAAGTCGTATTTTATTAAACCGTATTTTTTTTCTTTTCGAGACCGAATTCTCCATGAGAAGTTCTGTATCTCACTCTATTATCTCAAGGACATGCGATAACCCGCACCATCCGTAAATGAGTTCCCATAAAAGGGTTGTAGATGCGCAATTGCAAAAGTCTTAAAAATATCGATTAAAAATGTTTATTTGTAAAAGCAATGGTATTTTACTGTAAACCGTATTCTTTAAATTAAATATACATATAAAACACCGTGCTATGAAAGCATAGTATATGTGGTAGGATAGGTCATTATCCCGTGAGTTTTCTAGAGATATATATGCTAGTTATCGATTAAAAAGTTGTATTTAAAGTTCATAGTATTTACATGAAAAAATTCGTTATATATTTATTTCATATGAAATTCTAATTACAAAAGGTAAAATATGTGAATATTATGTTAAAGTGATATTAGAGATTTAGAGTGGAATTTTAACATAGCAAAGGTGACAAAAGTTTGTTTAAAAAAAATACTACGAGTTAACTCCAATTTGTCGATATTATTTTAGAATACGATTTGAGTCAAAATGAAAGAGAAGAATATGGACTTACGGTTTTTGAGCGTTGATAGGAAAGGAAAAGAGAGAGGGAAAGCTTTCGTGATCGCGGTAGCGTCGAGAGTGGATTCAGTCGTCGATTGAACGAATTTTGATCGCTAACTCTACTTAACTAGCCTTAACCCTTCTTGAACTTAAAGAATTTTTGAGAAATTTTCAGAATAAAGAAGAGTTAGGGGATGGGGTGGTATTTATAGGGATGAAATGAAGGTGGGTGAATTGAAGAATTGATTTAAAAGAATTTAAAATAAGATTATTGGGTAATTGAATAGTCTCTGCTTAATTTCAGAGAAATCAAACAAGAAAATATAGTAGAAGGGAGCTGAAGGGGTGCACGGGCAAAGAATGGAGTCATTTGGACTCATCAGAGCCGCCGGTAGCGATCAAAAAGAGGAAACGGGCGGTTGGATTGAAGCTAAGTGTCTCGAGATTCGTGCCATATGTGTTAATTGGTCTTAACTCCTCATTTATCCTATTTGATATTTCTGAATTTTTTCGATTCTCCGTGTATTACATGTGCAACTCTTGGACTTCCGAAAAGTTAAAAAGAAAAAAATTATAAAAATAATTGGGATTGATGAGAATTGAACACACAGGCTATGACACCACAGTAGAGAGTACTAACTAGTGAACTATAAGAAGTTTCTTAATTTTATTGAACAAAATTAAGTTATAACTCATAATCAGGCTGAAATACTCTTTCTATATATTGAACAAGTTACATTTGTACAGGAATTTCAGAGTCGTTACAAATGGAGATGTTCGATGGGAAGAAGATAGTTCTTAAAGATGTCAGGTATGTGCCAACACTGAAAAGAAATCTAATTTCTCTTGGAAGATTTGATACAAAAGGCTACACAATTATTGCTCAAGATGGAGTAATGAAGGTATGCCAGAAGAACTGTGTCGTGATGAAAGGAGGCAAAATCTCAAGCGATATATATCAACTTATGGGGAAGCCTGTCCCTGGAAGAATAACCTTGAAGTAAGGTGGAAGAAACTTGAGTCAAGGTGGAGGTTTGTGCAGAACTTAGAAGATATCGTTGGTGGAAATTATGAAAAGAACATAGAATATAGCTCGTTGAATACAAGTCAAGGTGGAGATTTTTTGAGTTTGCCTCGTATTCTCGATCCCTAGAAGTTGAGACGGCTCAGTAAATTCTGAGACGGTTCACAATATATCTGGAATTAAATATTTCTCTCTTTTTGTATGTGACAGCTCGAGATAATCTCAAGCCGGCTCAAATGTCTGTCGACGAGTCCTTCTAGATTTTGGTTTTGGTTTTGATGAAAATTCGTTTTGGAGATTAATTAGAAAAGTTTGTAGGTGAGTTGTTTGAAAATTTGTTAGAAGATTCGTGAAGAGATTTGTTGGAGATTATTCTGAAGATTTGACGAGATCCTAATTGGAATAGGTTTAGGGATTTTAGGCTTATAAATATAGATTGATTAGGATATTTTGTTTATGGAAAAGAAGTGAAGTAGAAAATTTTGTAATGCGTATTAAGTTTAATAAAAACAGAGAAGTTGGAAGAATTTATTGTGTTTTTCATATTATCCTTTCTTCTCAAAAATTCTTTGTTCGTTTTCTGAATTGTTTGGTACCTAGTAATCCTTACAATTACAATCTCATGAATGATGACAAAGTCAGCTCCTTTTTATTCACGAATGGGAATTGGGACCAAAATAAACTCTCCCAGCTGCCTACTCCTCTGGCCTCCACCCTCATCAATCACCTTCACTTTGAGGAGTTAGACAAATTTTGTGTCGACTTTGGAAATGGGAAATATTATCAAGCAAAGGAGGCCCACACCATGATATCCAAGCTCTTGCAACCACCCCATCCTTTCCTTCAACCAAAGAAAAGATGCTTCACCAAAAGAAATTAGTGCTTCATTTGGAAACTTATCAATAAACACTTGCCTACAAAGGCCTAGTTTCACCATCCTGGCTCACAATACGACACTTCATGTGTACTTTGTAATGATGAGGAAGATATCAAGCATTGTTTCGTGATTGCCAAGCTTGGAAAGATTACCAGGAAAAGATTTACTAACTTCTACACTTAAGAAGAATTCCCTGCGGGGCGAAATTGGGACCCCAGAACCTTCACGGTTCTAGAAACTATGATGCGGGAGACATAACATTCCTATCTCTCTCTTTGGGTTTGGTGAAGGGAACGAAATAAGTTCGTCTTTGGAAGGAGCACACAATGGAACAACGCTAGCATAGCGAATACTGCAGTCTATCTTATTTTAGAGCAATTTTGTGTAAATTTTGTAATCTCTGCTCTTTAATATAAAAACATGGGAAGTGTTTTTAAAATGAAAAAAGAAAGGAAAAAAGAATGGAAAAAAAACCAACAATACAATATGACATTGGTGGTCCTTTCTCTTATGAGACCCAATATTATCATGCTCTTCTCATCATTTATGAGGTCACCTTCGGCATATGGATTAGCATATTATTGCATATTAGCGTATTATTGGAAGTAAATAAATTAATTTTCTACCGAGAAGAAATTGTTTTTGGAAGAGAAATTTACAAAGGGAAAAGGTAGATATCCTAGTATAGTGGAATGCTAAGAATATGTTCAATTTGAAATTCAAAATGGGATTCATGACCTTGGAATTAAGAAAAAAAAGGAAAATTTTCTTTTCTTTTCTTTTTTTAATATCTGTGATATCATAACTCACGCCCAATAGCTATGAGCTGGAATCAAAAAATGAAAATTGATGTTGTTAAGGATTTTATTACGCATGCAAGAGAACGACAGGCAAAAATAAGAACACGCAACATCAATATTTAACATGGTTCGACCAACGGCCTATATCTACGGGACAAATATGAGAAATTCTTTTTTAATGATCAAGAATACCGATATATTTTATATTCTCTCTCATCTCGTTCATATCTTAACGCTCATACAAACACAAAAACTACTCTCGGTAAATCTCTCCACTTTCATTTATGGATGACTGTCTTTCGCCTTTACATTCGTCTCTTCATACAAACAAAAAAACTACTCTTCTGGTGAATCCCTCACCCTTCGTATCCTCTTTTTCATTCTCTTTCTTATATTTGACCATTTTTCTCTGATGATTCTCTTCTATATTTATAGTACAAAATAATAGGTCTTCTACCTCAATTAGAATCTCATCAAATCTCCAAAACAATCTCTAACAAATTTTCAGACAAACTTTCCTAATCAACCTCCTAAGAGATCTATTATAATTAAATCTTCTAAGAACTCGTCAAATAAATCTCCAACAAATTCTCCTAATTAATCTACGAGACGATTTGTGCCGTCTTAAAATTGTCCTAAGCCATCTCTTGCATACAGAGAACAAATGCTAAATCCAAACGACTTATGAGCCGGTTCAACCCATCTTGAGCCATTTTACATATACGAGAGTTGAGAATACAAGACAAGCTCAACATATTTTCTCTAGTTCGCTTTAAAAAGGGGAGGAAATGTGTCTACACAAATTTATAATGAAAAAAAAAATCAAAACTTTATTATTAGTACATGTTTCTTAAACTCTTTGTACTTATTATATTTTATCTTCATCCTTTTAATAGCTTAAATATAAAAATGCATGATTATTAAAATTCAAGTTGGAAAATGCAGAGCACAATTTATTTATTTTTGCTTAAAGAAGGGATGCTCAACACTATATTTACAACATATATAATACACATGCGCTGTACCTGCAAAGCGGTGGTACCTAATGATCCTCACAAATATCTTGTGAGTATCTTTATGTGCCTCCAAAATAATAAGAATCGTGGACGAATCAATTTATTACAATAAAATATTCTATATCCTAACGCAATGTACGCGCTCCATTATAAATTTCCCAACCGCTCGATTCCACGACTTTGATACCCTTATGTATTACATTTATCAAGTGGGCCAATATGCCTTGTTGTCCATTCATTTACCATGGCCCACACTCATTTAACTTGTAGAGACCTTTTGCAAGCAACGTTCCCACATGCTTGGCTCCTTCACGCGTGTGGGGGACTCACCGAGTATTTCATAGTACTTGTTAGAATTTAGAATTTCCCTTCCTTTTTTTTAATGTTTGTCATGTTTTCTTTTTGAAATCAACCGGAATCGAACTTGTGACCTCTCAAACTCCCTCCGTCCCTATATACTTGGCATTTTGGAAAAAGAAAGATGTCCTATTTTACTTGACGTTTCCGGAATAACGAGGAAATCATTATTGATAAAGATATCAATAAATGATGCAATACCAAAAATAACATAAAAATTAATTGCTGATATTAAAAAGTGATAATACTTACCTTAATAGTTGAGAGCATAAATTGTATGATTTTTTTAGTGTTGATGTGACAGTAGATTAATTGCTGGTATTAAGAAAGTGATAATACTTTTCTTAATCGGTATGTATTCCTCTAAAATAACAAATAAAAAAGGACGGAGGAAGTATTAAAAAGGAAATCGGTACCAACTGATTAATGTTTGTCATGTTATTTCTTTTTTTTTTTACTTGTTGAAAAGACGGAAAGGCTTTACTCAGCAAATTATCTAATAAAGAAATGAGTCTACTTTTGAGTAGGCTCTAAATATTTTATATCACAAAACATTTAGAGTCCGATCATTATTATATTTGAAACAACAGCTGTCTCTTCAACATACTTCACTTGGTTAGTCTCTCTCATATAGATCAATTACCAGTCGACTAGGAGTGTTTGCTACAACTGAAGCAAATGTTAACCGCTAAAACACGTCAATGAAGGAAATGAAAAACAACCGAGCCACTTAAACTATCAACCAGCTCAAGTCATGCAGAACAAACGAGATAAACAAATAAATGAAAGTTTTCGAATAGGGTGGTTTTTATCCTTTCTATCTCATGAATGGACAAAAGGACAGCGTAGAAAAAAGATTTTCGAAAACAAATATCCCTTGAGGAAAAGAGTGTTCTACAAGTTGCCGCATAGAACCTGGTGCAGGTGTCGTGTGTGCAAAAATCATCACCCAACATGTGTTCCTCGTTTCTTTCGGGGTCCACTCAAACTCACAACATTTTCCCCAAATTTACACATTCAAAATTTCGCTGCCTAATTTGTTGGAATCCAAACAGAAAATTACAGTGATAAAACAAGCATTAATTACAAAATGTGACATTTTCCATTAGATCCAACGGGGAAAATACAAAATCAAACATTTTGAATCTCACAGTAACAAAATGAACATCTAATTAATGATCTAAGAGCCTAATTTGATCCTCGAGGTATCGATTCAGCAGCACAGATCCACCTCCATCTCTATCATAATCATTCTTCATCTTCTTCTTCTCTCTGACACGAAGATCGATGAGATCGCTGCTGCTCTCAACTTGATCATCATCTTCGTTGTGGCGCCGACGTTCGAATCGGATGCAGATGAAGATGATGAAGATGAGGGGGAGCGACAGCAGCACCAACGGGATCAGGATCGGGGAGCAGAAGAGGAGGGCGATCAGCACCAGCGTCTTTCGCCGGCAGCGGAGCATCCACGGCAACGGCGCCCGCGACTCTCGTAATTTCTCTCTCATCGCCGTCCCTCCCTCCCTCCTCTCTCTCTCTCTCTCTCTCTCTCTCAGAGCTAGAGCTTTTCACTTTGCTTGCTCTTTAATTTTTAGGGTTCCTCATACGCCACATAGTCGCTCTACTTTTATTTATTGCTTGCCTTTAATTTATACACACAAGCACGCGTTCGGTGCATTTTAGCGTCTGCTTCATCAGCGAACCGATAAAGTCCTTTCAGCTCTGGATAATGACTCCATTTAATTTAATCTAATGTTCTTTCTTTTCTCTAGTTATGGTCGGTAAATAGTTATGGTCGGTAAGACCGTCTCCTTTTTCTTTTCCTTTTTCTATAGCTATGAAGCAAATCAGATTTGATCTTTAGAAATTTTTATGTAGTGGCATCCGTGATAGAAAAGTTACTTTGATGTGCTATGCAGACACACATTTTTAATGTTTCAGGGGTTTTAGGCATAGTTCGGCAACATGGTTTCGAAATCTTGATTTCGTTCCATTTATGTAAGGACCATGATTTTCTGTCTTTTAATAAAACTATTTAATTTAATTGAGAGAAATATTATTTTTGTGTATATCTTGATAGATAAGCATTCAAAATAAGGACATTAATTTTTGAAATGGAAAATATAATTTTTAGATGGGTAAAAACAATTAAATGTGATTTTAATTGTTTTTCTAAGGTTACGTGGAAAAGGAAATTATATGGAAAAAGAATTATTCTCAAGAAATCTTATCACAAGTTATTAAAATAATTAAATTGGATTTTCCAGACTTTTTCCGTAATTATTGTGTATTAGATTCTATTTTTAGTAATTTTTAAAGAGTTAATTTGTAAAGGAATTTATAATAAAAGGAAATAATTTTTAAAGAAAATTATTACAAAACAATAAAAAAGATTTAATAGAAATTTTCGAAATTTTCTAGTATTTTTAGATAATTAAAACTATTTTAAAATGATTTTTCAGATTTAAAAACATTTTTTAAAAGATTTTTTGAAATTATAAAAAAATAATTAAAAAAACCCCAAACGAAGCTTGCTGCTTGTTATGCCGCAAGCAATTGTGAAGGGGGAGGGCCCACTTACCTTACGTGCATAGCACGATGCTCCTCCCAAAGTAATCCAAATCAATCAGGGTATTCAGCTTTTCAATCCAACAGCCCCGCCCGGCCCGGCCCGGCCCGGATGAGGGGACAAGCCAGGTTGGGGCCGGGCCGCGCTCAAGGTCCTCCGGCCAGACTCGGCCCGGCCGCTAGCATGAGCCCGACCGGGTTCGGGCCGGCCCGAGCTCGGGCCGGGCCGGGCCTTGTAAAAGTTGGTAATATTTTTGGGCCAGGCTGCCCAGGCCATGTGAAAGGGAGGGACAAGTCAAAAAAATTTGGCCACGCCATGTGAAGGGGAGGGGCCTGAGGCAGTTTTAAAATTTTTTTGGCCAGGCCATGTGGAGGACGTGAGGGGGTGGGGAATTCAAATTTCAAAGTCTGAAATTTTTTTAGCTAAAAAAATTTCCCACAAAATACCAAATTTCTTTTAAAATAATAAAATTGCTGCGGCCAGACCCAAGCCGGACTTAGGGCCTGGCCGGGCTTGGTGAATGAGCAATCGGGCCGGCCCGATTGCAATCAAATCAGGCTGGGACCGGCCCAAAGACCAGCCAAGCCCGACGGGCTTAAGGCAGGGCAGGGCCGACCTGATCCGGCCCGTTTGCCAGCCTATATAAACACCCTCTACTCTTTCCCTCACAATTTAGAAGTCCAAAAACGAAAAGAAAAATAGCGGCGCGATGGAATCAAGTAGCTTCCTTTCTCATCCTGATAGTGCACAATATTGGCGGTCCCCAAGATCATGACACGTGGCAGGTGACGCGTCCCAAAACTCAGAAGAAAGGGCCCACAGGCACGGGCCGACCCCCCTCGAGGACCCCTGCAAATTAGCCTCCTCGGCCATTTAGCTCGCCCTGAGCCGCCACGGGACCAAGACTCCCCGGCCTCCCCGCTCGGCCCCAAGCTCCCTGCCGAGGCCGTCTTCCTCGGCCCTCCGACCAACTCTACCACTCACAGGCGTAACCGCCGCTCCGCAAATTTCTCCATGCGTGGATTCTCCGCCAGCAACATCCCACGCTCCACGCCCCCGCGATCCCAATTAATGGGCGATCCGCTCTCTACGCGGGCGTGACGTCGGGAGCGTAACTGCCGGCGAGATTCTCGTGCCTGCTGCTGCGTGCCATCACCACTATATAAACCCACATCCTAGAGGGGTCAAGTAAGCAATTCTTTACACTTTACGTCGCTACTCTGCTCGGATCTCATCGCTAACTTGAGCGTCGGAGGGTCCTCGGTGGTACCGAACCACCCCGGGACTTCTTTGCAGGTACTCGGCGACCGCTTCCACGCCTCACCTCTCCTTCCAAAAACCCATTGAGACGCACACGCGACGAAGGATAATCAGCCAAGTTCACCGCGAGATCTACGAAAGACAACATCTGATGGAGGCCCGAAAAGGAGCTCCATCAGTTGACGCCGTCTATGGGAACCAATAACTCCACTAAAAACAAAGTTGGCCTTCCGATCTCCGCCCGCATGGCGACCGATTCCCCTGAAGACCCAAACCCCCGCTACCGCCTCCCTCGCAACGGAGACGGGGGCAAACCCTCGCCCAAGGTCGTCGGTCTCCCCGCAGGCTGCCGCCTCACAGGCTCCGGCGGCCGCCCGGCCAAAAAGGCTAGGGGCCGGGGTCCCATCACCTTTGGCGACGAGGATCTCCACGGCATATCTCTACCCCATAGCGACCCGCTGGTGATCATAGCGCGAATTCACCAATACGAGGTCCACCGAATACTCATCGATTCAGGCAGCTCGGCGGACATCCTCTTCCACGACTGCTTTTTACGAATGGGGCTGGCCCCAGCAGACTTGAGGCCGACCTCCCACGTCCTCTCGGGATTCACCAACCACTCCGTCCCGGCGCAAGGAGTGGTCACCCTGCAATTCACGATCGGGGAGCCCGGCCGCACGCGCACAGCTTTTTGTGGACTTCATTATGGCTAAGGTCCCCTCGGCCGGCCGACGCTGAACTCCTTCCAGGCCCAGATCTCGATATACCACCTGGCGATGAAATTCCCCCTCGACCAGGGTGGGGTGGGCCGGGCCTACGGAAGCCAACGGGTTGCGGAGGTAGGCCTGACAGAGGCATCTTCTCCCGAGCAGCACGCTGATAGCGCCGACGTATGCGGCGACATTAAGGGATCTCTGGACACCCGGGACGAACGGAAGGAGGTCCGTGGAGCACCGGTCGAGCCCCTGATCGAGGTGCCCTTAGCGGAAGGAGACCCAGGTAAGACCGTCCAGGTCGGGTCACTCCTGACGGGAATCCAGCGGGATGACCTGACCGAGTTCCTCCGAAGCAATTCCGACGTCTTCGCCTGGGCCCCAGCAGACATGCCTGGGATCGACCCCAAAATCATCTCCCATAAGCTCGGGGTCGATCCTACGGCCCGACCCGTCAGGCAGAAGAAAATAAGTTTCACCCCGGTCAAACAAAAGGCCATCGAAGAGGAAGTTGACCGACTCCTCACCGCCAACTTCATCAGGAACGTGCCCTACTCGGAGTGGCTGGCCAACGTGGTCCTGGTCAAGAAGTCGAGTGGGAAGTGGCGTATGTGCGTCGACTTCACCGACCACAACAAGGCCTGCCCCAAGGACAACTTCCCGCTCCCCCGCATAGACCAGCTCGTCGACAGCTCAGCCGGGCACGAGCTCCTGAGCTTTATGGACGCTTTCTCCGGCTACAACCAAATCCGCATGAATCCGGACGACGAGGATATGACCGCATTCACGACGGACCGGGGGGTGTACTGCTACAGAGTGATGCCCTTCGGCCTCAAGAATGCCGGGGCCACATACCAGAGGCTGGTCAACCGCATGTTCAAGCCGCAGATCGGCAGGAACATGGAAGTCTACGTTGACGACATGCTCGTCAAGTCCGTCTTGTCGACCGACCATGTCAAGGACTTGGGTGAGACGTTTAGGGTGCTCCGCAAGTTCAACATGAAGCTGAACCCCGCCAAGTGTGCATTCGGAGTCACCGGAGGGAAGTTCCTCGGGTTCATGGTCACCCACCGCGGAATTGAAGCTAACCCAGAGAAGATCGACGCCATCCTGAGCATGACCGCACCCTAGACCAACGTCGAGATCATGCGGCTCACGGGGCGGGTCGCCGCTCTGAGCCGTTTCATGTCCAGGTCGAGGGAGAAGTGCCCCCCGTTCTTCAAGGCGCTGAGGAAAATTCCAAGGTTCGAGTGGTCGGAAGATTGCCAGGCCGCCTTCGAACAACTGAAGAGGCACCTCGCAACACCGCCCCTGCTCACCCGGCCCGTGGAAAGGGACGAGCTGTCGCTGTACCTGGCAGTATCCGACCAAGCAGCAGGGTCGGTGCTCGTCCGAGAGGCCAAGGGGGTACAGAAGCCAGTGTACTATGTGAGCCATGTATTCAAGGACGCGGAGACGAGATACCCCGCCATAGAGAAGATTGTCCTAGCCCTCGTAGTAACCTCGCGGAAGCTGCGACACTACTTCTAAGCGCACACAATCATCGTTCTCACTGAGCACCCCTTGGGGGCTATCCTGGCGTCGCCGGAATCCTCTGGCCGTCTAGAGAAATGGAGATGGGAGTTGTCTCAATTCGACATAAGGTATCGCCCGAGATAAGCCATCAAGGCACAGGCCCTGGCCGATTTCGTCGTTGAATGCACCATCCCTAGCAGGAAGCAGGACCCCGCGCCGCCCCTCGCAGCCCGGCTTCCCGTCCAGCAAGGCCCTAGCTCAGTCCCGGAGTGGGTCATCTACGTCGACGGGTCCTCTACCGAGGAAGGCTGTGGTGCCGGCCTCATTATCCGGGGCCCAAACGAAGCCGAGATGGAGTATTCCTTGAGGCTCGGTTTCAAAGCGTCGAACAACGCGGCGAAGTACGAAGCCCTCCTAGCCGGACTGCGCATGGCTGTCGGGATGGGACTGAAGACCGTCCGGGTCCGCAGCGACTCGGCCCTAGTTGTCGGCCAAGTGACCGGCCGCTTCGAGGCTCGAGAGCCCCTGATGATGAAATACCTAGCCGAGGTGAGGAAGCTCCGGAAAAACTTCGACGAAGTCCAGGTGGAACAAATACCCAGGCAAATGAACGCTCAAGCAGACGCCCTGAGCAAGCTGGCTTCATCATACTCGGCCAGCAGCAGGCGGTCGATACTCTTCGAAACATTGACCCGACCCGGCGTCGACACTCCAAGTGTACACGACACAGGAGAACGACCCGGATTGGAGGAAGCCCCTCATGGAATTCCTGAAGGACGGCACGCTCCCGGAAGACAGAGCAGCCGCCGGCCGCCTCCAGGACAGAGCCACCCACTTCGTCTGGAGCAACGGGAACCTCTACAAGAAGGCCTTCACCCAGCCCCTGCTCCGGTGCGTTGACCCCCACGAGTCCGACTACGTCCTGCGGGAAATCCATGAAGGAGTGGGCGGCGCACACCAGGGGGCGCACACCTTGACCCAAAAGACACTACTTCAGGGGTACTATTGTCCCACCATGCACGACGACGCCCTGAAGCTGGTCAGGAGGTGCAAGAGCTGCCAACTCCACGGCAATATCCCCCGCCTCCCAGCTGCCGAGCTAACTGCCCTGACATCCCCGTGGCCATTCGCCCAGTAGGGATTAGATATGATCGGCCAGTTCCCCACCGGAACTGGCGGACATAAATACGTCCTCGTCGCGGTGGACTACTTCACCAAGTGGATCGAGGCCGTTCCAATCAGGAAACCGGACGCCGCCACAACCATCAAGTTCCTCCAAAACAACCTGATACACCGGTTCGGAATCCCCAGGTGCATCATCACCGACCACGGGACGAACTTCGAGAACGAGAAAGTAAGGGACTTCTGCAAAGAATACCACATCCTCATGAAGTTCGCCGCGGTCGTGCACCCCCAATGTAACGGGCAAGGCGAGGTCGCTAACCGGGACGTCCTCAGAGGCCTCCGAACCCGCCTGGAAGGGAGACAAGGCGGGTGGGTTGAGGAGCTACCCCGGGTCTTGTGGGCCCTGCGCACGTCGAAAAAGACACCCACCGGAGAGACCTCTTTCAACCTCTGCTACGGGACCGAAGCAATGGTCCCAGCGGAGATCGGGCTCCCCAGCCACCGAGTTGAGCACTTCGACAATGAAGCAAACACCATGGCACTACGAACCAACCTCGACGTGTTGTTGGAGAAAAGGGATCGGGCCCAGATCAGAACCGCCGCCTACCAACAGCAGACGGCCCGGTATTACAATGCTCGGGTAAAACACCGATCCTTCAAGACCGGGGACCTAGTCCTGCAGCGGAACGAATTCATCGACCAAGGCAGGCTTCACAAGCTCTCCCCAAAGTGGGAAGGTCCTTTCCTCGTCTTCGAAACGCTCCCCGGCGGAGCATACCGCCTGCAGGACGCGGACGGACGGAAGCTCCCTCGGCCTTACAACGCTGAGAAGCTCAAGCTATACCAATGAAGTCAGAGCTAGCAAAGCATCGCATCCCAGCTACCGCTCGAGATTGCCCTTTCAAAAGATGGTGTATAGCGTTGTCTAGGATTCCTACCCATACGAATAAAGAGACTTTCGAACCTTTTTTCTGGTAGAGTTCCCCCTGTACAACGAAAGAGCCCTCCCAGAGGCAGTCGGGTCCAAGGTTCCCTTACTCGGCTGTCCCCAGCGGGCATCTTACCTGCCACAACGCTGGGGATCAAAAAGCCCTCCCAGAGGCAGTCGGGCCCGAGGTTCCCTCGCTCGGCTATCCCCAGGGGGCAGCTTCCCTGCCACAACACCGGGGATCATAAAGCCCTCCCAGAGGCAGTCGGGCCCGAGGTTCCCTCGCTCGGCTGTCCCCAGCGGGCAGCTTCCCTGCCACAACGCCGGGGACCAAAAAGCCCACCCAGAGGCAGTCAGGCCCGAGGTTCCCTCGCCTGGCTATCCCCAGCGGGCAGCTTCCCTGCCACAATGCCGGGGATCAAAAAGCCCTCTCAGAGGCAGTCGGGCCCGAGGTTACCTCGCTCGGCTATCTTTCAGGACAAAAGCCCTCGCCAAGAGGCACCGGACAGTGACCCTGTCCGGCCAAGGGTCCTTGGTGGGATTCTTACAGCCTTATAGCTCTTCCCGCGCCAGGGACAAAAGTCCTCCCAGAGGCAGTCGGGTCCTCTCCCCTGCTATCCCCGGCTGGTAGCTTCCTACCACAACCGACAGGGATCAAAGTCCTCACCAAGAGGCACTGGGCAGCTATCCTGCTCGGTCCCCGTCCTGAAGGGTCAAAAGCTATAACAACCGAGTCCAGTTATACCAATTTCAGTTACCGTATGTGTTGTTGTGGTACTTATTTCATTTATCGTGTTTTGGCAGTTACTAGTTATAGATTACCCTAACCTTACACTTTTGCATATAACAACTTAATTCATTCAAAATAATTTAAAATATACTTGTCATGGCCTGCTTGATACCCCTAACCCTGTGGTAGCGTCCGTACATCGTGTTCTCGTCCCGTTCAGTGAAGCGGACGTGTTTGGACGACTACGCGCACGTACGTGCGTCCGTTCTTGGGGGTATGCTTTTTCATTACAAAATCCTTCATTTCAAATTTTGGAACTTGCTAATATTTTTCATATTTCAAATTCAAATTTTTGGACCCGACCCGGGCGCAATTTTGAAATATTTTGTATTTCCGCCAAATCCCATTTAATCTTGAATTTCTTAAATCATTTAGAAAATATTTTTTTAACTCACAGTATATTTCTTTCGACTAACAAACCTATTATTTAAACAAGGTAAATCTTTTATATTTTTCCCCAAAACAATTTTCCTAAACTCCCGAGCCAATCAGAACTCCCCATTTCCTCAGCGTGGGCCCCACGAGCACAGCCCCCTCCCTCTCTCCCCCTTCGCTGACTATCTCTCTCCCTTTCTCTTTCTCTCTCATTCTCCTTTCTCCCATCTCCACTAAAGGCCAAATTTATCTCTCCTTACTGTTACTCTCTCTCTTTCTCACTCCTCTTGCGAGAATCTCTCTCTCTCTCTCTCACTCCTCTCGCACAAATCTCTCTCTCTCCCCTCTAATATATTTTCCCTGCATCATTCTTTTTCTCAAGAACCCATTCCCAGTTAACCCTAGCCGCCTTTCCTCCTATCGCCGTTGCCCTAGCGCCGACACCACCATCGCCATTCGTCGCCGCTCGTCACCCTCATCACCTCCGCCACCTTTCCCTCCTTCCCCGATCACCCTGCACCAGCACTAAGCAGCCGCGCATCCCCTGCACGCTTCTGCACCGCCGGAAGATCACCGTCGGTGACTCGTTCTCGTGTCCCGGGCCTTATGCACACCCCAGTAAGCGCCCCCTTCTCCCTCTCATCCTTCTCTTTTTCCTCTTCCTATGTTTTCTGGTAAAGTTTTCTTGCTGTTTTTTAAAAGGAGTCTCTGTTCATCGTCGGAGCCCCGTCGATCTCGCCACAGTTGGTCTTGCCGCCACCAAATGCACCTCCTCTGCAAACCCAGTATGCTATCGTACTCTTTCCTCCTCTATTCTTTTCTTTCCTTCTTTTTCTTTTCTTGTTAATTTATTGTTTTCTTGCAATCGCTGTTTTCTGGTTCGCCGGAATCCGACCGTGCCGGCGACGTTTCCCGATGACCCAGCAAGGACCTCTGACCCGTGTGACTCCACTGTTCGTCGTTTGGGCTCATTCCGTGTACCGTGCGCGCGTCGCGACTTTTCCCCGCCGACGCGTAACGTTCCGTTTTCCGTATCGCGACCCGTCGAGGCAAGTGAAACTTGCTACATGCTATTCAAACTATTCTTATACTAATTTATCTATTTTTCCTATTAAATCTCTAAATAGAATGGAAAGTCGTGAATTTCAAGTTAACCGCATAACATTCCGTTTACATTTTTTCTGATCTAGAACTTGAAACTTAATTGTTGCATCTAGTTGTTTATACCTAGTAATCACATGTATATGTTAGACCACATGATCACAATTGTTTTATAGCCATGATACCCTTTTCTCTAGTATTAACCTATCGGACATCCGTGTGCATCTTTAACCGGTTTAGTTACAATTGCATCCATTGAACAGATTGTACATGTCATTGCATCCCTAGATTACCTAATGCTTATTAACCTGTTTTTAGCATTCACATCTGTCATACTGTATTCATATAATGCTGACACCATCTCTTAAACACAAATTGATAACCGTACAGTTAATTAGTTTAATCTGCACTTATTGCTTAACCTATTACATGTGCCAATTTATTGTGTTGTTGATACCCATGCTTGTTTATTTATAACCATGATTATGCTAGTTGATTATGAGCACCCACATGATATCTTTTACACCCGGACATGTCTTGCTACACACATATTACTTGACCCGACATGGAACCGTACACTACTTGACTTGACCTGATGTACCATGGCTTGACCTGTTACCTAATCTTGTGTCTAATGCCAACAAACCTGACATGTAGTCCTTACGGACCGTTCCTGTTGTCTATCCAGACAAACCTGTACCTACCTGCTCCTGTGTTGGCATTAGTTCTTGATTACTTAAATACCTGACTTGAACACTTATAACTTGGGGGTATGGGGAAATCAATGATGAAACCTGACTTGTAACTCGACAGTTTGATACCTGTTCTGATCAGTCTTACGGGCTAGGCCAGCCCCGGAGTGATGATGCTGACATCACTCATCTGTACATGCTACATTTTACTGCCTAGCGGCACGTCTCGGATTCAGCCCGAGAATCTTGACCGTGGACCCGGGCATGCACGGGATACTATTGAGTTACATCGATGATTCATCAAATTGATTTCAAAGACTCGAGAGTAGATAACCCAATAGACTAGTTCAGTTTACTCACTGCACACTACCCTTCACTGTCCTGATTTATATTGCTGTTACACCTGCTTTATCATTTATGTTTATACTTGCATGTCTTGTTACCCTGTTTATATTTTATTGCTTGATGACATGACGCGCTGACGTCTGGGTTTTGCATGGCCCAGATTCCGTATCTTTGCCGCAGTCCGAGCATGAGTACTTCAGCCAGCAGGCTGAGCAGTGAGGATTCAGTAGTAGTTAGTTCTTTACTTTTTAGCTTTTCATTTCTGATGTGAGCCCGCATTATGGGACATACATTCCAGTTATTCTTGTATTGGATCTCTTGCTTCCGCATTATTTATTCTTGACTCATTTTATTTTGGCTTATGGACATGTGCTAGATAGTTTTATTTTTGTTCTTGATATCTCTACAGCCGTAATGTGACTGTGGATGGATACTTCCTACCCACAGGTAGTATGGTTGGCTATGTCACGTGCCCATCTTAGCGTACTCTGGGAAGCGGGGCGTGACATGGTTCTTTTGGTATCAGAGCCATAGGTTAATCGGGTTGATTCTTTTGTAGTTGGGTATTGTACCCAATACACGAATCAGAATACTCGTGTTTAGGAAACATGTCCTGCCACCTTGCCGTTTTACCGTTCTTGAATCTAACCTCCTCCTGATTATATCTTTTACGGTGTGCAAACTTCCTTTGCATATCGACTCGAAACCTGATTCCTTGTTATCTCTAGAACTTAGGCGACTTGGGTGGAATTATGTAATTGTAGCTATGATACCGCGGCATAGTTACAATGCGCTACTCTATTTAAGTAACTCGGAGTTCTAGCCTTGATCTATATTTTGAATCTGTTATCATGCTAATCCTTGGGTGTTTTGATTTCAGGAACATGGCAGACAAGAATCTGAAGACGTACCAAAGGCGTGTTGACGAAGCCGCTATACTTGGAGTAATACGTGGGATGTTGGAGAATCAAAGAGGCAGACCGAGCTGATCCAGCAGCAAGATGAATCGTTTCAGGAAGATTTGCGGACCGTTCAGCAGTCCGTGAACAATGTTGGGGCCAGACCAGTAGATCGAGTGGGGACCGTGGCAGATTTTAGAAGACCGGGTCCGTCTGTCTTTACTGGCCTGGAGGAGCCGTTGCCAGCGGAGCAGTGGCTGGTTGACACGGAGAATCTACTCATTGCGGTGCAGATCCCAGATGATAAGAGGGTGGATATGGTACGCATCCAGTTAGTGGATTACGCCCGTGAATGGTGGCTTGTGGAGGAGACCCGCTTGCCCAAGCCGATCAAGTGGGCGGATTTTTCAAAGAGTTTCCTGGAGAAGTTCTTCCTGCGAACTGCACGGGAGGAAATGGAAGAGAAGTTCATTAGTTTAAAACAGAACGGTGCACCTGTAGATGTACATGCAGCGGAATGGACGCGGCTCAGTAGGTTCGCTGAACCTTTAGTTGCCAACAATGCAGACAGGGCAAGGAGGTTCATGCGCAGCTTGGATGTGGACATCCAGAGGCAGATTGTCTCCCTGGGTTTGACCACTTTCTCACAGGTACTTACGGCAGCTCGAGAACAGCAGAGCTTATTTAGGAAGACTGGGAGTTCACAGCAGACAGCAATTACAATACGGAAGCCGACCTTTGCACCGAACCGAGCACATGGACACAAGGGTATTCCAGTGAACCGTCGTGGCGTAACACCGATGAAGAAGCCTGTTGTCGTTGATCAAAGAAGGAGCGTGATTTGTGACTACTGCCATTTACCTGGACACGTGCAAAAAGATTGTCGAAGGAGGCAGGGACTCTGTTTGGTTTGTGGAGCGGCAGATCACACTGTCAGCGCTTGTCCGTCGATGTTTCGTACGAGGGATGATATTCAGAAGCCACGGCAGAAACCGTTTCCGGGACAGAAGCAGCTAACTCAAGGACCCAATCAGGCTCGAGCTTTTACCTTGACGGCTGAGGAAGCTAAGGCTTCAGGAGAAGTTGTTTCAGGTATTCTACTCGTTCATGGTTTTCCCACATTAGCGTTATTTGATTCTGGTGCATCCCATTGTTTTATATCGTCCAAGTTTATAGCTACACACTCGATTACCTGCACGGCCCTGTCTAGTTTCTGGGACATACATACTGGGAATGGGAAAATCATATCTAGTAGAGAATGTAAAGATTGTGCAGTTGTTGTTTGTGGACGGGAGCTTTTTGCAGATTTCTTGGTGATTGATACGGGCAGCTATGAAGTCATCTTGGGAATGGATTTTCTCGGCACTTTCCATGCTCACATTGATTGTAAGGCAAAGAAAGTAGTTTTCCAGATTCCCGGGCACCCCGAGTTTATCTTTACTGGAGGAAGCGGTTCTGTCGGGCCAGTCGAGTTTAGGGCTAGGCCGACGACTAATGTTCTTTCGTCGATGGAGCTTGATAAAAGTGAAGAGCCAGCCATTGTTCGCGATTTTATGGACGTGTTTGAAGATATATCAGGATTACCGCCAAAGCGAGACGTGGAGTTCGCGATCGATCTTATTCCTGGTGCAGCGCCAGTTTCTAAAGCGTATTATCCAATGGCACCAGTGGAGTTGGAAGAAGTCAAGAAGCAGGTTACTGAATTGCTTGAGAAGGGTTGGATTCGAAGCAGTAACTCGTCTTGGGGAGCTCCAGTTCTTCTAGTCAAGAAGAAGGATGGCACAAGAAGGATGTGCATCGACTATCGAGAATTAAACCGGGTGACTATTAAGAACAAGTACCCGATCCCTCGCATTTGCGAACTATATGAGCAGCTTAGTGGCGCGAGGGTATTCTCGAAGCTGGATTTGCGATCCGGATATCATCAGGTCCGAGTGAAAGCAAAGGATATTTGCAAGATGGCGTTCCGAACTCGGTATGGACATTACGAGTACTTAGTGATGCCCTTCGGAGTTACGAATGCACCAGCTATATTCATGGACTTGATGAACCGAATCTTTTCACCATTCTTGGACCAGTTTATTGTGGTGTTCATTGACGATATTCTGGTTTACTCGAAGAGTTTTGAAGAGCATGCTGAACATTTGAAGATCTCACTACAGACTTTGAGACAAGAGAAATTATATGCAAAGATGAGCAAGTGCGAGTTTTGGCTGGAAGAAGTAAAGTTTTTGGGGCATGTTGTGTCTGGCGATGGAATCGCCGTCGATCCCGAAAAGATTGCAGCAGTTCGTGATTGGCCGGTTCCGAAGAATGTTGTGGAGATAAGAAGTTTTCTTGGACTCGCCGGGTATTACAGAAGATTTGTGGAGAACTTTGCTCGTCTGGCGGAGCCGTTGACCAAGCTTACGCGCAAGAAGGTACCTTTTGTGTGGACTGATAGGTGTGCGTCAGCTTTTGAGACGTTGAAGCAAAGATTGATAACCGCTCCTATTCTGACCGTGCCAGACAATTCCGGAGGATTGGTGATTCACAGCGACGCATCTGGGAAAGGATTGGGATGCGTTTTGATGTAGCATGGGAAGGTTGTAGCGTATGCATCGAGACAGTTGAAGACCCATGAGAAGAACTACCCAACTCACAACTTGGAGCTTGTGGCTGTGATCTTCGCTTTGAAGATTTGGAGACACTACCTTTTAGGCGAAAGGGTCGAGGTGTTCACTGATCATAAGAGCTTGAAGTATGTGCTCACGCAGAAGGAGCTTAATATGAAGCAGCGTGGATGGTTAGAGCTGATGGCCGACTACGATCTGGATCTTAAGTATCATCCGGGAAAAGTTAATGTAGTGCCGGATGCGCTTAGTCGGTTACTAGCAATTCAGATGTTGACTGCACGAAAGGAACTCATTGAAGACTTTCGGAGGTTTGAATTGGAGGTTGTGCTACCGCATTCTTCGGGACAGTTGATGCAGCTGCAGGTACATTCGTCGTTGATCGAGAATATTAAAGCAGCGCAACCGCAGGACCCTAGATTGCAAAAGTTTCGAGAACAGGTTGAAGCCGGACTACGAACGGATTTACTGATCCATGAAGATGGTTCATTGAGATATGGTAGCCGTTTGTGTGTGCCAAAGGGAGATATTCGCGAAGAGCTTATGAAGGAGGCACACAGTTCAGCTTATTCCGTACATCCAGGAGGCACGAAGATGTACCAAGACTTACGACAACATTTCTGGTGGGAAGGCATGAAACGGGAGATTGCTCGCTTTGTGGCAAAGTGCTTGGTGTGTCAGCAAGTTAAGGCTGAATATCAAAGGGTTGCTGGTTTATTGCAACCACTTCCGATTCCTCAGTGGAAGTGGGAACATATAACCACGGATTTCGTAACAGCTCTACCGCGGAGTCCAAAGTGCAACAATGCAGTTTGGGTGATTGTTGATCGTTTGACCAAGGCAGCTCATATCATTCCATTTCGGGTTGGTCAATCAACAGAAACTTTGGCGGAGCGGTACATGCAGGAGATTGTAAGATTGCATGAAGTACCGGTGAGCATCGTGTCCGATCGTGACACTCGGTTCTTATCACACTTTTGGCGGAGCTTACAGGAAAGTTTAGGGACCCGATTGAAGTATAGCATCGCTTATCATTCTCAAACAGATGGCCAGTCGGAGAGAACGATCCAAACTCTTAAAGATATGTTGAGAGCTTGCATGTTGGACTTCAAGGGTTCATGGGAAGATCATCTGCATTTGGTGGAGTTTTCTTACAACAACAGTTTCCATGCGACAATTCAGATGGCTCTATTCGAAGCTCTATATGGTCGCAAGTGCCCTTCACCTGTTTGTTGGGACGATGTCGGTGAACGAAGATTGTTGGGACCAGACTTGGTTGTGCAGACTGTTGAGAAAGTTAATGCTATCAGGAATCATATGAAAGCAGCACAAGACAGACAGAAGAGTTGGGCAGATATGTCGAGAAGACCTCTTGAGTTCGCCGTGGGTGATTTGGTATTCTTGAAGATATCACCGACTAGAGGGGTGATTCGTTTTGGAAGTCGAAGAAAGCTCAGTTCTCGGTTCGTCGGTCCTTTCGAGATCTTGGAGCGTGTTGGTGAGGTAGCGTATCGTTTGGCGTTACCGCAGTCCTTGGCGAATGTGCACGATGTGTTATACGTATCTCAACTCCGTAAGTATGTTCGGGATGAAACGCATGTATTGGATCATTCGGAGCTGACGGTACGTGAAGACTTGACTTTTGAGAAGCGACCGGTTGCGATTGTGGATCGAAGGGAAAAGGTTCTTAAGAACAGGGTTATCCCCCTTGTACTGGTTTCTTGGGGTAGTCGCTCACATGGAGAGTCAACTTGGGAACGAGAAGATGAAATCCGGCAGAAGTTTTCCCATATTTTCTCGTAGTTTGTTGGTCGTTTATCCTTTTGTGTTCTTGGAATTTCGAGTACGAAATTCTTTTTGTAGTTGGGTATAATGTAACAACCGAGTCCAATTATACCAATTTCAGTTACCGTATGTGTTGTTGTAGTACTTATTTCATTTATCGTGTTTTGGCAGTTACTAGTTATAGATTACCCTAACCTTACACTTTTGCATATAACAACTTAATTCATTTAAAATAATTTAAAATATACTTGTCATGGCCTGCTTGATACCCCTAACCCTGTGGTAGCGTCCGTGCATCGTGTTCTCGTCCCGTTCAGTGAAACGGACGTGTTTGGACGACTAAGCGCACGTACGTGCGTCCGTTCTTGGGGGTATGCTTTTTCATTACAAAATCCTTCATTTCAAATTTTGGAACTTGCTAATATTTTTCATATTTCAAATTCAAATTTTTGGACCCGACCCGGGCGCAATTTTGAAATATTTTGTATTTCCGCCAAATCCCATTTAATTTTGAATTTCTTAAATCATTTAGAAAATATTTTTTTAACACACAGTATATTTCTTTCGACTAACAAACCTAGTATTTAAACAAGGTAAATCTTTTATATTTTTCCCCAAAACAATTTTCCTAAACTCCCGAGCCAATCAGAACTCCCCATTTCCTCAGCGTGGGCCCCACGAGCACAGCCCTCTCCCTCTCTCTCCCTTCGCTGCCTATCTCTCTCCCTTTCTCCTTCTCTTTCTCTCTCATTCTTCTTTCTCACACCTCCACTAAAGGCCAAATTTATCTCTACTAATATGTATAAGCAATATGCTAAAAGAAACACATGCACATATTAAAGTAGAAACAAACCAAGTAGCATACTACCATTTTGAGCAAGATTGTTTATACAACTGTGAATATCCCAAACTTCCATTAAGTAATATACAAACAAGTATGATACAGTAATGGCCTCTAGGGCATATACACTAATAGCCACCTTAGCACCTCCTCTGCAAACCCAGTATGCTATCGTACTCTTTCCTCCTCTATTCTTTTCTTGCCTTCTTTTTCTTTTCTTGTTAATTTATTGTTTTCTTGCAATCGCTGTTTTCTGGTTCGCCGGAATCCGACCGTGCCGGCGACGTTTCCCGACGACCCAGCGAGGACCTCTGACCCGTGTGACTCCACTGTTCGTCGTTTGGGCTCATTCCGTGTACCGTGCGCGCGTCGCGACTTTTCCCCGCCGACGTGTAACGTTCTGTTTTCCGTATCGTGACCCGTCGAGGCAAGTGAAACTTACTACATGCTATTCAAACTATTCTTATACTAATTTATCTATTTTTCCTATTAAATCTCTAGATAGAATCGAAAGTCGTGAATTTCAAGTTAACCGCATAACGTTCCGTTTACATATTTTCTGATCTAGAACTTGAAACTTAATTGTTGCATCTAGTTGTTTATACCTAGTA
The DNA here is from genome assembly GCA_030015575.1 of Agapanthus africanus. Lineage (NCBI taxonomy): Eukaryota > Viridiplantae > Streptophyta > Magnoliopsida > Asparagales > Amaryllidaceae > Agapanthus > Agapanthus africanus. Next base: position 186,388,703 of record JASDDO010000024.1, read on the forward strand.
ATCACATGTATATGTTAGACCACATGATCACAATTGTTTTATATCCATGATACCCTTTTTCTCTAGTATAAACCTATCGGACATCCGTGCGCATCTTTAACCGGTTTAGTTACAATTGCATCCATTGAACAGATTGTACATGTCATTGCATCCCTAGATTACCTAATGCTTATTAACCTGTTTTTAGCATTCACATCTGTCATACTGTATTCATATAATGCTGACACCATCTCTTAAACACAAACTGATAACCGTACAGCTAATTAGTTTAATCTGCACTTATTGCTTAACCTATTACATGTGCCAATTTATTGTGTTGTTGATACCCATGCTTGTTTATTTATAACCATGATTATGCTAGTTGATTATGAGCACCCTCATGATATCTTTTACACCCGGACATGTCTTGCTACACACATATTACTTGACCCGACATGGTACCGTACACTACTTGACTTGACCTAATGCACCATGGATTGACCTGTTACCTAATCTTGTGTCTAATGCCAACAAACCTGACATGTAGTCCTTACGGACCGTTCCTATTGTCTATCCAGACAAACCTGTACCTACCTGCTCCTGTGTTGGCATTAGTTCTTGATTACTTAAATACCTGACTTGAACACTTATAACTTGGGGGTATGTGGAAATCAATGATGAAACCTGACTTGTAACTCGACAATTCGATACCTGTTCTGATCAGTCTTACGGGCTAGGCCAGCCCGGGAGTGATGATGCTGATATCACTCATCTGTACATGCTACCTTTTACTGCCTAGCGGCACGTCTCGGATTCAGCCCGAGAATCTTGACCGTGGTCCTGGGCATGCACGGGATACTATTGAGTTACATCGATGATTCATCAAATTGATTTCAAAGACTTGAGAGTAGATAACCCAATAGACTAGTTTAGTTTACTCACTGCACACTACCCTTCACTGTCCTGATTTATATTGCTGTTACACCTGCTTTATCATTTATGTTTATACTTGCATGTCTTGTTACCCTGTTTATTTTTTATTGCTTGATGACATGACGCGCTGACGTCTGGGTTTTGCATGGCCCAGATTCCGTACCTTTGCTGCAGTCCGAGCAGGAGTACTTCAGCCAGCAGGCTGAGCAATGAGGATTCAGTAGTAGTTAGTTCTTTACTTTTCAGCTTTTCATTTCTGATGTGAGCCCGCATTATGGAACATACATTCCAGTTATTCTTGTATTAGATCTCTTGCTTCCGCATTATTTATTATTGACTCATTTTATTTTGGCTTATGGACATGTGCTAATAGTTTTATTTTTGTTCTTGATATCTCTACAGCCGTAATGTGACTGTGGATGGATATTTCCTACCCACAGGTAGCATGGTTGGCTATGTCACGTGCCCATCTTAGCGTACTCTGGGAAGCGGGGCGTGACAAAAGCCCTCGCAAGAGGCAACCGAGTAGCTACCCTGCTCGACAAAAACTCCAGCTGGTAGCTCCCTACCCGCGACGCCAGGATAGAAGCGGCTGCCCCGCTCGTTCATTCCAGGCTGTTAGTTGCCTACCCACGACGCCAGAGATCAAATCCCTCACTAAGAGGCAACCGTGCATCCTCATGGCCCGGTCATTCTTAGTGGCCCTCCGCGGCCCAAAGCCCTCGCAGCGGAACCCAAACGGCCACCCTGCTCGGTCAAGGCCGGCCGGTAGCCCTGTGGCCATACATAAGGATCCGAGGCGCACGGAAACACGACAATACAAGCAAGGATATTCCACGAACGTCCTTCACACACAAGAGATGAAATACAAACCGACGAATCAAGGGTTTTCTCTTTTATTGCTAAAATCAAGATCTTTACAAAGGGTATTCTGGAGCCACCCAGCCCTACAAACTGCCCGGAGGCTTACTTCTGCCACTTCATCGTCGGTGTCACGGCCAAAGGCCCTACCACCGGAGACTCTGCCACCAGGGGCACGCCCTGCTTCCCTCGTCATCTCTCACTGGAGGCTTCGTCGCCGGGAGCGGAACCCGAGCGCGGAGTTCACCATCGTCGAACTCGGGAAGCTGTTCCTTCACGACGTCCAAAGCCTTATTCCACGCGACGGCAGAATACTCCCCGAGCTCGGCATATAACTGCTCGGATGCCTTATACTCAGCCACAGCTTTCTTAGCCCGAGCCTCGGCAACTTGGGCCTTCAGCAGCGCCGCCTCGGCATCTCCCCTGCTTGCATCCCTCTCCTTCTCCAGAGCCGCAAAGCGTTCGGCCATGTCCGCCAGCTTCCTATCGGCAACCCGGAGAGACGCATTCAGACAGCGAAGGGCACCCCGAGTCGCCGAGTTGGCAAGCTCCGCAGCCTCCGCCTGGCCAGCCACAACGTCGGCCTTATCCCTCTCCCGGCGCAGGTCGCGTTGCAGAAGCTCGACCTCCGAAGGGAACGCCTCCACTGGCCTCGGGGCGTGGAACGCCCCCTCGGCCTCCATGCGAGTAGCAAGGGCGCAGTGTTGAAGAACCTGACAAAGAGCCGATTAGAAACCGGGAAACACCCGGACCGAGGAAAAGCATACCGAGGCAAATGCGTGTAGAGGGATTCGTACCTGGACAGCCCTTTGGGCTACGGCCTCCAATTGATCCTTCAAGGAGTCGCATGGGAGCTTTCCTCCAGCCGACTCCTCCATCCCGGTGAGCAGACCAGTAGCAACGGAAAGCCCAGACGGAATAGTGAAGACGGAGCCTCCTTCCTGCACGGGAATCCCATCGGGGGCCTTCGACGATGGCGCGCGAGAAACTGTTCTCTTCCTCTTCGGAAGGGGCCTGCCCTCACCCTTCCACCCGTCACCAGTCTGGGATTCGGGTAACTGCTGATGACTCCGGCCGCCGCCAGAGAAACTCCCAGATGCCGTTGACGAAATGGACGGCCCTACCGTCGGCAGAGAATCCGGCGGAGGGTGTGAGCTGGCCGGGGGCCCGGCCACGCCACTAGCCTCCCCCGGCGCGAGCCGTCCGAAAAGTGGGAACGAACCATGTATCCCGAAGGAAGAAGAACACCGAGCAGCGGCGGCTCAAGGAAGAAGGGAAATGAAAGGTTGGGGGCCCTGAGGCGAGTCACGCCCCCGTTTTATCACCACGCGTGGCCGTATCCAACGGTGCCCGTCACCTCCCGCCAAAACGGATCCTCACGCTCAGCGGCTCCGATCGCCCCATGTGTCGGTCCTGCACTGGACTGCACCCAATCGGGCGCTGTAGGCCCGCATGCAACGTACCGGTCAGTCAACCTTTGACGCGTGGACCATCGCTTCAATTACATAGTGCATGAGCCGGCACGATCTCTCCGAGGTACGGAGATCTCGCCTTAGTTCGCTAGCGGAAAAGACGACCGTTGGACCGACGGGTCGCCCCCACGAAACCATAGAAGGGATCTCTCCTCAGGAGGCCCGGCAGTCCACTCCTGACCCGACCACCAACTGGTCGGGACAAGAGTGTGGGGCTAATGATAGTGCTCAATATTGGCGGTCCCCAAGATCATGACACGTGGCAGGTGACGCGCCCCAAAACTCAGAAGAAAGGGCCCGCAGGGGCCGATCCCGTGCCCGACCATCAAGCACGGGCCGGCCCCCCTCGAGGACCCCTGCAAATTAGCCTCCTCGGCCATTCAGCTCGCCCCGAGCCGCCACAGGACCAAGACTCCCCGGCCTCCCCGCTCGGCCCCAAGCTCCCTGCCGAGGCCGTCTTCCTCGGCCCTCCGACCAACTCCACCACTCACAGGCGTAACCGCCGCTCCGCAAATCTCGTCATGCGCGGATTCTCCGCCAGCAACATCCCACGCTCCACGCCCCCGCGATCCCCATTAATAGGCGATCCGCTCTCTATGCGGGCGTGACGTCGGGAGCATAACTGCCGGCGAGATTCTCGCGCCTGCTGCTGCGTGCCATCACCACTATATAAACCCCCATCCCAGAGGGGTCAAGTAAGCAATTCTTTACACTTTACGCCGCTACTCTGCTCGGATCTCATCGCTAACTTGTGCGTCGGAGGGTCCTCGGTGGTACCGAACCACCCCGGGACTTCTTTGCAGGTACTCGGCGACCGCTTCCACGCCTCACCTCTCCTTCCAAAAACCCATTGAGACCCACACGCGACGAAGGATAATCAGCCAAATGCACCGCGAGATCTACGTAAGACAATATCTGACGGAGACCCGAAAAGGAGCTCCATCACATCCCCTCTTGAATCCATCACCTTCTTTGGCACAACCATTAATAAATCTTCCTTGATAGTACACGTAACACCTACCAAAATTGCTATCACATGTTTCGATCCTCATGGTTCTGTGTCAGTCCGAGTATTATCTACCAAAATTGCTACCATCTCCCTTCATGATGTTTCGATCATGATTATATGCTAGTATCAGAAGTTTATTTACTAAACGTACCATCATATATCATATGCCTCATGTTGTTTGGATTCTCATGGTTCTGTGGTAGTACAAATAGTATCTACCAGAGTGGCTATCATGTGCCTTGTGAAGTCTCGATTCTCATGGTTCTGTGGTAGTACGAGTAGTCTCTACTAGAAACACTATCATGCATCTGGTAGGTATGTCACATCAAAGAAGATGGAAGATAATTCTCACACAACTTTGGAAATTAATCAAGTAACATTTTTTTTAAAGATTTGATGGTAATATGAGTAAATGTGTCGACCAAAATTTCGAACATACTATTGAGAGGCATATATATTTTCTGAGGATTAAAATATCAAGCATTTAAGATTAAGCAAATTTTTATTTATTTTCCAAAAGATCATCGCATTATATTATATTCGATGATTTTTACATTTATGGAGTAACAGAAAGTGTATATTTCAATCCATAAGACCAACATATAGGTGATTGTATTTGTACCTACAATTTATAGAGGTCGAAATATAAGACCAGATTAAGCCTTCAAGGTATGGAACCTGTATAGGCAATGAGACATTTGATATCTCACAATTTATAGAGCTTGCATGGTTTGCCTTCATTTTATATCTCACAATTTGAACACCTCTATCTCCCTGTCACCTCAAGTTTTCTAAAGTACTGAAGCGGTGACGTGACTCGGTCTTCAATTTAACTTTACCGAGGATGGATTGAGCACTGCATGGTCTTCAACATAACTTAGTCTTTAACATCAATGTGTAAATGACTTGCATGAGCCACCACTAAAACCTGTCACGTCCCGCTTCCTAAAATACCATAGCGAGAGTGTGATTAGGTCTGCAATATAAGTATACCGAGAGAAATGGCTCAACTCAAACATAGTTATGTTAAGCGTACACAGGCAATATACAAATGATAAGTAGGATAAAACTAAAGTTTTATTCCATCAACTCAATAATTATTACCAACCATACATCGAATAAAGTTTATTACATCATAAAAGGAGTTTGAAAAAAATAACTAAATAAAGAGAAAGCCCTAAACATGTGGGCGATAAAAGCAATAAAGAAATAAACTAAGCTTTTTAACAGTAAATCGACAGTTTCAAGTAGTCTTCTTCCGTAGCTTCAACTTCTGCCATGTCATCTCCGTCCACGTCATCTCCGTCCACATAATTTCCATTCTCTTCGTCTATCCCTAACAAATGTTTCGAAGAAAAAGAAGGAGAAACATCCGTCAGCGAAATTTCGCTATGAGTAGAATTCTCATGGGTTTTAAGAACAAAAATGGTAAAAGTATGGTAAATGGTATCACAGTATACAAGTAATGTCAAACAAGAGTCGTGAAGCACATATTGAAATAATCTTAGAGGGGTGTGTGTGTGTGAATAGGATTATACTAACAATATCCACAAATTAAAAATCTACTTTCAAGATAAAAGATAACACAAATATAGCACAAGATAAAATACAAGTAAAAGAGAAACAAAATGCAAACACAAGCGATTTAGTGAGATTCGGAAGATCCCCTAGTCCTCTTTCTTTAGACGATGAGCCTGTTCCACTTAAATCGCGTCTCCACTGAGACAACACGTTGTGGACCCGCAACAATATGTCACTCGACACACGAGTGACCCTCTTCACAATACGTGTCCCCACTTATAAGAATCCTCCTGCACTCAAGAGATTCTACACAAAGACAGAAGAAGAAGATTACAATCCAAACTCTCTCTCAAGAGTTTATAATTCAAGCTCTAGTATATTTCAATAGAGTTTAAAATTTGCAGTTAAAACTCAATTTTTTTCCTTTTTCTTGTGTTGGATGAGAATGAACTCAGAGAATGAATGCAATTTTTCAGAATAGTTGTTGTGCAATAACTACACAAAAATCCTTTTATAATCCCATACAAAAACAAACAGGTCCATGTATTTATTACGTCTCAGGCAAAAAAACAAAAGTCTGAAGGCAAAAGGGACAGACATGCAAAACAAAACTAGCCGTTATAGCATTAAATGCACGTAACGGTAAAAATTTTCAAACAAATATAGCTTCAGACGTTTGCCATAGTTTTTAAAACATGGCCAATAAAATAACAGAAACCAACCAGACGTTTGAAGATTAAGATACACACATCTGAAGAACAAAAGGTTTTTAATGTTTTACACCTTCAGACGTGTGTTCAAATAAGGTTGAGACGTTTGTTCTCATAAAAAGTTTGAAAGCAATGAAAACACAAAGAACAATCAGACGTCTGATTAAGGCTTGACAGACGTTTGTTCCATACAAATTTTAGGCCAATGAACCATAGAATAAACAGACGTATGAAGAAGTATGATCAGACATTTGTTCTGTCAAAAAGTTTTAAACATTGAAAAACCAGAGAACAACCAGACGTTTGTTCTGGCATATTTCAGACGTTTGTTCTGAAGAAGAAAATTATATTTCAAGACTTGTGCATGTTTTTCAATAAAGAGCAGACGTCTGAATAAGGCTAGGACAGACGTCTGAAGAAGGAATGCACAGGAAATTTTGAACTTGAAATCGAAAAACGTTTTGAATGAAAAACTTTGCCAAGTTTTGCCTAAAGATCTCATGCATGCAAAGTGTATGCGTTTTGAGTTTTTTCATGCTAATCTCATAAACCACGAAACACTTATATTGATTTCCTATGTCGATATCGTTTGTTTGGCAAATCTTGAAACTTTCGATATCTCGACACGAGCTCTTGAATGTTCGATTTCTTGAATTCTTTTGAAATTGGACTCCTTAGCTTTATGAAGCTTGAATGTGCTCATTGAGAAGCTCTAGTCCATTAACCTCCAACCTCCAATAGATTTGTCATTTAAGCTTAATTTCCTCCATCCTCCATCGTAAGCTTGTGTCGGTTGATATCCATATCCTGAAATCTTTCTCAAACACGACCAAGCTCATATACAGTGTTATAAAGTATACAATATGAAACACATATATAGATTTATTAATATTGTATAATATCATCAAAACTAAATAGTAGGATTATGAAAATGCATAAGCCATCAATCTCCCCATTTTTGATGATGTCAAAATATTAATAGAAAATATCGATATATTGAAAATCAAACGTTTGAATAATCTTCAATAATCGATAAAAGACCAATATACTAAAGTTAAATGTTTGAATAACTTCAATATATTGATACGAACCTATTACTCTCCCCGTTTTTGACCTAATCAAAATGGGTACCCTAGGAAGTAAAATGTTTGAATTACTCCTTCTAGACACATGCGTATACCAAAGGTAAGTTAAACGTTTGAATAATTCCCCCTAAATGTATGCATAGGAGACTAATAAGAGTTGATATGAGCAAGAGTTAAAGTTAAACGTTTGAATAACTTAGAAAAGCAAGCATTTGGCTCATATCAACAAGCATGTATAAAAGATAAGTAATGGTGAGCGATACATGCGAGAGAACCATATGCAATATATAAGCAAGTTCTAATACCATATGGTGTAAAAGATGAGATAAAGATATAGCAAAATAGGGTTTTCTCATCTTTAATGTTGGTAAACTCGTGAAGGCCCTAAACACACTCCGCTGGATCCTAAGATATGTTATAAATAACAAATCCACAGTTGGGTTCCCCTAACGAGGGTTGCGGAAGCCATTTTAGTAAAATGATACTTAAGCACAATATCATTCAATTGAACGCATATTAAGCTCTCTCCGAATATAAGCAAAATGTATAGCATTAAAAATATCAGCCAATTGGTGTTGTGTAGGTATGTGCTCTATAATAATATCCCCTTTTTCATGATGATCATGAAGAAAATGGTAGCGGACATCAATGTGTTTGGTGCGGCTATGTTGGTTTGCATTTTTCATCATGTGCATCGTGCTCGTGTTATCACAAAGTACAGGAATCTGATCTACAAGCACATCAAAGTTTTTTAGGGTATACTTCATCCATATGATTTGAGCACAATAAGCACCTGCGGCAATATATTCTGTTTCGGCCTTGAAAATAGCAATCAAGTTTTGTTTTTTAGATGAACCAGAGACTAGACAATTTCCAAGAAATTGACACGTTCCACTCGTGCCCTTACGGTCTATTTGACTCTCCGCATAGTTCGCATCCGAATAAGATTTAAAATTGAAAATTTTATTTTTCGGATACCACAAATCTAAACCAATCGTTCGCTTAAGATATCTAAAGATTCTTTTTACCACACTTAGATGCGATTCCTTGGGTCACGATTGGAAACGAGCATACAAACAAGCACTAAACATTATATTGGGTTTACTAGCGGTTAAGTAAAGTAAACTATCAATCATACCACGATATTTAGTAATGTCTACATCCTTACCGGTTTCATCTTTTGAAATTTTTATTGTAGTGGCTATAGGAGTGTTGCTTGGCTTCACATCTTCAAGATCAAACATTATGATGAGCTCTTTTGTGTACTTCGTTTGATTTGGGAAGCAGGACGTGACAGGTTTTAGTGGTGGCCCATGCAGGTCCTATATACGAAGGCAAGACATTAACCGAATTTTATTATACCCTTGAATTCAATTTCTTTTGAATCCACTTTTCATTCAGTCTTTTCCTTCCGTCCTTTCCATTCCCTTCCTTTCTTTTAGCCAATCCTTAGATTACGTCTTACGCACACTTAAACCTTTCCTTAACCACGTAGAAACTTTATCAGTAACATCCACGCCTGCACTTGCACTTTTCGACGCGAGAGCATTACATTGCTTCATGTCGCATAAGTTTGTGTCTGCTCATTCCATTCCAGTGGCACCTCTCGCTACTGGATAGGACATAAACACGGGAAGCGGAGTGCTAAAGTCAACCAAGGGATACAACCTGTATCCCGTAGCGATCTGCTGCTGAGAGTTTTACGCCAATTACATGGTGTTAGACATGCCAAATTTCGACGTAGTTTTGGGCATGGATTGGATGGGGACGTTTCATGCTACCCTCGATTGCCGTTAAAGGAGGGTAGTGTTCGAGGTCCCCAATAATCCAATTTTTGTTTTCGAGAGCGGTGAACAAACTCTGGAGCCACCTATTTATTGGGCCCAACCGACCGAGGGTGTGTTAACCACCTTACAGACGGTAGAGGAGATGCCTGTAGTGGCTTGAGATTTTAGGACATGTTCGAAGATGTATCTGGCCTGCAACCCGATCGAGTGATCAAATTCATGATAGACCTAATGCCTGGCACTCAACCGATCTTGAAGGCACTATATCGGATAGGGACTTCAGAATTAGCAGAGCTCTGAATACAGGTAGATGACCATCTGCTGAGAGGTTTTATCAGACCAAGCGTCTTGTCCTGGGGTGCTCCGGTTCTTTTGGTACTTAAGAAAGATGGGACCCGACGTATGTGTATCAACTACCGGGAACTTAATAAGGTCATCATTAAGAACAAGTATCTGTTGCCGCGAATCGACGATCTATTCGATCAACTGGAAAGATTTTGAGTGTTCTCGAAATTTGATCTTAAGACGGGTTATCATCAACTCAAAGTCAAGACGTTTGATATTCCAAAAATGGTCTTCAGGACCAAGTATAGACACTATAAGTTTTTGGTGATACCTTTTGGAGTAACCAACGCTCCAGCAGTGTTCATGAACACGATGAATCAAGTGTTCTATCAACATCTGGACAAGTTTGTTGTCATCTTTATCGATGATATCCTGGTATACTCGAAGAACAGGGAGGAGCATGCAGTGTACCTGCGAATTTTACTAGAAACCTCGCGACAACATCAATTGTACACGAAGCTTAGTAAGTGTGAGTTCTAGTTAGAGCGAGTGGCCTTTCTTGGACACGTAGTAACTATAGAGGGAATTGTAAGGACCCTAGTGCTCGCGCCGCAAGACTTGTGGTGAAGGCGGAAGCGAAAACAAAAATTTATAGCAAGCACTAGTAACCTATACCCTAGAATCGATTCCAAATACTAAACTAGATATCTAAACATACAAGGTTAGGGGGCTATCCACCTTTGTAGTGTGTCTGCGCAATTGCGGAAGACCTCTTCACCGCTCCATGGACTCTAGCTCGGCTCCGAAGTCGTAGGGAACGAGCTTGCACGCCAATCTTCCTCGTCGAAGATGATCCACCCGAGAGAACGCGAATATAAGTTTTAGCTTCACTTCAAGTGATCAAGTGAAACAATTCACAATCAAAACTTTCTAGGAATTGATTGTGAGAGTGATGTAGCGGTGAATCTCAAATTTTCTCTCTTTTCTAATTTCCTTTTACAAAGCAGAAGCAAACATCAAAAGAGAAGAAGAGAGTGAAGAGGATGAGGATGTAATAAAAATAAAATCCTTAATCAATATCCTCTTTCTCCCTCTCACTCTTATCCTAAGAGTGGGTGGAATTATGACTCATCCTTATAAGTCACAAACCTACACACTTCACACTGCTTCTACAAAAGAAAAGAAAGAATGTGTATAAATACACAATCACACACACACACGCACATACAACCATACATGTATCAAAATACATATACCCGTATTTGTATCAAAATATGAATACTTTATTCGTATAAAGATACGAATACCCAGAAGAGAGATAATGAAAGATATAATACCAGCTCACAATGATCTGGCCATCTTTCTAACCAGCCAGTATTATCAAAACGTCCGATTAAAGAACGTGCACTAAATACATGTATTTAATCAAACCTGTGTGCATATCAAAATATACACACACTACATCGTTTCGCCTGAACCGAAAAAACCTTTGTGTGAGACTCTAAAAACTCGACACTGGCAGCGAGTTTAACCACAAGTACATCAGTGGCACTAGATGTACGTAACGGCTATCCAGGTATTGAACGAAAGGAAGGTCGACAAGCAAACTCATCCATATCCCTACTGAGCTTATAAGTGAGAATCTCTGTACAGTCCGGTCTTTTCGTCTAAGAGTGTCGTATAGCAGGTCTAGGGGGTGGTTAACGTCAGACCCCTAATAACCCGATAAGTCATGTCGGTGTCAAGCCCATCACAAACCGAGAAACTACTGATCTCCGATCAGTAAATCTGGTCTGCCTGGCCATGGACTTATGGTGATGGCCAACCGAACACAGCGCAACATTGACTCCCTATACCAGGAGAGACGAATCCTTGACGATCGCTCACTACCTCCATGTGGCTCAGGACTGTACCCAACTAAAACCTGTTTGCACGACTTAGTAGAGCCATGGTAGGGTAGTAAACTAAGTACAGTGGGAACTCACACGAAACAAATGACAATCTTGGGTCGATAAACTACCTGCACTCATGCCAACTAAGAACTGCTATCTGACGATAGGTATAGTACCATGTAGAAGTTCTTGGCGAATCCGTTCGGTGTATTCACCTCCAGTAAACACCTGTATACAATCTTAGGTACAACACACCAATGGCTTTGAGACCTGCCATCGCCCCTCGTCGGAGTCTAAAAATGTATACACTAGTCTAGTCTGGAATATCGATGCATAATCTCGATACTCTCACGACCAGGGACAATTAAGGATGTGCTTAAGGACTATCCAGCTCTCACAAGTATGATCGCCATCATAACTTTGGTAGTCAAGCAAAGATCTTACAGGCTTTACCATTATGTATTAACGACACGTATTAACCAGTAAAACATATACACATCAATGATAAAGACAAACAAGATAACGTACCATCATCTCGAGTTAGAATGTTTTAACCTATATATGACTTCCTTCAATTATCATAATCGCTTACTTTCGATTACGATAATTGCCTTGTGGGAACTATAGCCAATAATCTCCCACTTGCACTTAAGGCCAATTATTGTGGTATCACATACCCACATCTCATGTGCTATCGAATATCCAACTTCTATACTAACAGCTCGTGTGTTCGAGAAATAACCTCAGTGAGTGGATTCGCCACAATACTTCTAAATTTTTCTCTCTATATCTCAACTTTGCGGGATCAACTATCTCCTGAAATGAGCGATACCCTGCCTTAGAATTTATCTGGATACCTGATGGGATCAAGTTCATAAATGAACAAGTTTATCCAACAAACTTCTTGGGTTGTATCATCCGCTGATCATAATTAGAAACCCGCACTATGTCTACCTCAGTATTTTGCTTGGAACTCCATTCAACATACCACTCTTCAAAAGAGGATAAAATTATAACTCCGACAGCCACTATGTTATCCAGGTCACCTTGGAAGCTAGAACCTGTTAGTTATATGTATGCCCTAGAGGCCATTACTGTACATACAATGTATATTGTAGTGGATGCTTGGACATATATAGAGAGGACTTTCTTGCTCGACATGATAGTATGCTATCTGGTTGCTCTTTATCTTAACATGTACTATGATTGTCTCTATGTCACATGTTGATAAAGCCTTAGGATGAGTACTTGACTCCCAGGACTATGATGTGGATCATACTAGTGAGGACAGTGTAGTCGCCAAGTACATCCTTCAAATGTTCCTAGTCATGGGAGTACCGAGACAAGGCATCGATACTCCAGAGTAGACTAGCGTATGCGCTTCTTGCCCCATATGATGGGCGATGGATGATCTCATATCCATTGGTGTTTGACATCAGAGAAGGTATACGGGTGCTCAGTAGAGACTGGGTACACTGGACGGACTCGCCGAGAACTCCCAGATGGTATTATACCTCACGTCAGATGGCAGTTCTCTGGTGACACTGGTACAAGTTAGTCAGTAGACCCGAGATCGTCATAGAGTCTTGTGTAATTCCCACTATGCTTTGATTTCTATCATACCACGTCCAAGAGGGCGTGCAAAAAGGTGGCTTTTGGGTACAGTCCCGAATCACATGGAGACAATGAGCGATAGGAGGGAATTCGTCTCTTCCGGTATTGGGAGTTGATGTTGCGCTGTATTCGATTGGCTATAACTGGAAATCTCTGGCCAGGGTTGCTGAGATTTACTGGTAAGTGTTATCAGTAGTTTCTTGAACTGTTATAGACCTCATATCGACACGACTTATCAAGCTACTGGAGTCGGACGTTTTCCACCCCTAGACGAGATATGCGACATATCAGACAAAGAGACCGGACTGTATGGGAGTGTTACTGATTGGATTCGCAGGAGAATGTATAGGCTTGCTTGTTGATCTTCTGATCGCTCAATACCTGGGTGGCTGTTACGTTTAGCTGACCGCTTACAGCTTGTGGGTGTTTGATATGATCATCACCTACTGCCGGCGTAGTGACGATTCTTTAGAGTCCTACACAGAGGTTTCTTGACTCAGGAAAAACGGAGTAGGAGCACATATGTGATATGTGCGGGACCGAGAATGATGCGTGTATACGATACCGTATTAGATTCTCGTGATATGAGATATCGGCCGGGTATATGTGATATAGCCGGGTCATCGGATCAAGTGTTGATTCAATGAACTGATACGGATTATATTAGTCGGTTATTTCTGAAATAGCCGGATTATCGGATCAAGTGTTGATTCGATAATTTAATGTATAATTATATATTTGATATATTAAATTACATTAACTGATATAAGCTCACTAAAAGATTTTTTTTCTCACTCGGGTAATACATTGATATATATGCGATATATGTTAATTGTATTATTTTATTTTGTTACAATAAATATTGTATATGTGATATATAATATTGTAACATGTTATGGTTATAAATGCAACATGTTTTGTGGAGTTTAATTGAGGTTAGGGTTTGGATTAGGGTTAAGTCTTCATGAAGTTTTCAAGAAGCTTCTTGAAGCTTTGACTTTGACTATGATATTTTGCATAGATATTTCCTTAACCCAACCCAACCCTTTACCCTAGTTAAATCTCTACATGGGTTAAGTCTTCATACTTAACCCATGGTTGTAATTCTAACCACACTAGAGTTTCATTATTCATCACAAAAGGATTCTTCTTCTTCTTCCTTGAGTTCTTGATGGAAAAGCTTACTAGCTTTTTCATTAGTGATGATTTTGAGTGAGATTAAGAAAACAAATGAGGGCATAAATCCTACTTCATCATCCTAATCTATCCTAGCCATTTAGATTAGGGTGTTCACTTCATTTAGTGAGTGAGAGCTTGTGTTAAAGAAACTTCAAGGTAGATCATCTTAGTTATCGAAGATCGGAAGCAAGCTTGCATCTTTCTCTTCGTGGAGCCTCTCTAGAGTCCGGGAATATGATGATCGCAGCGAAGGGATCTCAACACGGAGCTTTAGAAGTGAAGGACCGGACTACAAAGGTTGTAATCCCAAACTCTTAGTGTTAAAGTGTTTAACATGCTTTGTTTCGCCTAATCACTAGTTTAAAGATCTTGGTTAGGGTTGTTCGGCACGTCTAAATTTTAAATTGGGCATGGTTGATGCCTTGTAGACCCTTGTGAGAGTGCCTAGTAACCCTACAGTGGTATCAGAGCTAAGCTAGAGCTTTAGGCAAAGTTTAAAGTCCGATCGAACCCCGAAACCCCGACACGAACCCCTTTTCTGGAAATTTTTAAAAATGTTGATTTTTTCATATTAAAAATACTCAGAAAATAAAGCAGGTAAATCTAAGAATTACTGTGAAGTACAGACCACTAACTCGATCACGTGAGCGCGGAACCGCGGCCAAACCAAGGGTTTGGAGGCGGTTCCACGGCCACAATTTCGAGTTAGTCCCTGATACTTCAGGTATTAATTCTTGGGCCCTTTTTCATAGTTCTGGGAATTTTTAATTCTTCTCAAGTGTTGAGTTTTCTTGGTTGTATTGGGAACTCGTTGATTCGATCGGAAAGTTTAATTTCGTTTAAGTTTTTTCCGGATAATTTTAGAACGTGTTAAAAAGATCGAACGGATATCAATAACTCACTTTTTCCCCTGTCGGAAATTTTTTCAAAAGTTGGATTTTTTCTCGAGTTTGAAACTTCCAGAAAATCATGCAAGTAACGCGGTGGACCCTCTAGAAGAACACAAACCTTAACTCGATTATGTGACCGTCTGAACCGCCTCTAAACTTTAGGGTTTGGGGCAGTACGGCGTTGCCACATGTGAGGCGTTGGCTTGACCCTTCTACGGCTGGACCATTGGTACTATAGCATGTGATGGATACTTTTTGAACTCCGCTCAAGTGTTGAGTTATTAGGGAAATCTTGGGTGTCTGTTTATTCGATTGAAAAGTTTAACATTGTCTATTTATCTTGAATATGATACAATATTTGGAATCTACAAGTAGTTATGAGATAACTAATTTGAATGTTATAAATCTAGCAGTTCAGTCTCAGATGATCGGCTGCCACGGAATTTTGATGTGATCAAAAGTCCGTCGCAATCACGTAGCGTACGCGGATACTCGCCGGGTAAACTTAATAGACAGCCACGCCCCATAGCCCCGACCAAGTGACTGTAGGAGAACCCCATCGCCAAAAGCATCCGTTCGGGTGCTCGCAGCAGCGGTGTTCCGCCTTAGTGCACTTCGTCGACGACATCCGGGGGTGCGGCCGTCTACTAAAGTTTGCGACGAGCATTCGATCAGGATGTCGGGAATCTTGTTGAATTGCCCGACTTGATATTGAAAAGAGTTTTCGATAATGAGACTAAAATGCGGGGTTTATAATAGTTAGGCATGCGATGTCTAAGGAATTCATTTGGTTAGGCATGTGATGTCTAAAGAAGTTGCGGATTCCAACTGTTGTAGTTTTACACTTTCTTTTTTGTGACCGTAAGCGTAGTATGTGGTGTATCGCCGGCTTCGTTGCTATACATCAACGACAATCGGGATACGCATACTTGCTTACGTTGATGATATGAGATATTATGTGTTGCTGTGATGTGTTATATTGGATCATCGAGTTTTGAATAGCCGGAGGTTTTATGTGAGATGAGAGTTTTTATTTTCATTCATGTAAAATTCATTTGTATGTAATATTCTTTTATTGGGGCACTTCCGGGATGAGGATGATGTCACCATTGTATATTATTTACTTTTCCGCATTAGGTAGACCCAAGGCGGGGAGCACAAGTAACCGGGTTCTAGGGTCCAGTGGGAGACCATCTCGAGGAGTCGAGACCGGGTTTCCTAACCCTAGAATTGGCAGTGTTGCTTTCTGCTCTCGTAGGGGTCTAGGGATGTGGGTTTGGCTATTCATCGCGACAGTGAAATCCGTGTTTTATACAGGCTCGTATTAAAACACGGACCTCCTAGTATATCCAATATTTCATATATGTTCTTCTGCTGCAATATTCTGTGATGAGATCATATTACTGCCTGAGACGAATGTTTATATTATATATATATGAGATATATGTTATATTGCAGATTTCGTTTCAAATGTGATACTTGTGAAGCATAATAAAATGGGACTTCATTAATGAGATTAATGAAACTAAAAGAAACCTAAAGATGTTATAGAAACTTGCTTAAAAACTGGTAGCTCTAGTTCCTGCTTTGCATAGCGGTGTTCCTTGTAGAACATCCAGCACCTTATTCGATAAGGAAAGAGCCGAGATTCCTTCACCGAGAGTGACCTCTTTAGTGAAACTAGCAGATGCTACAAACTCGGTTTGTCTTTTGATTGTTTTTATAGTTTTTGCTTTGCATAGTGATATTTGTGAAATATCCTGCACCTTATTCGATAAGGAAAGAGCCGACGATCCCTTCACCGGGAGTGACCTCTTTAGCAAAACTAGAAAAGGCCTAAAAAACATTCCATTTAAAATCACTCGATTCTACAACGATATCAAGTTCATTACGCTCATGGTTTTCTGAAAAACCTGCGTAGCCCTCCGTCATTTCAGATAAAGACTGTTTAGCATACGTGCTACGTTTGTTAGCCTGCGTCAAGGCGTAGTGTGCGGTAACTAACTAGTACTTATCTGTAGCATACGATGCGATTGGATTAGGGTAGTCGTGCGACTTTGTTGGCCTACGTCAAGGGTCGTGCGGGTGGGTTTAATTCAATCAAGAAATGTACGGGTTGAACTTGACTAGCGGACTATGGTTTGTTGGCCCGCGTCAAGGTCATAGGACGCTAGGGGCAAAATATTATCGGGAATTTCAAGTGTTGAAATTTGCAATAAGATTGCATACCTTCTATGAGATAGTTGGATCCCGATACCCACTGCGAGTAAGAGTTACTCCTGGGAGAGTTTTACACATTACAATTAGCCGATCAAGTAGGTGTCTAGAAAGGTGTTAACGGGGTTACGCCCCTGGGAAAACGAGGTTTATTTTAATTAGGTCCGTACGAAAGCACGGGAAACCTCCCTCAAAGTACCGGCACTGGCTAGGCTGAAAGATTGACGAACTTGTAGGGTGTAATTAATCCCGGCTAGTCTTTCCTTTTAGGGTTTGAAGGAAGATTTGACTAAAACAGTGGGAGATATCCTGATTAGATAAATTGATAACCAATCTAATCTTGTAAAAGCGCACGCTGAGTGTTTTCTTCTCTCTCTCTTCCTGGTTGCGACTATGTCACGTCTTAATCAAGATAATAATACGGATGTATTGACCGAACCCGCTTGTTATACTGCGCTAGGGAACGTTGGTCCCGCTCCAACTTATAATTGACAGAGCAGGAAATAGGGGATTACCAGAATTCCCGTGCCACCCAAACGAAGAAAGTGCATGCTGATGCATCTTCTTCGGGTATGTTTATTACCGAGAACTGTTTCTCAGTATCCTTTACGTCATGGGTATGAGATACCGGATCAGGATCCCGCAAATGTAATTTGTTATATGGGCTACAGATAGGTAGAGAACTAAGAACGGATGATAAGTTTCAAAAGTTGGAAAAGATGTAAGTGTTGCAGCCAAGTCTGTTGGCAGTTATCACCCTGTATTACCAGAATACATTGATTCTGAACGAATGTTATTAGATACCGAACCTGATATACAACATTATATCAGTCTCTTTATTAATAAAGAAGGATATAATTTTGTATTGTTGGATAATGTTTTGAACATTTCCTATATCAAGAGTTGATCGGTTTAGGCACGTTATCTAAAAGCATAGACGTTCTAAATCAAACCACAGTTCTTAATATACAGAACACACACAAGAGAAAGAGTTCAGAAATGAACGAATCCTTCTTGAGGTATTGTAGACTAGGTCATATCAATGCGACCCGACTAGCTAAGTTACATTTAGATGCATATTTAAATTAGTTTGAATCTACATCTTGTGAAACTTGCCGGTCATATCACAAAGATAAGATGACCACAGCTCCGTTTATTGGAAACAGAGTAAGAGTTAGTGAACTCTTGGGATTGATACATGCTGATGTATGAAGGTCCCCTATCTACACATGCCAAAACCGGTTCTTTATACTTCATTACATTCATTGATGATCTCTCAAGATTCAGACATATGTTCCTGTTGAAACACAAGTCCGAAACTTTTGAGATAATCATAGAATATAAGTTAGAAGTAGAGAACCAAAAACCGGGTATAAGTATTATGTCTTTTGATGTGATCAAGGAGGAGAATACTTGAGCACGGAATTCCTGGACTATTCTAAAGGAGAATGAGATTCTCTCTCAGCATTACTCTTCCGTATACACCATAGCACGATGGTATATCGGGGCGGAGCAATAACACCCTATGTGATATGGTGTGCTCTATGATGAGTACTACTGAGTTTCCTATTTCCTTTTGGGAGTTATGCACTTGTGAAGCTGCATACCTATTGAATAGGGTTCCAATCAAATCAGTTGCCTACCACTTCATATGTGATATGGAATGGAAATAGCCCATATCTTAAGTTTGTTAAGATTTGAGCTTGTCCAGCCTATGTCTAAAAGTATAATCCAGACAAGCTCGAGGCAAAGTCAGATCTGTGGAAGTTTGTTGGATATCCCAAGCATTCACAAGGGAATATCTTCTACCAAACCGAGGAACAAAAGATGTTTTGTTTCTCAGCATGCCAACTTTGTGAAAGGGAATTTCTTGTGAAGAAATTATTGGTCATGAGGTAGAACTAGAAAGAGTTCCAGCTATACAAACTGCAGCTGATGATTTGGTAGAACCAAAGGATTCAATAGTTTCCAACGAACATCAGCCTCTCCACCGATCTAGTAGGGTTCCTCACCCATCTGAGAGATACTTCGTTTTTCTCTATGACAGTGGAAGCGAGGATTACATCATGAGATGATGACCCAACTAGTTTCGAGCAGGTCATCAGGAGTGGGACTCTGTAAGAATGGCTGGATGCTTATTGATCTGAGATGGAATCCTTATACACCAACAAAGTATAGACTTTGGTTGCTTTATCTGAAGGGTTAAATCTCCATCAGGAGCAAGTATATCTTTAGAAGATTACTTGGTGTACATGGAAAAGTTGAGACTTTCAAAGCTATGCTTAAAGTCCATCCAGATCCTACTTGCCACGGCTGCATACCATGACTACGATATCTGGCGGTTGGGTGTCATGACTGCTTTTCTAAATGATGATTTGGAAGAGAGCGTCTATAAGTACACAGTCAGAGGGCTTCGTAGACAGTGGGAGCAGCGGAAACGTGTGCAAGATGTTTTATGTGATAAATCAGGCATCGCGGAGTTGGAACATCTGTTTTGATGTGGTAGTCAAAGAGTTTGACTTCATCAAAATGATAGATGAACCTTGTATATACAAAAAGGTAGTAAAGAGTATGGTGGTGATCCTCGTAGAGTACATGGATGGCATACTCTTGATAGGGAAGGAGTTTCCTATGCTACGGTCGGTCAATCTCCTCTTATCACAATGATTCTCCATATAGGATCAAAGTGTTACCTCTTAAATCCTGGGTTATGGATCTATGAGATAGATCTAATTGGATGTTAGGATTCTCACTAGTTGTAGTGAGATGGTATCAATGGATCCTGGGGAGAATCACTGGAAAGGTTCCAGGGTGATAAAGACGACTGAATGTCAGTCGCAGGCTTTGGGTTTACCCTCAGTGGAGGGACAGTATGTTGGAAGAGTTCCAAGCTAGATACCGTGACTTACTAGACGATTAAAGGCAAGATACATCGTTACCAAGGATGCTACCAAAGAGGCAGTCTGGATATATATAAGTTCATGAGATGAACTTCGTTCCTACCATTGTGTGGCAATGGAGTTGTGGCTTATGCCAAGGAACCCCCGTCCCATCAGAAATCCAGATATAATTCTTAGGCAGTATCACCTGATCATGGAGATAGTTGATCTCCAGGAAGATCGAGGTTAGGAGAGTAGACACAGAGGACAACAACGCGGATCACTCACAAAGGCCTTTTTCCCAGTAGAGACTTTTATGGGATGGTTGAGTATGAGATACTTCAACTACAGCTAATTGTTTAGTATGCGATACCACAACAGATGACCCTAGTGCAAGTGGGAGATTGTTAGTTATATGTATGCCCTAGAGGCCATTACTGTACATACGATGTATATTGTAGTGGATGCTTGGACATATATATGAGGACTTTCTTGCTCGACATGATAGTACGCTATCTGGTTGCTCTTTATCTTAACATGTACTATGATTGTCTCTATGTCACATGTTGATAAAGCCCTTAGGATGAGTACTTGACTACCAGAACAATGATGCGGATCATACTAGTGAGGACAGTGTAGTCGCCAAGTACATCCTTCAAATGTTCCTAGTCGTGGGAGTACCGAGACAGGGCATCGATACTCCAAAGTATACTAGCGTATGCGTTTCTTGACCCATATGATGGGCGATGGATGATCTCATATCCATTGGTGTTTGACATTAGAGAAGGGATACGGGTGCTCAGTGGAGACTGGGTACACTGGACGGACTCGCTGAGAACTCCCAGATGGTATTATACCTTACGTCAGATGGCAGTTCCTCCGGTGACACTGGTACAGGTTAGTCTGTAGACCCGAGATCGTCATAGAGTCTTGTGTGATTCCCACTGTGCTTTGATTTCCATTATACCACGTCTAAGAGGGCGTGCAAAAAGGTGGCTTTTGGGTACAGTCCCGAATCACATGGAGGCAATGAGCGATAGGAGGGGATTCGTCTCTCCCGGTATAGGGAGTTGATGTTGCGCTGTGTTCGATTGGCTATAACTGGAAATCCCTGGACAGGGTTACTGAGATTTACCGGTAAGTGTTATCAGTAGTTTCTCGAACTGTTATAGACCTCATATCGACACGACTTATCAAGCTACTGGGTCTGACGTTTTCCACTCCTAGGCGAGATATGCGACATATCAGAAGAAGAGACCAGACTGTACGGGAGTGTTACTGATTGGATTCGCAGGAGAATGTACAGGCTTGCTTGTTGATCTTCTGATCGCTCAATACCTGGGTGGCTGTTACGTTTAGCTGACCGCTTGCAGCTTGTGGGTGTTTGATATGATCATCACCTACTGCCGGCGTAGTGACGATTCTTTAGAGTCCTACACAGAGGTTTCTTGACTCAGGCAAAACGGAGTAGGAGCACATATGTGATATGTGCGGGACCGAGAATGATGCGTGTATGCGATACCGTATTAGATTCTCGTAATATGAGATATCGGCCGGGTATATGTGATATAGCCGGGTCATCGGATCAAGTGTTGATTCGATGAACTGATACAGATTATATTAGTCGGTTATTTGTGAAATAGCCGGATTATCGGATCAAGTGTTAATTCGATAATTTAATGTATAATTATATATTTGATATATTAAATTACATTAACTGATATAAGCTTACTAAAATATTCTTTTTCTCACTCGGGTAATACATTGATATATCTGCGATATATGTTAATTGTATTATTTTATTTTATTACAATAAATATTTTATATGTGATATATAATATTGTAACATGTTATGGTTATAAATGCAACATGTTTTGTGGAGTTTAATTGAGGTTAGTGTTTGGATTAGGCTTAAGTCTTCATGAAGTTTTCAAGAAGCTTCTTGAAGCTTTGACTATGATATTTTGCATAGATATTTCCTTAACCCAACCCAACCCTTTACCCTAGTTAAATCTCTACATGGGTTAAGTCTTCATACTTAACCCATGGTTGCAATTC
Organism: Agapanthus africanus; assembly: GCA_030015575.1. Taxonomy (NCBI): domain Eukaryota; kingdom Viridiplantae; phylum Streptophyta; class Magnoliopsida; order Asparagales; family Amaryllidaceae; genus Agapanthus; species Agapanthus africanus. Next base: position 186,411,074 of record JASDDO010000024.1, read on the forward strand.
TAACCATACTAGAGTTTCATTATTCATCACAAAAGGATTCTTCTTCTTCTTTCTTGAGTTCTTGATGGAAAAGCTTACTAGCTTTTTCATTAATGATGATTTTGAGTGAGATTAAGAAAACAAATGAGAGCATAAATCCTACTTCATCATCCTAATCTATCCTAACCATTTAGATTAGGGTGTTCACTCCATTTAGTGAGTGAGAGCTTGTGTTAAAGAAACTTCAAGGTAGATCATTTTAGTTATCGAAGATCGGAAGCAGGCTTGCATCTTTCTCTTCGTGAAGCCTCTCTAGAGTCCGGGAACATGATGATCGCAGCGAAGGGACCTCAACACGGAGCTTTAGAAGTGAAGGACCGGACTACAAATGTTGTAATCCCAAACTCTTAGTGTTAAAGTGTTTAACATGCTTTGTTTCGTCTAATCTCTAATTTAAAGATCTTGGTTAGGGTTGTTCGGTACGTCTAAATTTTAAATCGGGCATGGTTGGTGCCTTGTAGACCCTTGTGAGAGTGCCTAGTAACCCTACAGAACCAGTAATCGCCTCCTGAAGAAGGCAGCCATTACCACATCCTAAAAATATCCTGATATGTTCTTTACCGCTTCCTTTTGTTTCTCCAAGATTAATATCTGCTTACTACACTGAGTGCAAAAACAACTTCTGGTCTAATATTTGACATTGCATGATTGACCAATTGTTAAAGCAATTGGTATGTCATTCATACGAGTCCCTCTCCCCATCAGTCTAGAAGATATCTCTTTAGAGAGGGTGACTCCATCACCTGCGGGTACACCACCACGCCAGGAGTCCTCCATTTTAAAATCCTTTAGAATGGTGTTGATTGATTTATATGTAAGATGTGTAATAGTAATAACCGCAATCAATAACGGTGTCGCGTGTAACTAGCCGAGATGAGTACGGGTCGTTCTTAGGGATATGTAGAATTTTTTAATCTTGCTTTAGACGTATTGATTAGAAAAGAGGAAGGAGAATAAAGAATAGTGAAGAATAGTTTCTAGATCTACGTCGAAACACGGATGTAGAATATATATTTTTCAGATCTAGTTTAAATAAGGATATAGAATGTATAAGAAGAAGGCTTGTAGGGTTCGTTAGGATTTTGTAGTCATAGATGACTAATAAAAATTACTCCTTTTATCTATTGATTGATTTAAAACTAGATTGATAGTGATGAATGAGAATTAGGGTTTTGGAAGAAACTAGAGTTTCCACACTATTGACCCTTGTCCTTTCATTGATCTCTATTCATGTCTAGTCCTTAACAAAACAATTGTTAATCTGATCTCAAATCACGGTCGAGACTAGTAATAAATTGGTAGCGCGCCCGATTAGGATGTTAACGATTCTTTTGCTAAAGTTTATAAACTTCATAAGACTTAAAAGAAGTTAAAACATTTTCTCATCCATTGATCTACCCTAATCCTACGAACCCTATCAAGCGGAGAATTACTCGCTCATGATGGAGATCGGACCTGTCGTGGATCACTTGTTCTTTGACGGTGATTTGTTTCGTGTAAAAGATTAATGATTTCTAAATTTAGCCATCGGTCCTTTATATAGCACCAAAACCAGATACTCTAGATCCCAAAAATTAGGGTTTGTTGTTGAAGATCCAAACTAAAAACCCCAAACCCTAATTCGCCAACTCGGTCGCGGATCTGCCGCATATTGCATGGTTTGGCCGCGGAACCGTTGCCGTTTGGTGGGATCTTGGCTTCAAAATTATGGGTCTGCTTCGTTGTGACACATAGAGATTTATTTGATGTTTGGAATCTTCATATCTTTTCTGAGTCTCTGTCATTATTGATTCTTCGATTTTATTTAACTTTATCGACAGATTTTTTATTCCCGACATCTCAATATCTCGATCTCCTGACCTGAGTTAAACCTTGCACAATATCTCAAAGAATAATGTTAGTAATATTTGGTATTTTTAGGATATTATCCTAACCATTTTATATGATATTATATTTTAAAAATATTGATTAAGGATATTTGATATGATATGCATATTTAAATTATCAAAATATTATATAAATATTATATGCATATATTTTCCTTCATAATGTTAATTATAATATATAAACATATGGTAAATAGTATTTTTACAGATAAACCCAAATATGTTCTATATTTATAATAAACACCTTTAAATATTTAAGAAAAGTAAGGAAAATGTTATATCAAATGTGCGATATTTTCAACCGAACAAATATTCCCAAACTTAACTTTGATCGTCCCGAGCAAACTATTTATTCAAGAGAGAGAAAAAGAAAAAGAAAAACCTAAGTAGCACACTTTCGTAGGCAACACGATTGCACTGAGCACGTGCAACAAGCCGTTAAATCTCTAGGTGTCCCTAATAAGAGGAATGTTGTCTCTTGAGGGTTTTCAGTGGATTCCACCCACAAAATTCTATAATAAAAGAAAGAAGATGAAAGTTACGTACAAAGATAAGAACTATAAAAGAAAGAACTTGAAAATAAGAGTTTCCAACTACACCAGATTTTCGGTTGCTATGAGCCCTATTTTAATGGTCGTGAAAAGATGTCAGAAATCACATTATCCGTCAATAAAACATAGTCTTTATTCTTCCTCCATACCTTCATTCCAAATATCGATCATATACCCCCATGTGTATGTAAAAGACATCCTTACACTTAGAGAATTCAATTCAAACTATCATACTCTTGTCCATCTTCCAAAGTACTTTATAGTCGGTGAATATTATCAGATGGAATTGCTAACATATCCTCCATGCGACCGTTAATACATCTTGAAGTGCTAACCGACCGATTACAAAATGTGCTCGCGCATTTAGGCGTAATTTCTCGTCTTGCAACACCTAAGGCTTAGCAGTGGCTCCCAAACCAGTTGGTCTAAGGCACTAAGTGATAAAGCACTCTCGCTATATTTTTTTATGCTGCCTTAAGCAATTACAAGACCATTGTTCATTTTTTTTCACCACTTATATTATTTTCCCTTCATACTAAGGCTTTTAGACAAGAGCATTTTAAGATATTCTCTACTATCCCAAGTTTCAAGATGTCTGACAGTGCATATATTAGGGTATCAACGTTCAAATGTTTAACCTCAAGAATAGGGACTATTTTTCAGACTTATTTTTATCCTCAGATTAGTAATTTCCTTCATCTTACTAACTCTTAGGACAACAGCTCATAACTACTTATTACTAGTTTCGTTTAAGAAAACATCTAACTTTCTTACTTTTCTTAAATTTTGCCAATCTTACATATGTAAATTTTTCACTTTCAAACTTTCATTATCAATTTTTTTTGTGATTATATATAGTATAATGCAAGATAATGCGTGAATAAGCACAAACCTCCCCCAAACCTGTTTACAGCAGTGTCCTCACTGATGTCATCTGTTAAGCTTAAAAAAACCTGTAGACTTGGGAGGAAAAGTTAGTAACAGGGACATGAAATAATGAAAGTGAAATCCTCCCCCAAACTTATTTTTGGCTCACAATTTTATAAAAATTTATTTTCTTTCAAGAGCCAAAATATCCCCCCCCAAAGTTAAGTAAAACCATATTAAGCATTTAAAATTATGAGGGGGGAGGTTAAAGTTATTGGTCAAAGTAAAACTTTACAAAGATCAAAAGTCAACACCAACCATTCAAATTTTTTATCGATATAACGTACTGGTTGGTAGAAGAACCTGTTATATGTAGACAAGAAATGGAGAGGAGATAAGAGGTGGTATGGTTTACGTCTCGGTTGATAGAGACGAAACAGTGATGGTGAATGGAAACGCGAATGTGGATGATTAAGAATGGGAAGAATAGTCACATTCTCATATGGGATAAGAAGAAAGGTGGTGGTTCAACTTTTCAGGTGGAGGTTGATTAATCACAAAATCCGTATCGTTTAGGAATGCGAATTCGTTGGCAAAAATATCTTCGAAACTTTCATCGATGGTCTGATTGAACGTTTTAATGTCAATAAGCGTCGCGCCAGAATTCAACACACTTGATTTGTAAAAAATTATGAATGTAGGAGACTCGAAAAGCTCATCTGCCTCATTCTCAAAAGAGTCTAAATCAAGTTGTCTTTCTAGAATTATCGAACTCGAAATATCGGATTGTGATTTATCAACACTCGCTAAAATTAAAAGAAGAATCAGAGAAAGTGGGAGATGAAATGGGTAAACAAATTGGTGTGTCGAGTATTGCTGAACCAGATGTGGGAAATGAAGGCTGAATTTCGTTCTTTTTTTCGGTCATACATTTTTCATCAACTTCAAGACGCATATAGGGTTCGGGAAGAATAGTTAAAGGTTTGGGATGATGTCCACAGGGAAGTGAAACGACCTGATGAGTTGGTGGGACAAACTCATCCAAAATTTCGGGTTCATCATCCAATATATCCCCAACGTCAATCTTCTCAATCAAGTGAAAGTTAAAATTCTCAGACATCTCATCAAAAGCATGGTTTTTAATTAATTTAGGTTCTAGAGTGGAGGTGTAGAGATCATAAGGATTGGGTGTGGCTTCACTTGAAATGGACTCTTCATAATCGGGTAAATCAAACACTATAAAGTCACACAACTCATCAGACATTCTATTTTCAATTGGTGAATCATTTGGTGTACTCGATAGATCTGTGAAACTAGAGTTGTGGATTTCAATTTGGGATGGGGAGGTTTGATTTGGAAGGGTGTACCGCTCTCTCTCACTACCCGAATTCTCGATTTGTCCTGTGGCCGTATCATACGTTGGAAAATTTTGAGCTGGTTCGAAACTAGTTGCTCGTTCGTATTGTTTATTGAGGACAGTCATGGATGCCTTTAATTCCTCTATGTGATGGCGTGACGCTACCTGATATTCTTCTACTGTCCGTTCAAGACTAGACATGGGTCGGTAAGGGGTTTCAGCATAAGATTGAAATTCTTATGGATGGGTAAAACTCCCAAATGACTGATTAGAAGGAATGTCTAGAGAATGTGTAAAAGTCGAGTAGGATAGATAGGAATCGAATGGTTATGAAAATTGGGCAGGAGTAGGATCAACATTGTGATAGAAGAAAATTGATATTGGTTGGTTGGTTGGCGACTGTCTACGGATGCCATATACGCTGCAGAACGAGTAGCAAAATCTTTTTTAGAAGGTGGTGGTGTTTGTTGTCCTAACGGTTTGACCGGATTGAAACTTTGGCCGTTAGTCCTCCCTATATACTCAGCGATGGACATGCGTTTAGGAGCTCTCTCACATACTTTAGATGGAGTATCAACATAAGAAGATGTCGAATTTTGATGCGGTTGATAGGACCTGGAGTGTGGTGGCCAACTGTTTCTTTCCGCTTGCTCTATCCGATCTCTTAAAGACATGGTAGAGTCGGATGGTATATCGAAGCGATTATGATAACAAGAAATATCTGGTTCTGGATAAAAAAAACTCGGCAAGAGTTCTTTTATTGGGTTACCCATTATAAGAGGGTGAAAAGAGGAAGGAGAGTGAAAAGGGAAAGATTTAAGCTCTAGTTGTATTGTTTTACTTTGAAAGTGGGACTTGAGGGTTGACTCAACAAATCACAAAATGCACAAGCAACCCTAGAACTAAGGTTACCTAGGTCAAGTCACTAGACCGCTCCTAAACTTCCAAAGGACAAGTTGCATAATCAATCCTCTACCACCTCTTTATCGCTCCTGTGACCAGGTAAGTGCCAGGTAAGTGGGAGATATCCGCTATACGAATTACCGAAAATAGCGGGCCTAATTAAGTAACCACTTTCCGTAGTCGCACTTGTCTAGACACCACAAAAATAATGCGGATAAGCGATAGATTACTCACGACCTTCCTCTGTCCTAATTGAGCGCGACGGTCCTTAGAGTCTTGGTCTAGATATTTTTTTAATTAATGCAGGGTGATATGGATGCTCATTTTGTGATTTGTGGGGCTTAGGAAGGGTGATGAAATCCCCACCTGATCTGAATTGTGGTCTTGCTCCTTAAAGCCCGTATTAATATATATACAAACAAACCAATTACAAAACACGCAAAAAGATTTTTTTGAGCGGCGATATTTTGCAAACAATCCTGTAGAAAAATATATTATAAGATTTTCAGAGGAGAGAGAAAGAGATAGGAAAGTTATTAGAGAAGTTTGGAACCTTAAGTCCCCAACTCCACCGCGGTTCCGCCGCCAAAATGGTCTTCTTGCCGCGCTTCCGCCGCAGAGTTAAGAGCTCGCTTAAAATTTTTTGTTGCGGTGGCCTCCCTTGCTCCTCTGGGTCTTGATGAATGTCTCTGAACTTTTATCTCCTCGCTACAGTGACTCCAGATTCCCCCGCAAAAATCGCACAATAATCGTTAAATACACAGTTTGCTGTTTTATTTTATTTTATTATATGGATCGAATAAGAATTCAACACGAATAGTAAGAAAAAAAATTACGCACGTATCCCCGGCAATAGCGCCATTTGATTGATTCTAAAGAAGTGTTTGTAGTAGTAACCGCAATCAATAACGACGTCGCGTGTAGCTAGCCGAGATGAGTACGGGTCGTTCTCAGGGATATGTGGAATCTTTTAATCTTGCTTTAGACGTGTTGATTAGAAAAGAGGAAGGAGAATAGAGAATAATGAAGAATAATTTCTAGATCTACGTCGAAACACGGATGTAGAATATATATATTTTAGATCTAGTTTAAATAAGGATATAGAATGTATAAGAAGAAGGCTTGTAGAGTTCGTTAGTATTTAGTAGTCATGGATGACTAATAAAGATTACTCCTTTTATCTATTGATTGATTTAAAACTAGATTGATAGTGATGAATGAGGGTTAGGGTTCTTGGAAGAAACTAGAGTTTCCACACTATTGACCCTTGTCCTTTCATTGATCTTTATACATGTCTAGCTCTTAACAAAACAATTGTTAATCTAATCTCAAATCGCGGTCGAGACTAGTAATAAATTGGTAGCGCGCCCAATAGGATATTAACGATTCTTTTGCTAAAGTTTATAAATTTCATAAGACTTAAAAGAAGTTAAAACATTTTCTCATCCATTGATCTACCCTAATCCTACGAACCCTATCAAGCAGAGAATTACTCACTCATGATGGAGATAGAAGAAGAACAGATAGAGAATGTGATCATAATGTAAATACAGAAAATAAATACTAACTAATTAATCTAATGATCTACCTTTATTAATCAACTTCACAAGTACAAAGCCTTCAAATTTAGATTACAATAGGAAGAAGAAGTTGCTCTCGATCTCAGCCTTGTACGAAGTAGATGCTCTGTCGAATCTCACATCGCCTTATCACGTCGAATCGCGGACCTGTCGTGAATCATTTGTTCTTTGACAGTGATTTGCTTCGTGTAAAAAATTGATGATTTCTAAGTTTAGCCCTCGGTCCTTTATATAGCCCCAAAACCAGATACTCTAAATCCCAGAAATTAGAGTTTGTTGTTGAAGATCCAAACTAAAAATCCCAAACCCTAACTCGCCAACTCAGCCGCGGATCCGCCGTATATTGTATGGTTTGGCCGCGGAACCGCGGCCGTTTGGTGGGATCTTGGCTTCAAAATTATGGGTCTGCTTCGTTGTGACACATGGAGATTTATTTGATGTCTGAAATCTTCATATCTTTTCTGAGTCTCTGTCAGTATTGATTCTTCGATTTTATTTAACTTTATCGGTAGATTTTTGATTCCCAACATCTCAATATCTCGATCTCCTGACCTGAGCTAAAGCTTGCATAATATCTCAAAGAATGATGTTAGTAATATTTGGTATTTTTGAGATATTATCCTAACCATTTTATATGATATTATATTTTAAGAATATTGATTAAGGATATTTGATATGATATGCATATTTAAATTATCAAAATATTATATAAATATTATATGCATACATTTTCCTTCATAATGTTAATTATAATATATAAACATATGGTAAATAGTATTTTTACAGATAAACCCAAATATGTTCTATATTTATAATAAACACCTTTAGATATTTAAGAAAAATAAGAAAAATGTTATATCAAATGTGGGATATTTTCGACTGAACAGGTGTCCAAATACCCAAATTGGGACACTTCCCAAATCTAAATCTAACGACATAGATCTAGTTACCTGAATCCCTGATATATTATTCAGATTTTATATGGAGAAACTTTTAACCGATTTTACTATAAGAATATCACTTTTCTATCTGGAGTATATCATCTAAATCCCAGGACAGTTCTCACTACAACTTTCTTACTAGGTTCATCTGTTCTTTTGATGAATTCAAACATCTTGACTTTCACATCAAAACAGATGATCTGTCTCCGCTATGTCCGCTTTAGTCTATGAATAGACATAAGAAACTTGCACACTTTCCACTGCTCCTACTGACTACGACAACTCTCTGGTAGAGTCATATACACGTGCACTTCTAAATTCTCATTTAGAAAGACGTTATAGTCATCCACCTGCCAGATTTCATAATCATAAACAGCAGTAATAGTAAGTAATATTCGTATGGATTTCAGCACAGACACTGAAGTAAAAGTTTCATCATAATCCTCATCGGGGATTTGATGAAAAACTCTTTACTACAAGTCTAGCCTTATTAGGTTTCTATCTTTCGACCTGCACTGATCTCGAAAGATCTATTTGCTCATAATGGGTTTTACCCCTTCAGAAGCATTGATTAGTCCAAAAATTTGTATTTACCGCAATCAGAAACGGCGTCGCTTCGCTGCTAGCCGATGAGTACGGGTCGATCCACAGAGACGGGTAAATTTTTTTTATGTGTTTTAATGAGTTGATTCAAAATGTCGTTTTGGTTGGTTTATAAAAATCTATAAAAACTGGATCTAATTAATCTAATTAAGAGTCTTGCTAGGGTTAGGCTTAGGGGTAGTTTTGGAGATTAACGTTTTCCTCACCGCTTTCAATGCCTTCCTTTTTTTTAGATCTATTAGATGCTACGGTAATTATCAATAAAGTGGATCCGAATCTCTTGGGAAGATGTTCTTCCTCTAGATTTGTATCCTTCCTTTGTTGATAATTACCCTAACCCCCATGGAAAACGCACACAACCGGCCCTTTATACTACGGTTCATCTTTACCTCGAGGGGTAGGATGCCGCAGGGAGCGGTTGTGCGCGTATGCATGGAGTTCTAATTCATTAGGTGAAGGTGGCATTGAAAGGGGTGAGAGATCTCATCTCTCAACCCTTTCTCTAAGGCTAACCCTAACAAGCGAGGAGATTACTCGCTCATTAGGGGATGAGAAAACATTTTAATTAAAGGAACAGAAATAAAATTACTTACTAATTCGATGGCTCCCTCCAAACAATAGAGAACAGATCTGAATAACTCCCAGCAATTCTGAATTTTATTGATTAAAAAGAGGCATAGGGTTTTACAATTTTTGATTACAATTTATAAGCAAACAAGGAAACTAGGGTTACAGGCTCTCGCATATGTGCAATTACAGATTTGCCCACTGAAAATCCCAACACCCGCACCGACGCACCGACACGCCAAAAATCCACCGACACGGGCTTAGAATGGCCGCGGAACCGCGACAATAGGGAGCTTGGGCCGCGGTTCCGCGGCCCATTGGTGGCCTTGGTTCACCAAACTTTTGTGACTCCTTCCTATATTCTTGGGCTTCCTATTTCCATATGTATTTTCTCTGTTGGGCTTCTGGGTCTTCTCCAGATCTTCAGTGAAAACTTGTTCGTATCTTTTGACCGTTCACTTGACATTTTGGACCTTGTACTGTTCTTCGACTTGGCTTGACTAGGATCCGTCTACTTGTTGGTCAAAAGTCCCTTTTCTGTATCAACTTTCGTCTTTTTCACTGTATTTGCTCCAAGAGCCTGTATCCTGTAATATGCAACAAACGTGCGTCAAGAGTACCTGTTTATTTATAAAAAGGATAAGAATAGGGGAATGAAAAATGCAATATTATGGTCTGAATAAATACCCCCAAACTTATCTTTTGCTCGTCCTCGAGCAAACTTATTATTTATTCACTAAAATCCTAACCACACTTTCGCAGGGAAACGCGATTGCACTGAGCATGTGCAACAAGCCGTTAAACCTCTAGGTGTCCCTAGTAGGAGGAGTGTTGTCCCCTGAGGGTTTTCAGCGGATACTACCCACAAAATCCTATCAACTCGGCCCATTGACTTTTGTTCTCCAATTAAGTTTTCCAACAGGGAATTCTATTATCTTCTACTTGTAAATTATCCACCCACATTCTTCACGCTTTCTCATCATCTAACTTAAGATTGTATATGTTTTATAGACTTACTTAGCTTTCGGCATCTCTTAAGTTTTCCTTCTAGGATTCCATCTCGACTTAGGAATTTCTATCAACTCTATTAAAGATATAAGTTCTATTTTTCATTCCTCTCTCTTATCTAAATTCCAATCACATACCCCTACGTGTGTGCATATATCACCCCTACACTTGGAAATTCAAATCAAGCAATCATACTCTCGTCCATTGTCCAAAGCACTTATTAATTAGTGAATTTTTAAATGAAATTTGCTTACACATCCTTCATGCGACCGTTAATAATTCTTGAGGTACCAACAACCGATTACAAGATGCGTTAGCACTTTAAAGCGTACTTCCTAGTTTTGCAACACCCAAGGCTTTAGCAGTGACTCCCAAACCAGTTGGTCTAAGGCACTAGGTGATGAAACACCCTCGCTAAATATTTTTCTATTTTTGCAGCCTTAAGTAATCACAAAAAACCAGTGTCCATTTTTTTATTCTTCATTCACATTTTTTCCTTTTATTTTCATCGTACTAAGGACTTTAGACAAGAGCATTTCAAGGTCTCTTCTACTATTCCAAGTTTCAAGATGCGTGATTGTGCAAGTTGTAGGGTATACATTTTCAGAATCTAGACTTAAGCTAGGAATTATTTTTCAAACTTATACTCTAATAAAAACTTCAATATCTTTCCTTCGTTTCGACTTAGCCCAAGAAGTGAACCCAAAATTTGCCTATTTCTAAATAAACTACAAGGCATATACTTTCTACCGTTAAAATTTAAGGAATGTTATCTTTAGGGTTTTTAATTCACTACGTCTAAGATCTAGTTGTTCCTAGCCAGTTAACCTAATTGTCAAACTCAAGTCAATTAGCCAAAATTGAATACATTAATTTTTATAATTTTGAAATTTTTTCAATTTTTTATGGGTTTTCAAATAAGTATGCAAATGCAAAAATATGTACAAATGAAATGAATGCGAAGGAAGAAGACGTACCGAGCATACCCCAAAACTTGAACTTGATAGTGTCCTCACTGTCATGCTAAACCAAGAGGGTCAAAATGCCGATACTCCCCTGTTTATTTATTTATAATTTTTTTTATTGTTAAGAAAAACAAAAATATATACAAAAAGGCCCTCCCCCAAACTTCATTTAAACTATGTTAGACATTACTGCCAAACTTTGCATAGACCAAATGTCAACACCAACCAGTTGAAAAATTTATCAGTAAAGAGTATGAGTTGGTGGAAGAATAAGTTGTAGCGATTCACAAAGAATTGGGGAAGATAGAAGTGGTGGTATGGAGGGTGTGGAGGTGAATATACAGGAGGTGGTGATGCATCTAAACGAGAATATGAATGATCAGCAATCAGTGGAATGTTGGCATTCTCGTAGCTTCTCAAAAGAAATGGGGGTGGTTCAACTTCTAAAGGAAGAGGTTGACTAACCACAATATCCCCAAGATGTTCCTGTGGGTCCTCTATTGACTTGGCATCATCCATCAATTGCATATGATATTCAATTATAAGGGAACTGATTTTCTCGATGTCCGTCATAGTCCAACTGAAAACTTGCCGCCTATCTTGTAAGACTTTTAAAATAGCGTTCTCTTGCTCGAAGGCTAGAGAGGCTGATATTATAATGGGAAAAGTCTCATTCTCACCTATGTAAGCATATTTAAGGTGAGGCGGTAAGGACATGAGTTCGAGTTTCGGAGGCGAAAGAATCATTGCGGAATCTACCTCGAACTTAAAGGACTCCAACACAGGTTCGAAATCACTGCAAACAACCGATTCGGATGGTTCGACTAACTCATCCAAAAATTCAAAAGACTCATATTCGGGCTGTGAGTCGTCATCATCCGAAAAAGTGAAACATTCATAATCAATTTCGGTTGTGTCAACGGTGGTAGGCTTAAGGAGGGACGCACTAGTGGCGTCAAAACTGTTTTCATCAAATAAAAATCTTTCAAGCTCGCGGTCCTCCTGCGTGATTTCGTGAATAGAGCAAACTTCTCGTGTACTAGTTTTTGGTACGGGGGGCAGACTTCCCATCTTATAAATATTGAACTCACTAGACATCTTCCCAAAGGATAGAGTCATGGAGCCATTGCGACAGTTTATTACAGTATTGGAAGTGGCCAAAAATGGTCGACCGAGGATCACCGGAATTTGGTTTCTTGGGTTAGCAACAGGTTGTGTATCCATAACAATAAAATCAACGGGGAATATGAACTCCCCAACTTTAATCAACACATCCTCTATCTGACCCCTTGGATGGGTGATTGATCGATCAGCCATTTGGAGAGTACAACGAGTGGGTTTCAACTCTCCAACCCCTAATTGTTCGTACACGGAGTAGGGAATCAGGTTAACACTAGACCCAAGATCTAAAAGTGCTCGATTAATTTTCTTATCCCAAATTGTGATTGAAATCGTAGGACAGCCGGGGTCCTTTCGTTTTTGGGGTAAGGTTTGATGGTGGTTAATAGCATTGCTCACTGCACTAGCCACTAGAACTTTCTTGGGTACTTGAGACGCCTTTCTCTTCGAGGTGCATAAGCCCTTTAAGATTTTCGTGTATGAAGGGACTTGTTGGATTGCATCCAAGAGAGGTATATTTATGCTAACCTGCTTAAATATCTCCACAATCTTCTCCACTTGTGCATTTGGTTTATTAGGACTCAACCTGTTTGGGAATGGAGCATTTTGAAAATTCGTTGAGTCAAATGTCTGTGGAGTAGAATGTGGAGTAGGAACAGATCCCGGTGTAGATGTGTTCATGTTGTGAGAAATGGGTCCGTTCGAGCTAGAAGAAGTAGAGCCGTATGAAAGGTGGAGAATAGGCTCTAAAGAAAGAGGTGAAGAAGAAAGTGAAGAAAATGAAGAAGGGGAAGATGACAATGGAGAAGAAGAAGAAGAAGAAGAACCACCGGCGGGGATGTCATCACTAGTGCCCACATTATTTTGCAACATTCTTCCGGATCTCAACGTGGTCACCGCATTTACATTGTGATTGGGATATGCGTTTTGTCTGTGACCGGGATTGGGCAATGGTTGAGATGGAAGCTTTCCCTTTTCTCTCTCGCTCAACGCAGCAGTTAATTGTGCAATTTGTGCCTCAATAGATTTGATACTTTGATCGTGTGAAGCATTGTTAGTCATCAAAGATTGGACATAATTTTCAAATCTTGCTGCGGATTCTGTAGATTGCTTGAGAAATGCATCTAGACTTTTTTCGAGCGAGATAACCTTATCATCATTTGGTTGAACCAAATTGTTCGTTTGATTTGTATAAGGTTGTTGTTGGAAAGGTTGCTGGTTTTGAGTTTGTGAAGGTGCTTTTTGTTGTTGTGGAGGAGGAGGTCTTTGAAAATTGTTATTTCCTTGGACTTGTTGATTTTGGTTCCAAGCGAAATTTGGGTGACTCCTCCATCCCGAATTGTATGTAGAAGAGTACAGATCGTTTCTTTGTCGTTGCTGGAATGCAGCATTGACTTGATCCTGCCCTTGAGTAGATGCATTATAAGGACACTCTTCGGTTAAATGCGATGGATTCGAACAACAAACACAAACAGTTCGCGTGGGTAAAGCAGGGGCAGGAGAAGACGATGAGATCTTGGTCTCAATGGCTTCTAGCTTTTTCATAAGTGAGGCCATCTCGGCCTTCATAGCAATCGACATATCTACTTGATGTATGCCTGCCCTAGATTGACCAATAGAAGAAGATGATGTGGTCTTGGTACTCTCCCACTGAATTGTTTGCTCACTAAGATCCTCAAGAAACTGCCACGCTTCGTCGCTAGACTTGGAGAGAAAATGGCCTTGAGATATGGTTTCTAGCAACTGCTTCGTTGCCGAGTTCAATCCCTCGTATAATGTTTGGCAAAGTTGCCAACTTTCGATCCCATGATGAGGGCATTGAACAAGTAGGTCTTTAAATCTCTCGAAGCACTTCCAAAATGGTTCGGAAGGAAGCTGTGAAAATTGTATAATCTCGTTTCGGATTCTAGCAGTTTTGTGATGAGGATAGAACTTTTTCAGAAAAGCTCTCACAAACTCGTCCCAATTTCTAATGGAATGTGATGCGGTGCTGTATAGCCACTTCTCGGCTAGGTCACATAAGGTAAAAGGAATGACCCTTAGCCTTATAGCGTCATCACTTAATTGGGTAGTCTTCATCATAGCGCACACATTTTGGAATTTATTGATAAAAATATACGCATCTTCAGATTCCAAACCATGAAATTTTGGCAGCATATTGATGAAATGTGGTTTTATTTCAAAATTGTCCCCATTTGCCGGTGGGGGTGAAAGACATGTAGGTAAAGAAGTGCGGACGGGGTAGAAGAGATCCTGGAGCGCAACTCGTGCGGGCGCTACAACAGGCGGAAGATTCGGGTTATTCTCACCTGGCGGAGGTGGAATCATTCCCGTCGGTAAGGTATCGTTGGGGTTGAATCCCGACATACCTTCGAAAGAAGAATTTGAAGATGGAGGTAAGGAAATGGAGGGAATTTCGACTTCGGTGTCGAAAGGTTCGTCGGTCGGTACCAACGAAACACGGACTAATCGGGCGTTAGTATCCCTAGTCCAAAGTGACATACACTAAAGGGGTAGTGTAGTCAGAAAAATAGAAAAACAGAATGTGGGGGTAAGATAACGTCAATGAAGGGAAGTGAGTGGAAGTGAGTTGCAAGTTTTCTTAGCGGCAAGTTGCAAGTTTTGAAAAGATTTTTCTTTTTTTTTTTTATTTATGTGAGAGTTTTGCAAAGAAGTTTTGAAAAGAGACTCGTGACACAAATGTATCAACCACACATGCACAATCAGGCCTAGATCTAGGGTCGCCTAGGTCTGCTAGACAGCTCCTAACTAGGGCTAGAAATAGGACCTCAAACCGCCTCTTCACGGACAAGTACGGCCAGGTAAGTGGGAAGGAACCACAAAAGTGGGCCTAATTAATAACCACTAGCCTAGACACCGCAAAGTCGGTTAGGATAAACGGTCGATGCCTATACTAGTCCTTTTCCTATTGAGCTCGATGTCCTTAGGTCTGAGTCTAGTATTTTTTTTAATTAATTGTGGTCGATGCACATGCTTTAGGTGTTTTCTGGGGTCCTGGGAAGGGTGATGAAATCCCCACCTAATCTGAGTTTGGTCAATTAGCCCCTTAGAGTCCGGTTAAATTATGCAAAACAATAAAATTTCACTTGCAATCAATTTTTAGCGCGGCGCAAAGAAATCTGCAGAAAATCTGTTATTTAGAACGGGGAGAAAGATTTTTTAGCGCAAAGAACCCTGCAGAAAATTTTTACAGTGGATATATTCTAGGTTACAGAAGGGAGAATGAGGATCAAACCCACAAAATTTGAGGTGCTGACGTGGCCAAATGAGCACGGAACCGCGGTCTGGAGGCTACCAATGCGGCGGAAACGCGGTCGGTGGGTGGGCTCAGCCTCTGGAAAAATTTTTGTATCTCCTGTTCACCAATTCTCCTCTGTTCCGATGTTCACTTTTCTGATTTGCCCTCTGTAAAATTCCAGATCCGCAATTCTTCGCTGTTCCTGCAAGATTCAAAGGATACACCCTTCAAACAGATCAAAGTTGATAATTTTTGTAAATATTTTTTTTTTATATCTTCAGATTTTTATAATTTTTAAAATTTATATCAACCCGAAAATTCAAAAAAAGAAAAATTACGCCATCCCCGGCAACGACGCCATTTGATTAGTCCAAAAATTTGTATTTACCGCAATCAGAAACGGCGTCGCTTCGCAGCTAGCCGGTGAGTACGGGTCGATCCACAGAGACGGGTAAATTTCTTTTATGTGTTTTAACGAGTTGATTCAAAATGTCGTTTTGGTTGGTTTATAAAAATCTATAAAAACTGGATCTAATTAATCTAATTAAGAGTCTTGCTAGGGTTAGGCTTAGGGGTAGTTTTGGAGATTAACGTTTTCCTCACCGCTTTCAATGCCTTCCTTTTTTTTAGATCTATTAGATGTTACGGTAATTATCAATAAAGTGGATCCGAATCTCTTGGGAAGATGTTCTTCCTCTAGATTCGTATCCTTCCTTTGTTGATAATTACCCTAACCCCCATGGAAAACGCACACAACCGGCCCTTTATACTACGGTTCATCGTTACCTCGAGGGGTAGGATGCCGCAGGGAGCGGTTGTGCGCGTATGCATGGAGTTCTAATTCATTAGGTGAAGGTGGCATTGAAAGGGGTGAGAGATCTCATCTCTCAACCCTTTCCCTAAGGCTAACCCTAACAAGCGAGGAAATTACTCGCTCATTAGGGGATGAAAAAACATTTTAATTAAAGGAACAGAAATAAAATTACTTACTAATTCGATGGCTCCCTCCAAACAATAGAGAACAGATCTGAATAACTCCCAGCAATTCTGAATTTTATTGATTAAAAAGAGGCATAGGGTTTTACAATTTTTGATTACAATTTATAAGCAAACAAGGAAACTAGGGTTACAGGCTCTCGCATATGTGCAATTAAAGATTTGCCCACTGAAAATCCCAACACCCGCACCGACGCACCGACACGCCAAAAATCCACCGACACGGGCTTAGAATGGCCGCGGAACCGCGGCAATAGGGAGCTTGGGCCGCGGTTCCGCGGCCTATTGGTGGCCTTGGTTCACCAAACTTCTGTGACTCCTTCCTATATTCTTGGGCTTCCTATTTCCATATGTATTTTCTCTGTTGGGCTTCTGGGTCTTCTCCTTGTTCGTATCTTTTGACCGTTCACTTGACATTTTGGACCTTGTACTGTTCTTCGACTTGGCTTGACTAGGATCCGTCTACTTGTTGGTCAAAAGTCCCTTTTCTGTATCAACTTTCGTCTTTTTCACTGTATTTGCTCCAAGAGCCTGTATCCTGTAATATGCAACAAACGTGCGTCAAGAGTACCTGTTTATTTATAAAAAGGATAAGAATAGGGGAATGAAAAATGCAATATTATGGTCTGAACAAGCATCCAGCAATTTCCATAATTTGCTGAAGCGCATGAAGTCCAACTTGGATATCTGGCATCTAGCCATCATCCGGAAGTCATAACTTCCTAATGGCCAGCTGATAACTAGTAGGGCCATCATAACCATGATACAAACCTCCCTATCACTGTCTACAAGAAAATCGAAGTACCTCTCGGATGGCAAAGGTCACCTACTAAAATCCGCGGAGTAGCTATGATTTGTCGAATCCAATTGAATCATTAGGTTCTACTAAATTTTCAGTAATTGTTTATGATTCTAGAATCACTTCCAGTTCTACCATACTCCCACTAATTTTTTTTACAAAGAAGTCCTTCTAAAAAATGGTGGCGAGTCAAGAATAATGCAACTATTAATCTTGCAAATGGTAGAAGTTAAACTCTTGCGAAAGCTTGGGATAAGCTACAAACTTCCATTACTAAAGCGTGCCTTGAGTTCATCCGGATTATGCTTTTAAACAAACACTGGATAATTCCATATCTTAACTACTATAAGATATGCTACCATTCTATATTCATATACAATCAAAGGTACTAATTTAGATGGAACCAGATTCAAAAAATTATGCAACCGTGTTCAGTGCATATTCCCTAAATGGAAAAAGGTCATACAATATTACTCATCATTGAGCGCACCCATAGATGAGTAACATGTGAGAGAAATAATATTCTCATTATTATTATGATGGAATACCTAGCATAAGTATCTACATTTTCGATTATTTCGAAAAATCTTGAAACTTCCAACGTCTAGTTCTCTACTTTAATCTTATACCTACGAACATCTCAAAATCTTTGATCCTTGCATTTCAACAAAATACGTGTTTAAAACCAGAGAAATCATAAGTAAATTGAATATAGAACACCCCTTGTCCAAACAGACACCGGACAACATACAGTACTTTGTATAAGTCCCCATTGAGTTTATTAACTTAAACTCCATGTGTTGTAAATTGAGAATTGTATTTTGGTTAAGAACGTCGATACCGTTATTCAATGCATCTTATCTTATTCTCAACTGATAAAGGTAAATGTCTAGGACACAATTTTAAAAAATTATATCCTACTTTATAAAATAAAGATATAGATATATTACTTTAAAAATTGATGCATAACAACGGTTATTCAAAACTCAATATTTGTCGTTAGGCAAAACCAGGTGATTTGACCCAATATCACTAATTGCTACGGATTCCGATATTGAGAATCAAATCACACATTTCCCAATATTCTACCCCTTCTCAGTATCTGTAACGACATAGAGATGTGAGATTCCTATTCGGTATATACATGTCTTGGAGTCAGAATTAATTGGGAAAACGGTTTTCTATTAAAACTACATAGAAAAACGGAAACATAAATGTTTTAAAGGGGTGGCCGAGTATTCCTGGTAATTCCTCTTCCACTGCCCAGATTCATGACACTAGTTGTAATTTTCTTTGCTCTCACTGCAATCTCTTTATATGTCTCCTCATCTTACTGTACACCAACTTAGGCTATTTGGTTTTCTTCCTTCCATACATTTCAGTACCAGCCTAAGGTTTGGAAGAAGACTATCCAATAAGCATAAATAATGTACTCTCTTTATATAAAGAGCTTTCAACTTGAGAGAAAGTGAAGAAGGAGAGACATCCGAATTAAGAAATTCAATTTCTTCAGAACCCATGCCTATTCTTGACTGAAGCAACTTCTTTGAGTTCGTATGTAAGTATACGAGATGACCATTCCAAGTAATATAGATATTCGTAGTGATACGGAGTGTTCTGAAAAAGGCAAATGGTAAAGTAGGAGCGACATGGATATATACGACTTAGTCGTGAATCATGACAATCCAAAACCAGATGTAAAAAGGTTCGGTTAACTTAGTTTACGAGTTTTAGTTTAAGTCCAGTCATGTGTCACTGCCAAAGAGAGAGAGAGAGAGAAGAAACACTCAGCGTGCACTCTATCAAGATTAGATTGGTTAATTACTTTACCTAATCAGGATGACTCCTACTGTTTCCTCAAATTCTCCTTCAAATCCTAAAAGGAGAACTAGTCAGGATCATATACACCTTATAAGTTTGCTAACCGTTAGCCAGGCCGGTATTGGTACTCCGAGAGAGGCTCCCCATGCTTTCGCACGGATCTAATTAAATAACCCCGTTTCCGCAGAGGCATAAACTCGTCCACACCTTTCTAGACACTTAATGGATTAGCTAGTTGTGAAGTGAAAATCTCCCGAATAGTAATACCTGCTCACAGTGGGAATCAGGACCCAACTGTCATTGTGTGATAACCTAGATGAAAGCCGACCAAAGTTACCACACTCCCAAAGGTATGCGCAAACTTGGCAAGTTTCCCTTATATTTGAAACTCCCGATATGGTTTTTACCCCTAGGGACCTAGTGACCTTGACGGAGTTAAAAAATCAAAGGGTCATATTCAAGTCCAACCTGTTATTATCTTGATTGTATTAAACCTACTCGCACGAGCCCTTGACGGAGTCAACAAGACCGTACGACTGTCCTAACCAATCTCATCGCTAGCTACAAATAAACACCACTTAGCTACCGCACACTACACCTTGACGAAGTTAACAAACGCAGTACGAATACTAAGCACTACTCGTAGAAAATGATGGAGGGCTACTGCTGGTTTTTGGCGAAAACTATTAACGTAATGAGCTTGATATCGTTGAAGGAACTCGAGTGGATTTGAAAAGGAGTGGTTTAGGCTTCGTTTTTAAAACAATTGGTTTTGGAAAAAAACAAGTGGTTTTGAAGAAAACCGAGTTGTTTTTAAATTTGGTTCCGACAACATTATTTAGGTTTGTTTAACTTGCATTAAACCTATAATGCGATCCCATCAATCAATATTTCTAAGCCACACCAGAAACAATCAAAATATCATGCTTTTATATGCCATCCGCATACGCCACGGGGTCTCGGGTCTTTACCGTAAGGTTATTGTTGGATATAGTGCCCTCAAGGCAATTATTGCAATCACAGGTAGGCGATTATGATGATTGAGGGAGGATCTATACGGGTAGAATAGTCTTACTCGAGATGATAGTATATTATCTGATTTGTCTTTATCATCATGTATATGTCTTGTGTGGTGTAACATATCACTATTACATGTTGATAGAGCCGATAGGATTTTTGCTTGACTACCAGCGTTCTGACGTAAATCAGATTTGTGGGGGTTGGGTAGTTTATGAGCATATCCTTAAATTTCCCTGGTTGTGGAAATATCGAAACTGGGCATCGATATTCCACAGTAGACTAATGTATACGTTTCTTGACCCTTACGAGGGGCAATGGCCGGTCTCACAACCATTGGTGTTAATCAGTCACCAAAGATTGTATACAGATGCTCATTGGGTTATGATTTACACTGGAAGGACTCGCCGGGAATATGCTAGTTTATATTATACATATTGTCATATAGCAATTCTTTGGTGGCGTAGTGCAGGTAGTCCGCTGACCTAACATCTTCATTTATCTCAAGTGTGTTCCTACTGTACTTTGATTTCTACCCTACCACGGCTCAAATGAGTTATGCAAGCAGGTAGTTTTTGGGTGCAGTTCCGAAGTACTTGGAGGGAGTGAGTGATAGAAGGGATTCGTCTCTCCCGGTATAGAGAGCTGACATCGCACAGTATTCGGTGGCCAATACCATAAAATCCATGTCCATGGTAGATGAAATTTACTAACAGGCAGATCAGTAGTTTCTCGAAAGATATTGGGCTAGATTCCGGTACGATGTGTCGCGAACCACCCCTAGACCCGATATGCGATACTTTCAGACGAACAGACCGGACTGCATGGTAAATATCACTTACATGCTCAGTAGGGGTTCAGACGGGTTTGCTTGTTGATTCTCTTTTCGCTCAATACTTGGATAGCCGTTACGTACAGCTAGTACCACTGACGTGCTTGTGGTTAAACCCACTTCCAGCGTATTGACAAGTCTTTAGAGTCCCACACAGAGGGTTTCCCGCTTTGGCAATATGTAGTAGCGGTATATTGGTACGCGCTTGAGTTTGATTAAAACTTGTGTATTTTATATACTAACGGTAATTAGACGGTTGAAATACTAGCCGCTCTTTTTAGAAAGACGGATATTAAATCGGGTATCGATTTAATATATTAATACATATTTTTTATAGTATGTATTTATTAGTATTTTGTTACTATTTATATTTATTTCTCTATTATGTATTTAATACATAGAAAATAAATTACAAACAGACACATATATATAATGTTTTGAAACATATAAACATATATTAGTAATTGATTTAACTCCTTTTATTTTGGTTCTCTTTATGTTAAGTTATTCCTTTAGAATAGCTAATACATTCCCACTCATCTAGGGGTGACATGTTGAGGGGAGAGAAGATGATGGACACTTGGATGGTTGACTAGATCCAATGGCTAGGATTTTATAGAGAATAAATATATTAGCAAACATTTTTTTAAATGGTTAAATAAGATGTTCGTTCTCTTCTTCTTAAAGCCCAAAATCCTCTTCTTCTTAAAGGTTAAAAAATTCATAAAAGTAAAAATCTACTTTAAATTTTTTAAAAAATTTTCCGTGTTAAAATATTATTTTTTTTAAACGGGCCGGCCCAAGTCCGACCCGACCTAAGCCGGGCCACGGGCCGGGCTGGGTTCGGGTTTGGGGGCTTCAGGCCGGGCCACGGGCCGGGCTGAGTTCGGGTTTGGGGGCTTCGGGCCGGGCCAAAGCCCGGTCGACACGGATCAAGCTTGGCCCGAAGACCATCTGGCCCGGCGGGTTTGAGGACGACCCGACCCGATAGACACCCTGATACGTATCCAAGGATACGACACAAAATACTAATTAAATACCATCAAGAGTGTCATGTATGCCCGATAACAAAAGTAAAATATTTTTGCAAAAAGTGACATGAATGGTCTAAGGGGCTGTTTGGTTGCAGGATTAGTAATGGATTTTGCATTGTTTGGATTTAAGAATCCAAAAAAAGAGTGAGTATTAGCTATTTCTTGTTTGGTTGTAAAATTTTGGGTTTTTGGATTTGCTTGTTTTATGTGCAGGGCCCACCATTTTTTTGGATTCTTGAATCCAAAAAAAAACTATGGATTAATATGGATTTGACACTGTTCGCGTCGGGCCTACGTACTTTATGTTATAAAAAAAACCTCTCTCTATCTCTCTCTTTAATTCTCAAATCCAAATCCCACTTACTTTTTCCCAACCAAATAAGTATTACAAGGATCTATAAATCCAATATTAGGAATCCAATACCAACCATATATAAAATTAGCTAATCCAGATTTTCTTAATTGTATTATTTGGGAATCCAAATTTTACAATCCTGCAACCAAGTAGCCCCTAAAAGCTGATGCCCCCAAGTTAGAAGACCAAAGCTAGACTAGGGCATGAAGCCCAAATTTTATATATTAAAATAAAATAAGGTTACAAAAAGAAAAAAATCAAATGAACAAGATCAAGACTATCATAAAATAATAGTTCAAGATCGAAGTTTTAAGAAAAAAAGTAGTGCATTCCAATTACGAGCAATTGATCTGCCACCAAGATCTGTGACATCAAACGACTTTGGTCTTTTAATGGAAGTATCGAAGATGACATCATGAAGAACAATCACTTTAGTCCTGCAATGGGACCTGAAGATTCGGTTGTTTCGTTCTTTCCATACGTTCCAAATAACGTTCGCAATCACCATACATTGAATCGTGTCGATCAGTGTTTTACTTGATATCGTAGCTTGAATGATATCCATTATACCAAGAAGAGTAATCAATAAAAATCAGTGGACTATGAATTCCACAACGAGCTAATGATACATGAATCATTCAATTAGACATGGTCTCACTATAGTCCTCGCTTGGTTTTATTGGCACTCAAAAAATAAATGGTTGTGGGTCTCGGGCTCAAGGTTACAAAAAATGCACAGTACTCCATCATCAATGTCTCTCGCTTGAAGCAAATTAATAGTTATAGGTTTCCCAACAGCGGTTTGCCATATTCAAAATGAGTTTTTTGGGGTACTTCTGTGAAACCAAACAAATTTAGTCTAAGTATACTCCAAAGAATGTTGAGGTCATGATGATAATTCCACCAATTTTGTAGTGAAAATACCCGTTAGTAGGTTTCCAAACTAAGTATCTGCGTCAAAAGATCTATCAGTATTAACCAACCGAATAAAATTCCATACCTCAAGTACATATGATGAAGCAAAATAAGGAAGCCACCATCCACCCTTCCAAATAAAAACCGAAACCTTTGCATTAAGCGGGATCCCGATATCATAAGCGAATCGCTCACCAAAAACATCTAAAAACGATTTTCTCTCGATCCAAGAGTCAAGAAAAAGATAACTTGAAGCACCATTATGGATCCGATACTCGACTTTTTAGTTAAACAAATCTCTAATATGAATAATGCTTCTCATAACGGGAGAATTTCAACATGAAGTCCAAAAAATTCAAAATAAATTTCGACTAGATGCATGGTGCAATAAATACCGAATGAGTCCAAATAGCCCAAAGGCCTTGCCCATGATAAAGTCTTCATCAAAACTTAAGCCGAGATGCAACATTACGACCATGAACACTAATAATAATCGAACTACCTTCTTCTTTTGGCTTGTAAATATTACTCCACATTATGGTAAGAATTTCCGAGTTGCCCTATAAAAATCCACCATAAATAGATATATCGGACCAAAGCAATATGTTATAAAAGAATTTTCATCAGTCTAATGCTATCATGATTGAATCTCATTCATTTCTAGACAAAGGGTACATTCATATATAATATAATAATCCAAATTCCGGAGATCAAAGTGTTTTATAAACGTTATAGTTCTTATAACAAAGCCATCATTCTTAGGACCAAAGAGTCGGGCTGAAAAAGTAAGAGAGCTCTCTATTTCTGGTTCTCAACCAAATTTGTTGAGGAATGTATTAAGAGAGAATTGGATTTGGTTAGACAATACGTGGTTGTTGGTAAACAAGTATCCGTTTTTTTGCTTATGATTAATCATAAAAAAGAACCTACAGTGAATCTAAATTTACTGTGTGCTATAGCCATATTGCATATCCGTGATCATAAGAGAAGGAGGAAAGAACATGCTATTTTTCATAGGACTAAATGATTTCTTGAAAAAGATGGCAACCCATTTCCACAAGAAAAATGCTTAATGAGGAAAAATACTTAATCTACAGGTTTGAAATCCTACCACAATCTGTCCAGAAGATAAACAACATGTGTCCATTTGTTTGGCACAAGTATTTAGATGCATTCTGCTCGATTTCTGCACATGCGATGTACGCTTTGCCTACAAAGATAAGCGGCAAATACAAATTTTGATTACCGAGACCGAGAGAGAGATATTCGGACAATCTCATGACTGGAGAAAATCGTTTTTCTCTTTTTCTATTTTGTGTTTCATAAAAAATGGACACGTGACGCTTCTGGAGTTTGCGTTAATGGGCCATTTTAATATAGGATTGGGCTAGCATTTCTTTTGCCAAAGATTGGGCCAACATGATAGGCCCGTGAGACCCATAATAAGAAAAACCAAATATACCCAAAACATCACCACATCCCTCGTCCATTCTCTTCACTCTTCGCTCTCTCTCTCTCTCTCTCTCAAACCTCATCATCATCATCATCACAATGCTCCTCACTTCCCCTCTCCTCAACCTCTCCTCTCTTCTCTCAAACCCAAACCCCAACTCCTCAATGCATCCTCCTCAATCTCCCAACCCATCCTCCCCTCCTTCCCCAAACCACCCTTCTCGCACAACTACCCCCCTTCAGCCTTCTCGATCCACGCCATGAAGAAGCTCCAGGGCCGCGTCGTCAAGGACGGTAACGACAAGACCGTGGCGGTGGAGGTGGTGCGCCTGGCCCCTCACCCAAAGTACAAGCGCAGGGTCAGGATCAAGAAGCGCCACCAGGCCCACGACCCTGAGAACAGGTTCAAAGTCGGCGACTTTGTGGAGCTCGAGAAGATTCGGCCTATCAGCAAGACCAAGACTTTCCTCGCTGTGCCTGTCCTTGCGAGGAACTGTGCCCAAGGAGCCGCTTGAGCTCCCTGTGCAGCCTCAGGAGCAGGTTCAGTAAGTTGTTTGGTTGTGTAGTTGAGATGTTTGATGTTATGTGTGAATGAATTTGGTGGGTTTGGATGATGGGTGGGTGTCCTCCAAAATTGCTTTCTGATGTATTGTCTGTGTGAATTTGGTCAGCTGAAATGATGGGTATCCTTCAAAATTGCTCTTTTTGATGCTTGCACAATTGCATATATAGTTTGTGTGAAGATTTGCTTGCAATTTATTTCTTACATGTTTTTGTTTGTAAGTAAGGTGTTTGACATTATGGTAATTGCTCAAAATTGCTTATTGATGTGCACATTATATGTGTGATGTTATGTATAAGATTTGTTTCTTGCATTCTTTTGTTTGTAGGTAATGGTTTAAACATATTGGATGTATGGATTTGGTTATGGCGTTGAGTATTGTGGGTAGATATTCTTCTACGGGCAGGGGGCGTCGTTCTGGAACGGCGAGATAAACCCTACTGCACTAAGAGAAGAGAACAAATCTCAAATTTAATTAATAAAAGATAACATAACGATTTAAAAAGGTTTACATGAAAACCTTTATATAGGCATAAGATGATAAATAAATTGTAAACAAATCTAATAGAATGTTTCCTAAAATATTCTCTCAAATCTAATATGACTATGTCTAACCAAATCAAATTCTGAATCTGGCAATTCTCCTCTAGGCCACGTAGATTGGAAATATGGGTATCCTTGGATATCGCTTTTTAATGTGTTTGAATAGATTCGTGCAATTTATTGATTATGTTTTTGTTTTTAGGTGAAGTGATTTAACATATTATAAGAATGAATTTGGTGGATTGGAATTATGTGTGTTGCTGAAAATTGCTTTTTGAGGTGTTCATCACATATTTATGTTTTTGAAAAGGTGTTTGACATATTGTGAAAATAAATTTGGTGAATTGAAATGATGGGGGTCCTTCAAAACTGTATATTTGAAGAGGACACATTAAAAGCTATGTAATTTATAAAACGCATGCCTGACTTTGACATCTTACATTGTTTTTTCATGTGTAGCAAGTTGTTTGAAAAGCGGTCAGGATGGATATTTGGGAGATTTGGTGATCGGAAATGGTGAATATATTTCAGAAGTGCTCTTTGTTGGTTGCGCTTTATGTTTGATGTGCAACAATTATTGGCAGGCGCAATGTTAGGATTTTGTGTAGATGTGGAGAGGAATCATGTAGAATGATTCTTATATCCAATTTCTTAGCTGTTACGCTTTATAGTTTAAGCTCAGTAAGGTTTTGTGAGACTCTGATATTGTGAAACTGGCGACTTATAAAAATGAGTTCTCTAAAATAGCATTTTGATGATTTCTTGTTAATTTTAACATCTAAGCCTTGTTTCCGGTGGAAATTGGGGCTTTCGCGTTCATTTCCATTAAATGGTTACAAGCATTTTTCTTCTTTTACAAGTATGTAAATATTTATAAAAAGAAGAAAAAGAATAAAAAAATATAGAGATCTGGGGATTCGATGTGGCGGTAGGATTCTTTGTAAACACGAGATTCCCTTTGATCGTACGGCACGAAAAAAGCGTCGGACAGAAACCCAGCGAAATGCGCTACAAGGTTTCGACTGATCGACCGGATCTTGGTTTCAAGGCATCTGGTCTTTCAATATTTTGAACCTTCGAATCTTCAAGTCTTGGTCTTTAAAATCTTGATCTTGAAGAGTTTCGAGAAGAGTCTTCAAAACAGGAGTGTAAGCGAGGGAGCAATGGCTTCCACCTTCGCGGAGTCTCAAAACTTAAAGAAGAGACAATGGCCGAGAAAGAGAGAGATAGATAGAGAGAGAGAGAGAGAGAGATGGCAGAGGCAGAGCTTCCGTGCAAAAATTTCCACTCGCTTTTTCGAAAATGAACCAATGGGGGTTCTATTTATAGGAAAATTGGACTAGACGACGGATAGCTCACGGACGGCGCCGCCGCGGACGACGGGACCGTGGATGACGGGGCCGCGGATGATGGGCATGCCGGACGGCGGACGACGGGGGCTGCGGACGGTGAACGATGGGGCCGCGGAAAACGGGACCGCGGACGACGGGCATGCCGGATGACGGGCCACGGATGACAGGACCTGCGGAACGTGGAATGCCAGGCCACGGACTGGGCGCGGGTGCGAGGTCCGGGGCAAGGACACAGGCGTGTTCTTGACTTATTTTTTTTAATATGGGGCCCACACTTTTGCTCCTCGGTCTTTACGGGTTCGATTTTTATTTTACCCGCCTATAAGACCCCTTCAAAGTTGTCGAAATGCGTGGTTGGATTTTCGAGAACTTTGAACAGAGGCGGGCAGAAAAAAGGGAAGGTTGCATTAGGTGAACCGTCCCACAATATCCAAAGATTTGGAAAGTGGGAACGTTGGTCTTTGGGCCGCGCCATTTCTCCGAAGACGCTGAGAGATTATATCGATGTATATCGAAGGTGTAGAGAGATGTACCCTAAAATCATGTCCCATTCAGCGGCGACCTTCCAACAGGCGCATTGAAATAGGTACAACGATAACCTTTTAATAGGCACGCTGGCCAAAACAAAAGGTCGAACACAGCGGTAACCTTTCAATAGAGGTGCTGGTTCATGTACAGTAGTAACTTTTCAATAGACGCACTGACGAAAGAGATGTCAAATACGGTGATAACATTTCAATACACGCGTCGGTTCAGGTGCAGTGATAACCTTTCAATCGACGCACTGAACAAAAAGAGTGTGTTGAATACAGTGGCAACCTTTCAATAGGCACGCCGATTCAGGTATAGCGGTCACCTTCAATAGGCGTACTGACCCAAAAAATAGGGGTATCGAACACGGCGGTAATATTTTAATATGCATGCTGGTTCAGATGCAGTGATAACCTTTCAGTAGGCGCACTGACCAAATAGTGGTTTTGAATATGGAAGTAACATTTCAATATGCACGCCAGTCTAAGTGCAATGATAACCTTTCAATAGGTGCACTGACCAAAAAGATAGAACAAACGCGAAAGTAATATGTCAATATACGCGTCGATTCAGTGCAGTGGTAGCCTTTTAATGGACGCACTGTCAAAGAGGGGGAACGCCGCTTGGGGGCTTAAAGCGCCGTGGCGTTTACTGGGGATATAAGTGTAACCTATATCACTTCACTGAGGTTTTTTCATATATCATTGGAGTTAACCTTGGTAGACTCTGGCTGTGGGAGAAGGGTGCTGCTTGGCAACGGGTGTAAAAACTGTTATTCTCTGATTTCAAATCAACAGGTATAGTTTTACAATTAAGAGAGAGCGTTGGTCATTCGGACCCACCACATCTCCGAAAACACTGAAAGATTACGACGTAAATAGAAAGTGTGGAGGGATTTATCCTTGAACCACGTTCCATTCACAGGAAAGAAGAGTAACCTTTCAACTTTCAAAGAGGCCTGCTTTTACGGTCTACGTGTGGCACACGTATCACGTAGGGCGCTGGCGCATGTGCGTAGCGTGTGCAATATTTGGTACCGGTGCACGTGCGATGCACGTAGTCGATTTGGTATCAGTACACGTATGATGTACGTAATACATTTGGTGCTACTGTACATGCGGTACACATAGTAGATTTGGTGGAGAATTAAATCCAAATTACGATGAGAATTAATTGCCTAACATAGATGATTAGTTAATTAAACTAATTCCCTAAAATTTAAATTAGGAAATTAGTTAATTATTTAAAACTAATTCTCTAAACTAAATTAGGCAATTAAATAGTTTGTATTGGATCTTTTAAAATATGAAATTAATTCAAATTCAAGGATTATTGAAATTTGATTTCTTGAGATATGAAATCAATTTAAATCCAAGTCATATTTAAAGAATAAAAATAGTGTTTCTTCTCATCATAATTCATACCACTTCAAAAAAAAATTGTTCCTCAAAACCATGGCGAGAGACGGAGATGCAGCGATCCATTTTGAAGACGAAGAATTTTCCGATCATGAAGAGAATGTTAATTTTCATGTCAATCTACCGAAAGGTAAGAAAATAAATTCATTTTTCTTTCCAACGAATTTTCTTTCTGCAGGGAAGAAGACAAAGAAAGGGGTCTCCACCGTCGATGGGGGATCGCCGGAGTCGCACCGCCGCCTTCGAGCGGCTGGTTGCCACCGGTGGGCTACCAAGGCATCGCCCCACTGGGCGGTCGGCGCAGTCCAGGCCGTGCGGCCCAGGGCGCGGGCCGGGCCATCAGGTGCAGGTCGGTTCTCCTTTTTGCGGGTCAGACCGGATTTGACCATATAAAATTTGTCTTCATCTTTCGATTGTAACTAATCCCCGTTGCTCTTTTTACAGTCGATTTTCCCTTTGAAAAGATAATTCGAGAGCGTTTGATAGGATCACGGTCTAATTTCACTTCTGATAATTATGCGTACAGAGGTGCACTTTCAGCAGAGAGCGACCCAAATCGCCGTGCCATGTTCCGCCATTGGTCGGTGACTCAACTCCGTCAGGCCAGGACTTGTCTTCCTCTTATTTCTGACGAGGGAAAAGCCGTCCATCAGAATCTGAACTTTCTTTTTGGCAATACTTGTTCTTCACCGGCGGATTGTACTTCTCCGTTAGCTAGTCAAGTTCAAGTTATAGATTAGATCGTAGACCCCATTGCTGTTCAGTCATGAGGAGCTGCATTACTACATTGGCGTGATATCACGTCAGCATCTACTTCGGTATTTTCGCCGCACGACCTACCCCCGGCTCGAGAATTGGTCTTTAAGAGTATCTTCGGACGGGGTTAAAGAAGGATACCTACATAACAATAACCATAGAAAAGGATTTACTTCTTCATTTCCAGGATTGGGCCCCGGTTCATGTCATGAGGATAATCTTGCTGTCGAGCATTTTGCCCATACTGCCACTTTTAGGAACGTTTTCGTGGAGAAGAGGGGAAAATTATCCTTGTGGGGATAATTTCCGGGGTATCGGCTGGATATATCCTTCGCCGTGGAGTGATATTATAGGGTCTGGGCTACATGACTTTCGTGAAGACCTCGAGCAGGCGGGTCTATATGCCGCAGTGAGAGCCAGCAGATATAGCATTGCCCACCATCCGTGCATCTTCTGGGCGATATTGGAGTTTTTTGACCCTGCTAGCGGCACCTTCTACACTCCGGTCAGGGAGATAGGTCTCGCTCTTCATGAGATGTGGGAGCTTTCTCGTTTTCCCTTTGGCGGTCACCCTTACGTGGAGATTATGCCCAGGACTTAGATGTAGATCATCATGACTTCCACTATATTTTGGGCGAGTTTATTGGTCACTATTCTATTTGTGCCTAGAACGGGAGAAAAGGTCGTCTCAGCATACCGGCATGGGGAGAATATATCTTTGGCTCTTTAGGGAAATTTTCATCTCCGACACCTCGACGTCTGTCAGCGGAAGATATAGCAA
The DNA here is from genome assembly GCA_030015575.1 of Agapanthus africanus. Taxonomy (NCBI): domain Eukaryota; kingdom Viridiplantae; phylum Streptophyta; class Magnoliopsida; order Asparagales; family Amaryllidaceae; genus Agapanthus; species Agapanthus africanus. The sequence goes on from JASDDO010000024.1 coordinate 186,441,883, forward strand.
CAAGAGAGCAGGGGTTTCCGGATTATGTCCTGAATTCGATAAAGAAAGCTATCTTCTTGCTACTGCCTTCAAAGGTATCTACAGTTCGATCGGATGCCCATTGTCTAGGTTTGCAGCGTTTGCCACCTTCTTGTCCGTATGGATCAAGAAGTGTGTGATACCTGAATTCATGAGCGTCGAGATGTTATTCCCAGTTGTCGCTGTTGCTTGCGGCCGGAATATTTCTCTGCTTCCTGCGATGGTCTGCGACATCCAGAGAGGATTGAGGCGGGTCGTATCTACCCTGTCTACCGGTAAGGCTCCTAGTTTGAGGTCACGGATGGTAGATCCTCGAGATGGCCTGAATTTTAGAGGCAGCCTACCGTTTACGTATTTGATATCTTGGTTTGCCCTCCATTGCCGGGGATCGATTCCCGCGCGGCCATATACGAATGCTGAAGAGGGTCCAGCTTTGCTCGATCTCTACAGCGAGGCGCGCTGGAGTTTGGATGACATGAAGGCCATCAGGGCTCATCTTAACCGTCCTCAGAACTACCTGATATATCGGTGCATGCCTCGATCGCCCATTGAGACCCTAGGCGGATCTTATGCTGACAGTGGGAGCAAATTCTCGGTACTCCCGTCGGATCTCCTGTATTGGCTTATATGCATATGTCCGTCACACCTTATATGACGGCCGGGGATCGTTGTTTTATTGAGCCATATCTACTTATGCGATTCGCAAGGTAGTTCAAATACGACAAGCTCTATATCGGGAGTTCGAACGTACAATTCTCCTGTGAGGGGAGCCTTATCGATGGAGCTTGCGCTTATCGATATTTCATCAGCGGGTGTTCCTCCGCTCGGTTTGTTCTCCCATTCTATGAGCCGCGCTTGGTGACTAGTGCATCTTTCTGCCAGTGGTACGTTCAGGTCAATATATTAGATCGCCACTTTGATTTTTGGGTAGACATTCCTCCGCCTCTGGACTATCGATCTGAAAGGGAAGAAGCAGCAGTCGCCACCTGGCCACAAGCGAAAGAGATGCGTGAGAGGACTGGGAAGGAGCAAGTCCAAGGGATCAGTTTTTATCATCCTGGATACAGATCAGAGTACTACTGCCGATCATTCAGAGAGGTCTTCCTCTTCACATGAGGTGCCTGTAGAGAGTGCTCCACTTTCTCATCGGGTGGGACGGAAGCAGATAGTAGGAATCTCATCTAGACGGCTTTAGATTGCAGAGTCCGAGAGATCGACTCTTTCTCCTATAGAGATATCTCAGTTGTCTCGTGTCGCATCTGTTATATCTGAGGGAGACGGGCACTTAGTACAGCAGCCAGTCGGAGAGCTGTTTGAGCTCAGAGATTTCAACTTTGGCGATCCAACTTACAATCCAAAAATTAAATCTTCTTTTGTTTGATTTACCGTTTCATTTCCTTTCTCGCACTTTATGGCTTTAACTGAACGAATCTCTTTTGCAGATCCTTATCTCACCATCCCGTCGAATGACGGTGTACTACCGGTCGAGACGGTGCTTCTCTCCAAGCGCTGTAGGACTTCGCCGATATGTTCCCCATGGATCAACTCAAGTCGCATCTAGGAGAGGGGACAAATGTCTCACCCCGTGCATCTTGCAGTGCTCAGGTCGTTTATGGAGATACCATGACGCACCCGTCGGCTGGATTGGGTAAGTATACTTATTTGTTCGGTTTAGTCTTTTTCGTTTTATAGCGGACTAATACGCTTATTTGTCTCAATTCAGGGGAGGCTTCTCCTGAGATTCGTGTGGTCCTTCAGGACACGGTTGACGTCGCGGCGCCACTAGAAACTGGATCCATGGGTCCGTCTTAGAAGGCACCGACGGACATATTGATGAGTTCTTCGCAGATGGAGGTTGGAGATCATGTTGGTTCTCTAATGCATTCCCCTACCCCCGTTTGCGAGATGCCACGATTTGATCACGCTGCCATAGAGGTCATGGGTGATGGTGTGGTTTCACCACCCCTAAGCCCATCATCACAGTGCAGCGCTTTGGGTCCTACTCAGCCTTCGGAGCCTAGCATGCTCGCTACAAGTATGTACTTGTATTGCTTTACATTTTTAGTACTTTACCTTTAGTATTTTTATAACACTCCCGTTCTGCAGGGATTCCAGGTTCGTCAGTCGTGGAGCCGGCTATACCAGAGTTTGTGTGTATCAAGACGCCTTCTATCGATGACCTGATCATGAGGGTGATAGAGCATAGCAGAGCTGCTGCAACTTTTGCCTGCCGTTCCTTATACCATGATATAGGATCCTACCTCCGCGAGACCCTCAGTGGTACATGTGCCACTACCCAGCAGATTGAGGTGTTTCTTTTTGGCTTCGTCGATATCATTGGCGAATATGGGGGGCCTAAAATCATGACTATACTTCACGGTTACCTGGCTTAGCTGATGTCCACGTTGTATTCAGTGACAGACCTACGCTTTGTTGGACCATCTACCTTAATTGGAGTTGTACGCGATGAGCTTCGAGTTGCACAACAAGAGACGGATTAGAGATATCACGATTTGGTTACTGTGTTGTAACAACCCTAAACTTACTGTACGATTTTTCTTAAAATACAGAAAGGAACACCTGAGTCTGAGCACAAGTTATAAATTAAATTATCTTTTGAACAGCAAGAAAGAGCTTGTAGCTCATTGGTAAGACCTTGCACTACTGAGACATAGCACCTGAGTTCAAATCCCATCAGCCACATTATCTTTTTATTAAAATTTCCTTTAACCTTTTAGAAGCCCAAGGGTTTACACGTGCACTACACGTAAACTGAAGAGTCACAGAATATTTAAACATGTGCACGAGGGTATACGAGGTGACACCAACACGTGGCACCAAACCCTAACCCCTTCTGTCGGTGTTGGCCCGGCGAAAAGCCCAATAAACCCGGTACCGCCGGTCCAACCGTCGGTGATGCCCCCCATCTTTTCACTCAAACACCTCTTCAGCTACCCCATTTCTCTCACACTGTTTATTTTCTCTACACATTTCCAGAGAACAATAAAATCCCATTTAATCCCAATTTTAATGCATTCTTTCACCCCCTAAACCTTAATTTCCCCTATAAATACCACACCATATTTCACACATCCTCACTCAGAAATCTCCTGCCAAAACTCTTAAAAATTCTCAAGTCTCTTTAGTGTGCAAGTGGAGTTAGCGATGAGCGAAGTTCCGGCGACGTTCCAAAGAGATTCTAGCGACGAAACGATGCCCCGAGACCTTTCGTAGCTTCATCTTTCTCGCTCTCCCATAGTCCAACAGCCAGTAAGTCCCCTCTCCCCTTCTATTCTTCTACTTTAAAAAGTTTTATTTCTAAAACCCGACGGAAGCGGAGTTAATCCGACCTCCAATTCGGTTTTTCCCTTAAAACGCTACTTTTCTTAATCAAGAAAATACCATACTCTCATATCATGTTTAACAAACATTAACAAACATTTTAAAACAAAAATCATCTCAAAAAAATCTTTTATACAACTTTTATCATAGTTTTACACAAAAATACTATATATTTTAGTTTCGACATAAATCATCATAATATCTGTATTACCTTTAGATAATTCATGAGGTAATGACCTACCTCATCACAACATACATCTTTGATATAGCACGATGGAAATTTGGGAACATAGTTATGGATAACACGACTTTACAAATAAATACTATCAACTTATAAAACCATTTCTTTAAAAAAATGTATTAAACAATTTCTTACAATTGCGCCTCTACAACCCACTTTTGGGGACCCCGTTAGGGATGGTGTGGATTATCGCACATCCTTGGGCCTAGTAGAGCGATATGCAGACCTCCGAAAGGAGCATTCGATCTCGATGGAATTTTAATGCACTTTTCTTTAGAAAATGAGATTTCTACAAGAAAATAAATAAAATTATTTTCATTAAATATATATATATATATATATATATATTATCAAAATATCTACTTTAATTATATATATTAATATTCCAAGTTTTCTAAAGGAATTACTATTACATGAAAATACCATCCAAATACAAACAATTCCAATATTTCAAGAAAATACCATATATTATGAAAACTAGGTTCTACTCACTAGAAATTTCACTTTTATAAAATATAAATCTATGAAAACCCTAAAGACGATAATTAAATACTTGATGTGTATTTTGAAAATTATATCAGATTATTTTTATATAAAACCCCCTCAAGTTATGCTAAATTACAATAAGGACCTTAGTAAACATAGGTTTAAGCGGGACCAGTCTCTTGAGCCTCAGGGAGCCGGAGATATGGGTGCTTGCTTATTTAAGGTAGACAATCTAACAAACGGTGTTATCAACACGGTAATTATCTTGGAAAAAGACACAAATCCTGCCGTCCATGTGCAGCAGTTACCGATAACATCAAAACTAATTCAGGATTTCAAGTGTCTGACTCAGACTGAGTCTCAATCTAATCAATCTAACTTGAATGTGATTCAAGTATAAACTACAATACAACATGAATCCATGAATCCGTCTATTCAATTTATATCAATCTATATTGACTGTACCGAACCATGGATATACTCCGTCTACATGACTCTCCATTTACATCCATTCTATTTACCGATATCATAGTTTCGGCAAGTTTCCATTTACTACAGACAAAACAATACAATTAACACAATCAATACAAATAATACAATAATACACTAGGGGTTTATAAAGGGGTAGACTGGTACGGAATATGTTAAAGGTGGCACGAGGTGGTCACTTAAGACGTAATTACATCTATGCCGTTGTTCCGTGATATTTTCGACCGAGCCTTGTACTACGGGTTACCAAAGTCCACGGTGTAAGTTGTACTCCTCTCGTATACACTGACATCTTTTGTACCAATCTACAAACAACTGCGTTAACATTATAATACTCTCTTTCTGTCTAATCCATCTCTACCCATCTTTGGGACTTACCGAGCGATTGTTCGCTGAAGACATTCCTATTTCTCTTCTTCTTTGGAATGTTGTCAGGTGGATCGGACGCACTAGAGATCGAGACCAGCCAGGAGCACTTGGAGCAGTACACTGAAGACCCCGAGCTATAGTCACTTGTATACTTTTTCATTTCAGTTCATGCCATTGTTTAGGCATTGCTTTCCAGACTTGTATTTACATTTTCAGATGTACCTGTAAAAGAATGTTTAATAAATAAAGTCGCTATTGATTACATTCATTTATTTTGTGTATATTTACTTTATATTGCTTAGATACGCTTAGCGTGTTTACTTCTGAGTAAATACATAGCGGGCCTCGCCGCGTCCCCTTCCCGTACGCCGAGAAGCGGGGCGTGACAGGTTTTGTTGGCGGCCCATGCAGGTCAGCTCTACATGGACATACATGTCAGTTCTGCATGGACATGCAGGTCAATTCTGCATGAAGTCCTAAGCAATATAACACAAGAATCAGCAACTAAAAACATTCTTTACATTTCATATTCTTTGAATCTAACCTAACCAAAATTTTTCTTCAAGGTTATGGATTCTCCAAACAACACCAATCCACTTCTGCATTAGATTCATGTCCTACTTATAACCACGTTAGTATAGAATAACCTTGTTGAAATACGTCGTCATGATTTTGATACTTTGACTTACATAACACTTTTACCTGTCCACTTCTGCATTAGATTCATGTCCTACTTATATACAGGCTGTTTATCACCTTTTATCCATACTCTTTGGGGACTTACCGAACGCTAGTTCGCTGATGACATTCCTTCTATATTCTTCTTTCTTGGAATGTTCATTAGGTGACTTTGAGACTGAGGAGATTGAACCGAGTCAGAAAGAGTTCGATCAGCTTGCAACACAAACTGACTTCTAGTTCCATTCAGCATTTTATTCTTAGTATGCCACTTGTTTAGGCATTATCACTGCACTTTTCTTTTCAGTTAACTTATATTAAAACTTTATGGAAGTTGAATGTAAATAAAGTTGTTGAAGTTTTATTTCACTTGTCAATTTTTCTTGTATGTTATATTGCTTATAAACGCTTAGCGTATTTATTGTGGGAAATGATCTTCTCGGAATAAATACGTTATGTGCTTTTCACATGCCATTACCGCTTTTTTGGGAATCGAGGTGTGACAAACGGGATCACCGCCTCGCAGCCGTAGGTTAGCGTGAATGGCGTGTTCCATATAGGAGTCCGTACTGTCGTGCGATACGCCCAAAGACACTCACCAAGTTTATCGTCCTAGTCTCCTTTATTACCGGAGACGAACTTCTTTGCCATCTTGATGATAGTCTTGTTGAAGGCCTCCGCCAGCCCATTAGCAGCCGGATTATAAGGAGTCGAGGCCATACTTTGGATTCCGAACTTTACATAGAACCGCTCTAATGCTTGGCTGATAAACTGGGGACCGTTATCATGCACAATGCACCTCGGGACCCCGAATCTGTACAAGACATGGTGTTTCAGGAAGCTGGTTGCCTGACTGGTCTTGACTTCCTTAAGCGGTATCGCTTCCGCCCATTTGGAAAAGTAATCGGTCACCGCTAAGATAAAACGGTTTCCCCTAGTTGATGGAGGGCTTATGGGACCGACGATATCCATACCCCCACATCTCGAATGGCCTTGAAGACATCGTCGGATGCAAGAACTCCGGGGCTTGGTGAATGAAATCGGCATGGTACTGACATGCCGGACACCTTTTAGAATATTCCATTGCATCAGCTACCATGGTTGGCCAATGGTAGCTGAGACGCCCCAACCGATCTTGTAACTTAGGGCCAGGTTGATGGGCTCTAGTAGTTGCATCGTGGGCTTCTTTCAGGGCAGCTTTGGCTTCAGATCCGGCTAGACATCGAAGTAATATACTGTCGAAAGAGTGACGATATAAATTCTTCATGGTCGGATCGTAATAGAAATGCGTCGATCTCTATTTTATCGACGCGGCCTCCTTTGAGTCCTCAGGGACGATGCCATGGAGGGTGAAGTCTATGATGGTGAAGAGCCAATATTTCCCTACGAAGGTGACGTAGAGAGGGCTACTACTACCTTCAATTCTCGGGGCTCGAGTTTTGGGCAGTACAGATGATGGATAGAAATATGTATGACTTGCCTCTTTCCACAGGGTAGGGAAAGGACAGTTGCAAGGTCTGCTAATGCATCTGCTCGCGGGTTTTCATTCCGCATAATATGTTCGAAGCTGAAGGTCTTGAATCCATCGATGATTTCTTTCACAGCTTGGTAGTATGGTAGAAGACCTTCATGACGGACTTCGTACTCTTCGTTAATTTTCTTCACAATCAACTGAGAGTCGCCTTTTGCCTCTAAGCTTTCCACCCCCAGCTCTTTAGTTAGGGCCAAACCGATGAGTATAGAATTATACTCGGCCACATTATTAGAGCAAGGTTCGGTCAAGGAAAACGATTGGAGTATAACCTCGTTTTCAGGCGTAAGGAAGACTATACCCATGCCGGCTACCATTGTGTTCTCTGGGCTAACTCTAGATGCACTATCGAACCATAGCTTCCACAGCCTTGGCTCCGTGGTGAGGATGTACTCATAAACTTCATTGGGTATCTTGTCGTATAGCTTTGAGTACCCTGAGACTGAAGGTTAGCTAGGAACTCAACGATGGCGTGAGCATTTCACAGGACGAATTCCATGCCGTACCATGCCAACAAGATAGCCCACTTTGCTAATCTCAAGTTCAAAGCGTCTGGCTTGGTCATAAGGATTCTCAATGGGTTAACATTGGAAATCACTTTAATTGTTTGACCCATTAGGTAATGTCTCATCTTCTAGACTGCGAATACTAGTGCCAGGCATTCTTTCTTCACTGGGGTGCACCGGGACTTTTCTACAACCATATGCAGCTGAGGAAGTAGACAGCTTGCTCGTGTCCCTGTTCGTTGTGTTGTGCCAGCATCGCATCCAAAGATTGACTCACTGCGTGCACATAGATCAAGAAGGGTTTCCCGGAGGTTGGTGACACTAAGACCGGCGGCTTCGTAAGATATGCCTTAATATCTTGAAACGCTTTCTGACACTCTTCATCCCAGACGAAGGAAACATTTTGCGTATTAATCTAGAGAATAGTTGGTATTTGCTCAACAGATTATTGATGAATCTTCAGATGTATGCCAAACACCCTTGGAAGCCCCGGAGCTCTTTTAAATTTCTCGGGGATGGCATCTCTATGATAGACCTGACTTTGTCAGGGTCGACGCGGATTCCAGTAGCTGTTACTACGAACCCAAGGAACTTCCCACTTGACCATTGGGATCGGGACTGCACCATCTTTGACGGCCTCCGGGGGGAAGTTACCGAATTGGACTAACGTAAAGTTCGCCGAGACTTGATGCTGCTGCTCATCCAATTGTACCACCACAGCATCTACTAGTGTCTTGATTTTGTTCTGGAGAATGTAGCAATCCTGTGTGGGATGCTACACGTACCTGTGGAAAATGCAATAGTTAGGATCACCCTTGCAGTCAACTTCTTTCGGACGCAAGGGCGTGGGTAGCTGAATGAACTCTCCTTTGATCTGCGCGTCTGCTGGGGCTAGAACAGCTTCAACCTTGAAAGACAGTGGAATGCCCCTTCGCAGATTTATGCACGGAATCGCTTGTCCTTGTCCAGGTGGAGGATGCACTTGGTTGTAGACCGCTTGCCGTCCTTTCTAGGGGCTTACCATTTTCTGTTCGGATCATGGGGTGAGACATTGATCGCCATTGCTTCTTAGGTCTTCCCCTTCGTCCATTTGCTTGCGGTGCTACCTGGCTTACTGTCAGTGCACTACTTGGAGTTTGGGAGGTCTCTCAATTGGGTGGCCGTATCCTCCGCTCATGAGCTTGCCCTGTTTGTGCCCAAGTATCTCCAGATGTGGTTCGGGAAGTTATCCCGACATATATCCATGGAGACATTGAACAAGATCTTATCCTTGAACTGTTGGGCGACACTGTGAAACCTATCAATAAAAGTTTGAATGTTCTCGCCGGAGCGATAAGTTTCTCTCTTCAAACTCGAATAGGTTTTACGAGTCTCGATCTCGTAGAACCTTTCTAGGAACAGCTGTCGTGTTGAAATCCACGATGACAGTGTCCCTGGGGTGAGAACCTTCATCCAATCGAAAGCTGCGTCTTTGAGGGTCCCGATGAACAATTTGACTAGCAGCGGGTCATTCACCATCCAGTGTCTAGCCTGCGCCTCAAATTGGTAGACATGTTGCCGAGCCGGTCCCTTTGTAGGATTGGAAGCTGATCGGTTTGTATTTCGACGGATAGAGGATATCATCCCATTCCGTTAGGTATGGTTTGGAAAACCCACCAGTCATCATCTTCTTCCCTGTCTGAATCGCTGCCATCACCGCCCGCATTTTGGTGAGCTTGGCTTTGACGGAGGACTCATTGTAGTTAGACTGGTTCTCTAAGTCGCGGCGTATTTGCTCGCCTGCATACTCAGGTTAGATTCTCGCGGGGTCCCTGTCACGCCCCGCTTCTCAGTAGACGGAAATGGGCAAGTGACAAGCCTACGACGTATTTATTTCGAGAAGGTCATTTCCCGGAATAAATACGCTAAGCGTAAATGAGCAATATAAAATGACAAGAAATTAACATGAGATTTAAATTTCAGCAACTTTATTTACATTCAAACTTGATACATTTACAATATATGAGTTCGACTGGAAAAAAATACAAGAAAAGAAATACCTAAACAGGTGGCATACATAAACTGAAATAAAAAGGATAACTAGTCTATGCCTGAGTTGCAATCTGATCATGCTCCTCCTATGTGGTGTCCACCTTCTCAGTCTCCATATTATCTGAAGAATATTCCAAGAAACAAAGATGATTGGAATGCCCGTCAGCGAACTTTCGCTCGGTAAGTCCCCAAGAAAGAGTGTGAAGTATAAAAGTATAATGACAAATAAAAATAGATATCATGAAGCAATAGACTATGAGATATGGTGTTTAAACATGTCATTTAATGTAAGCATGTCAATTCTATTTAGCATGCAGTTCTATATATATCATGGCAAAATAACATGAGCATAGTATAGCATGGCCGTGTAGTGTAGGTATAGTGCACATGAAGTGTATGTAAATGTCCTAAAAAGTCTCTACATGGGTAAACTAATTTAACGTAAGTTCAAGGGTGAATGTCAACTAATCTCAAGAGTGTTCTCGAGCCCAACAGGCTGTAATCCAGGGGTAAGGAACCACGGGCCCGAATCAAGTGTTAGTAATGGGATTTCAATCTAGCGTTGAAGTATTCCAAACTCAACAGGTTATAATCTAGGAGTAAGGAAACACGAGATCTCATGATAGCTTGTTTGTGTCAGTAGACATGAATTCATGATCTAGGTAGACTCCTGAGATTTCGTTGGATTTGCACTTGAACTACCCTAACACCCCGTGTATTCTAAGTTACAGTTAAAATTACCAGCCTTTGTCACGCCCCGCTTCCCAGTAGGCAGAAACGGTGACGTGGTAAGCCCGCAACGTTACTATGAAAATACGTTAAGCAAAATTAAGCAATAGAACAATGAGCAAGAATGACAAGAGTAATAAAATAAAACAGCAAATTTATTTACATTCAACATTACATACAACTGTCTGAAAATAAAAGATACAATAATAAATAAAAAAATGCCTGAACAATGGCATACTGAAATTAAGTGCAAGCTGGAAGGAGCTAGTAGTCTGGTTGAGCAGCAAATTGGTCCAAGTCCTCCGGGCCCGGCTCTATCTCCTCAGAATCCGGTCCTCCTGACGAATATTCCAAAGAAAGAAAACAGAGATGAATATCATCAGCGAACTAGCGCTCGGTAAGTCCCAAAAGAAACAAAAGAAGATAGTATATAATATGAAATGAACAGAGGACATGTAGAGTTGTATATGATCATTCATAGGTAAAAGATAGTTATTCTAACGTGGTTATTTGTAGTTTGATAAAGAAAATATTCATATATACGAGAGGAGTCTATCTTACCCTGTGGACTACGGTAACATGTAGTATAAGGCTCCGTCATTACCCACGGGACAACGGCATGTGAATTCGTGTAGGTGTCTTTTAAAGTGACCTCTCGTGCCAAGATATACGTTCCGTGCCAATCAACCCCTTTATCCCCGCGTATTGTATTGTATAGTTTTAAGATTATAGGTCTTGGCCGAATCCATGGATATAAAATATACATGTTCATGTTCAAGATGTAATCTTGTATTCAGATAGTCATGTCAAGTTCATGTCAAGTTATAACCATGGTTCGGTCAAGTCGAGTCAAGTATACAAGTTTGAATTTGATATTTGAATTTGAGTGTTCAGGTTCATGATCAAGTATTCAAGTTTGTTTTTGATTTTGGATTCTGGTTTGAGTTTGGATTCAGGTTGAAGTTAGAATCTTATGAAAGGACTTAGTTCTTGCAATATCTTAAGTTCGGGAGTAATTGGCAACTGCTGCACATGGACGGCCGGATTTGTGTCTTTTTCTAAGACAATTGCCATTTGATAACTCCGTTAAGTTGTCTAGCCTGAATAGGCAAACACTCACTTTCTTCGGCTCCACGAGGCTCAAGAGAAATGATACCTTTTAAACCTATATTAATCTAGAGCTCTTAAATATTGTTTGTATATCTCGATGGGGTTTTATGAAAAATTACTTTAATATAGTTTAAAAATAAATCTCGAGGGTGGTTTATAATATTTAGGGTTTTCATGAACAAGTATTTTAATTTAAATGGTATTTTGGTGATGAAACTTAGTCTTTTTTAAAATTTATGGTATTTTATTGAAAACTAGCTCTTTTGGTAACTTGATGGTATTTTATTAAAATTCTAATCTTTTATTTTAAAAAATATAGTTTCATAATATATTTTTATTGAAAATACGGATTCATAGTTTTATATAATTTTTCCAAAATTTAGTTTTGTTTAGAAAAGTCGTATTTCTTAAAAAGCCGTATTTTTTTTTTATTTCCTTTCAAGACCGAATACTCCATGAGGAGTTCTGCATCTCGCTCTACTATCCCAAGGATGTGCGATAATCTGCACCATCTAATAGCGGGTTCCCTAATGAGAGTTGCAGAGGCGTAATTGCCAAGGATTTAAAAATACCGATTAAAAGAAACCATTTTTGTAAAAGTGTGGTATTTTAATGAAAAGCTTCTTCTTTGAATTACCCATGTACTTAGAATACCGTGCTATGAAACCATAGCATGCATGAGGGGTAGGTCATTACCCCGTGAAAGATCTAAAGGTATATACTCTAGTTATTGTAAAAGCGGTTATACTAAAGTTCATGGTATTTTAATGAAAAGTTCGTTATATGATTGTTTCACATGAAAATTTTGATTAAACTAAAAACTAATGATTGTAACCAAAGTTACAAGCAGTGTGAGAAAGTTAGTTTGACCTATTTTGCTTTAAAGATGGGAGTACAAAGGTTAAAATCACATATATCGGAGTTAACTTCACTTTATCGATATGTTTTTAGAACATGTTTTGAGATGAAAGAAGAAGATATAAGAGGGACTTACGGTTTTATAATTTCGAGAAAAGAGTAAGAAAAAGAGAAGGGGCTCCATGGCGTCGTGGTAGCTCCGAAAACGACTTCGATCTTCGACGAAAAGAGCTTGGTTGTTAACCCCACTTGACTCTACTTGCACTTAGAAACTTTTGGGAGAATTTTGATAGAAATTTTCAGAACATAGGGGAGCTAGGGTATGGGGTGGTATTTATAGTGAAGAATTAGGGTTTGGTAATTAAAAATTTGGATTAAAAGAATTAAAATGGTGTTAAATGGTGAATTGAATGGCCACTGTTTAATTGTAGGGAAAGCAAACAGTGCAGAGGAGTTGAGGAGAGTCGAAGGGGTGTGTGTGCAAAGAACGAGGGAAAATGGAGCTATCCTAACCGTCGGCGCCGGCCCAAGAGGAAAAACGGGTGGCAGGATCTTGGGCAATTGCCTTAAGATTCGTGCCACGTGGTTTAGTCAGGGTTTACTTCTTTTTGCACATGTTTGATTTTTCTGAAATTTTTCGTTTCTCCATGAATTGCACGTGCAACTCTTGAGCTTCCAAAAAATTAAAAAGAAAATCTAAAAAAAATTGGGACTGATGGGATTCGAACACACGGGCTATGTCACAGCAGTGTAGAGACTTTACCAGTAAACCACAAGTTGTTTCTTACTTTTATTTAACAAAAATAACCTAAAACTCTTACACAGGCTGTAATATCCTTTTCTGTATAATAACAAGAAATTTTTGTAAAGGAATTTCAAAGTCGTTACATTCTATCCCCCTTCTAAAAATTTCGTCATCAAAATTTACATAAAAGACTAATTTTCGAATAGCCAAGGGTACCATGCACGCATATCTTCTTCTCGCTCTCATGTTGACTCTCCTGGCGAGTCTTTTCTCCACATTACCCGGACCAAGTTCACCTCCTTATTCCGTAATGTCTTCATTTTTCGGTCCAGGATCTCAACTGGTTGCTGCTCGCAGGTTAGGTCTGTCTGTATCGTGAGCTCCGAGTGATCAAGTATATGGATGAGGTCGCTCACGTATCATCATAGTTAGGAAATGTGGAACACGTTGTGCACTCCTTCCAATGAGGATGGTAGTGCTAAACGGTATGCCGCTTCTCCAACTCGTTCAAGGATGTCAAACGGTCCTATGTATCTTGGACTTAATTTACCCCTCTTGACAAAATGTATCACTCTCCTGTTTGGAGAGATCTTCAAGAATAAATGTTCTCCGGGTTGAAACACCAGATATCGACGATTTGCGTCTGCCCAATGTTTCTGTCGGTCTTGGGCTATGCGCATCCTTCCCCCGATTGTGCAAACCACGTCCATAGTTGCCACGATTATCTCTGGTCCAAGGAGTTCATGATCTCCAATGTCCTCCCAACTCAACGGGGAAATACATTTTCGTCCGTAGAGTGCTGCGAAACGTGTCATCCCAATGCTTGCCCGATAGCTGTTGTTGTATAAAAACTCCACAAGGTGTAGGTGATCTTCCCACGAACCTCCAAAGTCTAACATATAGGCTCTCAACATGTCTTCCAGAATCTGAATTGTTCGCTCGGATTGTCCGTCTGTTTGTAGATGATACGCTGTGCTGAAATTCAGACTCGTTCCCAGGCTAGCTTGCAGACTCTGCCAAAATTGTGATCGGAATCTTGTATCACGATCGAAGACGATGCAAATAGGTACCCCATGTAATCTCACGATCTCCTCCATGTACTTCCTTGCTAACGTCTCGGTTGACTGACCAACTCGGAATGGAATAAAGTGAGCCGAATTGGTGAGTCGATCCACAATAACCCAAATCGCGTCGTTACCCTTCGTGCTGCGAGGGAGAGCAGTCACGAAGTTCATGGTAATGTGCTGCCATTTCCATTCTGGGATTGGTAATGGTTGAAATAGACCAGCGGTTCTGTGATGTTCATCCTTCACTTGCTGACATACCAAACACTTGGCTACGCTCCTTGCTACTTCGCGCTTCATTCCATGCCACCAGTAGTGTTGCCGTATATGCTTATACATTTTTGTACCACCGGGGTGTACCGAATAAGGAGAGATTTAAGCTTCTTTCATTAACTCTTCTCGAACAGAGCCGACTGGAACTCATAAACGGCTTCCATATCGCAAGGATCCATCATCGTGGATGATGAAGTCAGTTCGAAGTCCACTTTCTACTTGTTCTTGGATCTTTTGTAGCTTGGCATCATTTGCTTGAGCTTCTTTGATCTGATTTACAAGAGCAAACTGTACTTGTAAGTTCATCAAAAAAGAGGCGTTACCTGGCATAACTACTTCGATCCCCAATCCGTGCAATTCTTGCTGTAGCGTCCACTGAGCGGTGAGGTTCATTGCTAATGGCTGGCGACTAAGTACATCGGGAACTACGTTCACCTTACCAGGATGATACTGTAGGTTGATGTCGAAGTCCGCCATGAGTTCTAGCTATCTTTTTTGCCTCATATTGAGTTCCTTCTGAGTAAATACATACTTAATACTTTTATGGTCAGTGTATATATCCACTCGTTCTCCTAAAAGATAGTGGCGCCGAATCTTGAGTACGAATATGACGGCTGCCAATTCCAGATCATGCGTTGGATAGTTGCGCTTATGGACCTTTAGCTGTCTTGATGCAAAAGCCACAACTTTTCTATGCTGGTGTAGAACACATCCTAATTCTTTACCGGACGCATCACAATGCACATCGAATCCGCTAAATTGATCCGGTATTACAAGAATAGGTGCAGAGGTTATCCTCTACTTGAGTTCTATAAAAGCTTTCTCATATGCTTATGACCACACGAATATTTCGTCTTTACGTATGAGCTTGGTCAGGGGTGCTGCGATCTTTGAGAATCCTTCAATGAATCGTTGGTAGTACCTTGCTAAACCCAAGAAATTTCTTATATTTTTCACCGTCTTCGGTGTCGGCCACTCACTGACAGCTGAAACCTTTGCTGGATCCACCGAGATTCCTTCGCCTGAAACAATATGTCCGAGAAATTCGACTTGATCTGGCCAAAATTCACACTTGCTGTACTTGGCGTAGAGCTGGTGTTGTCGTAATGTCTCTAGGGCAATGCGTAAGTGCTCGGCGTGCTCTTTCCGATTCTTTGAATACACCAGGATGTCGTCGATGAAGATAACAACAAACCTATCTAAATACTCTCAGAAAACTTGGTTCATCAGGTTCATAAAGATGGAAGATGCATTGGTCACTCCAAATGGCATTACGAGATATTCATAATGGCCATAATGAAACCTAAACATTGTCTTCGGAATGTCGGACTCTTTGACCTTCACCTGATGGTAACCCGAACAAAGATCTAGCTTTGAAAAGACACAAGATCCACTTAACTGATCGAAAAGGTCATCGATGTGCGATAGTAGATACTTGTTCTTAATTGTCACTTCGTTCAAATCTCGATAATCCACACACATCCTGTAGGAACCTTCCTTCTTCTTCACTAGTAACACCGGAGAACCCTAACTTGAAGTACTGGGTCGGATCCAACCTTTCTTCAGTAGTTCGTCCAACTGAATGCAGATCTCATTCAATCCCTCTAGACTTAACCGGTATGGAGATTTGATTACAAGTTGTGCACCAGGTTGCAAATCAATATTAAATTCAAGAGCTCGATCGGGAGGCAAACCTGATATGTCTTCAGGGAACACATTTTCGAACTCTCGAACTACCTCAGGTTTTTCTTCTTCAGCAGGTAAAGGAAACACTTCTGCATTCTTCAGCTTAGCATCGTAGCTTCCTGGCTCCAAGGTTCTATCTCCACTTTTGAAATAGAAGACTGGGTGCTTTGGTATCTCAAATACTACTCTCCTTTGACGACAGTCAATGGTAGCATAAAATACTCCCAGCCAATCCATTCCCAACACAGCATTGAAATTTGGTATGTCCAGTACTTTGAAATTTGCGTAAAATTCTCGACCGCAAACTATAACTGGACATTGATCATATCCCAAAGTTGCTGATTGATCTTGAAAAAGTGTTTGTAGAATAACCGCAATCAATAACGGTGTCGCGTGTAGCTAGACCGAGATTAGTACGAGTCGTCCTCAAGGATATGTGGAATCTTTCAATCTTACTTTAGACATGTTAAAAAAGAGGAAGAATAGAGGAATAAAGAATAGTGGAGAATAGTTTCTAGATCTACATCAAAATACAGATGTAGAATACAGATCTAGTTTGAATACGGATATAGATTTTATAAGAAGAATGTTTGTAGGGTTTGTTCGGATTTAGTAGTCATGGATGACTAATAAAGATTACTCATTTTATCTATTGATAGATTTAATACTAGATAGATAGTGATGAATGAGGATTGGGGTTCTTGGAAGAAACTAGGGTTTCCCCACTATTGACCCTTATCCTTTCATTGATCTCTATTCATGTCTAGCTCTTAACAAACAATTGTTAATCTGATCTCAAATCGCGGTCGAGACTAGCAATAAATTGGTAGCGTGCCCGATAAGGATGTTAACATTTATTTTGCTAAAGTTTATAAACTTCATAAGACTTAAAAGAAGTTAAAATATTTTCTCATCCATTTTTCAACCCTAATCCTACGAACCCTATCAAGCGGAGAATTACTCGCGCATGATGGAGATAGAAGAATGGATAGAGATGAAATTCATAATGTAACTAAATAATTAAACTAATTAAACTAAAGATCTACTTTTATTAATCAACTTCATAAGTACAAACTTCAAGTTTAGATTACAAGAGTAAAAAGAAGTTGCTCTCGATCTCTGCCTTGTCGGATGTAGATGTTCCGTCGAATCTCACGTCGGTTTATCACGTCGAATCTTGGACCTATCTTGGATCATTTGTTCTTTGACGGTGATTAGCTTGTGTAAAAGATTGAGGATTTCTAAGTTTAGCCCTCGGTCCTTTATATAGCCCTAAAACCAGAAACCAAAGATCCCCAGAATTAGGGTTAGTTGTAGCAAATCCAACCTGGAAATACTAACTCCTGATTCGGTGAATCGGCCTTGGATCCGCCACATATTGCATGGTTTGGCCGCGGATCCGCAGTTTGTTGGTGAGATCTTGGGTGAAAATTTTTGGGACTTTATTCTTATGACACATGGAAATTTAGTTGATGTCTGGAACTTGAAAATATTTCCTGAGTCTCTGCCAGTATTGATTCTTCGATTTTCTTTAATATTTCGGCAGATTTTTTATTTCCGACATCTCAACATCTCGATCTCCTGACCTGAGCCAAAGCTTGCACCATATCTCAAAGAATAATGTTAGTAATATTTGGTATTTTTGAGATATTATCCTAACCAATTTGATATGATATTATATTTTAAGAATATTGATTAAGAATATTTGATATGATATGCATATTTAAATTATCAAAATATTATATAAATATTATATGCATACATTTTCCTTCATAATGTTAATTATAATATATAAACATATGAAAGTATTATTTTTACAGATAAACCGTCATATGCGTCATATTTATAATAAACAACTTTAGATATTTAAGAAAAGTAAGGAAAAATGTCATATCAAATGTACGATATTTTCGACTGAACAAATACTCCCAAACTTAACTTTGATCGTCCCGAGCAAACTTATTTATTCAAGAGAGGGAGAAAGAAAAAGAAAAATCTAAATAGCACACTTTCGTAGGCAACACGATTGCACTGAGCACGTGCAACAAGCCGTTAAACCTCTAGGTGTCACTAGTAGGAGCAGTGTTGTCTCCTGAGGGTTTTCAGCGGATTACACCCACAAAATCCTATTGTCACGCCCCGCTTCCCAGAGTACGCTAAGATAGGCACGTGACAGAGCCAACCATGCTACCTGTGGATAGGAAATATCCTTCCACAGTCACATTACGGCTGTAGAGATATCAAGAAAAATAATAAACTATCTAACACATGTCCATAAGCCAGAATAAACGAGTCAAGAATAAAATAATGCGGAAGTAAAAGATCCAATACAAGAATAAACTGGAATGTACGTCCCATAATGCGGGCTCACATCAGGAATGGAAATGCATAAATAAAACCAAAATACTAACAAGTCCTCACTGCTCGGCCTGCTGACTGAAATACTCCTGCTCGGCCTGCGGCAAAGGTAAAGATTCTGGGCCATGCAAAACCCAGACATCAGTGCGTCATAATATCAAGCAATAATATAAACAGGGGTAGAAAGACATGCGGGTATGAGTATGAATGGTAAAACAGGTAAAACAGTAATATAAATAAGGACAGTGCAGGGTAAGGCACAGGTGATGTGTAGTGAGTAATCTAAACTAGTCTACTGGGTTAACTACTCTCAAGTCTTTGAAATCAATTTGATGAATCATCGATGTAACTCAATAGTATCCCGTGCGTGCCCGGGACCACGGTCAAAGACTCTCGGGCTAAATCCGAGACGTGCCGCAAGGCAGTAAAAGGTAGTATGTAACGATGAATGATGTCAGCAGCATCATCCCGGGGCTGGCCTAGCTCATAAGACTGATCAGTAAAGGTATCGAACTGTCGAGTTACAAGTCAGGTTTCATCATTGATTTCCCCATACCCCCAAGTTATGTGTTCAAGTCAGGTATTGATAAATCTGGAGCTAATGCCAACAGGATCGAGCAGGTACAGGTTCGTCTGAATAGACAACAGGAAATGTCCGAAGGGACAACAGGTCAAGATTGTCGGCATTAGTAATAAGATCAGGTAACGGGTCAGGCTGTGGTACATTAGGTCATGTCAGGTAGTGAACAAGTATCAATCATGTCAAGAAGTGCACGGTATCAAGTCGTGTCAAATAGTAGTGTATCAAGTCATGTCAGGGGGTGCATAAGTATCACGTGGGTATTCATAATCAAACTATAATAAGCATGGGTACACAAAAACAAGTATGGGGTACCAATGTAACAATAAAATGGAATAATGTGATGTGGTATGCAAATATGTATAGATTCAAACATATGGATGCACAGCTATCGATTAGGGTTAAAGTTATGGTTCCAACACTAATTAGGATGCACTTTACTAAACATGGAATGTTAATATCGCAGTATTATGCATTAATATGATCTATGATTGCAATTATATATATATATATATATATATATATATATATATATATATATATATATATATATATATATATATATTAGACGAGATGGATGCAAACGGGTGTCCGAAAGGTTATAAACTATAAAATGGTACTATGGGATGTACAAATAAGCACTATATGATAAAAAATATTGATATGGGTGCAGTATATTGTAGTCTAGTATGCAAAAAGATATGTTTTCGTGATCTAGATTTAAAAATGATATAAACGGGTGCAAACAGAACACCGATACGTTATAAAATTAACCATGGGGTATTAGATTTAAACTACATGTATAATCTATATTTAAATAGGTATAAAATAATTTAAATAGCATGTAGCAAGATTAACTTGCCTAGACGGACCAAGAAACAGGTGTGTATGGAACGTCGCACGTCGGGGAAATGTCGCGACGTGCGCACGGTACACGGAACGTTTCCAAACAACGCACAAACGTGATCACACAAGTCAGGTACGTTCGCTGGGTCGTCGACGTCACGTCCGGTTTCCGGTGAACTAAACAAGGCAGAGAACTATTTTAAGGAAAAAAACAGAAGAAAGAAGAAAAGACAGGAAAGGAAGGAAGAAGGAAATAGGGAAGACGAAAGCTCACGGTGGTGCACTAGAGTCGGAAAACGAGGACGAGATCGACGGCGGCGATCAACTCCGGCGGTGTAGCATGTGCAGGGGGCTCGGGTTCTGTTCTCGGGTGTGTGCAGGGCTCGGGGAAGGAGAGAGAAGGTGGAGGTGTTGATGAGGGTAAGGAGGCGGCGACGAGACGACGATGGCGACGACGACGACGACGAGGTAGGCGAGGAGGCGACGGCTAGGGTTCGCGGTTGCGTGTTAAAAGAAAAAATGAGAGAGGAAAGAGGAAGTATATATATATATATATATATATATATAGAGAGAGAGAGAGAGAGAGAGAGAAATAAAGCGAGAGGAGAGAGAAAGGGTGCGGTGAATAGTGAAGAGAGATAAATTTATTGTTTTGTGGGAGAGAGAGAAAGAGATAGCGGGTGAGAGAGAGAGGGGGGAGAGAGAGAAAGAGAGAAAGAAAAGAAAGAGAGAGAGAGATGCGTGGGGCCCTCATGACAGCGAGAGAGAGCTGGAGAGAGCTGTAGCAGTTAGGGAAAAAGATTTTAATTTCTTTAAAGAAATTCTGTGAATTGTTAAACAAAATTTTTAAACGAAGTTTAAAATTTTAAATAATTAGAATTTTGGCGGGATACAAAAATATTTCAAAACGTGCTAGGG
The DNA here is from genome assembly GCA_030015575.1 of Agapanthus africanus. Lineage (NCBI taxonomy): Eukaryota > Viridiplantae > Streptophyta > Magnoliopsida > Asparagales > Amaryllidaceae > Agapanthus > Agapanthus africanus. The sequence goes on from JASDDO010000024.1 coordinate 186,462,741, forward strand.
TCGGGTCTAAAATTTCAAATTTAAAATAAGAAAAATATATGCGACTTTCAAAATTTAAAATAGATGCTCAGGTAACGAAAATGTATACCCCCAAGAACGGATGCATGTACGTGCGCGTAACCATCCAAACACGTCTGTTTCACTGAACGGGACGAGAACAAGATGCGCGGATGCTACCACGGGGTTAGGGGTATCAAGAATGCTATGAAATGCAATTTTAAATTATTTTACATGACCTAAAATGTTATATGGTAAAATGTGCGATGTCAGATGAATTGCCAATATGCAGTATACATGAGATGCACGTGTCTATGTAACAAGTCAGGGTAATTTATAAATATGAATCAACCAAGTTCAAGCAAGCGGGTCGGGTCGAATGCAATAGTAAAAGTAAAATACCATTCGCACCCAAAACCCGATAAATCAAGAAAATACCACAGATAAGTAAATACGGGAACTGGAATTGGTATAAATGAACTAGGTTGTTACATTATACCCAACTACAAAAGAATTTCGTCCTCGAAATTCCAAGAACAAGAAAAGATAAACAATCAAGAAACTACAAGAATAGATGTGGAAACTTCTGCCGGATTTCATCTTCTCGTTCTCAAGTTGATTCTCCATGCGAGCGATTTCCCCAAGAAACATGCACAAGAGGGATAGCCTTGTTCTTAAGAACCTATTCTCTTCGATCCACAATCGACATCGGTCGCTCCTCAAAAGTCAAATCTTCACGTACAGTCAACTCCGAATGATCCAGCACGTCTGTTTCATCTCGAACATACTTACGGAGTTGAGATACATGAAATACGTCATGAACATTCTCCAAGGATTGCTGTAAGGCCAAACGATACGTTACTTCTCTAACACGCTCCAAAATCTCAAAAGGTCCAACGAATCGAGGACTAAGCATTCCTCGACTTCCGAAACGAATCACCCCTCTAGTCGGTGATATCTTCAAGAATACCAAATCACCAACGGCGAACTCTAGAGGTCTTCTCGATGTATCTGCCCAACTCTTTTTTCGGTCTTGTGCTGCTTTCATATGATTCCGGATAGTGTTAACCTTCTCAACTGTTTACACGATCAAATCCGGTCCCAACAATCTTCGTTCTCCAACATCGTCCCAACAAACAGGTGAACGGCACTTGCGACCATATAAAGCTTCGAATGGAGCCATCTGAATAGTCGCCTGAAAACTGTTGTTGTACGAAAACTCCACCAAATGTAGATGATCCTCCCATGAACCCTTGAAGCCTAACATGCAAGCTCTTAACATGTCTTCAAGAGTCTGGATCATTCTCTCCGACTGGCCTTCTGTCTGAGGATGATAAGCTGTGCTAACCTTCAATCGAGTCCTTAAACTTTCCTGTAAGCTCCTCCAAAAGTGTGATAAGAAACGAGTGTCACGGTCAGACACGATGCTCACCGGTACTCCATGCAATCTTACAATCTCCTGCATGTACCGTTCTGCCAAAGCTTCCCTTGATTGACCAACTCGAAATGGTATGAAATGAGCTGCCTTGGTCAATCGATCAACAATCACCCAAACTGCATTGTTGCCCTTTGAACTCCGCGGTAAAGCCGTCACGAAATCCATGGTTATATATTCCCATTTCCATTGAGGAATCGGAAGTGGTTGCAATAAACCAGCAACCCTTTGATGTTCAGCCTTAACTTGCTGACACACCAAGCACTTTGCTACAAAGCGAGCAATCTCCCGTTTCATGCCTTCCCACCAGAAATGCTGTCGTAGATCTCGGTACATCTTCGTGCCTCCTGGATGTACGGAATATGCTGAACTGTTCGCCTCCTTCATAACTTCTTCGCGAATATCTCCCTTTGGCACACACAAACGACTACCATAACGCAACGAACCATCTTCATGAATCAATAAGTCCGTTCGAAGTCCAGGTTCAACCTGTTCTCGAAACTTCTGCAATCTAGGGTCCTGTAACTGCGCTGCTTTAATATTCTCGATCAACGACGACTGTACTTGCAGCTGCATCAACTGTCCCGAAGAACGCGGTAGCACAATCTCTAAATCGAATCTCCGAAAGTCTTCAATAAGCTCCTTTTGTGCAGTCAATATCTGAATTGCTGGCAACCGACTAAGCGCATCCGGCACGACATTAACTTTCCCCAGATGGTACTTAAGATCAAGATCGTGGTCAGCCATCAGCTCCAACCACCTACGCTGCCTCATATTAAGCTCCTTCTGCATGAACACATACTTCAAGCTTTTATGATCGGTGAATACTTCGACTCTTTCGCCCAATAAGTAGTGTCTCTAAATTTTCAAAGCGAAAATCACAGCTGCTAGCTCCAAATCATAAGTTGGGTAATTCTTCTCATGGGTCTTCAACTGTCTCGATGCGTAAGCTATAACCTTCCTATGCTGCATCAAAACACATCCCAATCCTTTCCCAGATGCGTCGCTGTGAATCACCAATCCTCCGGAACTGTCTGGTACGGTCAAAATAGGAGCGGTTATCAATCTCTACATCAATGCCTCAAAAGCTGACGCACACTTATCCGTCTACACAAATGGTATTTCCTTGCACGTAAGCTTGGTCAAAGGCTCAGCCAAACGAGCAAAATTCTCCACGAACCTTCTGTAATACCCGGCAAGTCCAAGAAAGCTTTTGATCTCTGCAACGTTCTTCGGAATCGGCCAATCTCGAACTGCTCAATCTTTTCGGGATCAACGGCGATTCCTTCTCCGGATACCACATGTCCTAAAAACTTCACTTCTTCAAGCCAAAACTCGCACTTGCTCATCTTTGCATACAAGTTTTCTTGCCTCAATGTCTGCAGTGCGATCTTCAAGTGTTCTGCATGCTCTTCTACGCTCCTCGAGTAGACCAGAATATTATCGATGAACACCACTATAAATTGGTCCAAGAATGGTGAAAAGATTCGGTTCATCAAGTCCATAAATATCGCCGGTGCATTCGTTACTCCAAATGGCATCACTAAATACTCGTAATGTCCATACCGAGTTCTGAACGTCGTTTTGTAAATATCTTCTGATTTAACTCGGACCTGATGATATCCGGATCGCAAATCTAGCTTCGAGAACACCCTTGCGCTACTAAGCTGTTCAAATAATTCGCCATTGCGAGGGATCGGGTACTTGTTCTTAATAGTCACCCGGTTTAATTCTCGATAATCGATGCACATCCTCCTTGTGCCATTTTTCTTCTTGACTAGAAGAACTGGAGCTCCCCAAGGCGAGTTACTGCTGCGAATCCAACCCTTATCAAGTAATTCAGCAACCTGCTTCTTGACTTCTTCCAACTCCACTGGTGCCATTTGATAGTTTGCCTTAGATATTGGCGCTGCACCAGGAATAAGATCGATCGCGAACTCCACATCTCGTTTTGGTGGTAAACCCGAGATGACTTCGAACACGTCCATGAAATCTCGAACAACAGCTGGCGCTTCTTCCTTCTCAACTTCCATAGACGAAATAACATTATTTGTCGGCCTAGCCCTAAACTCGACTGGCCCAATAGAACTGCTTCCTCCAGTAAAGATAAACTCTGGATGTCCGGGAATCTGGAAAATTACTTTCTTTGCCCTACAATCAATGTGAGCGTGGAAAGTGCCGAGAAAATCCATTCCCAAGACAACTTCATAGCTGCCCGTATCAATCACCAAGAAATCTGCAAATAGCTCCCGTCCGCAAATAACAACTGCACAATCCTTACATTCTCTACTAGATATGATCTTCCTATTCCCAGTGTGTATGTCCCAGCAACTAGACAGGGTCATGCAAGCAATCGAGTGTGTAGCAATAAACTTGGACGACATAAAATAATAGGATCCACCAGAATCGAATAACGCTAATGCGGGAAAACCATGAACAAGTAGAATACCTGAAACAACTTCTCCTGAAGCCTTAACTTCCTCAGCCGTCAGGGTAAATGCTCGAGCTTGATTGGGTCCCTGAGTCAACTGCTTCTGTCCCTGAAAAGGTTTCTGCGGTGGTCCCTGAACATCATTCTTCATGCGATGCTTTGACGAACAAGCGTTGATAGCATGATCTGCCGATCCGCAAACCAAACAGAGTCCCCGCATCCTTCGACATTCTCTTTGCATATGCCTAGGTAAATGGCAGTAGTCACAAATCACGGTCCTTCTTTGATCAACGACAACAGGCTTCTTCATTGGTGTTACTCCACGTCGATTCACCGGAATACCTCTGCGTAATACGCTCGGTTCGGTGCAAATGCCGGCTTTCGCACTGTAACTGCTGGCTGCTGCGTACTCCCAGTCCTCATAGATAGGCTCTGCTGCTCTCGGGCCGCTGTAAGTACTTGTGAGAAAGTGGTCAAACCCAGAGATACAATTTGCCTCTGGATGTCCACATCCAAACCGCGCATGAACCTCCTTGCCCAATCAGTATCGTTAGCAACCAAAGGTCCAGTGAATCTACTGAGCCGTGTCCACTCAGCTGCATGTACATCCATAGGTGCGCCGTTCTGCTTCAAACTGATGAACTTTTCTTCCATTTCCTCCCGTGCAGTCTGCGGGAAGAACTTCCCCAAGAAACTCTTCGAAAAATCCGCCCAACTGATCGGTTTGGGCAAGCGGGTCTCTTCCACAAGCCACCAACTGGATGCGTACCACATCCACCCTCTTATCTTCTGGAATCTGTGCCGCAACAAGCAAATTCTCCGTATCAACCAGCCACTGCTCCGCTGGCAACGGCTCCTCCAGGCCAGTAAAGACTGAAGGACCAAGTCTCCGGAAATCCGCTACGGTACCTACACGATCAACTGGTCTGGCCACAACATTGTTCACGGACTGTTGGACGGTCCGCAAACCTTCCTGAAAAGTTTCAGCTTGCTGCTGGTTCAGCTCGGTCTGCCGCTTCTGGTTCTCCAGCATCCCACGGATTACTCCAAGCAAAGCGGCTTCGTCAACACGCTTCTGGTACGTTTTCAGATTCTTGTCTGCCATGTTCCTGAAATTAAAACACCGAAAGGATTAGTATGATAACAAATTCAAAATATAGATCAAGGATATGAATCAAGGCTAGAACTCCAAGTTACTCAAATAGAGTACCGCATTGTAACCATGCCGCGGTACATAGCTACAATTACATAACTCCACCCAAGTCGTCTAAGTTCTAGAGATAACCAATAGGAAACCAGGTTTCGAGTCGAGATACCAAAGAGGTTTGCATATCGTCAAAGTAGAATCAGGAGGAAGTTAAGATTCAAAAATGTTAAGACGGTAAGGTGGCAGGACATGTTCCTAATCAAGAGTATTCTGATTCGTGTATTGGGTCCAATACCCAACTACAAAAGAATCAAACCCGTTTAACCTAGATCCTATGGCTTTGATACCAAACAAACCCTGTCACGCCCCGCTTCCCAGAGTACGCTAAGATAGGCACGTGACAGAGCCAACCATGCTACCTGTGGATAGGAAATATCCTTCCACAGTCACATTACGGCTGTAGAAATATCAAGAACAATAATAAACTATCCAACACATGTCCATAAGCCAGAATAAACGAGTCAAGATTAAAATAATGCGGAAGTAAAAGATCCAATACAAAAATAAACTGGAATGTACGTCCCATAATGCGGGCTCACATCAGGAATGGAAATGCATAAATAAAACCAAAATACTAACAAGTCCTCACTGCTCGGCCTGCTGACTGAAATACTCCTGCTCGGCCTGCGGCAAAGGTAAAGATTCTGGGCCATGCAAAACCCAGACATCAGTGCGTCATAATATCAAGCAATAATATAAACAGGGGTAGAAAGACATGCGGGTATGAGTATGAATGGTAAAACAGGTAAAACAGTAATATAAATAAGGACAGTGCAGGGTAAGGCACAGGAGATGTGTAGTGAGTAATCTAAACTAGTCTACTGGGTTAACTACTCTCAAGTCTTTGAAATCAATTTGATGAATCATCGATGTAACTCAATAGTATCCCGTGCGTGCCCGGGACCACGGTCAAAGACTCTTGGGCTGAATCCGAGACGTGCCGCAAGGCAGTAAAAGGTAGTATGTAACGATGAATGATGTCAGCAGCATCATCCCGGGGCTGGCCTAGCCCGTAAGACTGATCAGTAAAGGTATCGAATTGTTGAGTTACAAGTCAGGTTTCATCATTGATTTCCCCATACCCCCAAGTTATGTGTTCAAGTCAGGTATTGATAAATCTGGAGCTAATGCCAACAGGATCGAGCAGGTACAGGTTCGTCTGAATAGACAACAGGAAATGTCCGAAGGGACAACAGGTCAAGATTGTCGGCATTAGTAACAAGATCAGGTAACGGGTCAGGCTGTGGTACATTAGGTCATGTCAGGTAGTGAACAAGTATCAATCATGTCAAGAAGTGCACGGTATCAAGTCGTGTCAAATAGTAGTGTATCAAGTCATGTCAGGGGGTGCACAAGTATCACGTGGGTGTTCATAATCAAACTATAATAAGCATGGGTACAAAAAAACAAGTATGGGGTACTAATGTAACAAAAAAATGGAATAATGTGATGTGGTATGCAAATATGTATAGATTCAAACATATGGATGCACAGCTATCGATTAGGGTTAAAGTTATGGTTCCAACACTAATTAGGATGCACTTTACTAAACATTGAATGTTAATATCGCAGTATTATGCATTAATATGATCTATGGATGCAATTATATATATATATATATATATATATATATATATATATATATATATATATATATATATATATATATATATATATATATATATATATATATATATATATATATATATATATATATTAGACGAGATGGATGCAAACGGGTGTCCGAAAGGTTATAAACTATATGTTAGTTATATGTATGCCCTAGAGGCCATTACTGTACATACGATGTATATTGTAATGGATGCTTGGACATATATAGGGAGGACTTTCTTGCTCGACATGATAGTATGCTATCTGGTTGTACTTTATCTTAACATGTACTCTGATTGTCTCTATGTTACATGTTGATAAAGCCCTTAGGATATGTACTCGGCTACTGGGACTATGATGAGATCATACTTGTGGGGCCACGGTAGTCGACGAGTACATCCTATAACTGTTCTTAGTCGAGGGTGTATCGAGACAGGGCATCGATACACCAGAGTAGACTAGCGTATACGCATCTTGACCCATATGATGGGCGATGAATGATCCCATATCCATCGGTGTTTGACATCAAGGATGGTGTATGGGTGCTCAGTGGAGACTGGGTACACTGGACGGACTCGCCGAGAACTCCCAGATGGTATTATACCTCACGTCAGATGGCAGTTCTCCGGTGACACTGGTACAGAGTAGTCTGTTGACCCGAGATTGTCATAGAGTCTTGTGTGATTCCCACTGTGCTTTGATTTCTATCATACCACGTCCAAGAGGGCGTGCAAAAAGGTGGCTTTTGGGTACAGTCCCGAATCACATGGACGCAATGAGCGATAGGAGGGAATTCGTCTCTCCCGGTATAGGGAGTTGATGTTGTGCTGTGTTCGATTGGCTATAACCGGAAATCCCTGGCCAGGGTTGCTGAGATTTACTGGTAAGTGTTATCAGTAGTTTCTCGAACTGTTATAGACCTTATATCGACACGACTTATCGAGCTACTGGGGTCTGACGTTTACCACCCCTAGGCGAGATATGCGACATATCAGAAGACGAGACCGGACTGTACGGGAGTGTTACTGTTTGGATTTACAGGAGAATGTACATGCTTGCTTGTTGATCTTCTGAGCGCTCAATACCTGGGTGGCTGTTACATTTAGCTGACCGCTTGCAGCTTGTGGGTGTTTGATATGATCATCACCTACTGCCAGCGTATTGACGATTCTTTAGAGTCCTACACAGAGCTTTCTTGACTCAGGAAAAACGGAGTAGGGGCACATATGTGATATGTGCGGGACCGAGGATAATGCGATATGAGATACCGTATTTTATTCTCGCGATATATGATATCAGCCGGGTCATCGGATCAAGTGTTGATTCGATGAATCGGTACGGATAAATATTAGTCGGTTATATGCGATATAGCCGGATTGTCGGATCAAGTGTTGATTCGATAATTTAATGTATAATAATATATATGATATATTAAATTACATTAACTAATATTAGCTCACTAAAAGATTCTTTTTCTCACTCGGGTAATACATTGATGTATATGCGATATATGTTAAATGTATTATTTTATTTTGTTACAATAAATATTGTATATGTGATATATAATATTGTAACATATTATAATTATTAATGCAACATGTTTAGAGGATTTTAAACAAGTTTAGGGTTTGATTTGGGTTAATGCATTCTAGATGTTTCTAGATGTTTTTACTTTGTCATTTGTTAAGATATTATAATAGATATTTCTTTGTGACTCACCCTTTAACCCAACCCAAACCCTAACCCTAGTAAACTCTCTACATTGGTTACTACAACCATGGTTGCATAAATGATTATGATAACCTTTTATTATTCATCACAAAAGAAAATGGATGACTATTCTTCTTCTTCCTTGAGTTCTTCATGCAAAGGTTTCTTACTTTGATATTTGTGATGAAAATATGAGAGAAAAAGATAAATAAAGAGAGCAAAAATCCTACTTCATCATCCTCATCTTCCCTTGCCCTTTAGATGAGAGTGTTCACTCAATTTTAGTGAGTGTTAGCTTGTGTTAACGAAACTTCAAGGTAGATCATCTTTGTATCGAAGATCGGAAGCAAGACTGCACTTTTCTCTTCGTGGAGCCTCTCGAGAGTCCGGAGCATGATGATCGCAGCGAAGGGACTTCAACACGGAGCTTATGAAGTGAAGGACCGGATCTACAAAGGTTGTAATCCCTCTCACTTAGTGTTAAAATGTTTAACATGTTAGTTTTCGCCTAATCTCTAGTTTAAAGATCCGTATTCGGGTTGTTCGGCACGGCTAAAATTTTAATCGGGCATGGTTGATGCCTCGTAGACCCTTGTGCGCGTGCCTAGCAACCCTACACTATAAAATGGTACTATGGGATGTACAAATAAGCACTATATGATAAAAAATATTGATATGGGTGCAGTATATTGTAGTCTAGTATGCAAAAAGATATGTTTTCGTGATATAGATTTAAAAATGATATAAACGGGTGCAAACAGAACACCGATACGTTATAAAATAAACCATGTGGTACTAGATTTAAACTACATGTATAATCTATATTTAAATAGGTATAAAATAATTTAAATAGCATGTAGCAAGATTAACTTGCCTAGACGGACCAAGAAACGGGTGTGTACGGAACGTCGCACGTCGGCGAAATGTCGCGACGTGCGCACGGTACACGGAACGTTTCCAAACAACGCACAAACGTGATCACACAAGTCAGGTACGTTCACTGGGTCGTCGACGTCACGTCCGGTTTCCGGTGAACTAAACAAGGCAGAGAACTATTTTAAGGAAAAAAACAGAAGAAAGAAGAAAGGACAGGAAATGAAGGAAGAAGGAAATAGGGAAGACGAAAGCTCACGGTGGTGCACTAGAGTCGGAAAACGAGGACGAGATCGACGGCGGCGATCAACTCCGGCGGTGTAGCGTGTGCAGGGGGCTCGGGTTCTGTTCTCGGGTGTGTGCAGGGCTCGGGGAAGGAGAGAGAAGGTGGAGGTGTTGATGAGGGTAAGGAGGCGGCGACGAGACGGCGATGGCGACGACGACGACAACGAGGTAGGCGAGGAGGCGACGGCTAGGGTTCGCGGTTGCGTGGGTTAAAAGAAAAAATGAGAGAGGAAAGAGGAAGTGTGTATATATATATATATATATATATATATATATATATATATATATATATATATAGAGAGAGAGAGAGAGAGAGAGAGAGAAATAAAGTGAGAGGAGAGAGAGAGAGGGTGCGGTGAATAGTGAAGAGAGATAAATTTATTATTTTGTGGGAGAGAGAGAAAGAGATAGCGGGTGAGAGAGAGAGGGGGGACAGAGAGAAAGAGAGAGAGAAAAGAAAGAGAGAGAAAGATGCGTGGGGCCCTCATGACAGCGAGAGAGAACTGGAGAGAGCTGTAGCAGTTAGGGAAAAAGATTTTAATTTCTTTAAAGAAATTCTGTGAATTGTTAAACAAAATTTTTAAACGAAGTTTAAAATTTTAAATAATTAGAATTTTGGCGGGATACAAAAATATTTCAAAACGTGCCAGGGTCGGGTCTAAAATTTCAAATTTAAAATAAGAAAAATATATGCGACTTTCAAAATTTAAAATAAATGCTCAGGTAACGAAAATGTATACCCCCAAGAACGGATGCATGTACGTGCGCGTAACCATCCAAACACGTCTGTTTCACTGAACGGGACGAGAACAAGATGCGCGGATGCTACCACGGGGTTAGGGGTATCAAGAAGGCTATGAAATGCAATTTTAAATTATTTTACATGACCTAAAATATTATATGGTAAAATGTGCGATGTCAGATGAAACGCCAATATGCAGTATACATGAGATGCACGTGTCTATGTAACAAGTCAGGGTAATTTATAAATATGAATCAACCAAGTTCAAGCAAGCGGGTCGGGTCGAATGCAATAGTAAAAGTAAAATACCATTCTCACCCAAAACCCGATAAATCAAGAAAATACCACAGATAAGTAAATACGGGAACTGAAATTGGTATAAATGAACTAGGTTATTACATTATACCCAACTACAAAAGAATTTCGTCCTCGAAATTCCAAGAACAAGAAAAGATAAACAATCAAGAAACTACAAGAATAGATGTGGAAACTTCTGCCGGATTTCATCTTCTCGTTCTCAAGTTGATTCTCCATGCGAGCGATTTCTCCAAGAAACAAGCACAAGAGGGATAACCTTGTTCTTAAGAACCTATTCTCTTCGATCCATAATCGACATCGGTCGCTCCTCAAAAGTCAAATCTTCACGTACAGTCAACTCCGAATGATCCAGCACGTGTGTTTCATCTCGAACATACTTACGGAGTTGAGATACATGAAATACGTCATGAACATTCTCCAAGGATTGCGGTAAGGCCAAACGATACGCTACTTCTCTAACACGCTCCAAAATCTCAAAAGGTCCAACGAATCGAGGACTAAGCTTTCCTCGACTTCCGAAACGAATCACCCCTCTAGTCGGTGATATCTTCAAGAATACCAAATCACCAACGGCGAACTCTAGAGGTCTTCTCGATGTATCTGCCCAACTCTTTTGTCGGTCTTGTGCTGCTTTCATATGATTCCGGATTGTGTTAACCTTCTCAACTGTTTACACGATCAAATCCGGTCCCAACAATCTTCGTTCTCCAACATCGTCCCAACAAACAGGTGAATGACACTTGCGACCATATAAAGCTTCGAATGGAGCCATCTGAATAGTCGCCTGAAAACTGTTGTTGCACGAAAACTCCACCAAGTGTAGATGATCCTCCCATGAACCCTTGAAGCTTAACATGCAAGCTCTTAACATGTCTTCAAGAGTCTGGATCATTCTCTCCGACTGGCCATCTGTCTGAGGATGATAAGCTGTGCTAACCTTCAATCGAGTCCCTAAACTTTCCTGTAAGCTCCTCCAAAAGTGTGATAAGAAACGAGTGTCACGGTCGGACACGATGCTCACCGGTACTCCATGCAATCTTACAATCTCCTGCATGTACCGTTCTGCCAAAACTTCCCTTGATTGACCAACTCGAAATGGTATGAAATGAGCTGCCTTGGTCAATCGATCAACAATCACCCAAACTGCATTGTTGCCCTTTGAACTCCGCGGTAAAGCCGTCACGAAATCCATGGTTATATAATCCCATTTCCATTGAGGAATCGGAAGTGGTTGCAATAAACCAGCAACCCTTTGATGTTCGGCCTTAACTTGCTGACACACCAAGCACTTTGCTACAAAGCGGGCAATCTCCCGTTTCATGCCTTCCCACCAGAAATGCTGTCGTAGATCTCGGTACATCTTCGTGCCTCCTGGATGTACGGAATATGCTGAACTGTTCGCCTCCTTCATAACTTCTTCGCGAATATCTCCCTTTGGCACACACAAACGACTACCATAACGCAACGAACCATCTTCATGAATCAATAAGTCCGTTCGAAGTCCAGGTTCAACCTGTTCTCGAAACTTCTGCAATCTAGGGTCCTGTAATTGCGCTGCTTTAATATTCTCGATCAACGACGACTGTACTTGCAGCTGCATCAACTGTCCTGAAGAACGCGGTAGCACAATCTCTAAATCGAATCTACGAAAGTCTTCAATAAGCTTCTTTTGTGCAGTCAATATCTGAATTGCTGGCAACCGACTAAGCGCATCCGGCACGACATTAACTTTCCTCGGATGGTACTTAAGATCAAGATCGCAGTCAGCCATCAGCTCCAACCACCTACGCTGCCTCATATTAAGCTCCTTCTGCATGAACACATACTTCAAGCTTTTATGATCGGTGAATACTTCGACTCTTTCGCCCAATAAGTAGTGTCTCCAAATTTTCAAAGCGAAAATCACAGCTGCTAGCTCCAAATCATGAGTTGGGTAATTCTTCTCAAGGGTCTTCAACTGTCTCGATGCGTAAGCTATAATCTTCCTATGCTGCATCAAAACACATCCCAATCCTTTCCCAGATGCGTCTCTGTGAATCACCAATCCTCCGAAACTGTCTGGCACGGTCAAAATAGGAGCGGTTATCAATCTCTACTTCAATGCCTCAAAAGCTGACGCACACTTATCCGTCTACACAAATGGTACTTCCTTGCACGTAAGCTTGGTCAAAGGCTCAGCCAAACGAGCAAAATTCTCCACGAACCTTCTGTAATACTGATCGCACGCTTTTGGCGTGTCGGATGTTCAAAGTTCTAAAGTTTACCGCGATCAGGACGGTGTCGCTATGCAGCTAGCCGGTTGAGCACGGGTCGATCCACAGGGAGATGGTTGTATGTCCGTTCTTGTTTTAGATGAGTCAATAAAGAATTTGTATGTGTTTGTTCGATCTAACCTATGTGTATTATTTGCAAGTATAAAGCTGTTAAGAAAAGATACGAAAATGTAAGCTAAAAAATCCGTACTAAAAACCTTTGAGCCGAGTCTTAACCAATTGAAGCTAGAGCAATCGGCAACAACGTGGATTAGGGGATTTAAGCGCGGTATTCGTGGAATACGGCTTATTTACCCTTGTCCTTCCGTTCTTGTCTCTTGCTTTCGCCTCCGGCCAAACCGAACGCAACCGGTCGCGGTTAGGAATCACCGTTACCTTGTCAAGGTAGGATGCCTAACGGAGCGCTTGCGTATGGTTCGGACGGAGTTCAAAGGAAAATAACGGGAAAAGGAAATGAGCAAAGAAAATCTTAACTTACAATACCGTATTGATTCTTAACAATGATAATTACAACATTCACAAAATGAACAACAAAGAGCAAAAGAAAAGAACAATGAAAAGAAAAGATTACAAGTAAGTAAGTGCATGAAATGAAATTGCAAGAAAGTAAAGCAAGGTAATAAAAAGCAAGTAATAAATAAGCAATAAAAAGAATTAGAAACTAGAACTCAAGACAAGCATGGGATCAATAGCCAACCCTTAAACTTGCAAGCTCAATCAAGAGGTTGCAAGATCAAGAGAAGGGTAGAGAACTCATGTGAAATGAAGTGCTAATTCCATAAGAAAATACGACCCTTGAGATCAATAACTAACCCTTAACCTTTCAAGCTCAATGAAGAGGTTAAAAGATCAAGAGGAAGCAAAAATCTCAAGGGGAAGTTAAACTAACAAAAAAAGATACAAAAACCCTCATCTTCATTAACATCCACTCAATGCTCTCACTACATTTCCATGGAGGAAGAATGAAGAAGAAGAAGAAGAACTACACAAAAACTACAAAAGAGGAACAAAGAATGAACACCAAAAGCTTGGCAAGTTCTGGGGTATTTATAGGAGGTGAACTGAAAACCTAGGGCAACAATCTGCCTCAATATGAAGTTCCCAAACTGCCCCTGAAATACGACAGAGAGAGGACCCCACACGGCCCCGGATCTGCGGCCTAAGCCTGCTTAGGCCGCTGTTCCGCGGCCGTCTTGATGAGTTGGGCCACCATCTTTTCTGTGCTCCCCTGGTTCTCTGTCCTATGTTATTGTACATATACCAAATTGCAGCATGCTTCCACAGTTGCATCAGATTTGCAATGGTCCAAAGTGGCAACAAAAATAATACTTTTGACCTTTTCTCCCTCGAGCTCCGCGCACCCATTGATTCTTGTGCTGCCCCTCTCGTGCTCTGTGCTTGTCCGAGACATGAATGACCGCTGTCATATGTCTTGTCTCTGGAACCGGTACGCAGCACTGGACGGATATGGATGACCGGAACCCGGCTTTTATCTGTTGTCAACAGATGTTCTGTATTTGGTGTAACTGTGGAGATTTTGTCTTGATTTGCAATATTTGTACTGGAAACCTGTAATCTGTAAATATGTAACAAACACAAATTAAAAGCACCTACCTATAAACACACGAGCATAAGAATGGGCGGTATAAAATGCAGTATTCTGTTATGAACAAATACCCCCAAACTTAACTTTTGCTCGTCCCGAGCAAAACCAATTATTCACAAAAAAGAAAATCCTAACCGCACTTTCGCAGGGAACGCGATTGCACTGAGCACGTGCAACAAGCCGTTAAACCTCTAGGTGTCCCTAGTAGGAGGAGTGTTGTCTCCTGAGGGTTTTCAGCGGATACTACCCACAAAATCCCGTCAAGCTAGTGTCATAAGTTAACGTCGATTCTACTCCTACAGTTTAGTATTTATGTCACGCCCCGCTTCCCAAAATACGGAATACGAGGGGTAAACAAGGCCAGCCATGCTCCTACGGTCAAGGAAAAGTCCTGCCGTAGTCACACTTCGGCTTCTAGTTTCTCATGGTAAACAGTATATATTGCACAGGTAATGAGAAATGCAGTAACTGAAGGAAACAATATAGAGTCTGACCTGAAGTGGAACAAATGAAGGCAACACGGGAGAGCAAGTAAAGAAGTCTGTGATGCACGTCTAGTTCTGGTCCAGGCTAAAATCTTCTCCTCACACTGAGCATGCATACTCAGGTCGTCAGAGCGACACAAAAGCAATATAATGTATATAATCAAGTAACAGTTCTAACAGTGGTAATAGATATGAATAACAGTAAATCAATGACAGCATGAATATGAATGAGCAGAGATCAATGCAGCGGAAAAATAAAGCAGTATAACAATATGTCACGAATGTTAAGACAGTATAGAATGAATGTAAATGACAGTAACCCTATCAGTCTCTAAGTCTCACTGCACAGGTCAATAAGCCTATCGTCAGTCCAAGTGTGAGAGTCAACCACTCGCGAGTGTCCTCCACCCAAGGGTAGAACCCAAGGGCAAGGGACCACGGGCCCAACATGTAACGAATGTATCACGGTGATATATCACATACCCTGTAAATCTCCATATAACTCCCTAAATATATAAGCCGGCATGGGACTCCCGAGGTTCTGTTGAATTCACACTTGAACTACCCCACACCCCGTGGTCTACATCAAACGCTAACCATCACCCTAAATACTAATCGATCCGTGACAAGTCTACGCGAGAACTGGAGGCAGGACCTCCATCAAGCACGTCCCGACTAATACCTAAGATAAATGGCAGTGTCGGATGCCTTATCTGTGACACCCGTGCAAGCGCTTCCATAAGTGTCCCATACCACTTATAGTCACACGTACACGCATCCCACAGACGTCGACAATGCAATAGAAATATAGGGTCACTGATTGTGCACAAGTACGTATCACTTTTCACTTAATCACGAATACACGAACACTGACGTACTTGCCACAATCATCACTAAAATCTATCACTGGGTAAATGCACGATGTCACTAGGTTATCACTACAATGATATAGGTATGATATGATGTATGAACAGTATAAGAAACGCAACTCAGGTATCATAAAAACAACAGTCTATCACTTGCACGATTTATCATGAAACATATGTATATAATTTAGCGAAATGATAAACAGGTAATAATTAATATGTTCAGTTAGCTATCCATCTAATTTTGTTTCGAGCCAATCGGGTTCCAGGATCAATAGTTATAACCATTTCATTTTAAGCGCACGCGGCTGGAAATCTGGTTTCAGAATCAGGAATCCATTTCGCAACGCATTTTAACCCCAGTTGGGATCATAATTTAGCGACGCTACAGTTGGATGAATTCTAGGGTTTTCAGTAAAGTTTTCAACGCAACAAACGGATCTTCAATCGCGTCTGTACGTTAGGAGTTGTAATCTGTTTAATATCAACATGTCAATTCTGATTCTGCTGGGACTGTTATGTGTCCCGATCTTCTAAATTACAGATTAAATAGTAAATGATAACGAAACAGGATGAAACTAATTGTGTTGTCTAGCTAACAGAGTTACCTACAATAAGCAGCGGAGTTCCGCAACCTACGAGTTAAGGAAATCCTATGGTATCCATTACGGAACAGCAACCAATAATTGGAGTCGCTCTGGACTGCAGTCCAGAGTCCCACTCCGATACAATTATCATCACGATTTAGGTACAGGAATGTCTGGAAACTAGCATAGGGTTAAAGTTCGTCGAGTTAGCTTCGATTTAAGCCCTCGAACGCACCATTCTAATATGTATATGATTTATGATGAATTTAACTATTTTCAGGTGCAACAGAATTACAGTTTTACGATCAAACTTGGGGGTAGTTGTTTTAGTCGTTAGCAGTCATATTATCAAACGAAATTTGCACAAGATACTCGTCACATCGAGGGCCAACAAGAACAATCTGGTTCCGTCAAAACAGACGAGTAATTTCATTGGGAACACGCGTCGAACAGGTATGGCACAAAAATAATTCTAAACTTGCAACTTATAATGTATGAAATTAACGATCACAATATAGGTAAATAGCATGTAAGCAAGTAAAAACTTGCCTGGAGGTGTCTTGGAGCACACGGCAGCGGCAACGACGTGAACGCGCGATGAATGACGCGTGCAAGGTTCGCGGTCTAGGCTCGTGCTCGG
The DNA here is from genome assembly GCA_030015575.1 of Agapanthus africanus. NCBI lineage: Eukaryota > Viridiplantae > Streptophyta > Magnoliopsida > Asparagales > Amaryllidaceae > Agapanthus > Agapanthus africanus. The sequence goes on from JASDDO010000024.1 coordinate 186,479,807, forward strand.
GCTCTGGGCATATGGTGGCATGGTGCTGGTGGCATGGTGGCATGGTGCTGGTGGCACAGTGCTGGTGGCACAAGGTGGGTACGAGAGAGGGAGAGTTGAGAGAGGCAGTTAGAGAGAGAGAGAGAGAGAGAGAAAGGCAGAGAGGGAAATGAGAGAGAGAGTTGGAAGAGAAGGAGAGAGTTAGGGAGAGAGTGAGAATGAGAGAGAGAGAGTGTGTGTTAGAGAGAGAGAGAGAGTGAGAACACTGAGAGGGAGTGAGGGAAATTTAGAGAGAGAGGCAGATAAAGAGAGAGAGAGAGAAAGAGAAAGCACAGAGGGAGGGAGCGAGAGAGCAGTGAGGGAGAGAGAGAGAGAATGGGGACTGAGAGAGAGAGGGAGAGACAGAGCGAGCGAGAGAGATAAGGAGACTGAGGGAGCTAGAGGGAGGGGAGTTGACCGGGGTGATGCTGCTGACGACGAGAGGGTTCAGGGCTACGACGATGAGGAGATCGCCGGCGAGAGCTCGAGGCGGCAGGTGATGGGTGCAGGTGGTTTGGTGCTCGGTGGGTGCGCGTGTTCGAGGGTGGAGGTGGTGGTGGTCGACGAGGGGGTGCGGCAGTGGTGGGTGCAGGGAGATCGACCGGGGTCAGCTCAGGGTGCGTGCAGAGGTCTCGTGGAGGGTGAAGGAGGTCGCGGTGTCGGGAGAAGGGTGTGTTGGTGGTCGGTGGTGAAGTGGAGCGCGAGAGAAGCTTGGGTTCGAGGCAGGGGTTTTCTGGGTGAACGAGGGGGAGAACGAGGGAGGAGAACGAGGGATCGAGAGAGAGTGGTGGGTAGAGGAGAGAGGGTCGCAAGGAAAACGTGCGCGTCGTGGGCAACGCTCGCGCGAGCGAGGGCGGGGGCGAGGGCGAGGGCGAGGGGCGCGGCGGGAGACGTGGTCGTGAGCGGGAGTTAGGGAAGTTACCGTTGGGATTTTAAATTGGAAGAAGAACAGTGGCGGGTCGGGTAAGGAAACGGGCGTGGGGTGAGGGAGTAGAGTGGGCCGGGCCAAGGATCGGGCTGAGGGAGAAATAAGGGAAAAATAGAGGAGGGAAAGAGATGGGCCGGGGTTTTGGGAGAAGGGCCGGGCCAACCAAAAAAGAAAAATTTATCAGAAGGAGTCGGGCTGTGCTGGGTTGGGGTTAGAGAAGAGAAATTAAGGGGGAAAAAGATAAACGGGCTGGGCTTAGGAAAATCAAAAGTTTATTAAGGAAAATTTAGTGGGCTCGGGCTGAGGGTATAAAGATTGTGAAGGAAAGGAAAATTAGTTAGGTTTAGGTTAGGTAATTATATATATTATAAGTTAAAATTTATAAATAAATAAGTCGTAAAATAAAATAAGTAAATTTATAAGTAAGAAAATAAAAATTAAAAATAAAATGGATAAAATTATAAAGCAACAAAATACGGATTTTGATAAAAAGGGGCTGGGTATTACATCATATCACCCTTACAAAAATTTCGTCCTCGAAATTTAAAAGAAACAACTAGCTATAAATAATAAGCGAAGAATTATCATATCGAACACTAATACATGCTGATTTACTTAAAACGAGTGGACAAAGTTTTGAGGGTTCATACATAAATATAGGAACCACAAACAGAAGATAGGCTTACAAGGTATAATGTAGGAAAACTATAAGGGCAAGTACAATATACTAGAATATAGGTAACAATAACGAATAAAAAATCAAGGTGTGTTCGATAAAATCGAAACCCAAATATGTGCACATCTAAGTTTAACAAAATAAGTAGAAAATAAGTATAAGACACAATCATATATACTAGTAAACAAAAGTACAACACCCGAAAATATAGTAACAACAACAAGGTAGTGAAAGCTTGGATGGTAGGTTAAAACATTTTAGGATAACATATCGAAAAATAGGTTTAAAACGATTTAGAAAACTTGTATATTGACTTTAAGAAACATGGAACAAAATTTGCGCGGTATAAGGTTGCGCTACTGAAAATGAGAATAATAATAATGTACATAAAACGGAATAATCAGTAACACGTACTCTTTGATAAATTTAACGTACTGAAAACTAAATTTTTGAATAACAGTGTCTTTAAATATAATTAGGGTAATAGGAAAAACACAAATAGGTATAGGGCTAGATAGGGTAACGATTATAAGGGAGTGTGGCTTAATCAGAAGGTTGAAGTGTGTCGGCTTTAGGCTGAAAATCAAGGAGTCTGGGATCGGGTCAGCACAGAAAGTAATGTTGAGCAACGAAGGGACTACAAGGTAAAAATGTGGGGAAACTAACGATCGGTAACTAACATGAATCAAGAATTTGAAAATCTAATGAACTCGATAGTCCAAAAAGAAGGTCATCCTCCCAGAAGGATTCTCAAACAGGGTACAGACGGAGGATGAATGATGGCTCATTCCAAGAATCAAGGGGCGGTACTTTCTAATCAAAACGGGTGAAAACCATACAATGGGTAGGGATGGACAGTCAGGGATCTCAGCAAAAAAGTAAATGGATATGGGCAATAAACGAATATCGAGCGAACCGATAATCAAAAGATTTACGAATTCAGAAGATTTATTTCATTCAAGAAAATTTGAAACAAGGCATTCCCAAAGGCGAAAAGTGGCCCTAAACTATACACAGTTTATTTGGCCAAAACAATATCAAAAGAAATTCCGTCAGTCGCGGTTGTGGAGATTCAGTAGGTTGCGGTAGGCTCGCGCGCTCAGGTAGGGGCGTCCATTTCCATAGCGCCTCGCAGGTATCGCTAAAGAAAGTTCTTCAACCATGGGGGTCTTGATCTTCTGGTCCTTCTTCCTCGGATAGAGCTTCTTCATCGAGATCCGATTCCATGTGATTCTCTCCTTCTGGATTTTCTTCCACGGGGTTTTCCTCTGCTGGATTTTCTTCTATCGGTTCTTCCTCGGGGTCTTCCTCTATCGGGTTTTCTTCAGGATCTCCTTCTTTTTCGTCAGAATCAGCTATCATGTCGAACTCTGGGGCGGCTGCTTCTTCGTCCTCTGAATCGTTGTTTCCAAAGTCGACCTGGGGACCATTGACCTCATCATCAGAACTCGTCAGTGTGTGATCTAAGGAAACGCATGACTGTGTATCCTCATCTAGATGCGGCGCTGCTCCAGGGTGGGCCATGGCCTGAAAAGAGAAGTCATGATTAGACAGTGGAATACATCAAGGAAAGCTCAGGGTACGAAATATAGGAAAATACGCGGTTGCAGGAACTGAAAGATCATAATGAAAAATACTGTGATAATGAATAGAATTTGACATAGAGAAGCACGAGAATGATACATATATTATGATTCAAATTTTATTGCATTCAACTAAAGTTCGACGGATACAAAGGTTCAAATGGAAGGAAATGTTTATAAGAGTACGACAACAAAATACTGAAATTGGAAAACATAAAATTCTTCTTTGACTGCCAGGATGCTGCATCATCGTTACGCGAGTTGAATCCTGTGTTTGGGTCCGCTTTATGGTCGAAGTTCAAACTACGCGATGATCCTCACTTGGTAGAAGTGGGGAGTGTGGATGAATCTCCTCCTTGTAGTTCTTTCCTTTCTGGGCAACCGTTGATGAGGTGTTTGTTGGAACCGCATATCAGACATTTCCCATGGGCACGGCGACAATCCTTCTGAAGATGTCCTGGCCTCTTACAATATCCACAGCAAGGGTTCTTCTGATTCTTCTGTTGACGCTTCATCTTCTTCTCCTTCCTTCGTCCAATAGGGATCCCTTTATGATAGGAGACTCCCGCTGGTGCCTGATTCACCTGTCTTCTTAGTCCTTCAGCCAACAAGTCGTTTGTTCGCTCCTGGGCTTCCTTTAGACCTCGCAGTACACTAAGGAACTCAACAGTCCGACTCTGAGGAGTGGATATAGACGAAGAGTCGTTAAAAGACATAATCCTGAGACAACAATATTGAGAAGGATATAAGTCACAAGCTGAACAAATCAGGATATAATATGGATAGGACAAAGATTCGAAAATTTCAGAGATGATGAATTTATTACAAGTGGGGAATCAACTGTATGACTTTAAGTCACTTGATTAGATTACGATAGTGCAATTGCAACCACGTAACCTTGTCAAGTCACCCGAAACCATAGCGAATGGATAGCTGAACACACGATATGAGTATGGATCAGGAATGACAAGTTTACAATCTAGACCGAGTGATGTCTTAGATTGCCAAACCCTACACGGAAAACTGCAATCCCAATCGATGCAAAACCTGGGCTCTGATACCAACTAAACCATGTCACGCCTCGCTTCCCAAAATACGGAATACGAGGGGTAAACAAGGCCAGCCATGCTCCTACGGTCAAGGAAAAGTCCTGCCGTAGTCACACTTCGGCTTCTAGTTTCTCATGGTAAACAGTATATATTGCACAGGTAATGAGAAATGCAGTAACTGAAGGAAACAATATAGAGTCTGACCTGAAGTGGAACAAATGAAGGCAACACGGGAGAGCAAGTAAAGAAGTCTGTGATGCACGTCTAGTTCTGGTCCAGGCTAAAATCTTCTCCTCACACTGAGCATGCATACTCAGGTCGTCAGAGCGACACAAAAGCAATATAATGTATATAATCAAGTAACAGTTCTAACAGTGGTAATAGATATGAATAACAGTAAATCAATGACAGCATGAATATGAATGAGCAGAGATCAATGCAGCGGAAAAATAAAGCAGTATAACAATATGTCACGAATGTTAAGACAGTATAGAATGAATGTAAATGACAGTAACCCTATCAGTCTCTAAGTCTCACTGCACAGGTCAATAAGCCTATCGTCAGTCCAAGTGTGAGAGTCAACCACTCGCGAGTGTCCTCCACCCAAGGGTAGAACCCAAGGGCAAGGGACCACGGGCCCAACATGTAACGAATGTATCACGGTGATATAGCACATACCCTGTAAATCTCCATATAACTCCCTAAATATATAAGCCGGCATGGGACTCCCGAGGTTCTGTTGAATTCACACTTGAACTACCCCACACCCCGTGGTCTACATCAAACGCTAACCATCACCCTAAATACTAATCGATCCGTGACAAGTCTGCGCGAGAACTGGAGGCAGGACCTCCATCAAGCACGTCCCGACTAATACCTAAGATAAATGGCAGTGTCGGATGCCTTATCTGTGACACCCGTGCAAGCGCTTCCATAAGTGTCCCATACCACTTATAGTCACACGTACACGCATCCCACAGACGTCGACAATGCAATAGAAATATAGGGTCACTGATTGTGCACAAGTACGTATCACTTTTCACTTAATCACGAATACACGAACACTGACGTACTTGCCACAATCATCACTAAAATCTATCACTGGGTAAATGCACGATGTCACTAGGTTATCACTACAATGATATAGGTATGATATGATGTATGAACAGTATAAGAAACGCAACTCAGGTATCATAAAAACAACAGTCTATCACTTGCACGATTTATCATGAAACATATGTATATAATTTAGCGAAATGATAAACAGGTAATAATTAATATGTTCAGTTAGCTATCCATCTAATTTTGTTTCGAGCCAATCGGGTTCCAGGATCAATAGTTATAACCATTTCATTTTAAGCGCACGCGGCTGGAAATCTGGTTTCAGAATCAGGAATCCATTTCGCAACGCATTTTAACCCCAGTTGGGATCATAATTTAGCGACGCTACAGTTGGATGAATTCTAGGGTTTTCAGTAAAGTTTTCAACGCAACAAACGGATCTTCAATCGCGTCTGTACGTTAGGAGTTGTAATCTGTTTAATATCAACATGTCAATTCTGATTCTGCTGGGACTGTTATGTGTCCCGATCTTCTAAATTACAGATTAAATAGTAAATGATAACGAAACAGGATGAAACTAATTGTGTTGTCTAGCTAACAGAGTTACCTACAATAAGCAGCGGAGTTCCGCAACCTACGAGTTAAGGAAATCCTATGGTATCCATTACGGAACAGCAACCAATAATTGGAGTCGCTCTGGACTGCAGTCCAGAGTCCCACTCCGATACAATTATCATCACGATTTAGGTACAGGAATGTCTGGAAACTAGCATAGGGTTAAAGTTCGTCGAGTTAGCTTCGATTTAAGCCCTCGAACGCACCATTCTAATATGTATATGATTTATGATGAATTTAACTATTTTCAGGTGCAACAGAATTACAGTTTTACGATCAAACTTGGGGGTAGTTGTTTTAGTCGTTAGCAGTCATATTATCAAACGAAATTTGCACAAGATACTCGTCACATCGAGGGCCAACAAGAACAATCTGGTTCCGTCAAAACAGACGAGTAATTTCATTGGGAACACGCGTCGAACAGGTATGGCACAAAAATAATTCTAAACTTGCAACTTATAATGTATGAAATTAACGATCACAATATAGGTAAATAGCATGTAAGCAAGTAAAAACTTGCCTGGAGGTGTCTTGGAGCACACGGCAGCGGCAACGACGTGAACGCGCGATGAATGACGCGTGCAAGGTTCGCGGTCTAGGCTCGTGCTCGGGCTCTGGGCATATGGTGGCATGGTGCTGGTGGCATGGTGGCATGGTGCTGGTGGCACAGTGCTGGTGGCACAAGGTGGGTACGAGAGAGGGAGAGTTGAGAGAGGCAGTTAGAGAGAGAGAGAGAGAGAGAGAGAAAGGCAGAGAGGGAAATGAGAGAGAGAGTTGGAAGAGAAGGAGAGAGTTAGGGAGAGAGTGAGAATGAGAGAGAGAGAGTGTGTGTTAGAGAGAGAGAGAGAGTGAGAACACTGAGAGGGAGTGAGGGAAATTTAGAGAGAGAGGCAGATAAAGAGAGAGAGAGAGAAAGAGAAAGCACAGAGGGAGGGAGCGAGAGAGCAGTGAGGGAGAGAGAGAGAGAATGGGGACTGAGAGAGAGAGGGAGAGACAGAGCGAGCGAGAGAGATAGGGAGACTGAGGGAGCTAGAGGGAGGGGAGTTGACCGGGGTGATGCTGCTGACGACGAGAGGGTTCAGGGCTACGACGATGAGGAGATCGCCGGCGAGAGCTCGAGGCGGCAGGTGATGGGTGCAGGTGGTTTGGTGCTCGGTGGGTGCGCGTGTTCGAGGGTGGAGGTGGTGGTGGTCGACGAGGGGGTGCGGCAGTGGTGGGTGCAGGGAGATCGACCGGGGTCAGCTCAGGGTGCGTGCAGAGGTCTCGTGGAGGGTGAAGGAGGTCGCGGTGTCGGGAGAAGGGTGTGTTGGTGGTCGGTGGTGAAGTGGAGCGCGAGAGAAGCTTGGGTTCGAGGCAGGGGTTTTCTGGGTGAACGAGGGGGAGAACGAGGGAGGAGAACGAGGGATCGAGAGAGAGTGGTGGGTAGAGGAGAGAGGGTCGCAAGGAAAACGTGCGCGTCGTGGGCAACGCTCGCGCGAGCGAGGGCGGGGGCGAGGGCGAGGGCGAGGGGCGCGGCGGGAGACGTGGTCGTGAGCGGGAGTTAGGGAAGTTACCGTTGGGATTTTAAATTGGAAGAAGAACAGTGGCGGGTCGGGTAAGGAAACGGGCGTGGGGTGAGGGAGTAGAGTGGGCCGGGCCAAGGATCGGGCTGAGGGAGAAATAAGGGAAAAATAGAGGAGGGAAAGAGATGGGCCGGGGTTTTGGGAGAAGGGCCGGGCCAACCAAAAAAGAAAAATTTATCAGAAGGAGTCGGGCTGTGCTGGGTTGGGGTTAGAGAAGAGAAATTAAGGGGGAAAAAGATAAACGGGCTGGGCTTAGGAAAATCAAAAGTTTATTAAGGAAAATTTAGTGGGCTCGGGCTGAGGGTATAAAGATTGTGAAGGAAAGGAAAATTAGTTAGGTTTAGGTTAGGTAATTATATATATTATAAGTTAAAATTTATAAATAAATAAGTCGTAAAATAAAATAAGTAAATTTATAAGTAAGAAAATAAAAATTAAAAATAAAATGGATAAAATTATAAAGCAACAAAATACGGATTTTGATAAAAAGGGGCTGGGTATTACAATTTACGTTAGAAATTCTATCATCCTAAGTTAGAAATATCCAACCCTAATGCTTCACACCTCTAATCTATTTAACCTTAGATCATATACGTTCCAAAAAAGTTTAGAAAGATGTTGGTTCTCCTGAGTTTTCCTTCTAAAGTGAGGCCTCAAATCAGGGATTTTTATTAACTTTACAGAAGACATAAGTCTTATCCTTCATTTCTATCTTTTATTCAAACATCGATTGTATACCCCTACATGTGTGTATATTTGCACCCCTACACTCAAGAATTCAATTCAAGCTATAATACCCTTGCCCTAATACCTAATACTACTTCTTTTCATTAAGGATGGACGGATTTGCTCACACATCTTTCATGCGACTATTAATGCTTCTTGAGGCACTAACGACCGATTACTGAATGTGTGAACTTTAAAGCGTAAATAGCAGTTTCCAGGTCTTGACTTTATTCTATTTTTTTTTCTTCTTTTTTTTTCTTTTTTTTTTCTTTTTCTTTTTCTTTTTCTTTTTCTTTTTCAAGACCGGATATATTTTTCAATAATGCTCTTTTGGTGTTTAGCTTTAAATACCGTTTTTTCTTTCATGCTAGGCTTTCAGGCAAGAGTATTTCTAGGTATCCTCTACTATCCCAAGTTTCAAGGTACGTGTAAGTGCAGTTGTAGGGTATATACTTTCTAAATTTGAACTCAAGAAAAGAAACTATTTTTCGGACTTATTCTTCAGTAAAGCTTCAATACTTTCCCCTCATCTTGACTTAACTCAAGAACTGAACTCAAAAATTGTAAGGACGTATACTTACCAAAGTTAGACAGAATGAGGGTTATTTTTAGGATTTTCAATTCCTAGGCCTAGAATTTAGTTATTTCTAACATATCAACTAAACTTTCAGAATAAAAATCTAAGCTACCTTATTAGCTAACTTGACGACAAAGTTTTTATATTTTGGAAATTTTTTCGATTTTTATGGGTTTTAATAAGGTATGCAAATGCAAAATATACAAATGAATGTGAAGGAAGAAAGCTTACCGAGCACACCCCCAAACTTAAACTTGACAGTGCCCTCACTGTCAGGCTACACCAAGAGGATTAAAATTGCCGGCGCTCCAAAAAACAAATTATATACAAAACAAAAAGGAAAACAAAAATATATACAAAAAAATGTCCCCCCAAACTTAAGTAAAACGGTGTTTCCACTGTTAAGCGTTGAAGTTCAGGATTAGGGGGGAAAGAATAGTATCAATCTATACAAGGCCTTACACAGGCCAAAAGTTAACACCAACCATTCAAAGATTTTATCATGGTAAAGCAGTGGTTGGTGAAAGAAGGTGAAGAGGTAAGAAATGGAGAATACGCGAGACCGTATGGAGATAGAAGCGGGATACGGTCTCGGTATATCAGAAGAAGAATGGCGGAAGGGAAAAAGAAGTGGAGTACGAACTTGAGGGTGCAAATGGAGTGAATAGATTAGCACAATTTGTGATGAGCGATGTGTAAACAGCGATTGTGCTAATCTATTAACCCGGCGAGAGATTGGGTCAAATCCCTCAAGATTCGTAAGAAACCATGGGTACGCCGAACTTGGTAAACCAGACATAGTAAATGGACGTGAGACGGGTTCTTGCAAGGTCGGAACGATGGAAATGATGGAGGGAAGTGGTTGAGGAAGGTTATCGGTTAAAGGTTCAGGATGGTATACACTGTCAGTGGAAGGAACAGGATGAATTGGAAAATCCGACTCATCAAGCAAAACTGGTTCATCCTCAACACTATCCTCAATATTCTCCTCAAAATTTAGCACATCCATGCACTTCTCTTCAAAATCCAGACGCATATGGGGTTCGGGAAAAACATTTAATGACTCGGGATGATGATTTGAAGAGACAAACTCAGCCAAATCTATGGGTTCATCATCCAAAATATTCCCGGCGTCAATATCCTTAATCCAGTGAAAATCAAAATTCTCTGACACCTCAACAAAAGCATGGATATCAATCGATTCAGGTTCTAAAGTAGAGGTGTAGAGGTCAAAAGGTTTGGGTGTGGTTTCACTTGGCAAGGTCCCTTCACAATTTGGCAAATCAAACACTATACAGTCGCACAACTCATTAAACATTCTATCTTCAACTGATAATTCATTTGGGACACTTGATAGACTTTCAACACAGGAGTTGTGGGATTCAATTTGAGACGGGTAGGTTTGATTTGGAAGGGTATACAGCTCACTTTCTCCACTCAAATTCTCCGCCTGTCCTACCGCCTCATCATACATTGGAAAATTTGGAGCTAGCTGGAAACTAGCTACCGGGTCAGTAGGTTGTATGAGAGCGGCCATGGACGCATTCAAATCCATCATCTGTTGGCTTGACGCTACCCTAAAGTCTTCCAACGACTGTTCTAGACTAGACATTGGTTGTGAAGTGGTTTCAGTAAAAGATTCAAAGTTGTTTGGATACTGAAAACTCCCAAATGGCGGTTCTGATGCAATGTCTAGGAAAGGTGCAAAAGTAGGGTAGGATTGGAAGGAATTGAATGGCTGGACAAGAGCAGGATCAACATTTGGATAGGAAGGTGAATGGAATTGTTGATCCCAAGAATTTGAAGTGGTGAAAGGAGTGAAAGATCGGCTACGAGATTGTTCAATACGTTCTGCGATGGACAAAGGACGACTCGCAAAAGGGGTATCAACATAAGCGGGTGCGGGAGGTTGAAAAGATTGATACAAAGTGGAATGAGGTGTGCAAGTGTTTGTCCTAGACGCTGCTATTCGATCTTTCAGTGAAACTTTGGGCATGGAGGGGTCGTTCGAAGTTCGGCCAAAGTAAGAACCGTAAGATGTAATGTCTGGTTGTGGGTACCAAAGTTCGGCAAGAGTTTTGCGAGGTTGGGTACCCATGATATGATGAGAAAAGGAAAGAAAGGAAGAGAAAAGGAGGGAAAAAGAATGTGATTTTTTTATATTTTTTTTATAGATATATATTAACAAAAGAATGAAATATACACACAAAAAGAATATGGACAAAAACAATCACGACACAAAAATACCACACACCTAATCGTTCTAGGGTTCACCTAGGTCAACTAGACCTGCTCCAGAACTTGATTGTCGAAGTAAAACTGTGTCGAGAAACGGGCTCAAGATACACTGATCACGAGGCCGGGTAAGTGCAGAGATAAGGGGAGGTTTTCCAACGCTTTCGCGAAGTTCCTTAATTAAATAACCCTTTCTCTTTTGGCGGTTTCGCCGTTAACACTTTCCTAGATACCCCGTAAACAATATACCGTTAAGCAAGGTTCTAAACACAGTTAACTTCTCCTAGTGAGCGCGAAGTCCTTAAGGCTTAAAGTCTAGTTTCTTTTAAATTTTGTGCGGGTAAACGTTATGCTCAAGTTCGTGATTTGTGGGCCACGGAAAAGGTGATGAAATTCTTTACCGTATATTGTGGGGTTCGCTTGCCCTTAAGTCCGTATTAATGTATGCAATGCGCAATTCAAAAAATTCTATAAAGAATCAAACAATCGTTTTTTAGTTTAAGCGCGGCGCTGCAACAAATACGGGTTAGTCAATTTTTAGCGTTTTCTAGTGAACTTGCAAAGAATCCTGCAAAGAATAGTATATTGGATGCGTCGGATTTGAGAAGAAGGTGTTAGTAAAATACGTACCGTTAAGTTTTGGGTTAGGAAACCCCCGTTGAATCAAATCCGGTAAGCTTGAAAAGTTCGCTTGCACGGGTCAAACTACCCGGATCTTTGGCACTGTACTTCGTAATCACCTTAACCTTGAACGTACACTTTGCTCCCCACAATTGCAGTTTGCAAATACGCAAAAATCTGCACACTTGCCCACAAAAATGATCAAAAAAAAAACAAAAAGATTTATATATATATATTTTTTTTATAAATATATACAAAAAGAATATTAACCCGAATAACAAGAAAGAAAATACGCTACCGTCTCCCCGGCAACGGCGCCATTTGATCGCACGCTTTTGGCGTGTCGGATGTTCAAAGTTCTAAAGTTTATCGCGATCAGGACGGTGTCGCTATGCAGCTAGCCGGTTGAGCACGGGTCGATCCACAGGGAGATGGTTGTATATCCGTTCTTGTTTTAGACGAGTCAATAAAGAATTTGTATGTGTTTGTTCGATCTAACCTATGTGTATTATTTGCAAGTATAAAGTTGTTAAGAAAAGTTACGAAAATGTAAGCTAAAGAAATCCGTACTAAAAACCTTTGAGCCGAGTCTTAACCAATTGAAGCTAGAGCAATCGGCAACAACGTGGATTAGGGGATTTAAGCGCGGTATTCGTGGAATACGGCTTATTTACCCTTGTCCTTTCGTTCTTGTCTCTTGCTTTCGCCTCCGGCCAAACCGAACGCAACCGGTCGCGGTTAGGAATCACCGTTACCTTGTCAGGGTAGGGTGCCTAACGGAGCGCTTGCGTATGGTTCGGGCGGAGTTCAAAGGAAAATAACGGGAAAAGGAAATGAGCAAAGAAAATCTTAACTTACAATACCGTATTGATTTAACAATGATAATTACAACATTCACAAAATGAACAACAAAGAGCAAAAGAAAAGAACAAAGAAAAGAAAAGATTACAAGTAAGTAAGTGCATGAAATGAAATTGCAAGAAAGTAAAGCAAGGTAATAAAAAGCAAGTAATAAATAAGCAATAAAAAGAATTAGAAACTAGAACTCAAGACAAGCATGGGATCAATAGCCAACCCTTAAACTTGCAAGCTCAATCAAGAGGTTGCAAGATCAAGAGAAGGATAGAGAACGCATGTGAAATGAAGTGCTAATTCCATAAAAAAATACGACCCTTGAGATCAATAACTAACTCTTAACCTTTCAAGCTCAATGAAGAGGTTGAAAGATCAAGAGGAAGCAAAAATATCAAGGGGAAGTTAAACTAACAAAAAAAGATACAAAAACCCTCATCTTCATTAACATCCACTCAATGCTCTCACTACATTTCCATGGAGGAAGAATGAAGAAGAAGAAGAAGAAGAAGAACTACACAAAAACTACAAAAGAGGAACAAAGAATGAACACCAAAAGCTTGGCAAGTTCTGGGGTATTTATAGGAGGTGAACTGAAAACCTAGGGCAACAATCTGCCTCAATATGAAGTCCCCAAACTGCCCCTGAAATTCGACAGAGAGAGGACCCCACATGGCCGCGGATCCGCGGCCGTCTTGATGAGTTGGGCCACCATCTTTTCTGTGCTCCCCTGGTTCTCTGTCCTATGTTATTGTACATATACCAAATTGCAGTATGCTTCCACAGTTGCATCAGATTTGCAATGGTCCAAAGTGGCAACAAAAATAATACTTTTGACCTTTTCTCCCTCGAGCTCCGCGCACCCATTGATTCTTGTGCTGCCCCTCTCGTGCTCTGTGCTTGTCCGAGACACGAATGACCGCTGTCATATGTCTTGTCTCTGGAACCGGTACGCAGCACTGGACGGATATGGATGACCGGAACCCGGCTTTTATCTGTTGTCAACAGATGTTCTGTATTTGGTGTAACTGTGGAGATTTTGTCTTGATTTGCAATATTTGTACTGGAAACCTGTAATCTGTAAATATTTAACAATCACGAATTAAAAGCACCTACCTATAAACACACGAGCATAAGAATGGGCGGTATAAAATGCAGTATTCTGTTATGAACAAATACCCGGCAAGTCCAAGAAAGCTTTTGATCTCTGCAACGTTCTTCGGAATCGGCCAATCTCAAACTGCTCAATCTTTTCGGGATCAACGGCGATTCCTTCTCCGGATACCACATGCTCTAAAAACTTCACTTCTTCTAGCCAAAACTCGCACTTGCTCATCTTTGCATACAAGTTTTCTTGCCTCAATGTCTGCAGTGCGATCTTCAAGTGTTCTGCATGCTCTTCTACGCTCCTCGAGTAGACCAGAATATTATCGATGAACACCACTATAAACTGGTCCAAGAATGGTGAAAAGATTCGGTTCATCAAGTCCATAAATATCGCCGGTGCATTCGTTACTCCGAATGGCATCACTAAATACTCGTAATGTCCATACCGAGTTCTGAACGTCGTTTTGTAAATATCTTCTGATTTAACTCGGACCTGATGATATCCGGATCGCAAATCTAGCTTCGAGAACACCCTTGCGCTACTAAGCTGTTCAAATAATTCGCCAATGCGAGGGATCGGGTACTTGTTCTTAATAGTCACCCGGTTTAATTCTCGATAATCGATGCACATCCTCCTTGTGCCATTTTTCTTCTTGACTAGAAGAACTGGAGCTCCCCAAGGCGAGTTACTGCTGCGAATCCAACCCTTATCAAGTAATTCAGCAACCTGCTTCTTGACTTCTTCCAACTCCACTGGTGCCATTTGATAGTATGCCTTAGATATTGGCGCTGCACCAGGAATAAGATCGATCGCGAACTCCACATCTCGTTTTGGTGGTAAACCCGAGATGACTTCGAACATGTCCATGAAATCTCGAACAACAGCTGGCGCTTCTTCCTTCTCAACTTCCATAGACGAAATAACATTATTTGTCGGCCTAGCCCTAAACTCGACTGGCCCAATAGAACTGCTTCCTCCAGTAAAGATAAACTCTGGATGTCCGGGAATCTGGAAAATTACTTTCTTTGCCCTACAATCAATGTGAGCGTGGAAAGTGCTGAGAAAATCCATTCCCAAGACAACTTCATAGCTGCCCGTATCAATCACCAAGAAATCTGCAAATAGCTCCCGTCCGCAAACAACAACTGCACAATCCTTACATTCTCTACTAGATATGATCTTCCTATTCCCAGTGTGTATGTCCCAGCAACTAGATAGGGTCGTGCAAGCAATCGAGTGTGTAGCAATAAACTTGGACGACATAAAATAATGGGATCCACCAGAATCGAATAACGCTAATGCGGGAAAACCATGAACAAGTAGAATACCTGAAACAACTTCTCCTGAAGCCTTAGCTTCCTCAGCCGTCAGGGTAAATGCTCGAGCTTGATTGGGTCCCTGAGTCAACTGCTTCTGTCCCTGAAAAGGTTTCTGCGGTGGTCCCTGAACATCATTCTTCATGCGATGCTTTGACGAACAAGCGTTGATAGCATGATCTGCCGATCCGCAAACCAAACAGAGTCCCCGCATCCTTCGACATTCTCTTTGCATGTGCCCAGGTAAATGGCAGTAGTCACAAATCACGGTCCTTCTTTGATCAACGACAACAGGCTTCTTCATTGGTGTTACTCCACGTCGGTTCACCGGAATACCTCTGCGTACATACGCTCGGTTCGGTGCAAATTCCGGCTTTCGCACTGTAACTGCTGGCTGCTGCGTACTCCCAGTCTTCATAGATAGGCTCTGCTGCTCTCGGGCCGCTGTAAGTACTTGTGAGAAAGTGGTCAAACCCAGAGATACAATTTGCCTCTGGATGTCCACATCCAAACTGCGCATGAACCTCCTTGCCCAATCAGTATCGTTAGCAACCAAAGGTCCAGTGAATCTACCGAGCCGTGTCCACTCAGCTGCATGTACATCCATAGGTGCGCCGTTCTGCTTCAAACTGATGAACTTTTCTTCCATTTCCTCCCGTGCAGTCTGCGGGAAGAACTTCCCCAAGAAACTCTTCGAAAAATCCGCCCAACTGATCGGTTTGGGCAAGCGGGTCTCTTCCACAAGCCACCATTCACGGGCATAGTCCACCAACTGGATGCGTACCACATCCACCCTCTTATCTTCTGGAATCTGTGCCGCAACAAGAAAATTCTCCGTATCAACCAGCCACTGCTCCGCTGGCAACGGCTCCTCCAGGCCAGTAAAGACTGACGGACCAAGTCTCCGGAAATCCGCTACGATACCTACACGATCAACTGGTCTGGCCACAACATTGTTCACGGACTGTTGGACGGTCCGCAAACCTTCCTGAAAAGCTTCAGCTTGCTGCTGGTTCAGCTCGGTCTGCCGCTTCTGGTTCTCCAGCATCCCACGGATTACTCCAAACAAAGCGGCTTCGTCAACACGCTTCTGGTACGTTTTCAGATTCTTGTCTGCCATGTTCTTGAAATTAAAACACCGAAAGGATTAGTATGATAACAAATTCAAAATATAGATCAAGGATATGAATCAAGGCTAGAACTCCAAGTTACTCAAATAGAGTACCGCATTGTAACCATGCCGCGGTACATAGCTACAATTACATAACTCCACCCAAGTCGTCTAAGTTCTAGAGATAACCAATAGGAAACCAGGTTTCGAGTCGAGATACAAAAGAGGTTTGCATATCATCAAAGTAGAATCATGAGGAAGTTAAGATTCAAAAATGGTAAGACGGTAAGGTGGCAGGACATGTTCCTAATCACGAGTATTCTGATTCGTGTATTGGGTCCAATACCCAACTATAAAAGAATCAAACCCGTTTAACCTAGATCCTATGGCTTTGATACCAAACAAACCCTGTCACGCCCCGCTTCCCAGAGTACGCTAAGATAGGCACGTGACAGAGCCAACCATGCTACCTGTGGATAGGAAATATCCTTCCATAGTCACATTACGGCTGTAGAGATATCAAGAACAATAATAAACTATCCAACACATGTCCATAAGCCAGAATAAACGAGTCAAGAATAAAATAATGCGGAAGCAAAAGATCCAATACAAGAATAAACTGGAATGTACGTCCCATAATGCGAGCTCACATCAGGAATGAAAATGCATAAATAAAACCAAAATACTAACAAGTTCTCACTGCTCGGCCTGCTGACTGAAATACTCCTGCTCGGCCTGCGGCAAAGGTAAAGATTCTGGGCCATGCAAAACCCAGACGTCAGTGCGTCATAATATCAAGCAATAATATAAACAGGGGTAGCAAGACATGCAGGTATGAGTATGAATGGTAAAACAGGTAAAACAGTAATATAAATAAGGACAGTGCAGGGTAAGGCACAGGTGATAGTGCAGTGAGTAATCTAAACTGGTCTACTGGGTTAACTACTCTCAAGTCTTTGAAATCAATTTGATGAATCATCGATGTAACTCAATAGTATCCCGTGCGTGCCCGGGACCACGGTCAAAGACTCTCGGGCTGAATCCGAGACGTGCCGCAAGGCAGTAAAAGGTAGTATGTAACGATGAATGATGTCAGCAGCATCATCCCGGGGCTGTCCTAGCCCGTAAGACTGATCAGTAAAGGTATCGAACTGTCGAGTTACAAGTCAGGTTTCATCATTGATTTCCCCATACCCCCAAGTTACGTGTTCAAGTCAGGTATTGATAAATCTGGAGCTAATGCCAACAGGATCGAGCAGGTACAGGTTCTTCTGAATAGACAACAGGAAATATCCGAAGGGACAACAGGTCAAGATTGTCGGCATTAGTAACAAGATCAGGTAACGGGTCAGGCTGTGGTACATTAGGTCATGTCAGGTAGTGAACAAGTATCAATCATGTCAAGAAGTGCACGGTATCAAGTCGTGTCAAATAGTAGTGTATCAAGTCATATCAGGGGGTGCACAAGTATCACGTGGGTGTTCATAATCAAGCTATAATAAGCATGGATACACAAAAACAAGTATGGGGTACCAATGTAACAATAAAATGGAATAATGTGATGTGGTATGCAAATATGTATAGATTCAAACATATGGATGCACAGCTATCGATTAGGGTTAAAGTTATGGTCCAACACTAATTAGGATGCATTTTACTAAACATGGAATGTTAATATCGCAGTATTATGCATTAATATGATCTATGGATGCAATTATATATATATATATATATATATATATATATATATATATATATATATATATATATATTAGATGAGATGGATGCAAACGGGTGTCCGAAAGGTTATAAACTATAAAATGGTACTATGGGATGTATAAATAAGCACTATGTGATAAAAAATATTGATATGGGTGCAGTATATTGTAGTCTAGTATGCAAAAAGATATGTTTTTGTGATCTAGATTTAAAAATGATATAAACGGGTGCAAACGGAACACCGATACGTTATAAAATTAACCATGGGGTACTAGATTTAAACTACATGTATAATCTATATTTAAATAGGTATAAAATAATATATAGCATGTAGCAAGATTAACTTGCCTAGACGGATCAAGAAACTGGTGTATACGGAACGTCTCACGTCGGTGAAATGTCGCGACACGCGCACGGTACACGGAACGTTTCCAAACAACGCACAAACGTGATCACACAAGTCAGGTACGTTCACTGGGTCGTCGGGATCGTCGACGTCACGTCCGGTTTCCGGTGAACTAAACAAGGCAGAGAACTATTTTAAGGAAAAAAATAGAAGAAAGAAGAAAGGAAAGGAAAGGAAGGAAGAAGGAAATAGGGAAGAAGAAAGCTCACGGTGGTGCACTGGAGTCGGAAAACGAGGACGGGATCGACGGCGGCGATCAACTCCGGCGGTGTAGCGTGTGCAGGGGGCTCGGGTTCTGTTCTCGGGTGTGTGCAGGGCTCGGGGAAGGAGAGAGAAGGTGTAGGTGTTGATGAGGGTGAGGAGGCGGCGATGAGATGGCGATGGCGACGACGACGAGGTAGGCGAGGGGGCGACGGCTAGGGTTCGCGGTTGCGTGGGTTAAAAGAAAAAAATGAGAGAGGAAGGAGGAAGTATATATATATATATATATATATATATATATATATAGAGAGAGAGAGAGAGAGAGAGAGAGAGAGAGAAAGAAATAAAGCGAGAGGAGTGCAGTGAATAGTGAGGAGAGATAGATTTGTTGTTTTGTGAGAGAGAGAGAAATAGATAGCGGGTGAGAGAGAGAGAGGGAGACAGAGAGAAAGAGAGAAAGAAAAGAAAGAGAGAGAGAGATGCGCGGGGCCCTCTTGACAGCGAGAGAGAGCTGGAGAGAGTTGTAGCAGTTAGGGAAAAAGATTTTAAAAATTTTAAAAGATTTTAATTTCTTTAAAGAAATTCTGTGAACTGTTAAACAAAATTTTTAAACGAAGTTTAAAATTTTAAATAATTAGAATTTTGGCGGGATACAAGAATATTTCAAAACGCGCCCGGGTCGGGTCTAAAATTTCAAATTTAAAATAAGAAAAATATATGCGACTTTCAAAATTTAAAACAGATGCTCAGGTAATGAAAATGTATACCCCCAAGAACGGTTGCATATACGTCTGCGTAGCCATCCAAATACGTCCGTTTCACTGAACGGGACGAGAACAAGATACGCGGATACTACCACGGGGTTAGGGGTATCAAGAAGGCTATGAAATGCAATTTTAAATTATTTTACATGACCTAAAATGTTATATGGTAAAATGTGCGATGTCAGATGAAATGCCAATATGCAGTATACATGAGATGCACATGTCTATGTAACAAGTCAGGGTAATTTATAAATATGAATCAACCAAGTTCAAGCAAGCGGGTCGGGTCGAATGCAATAGTTAAAGTAAAATACCATTCGCACCCAAAACCCGATAAATCAAGAAAATACCACAGATAAGTAAATACGGGAACTGGAATTGGTATAAATGAACTAGGTTGTTACACCTATAATAAAAGAAAGATAGTGAAAGTTATATACAAAGATAAGAACTATAAAAGAAAGAACTTGAAAATAAGAGTTTCCAACTACACCAGTTTTTCGGTTGTCATGAGCCTTATCTTAATCGTCATGAAAAGATATTAGAAATCACATCATCCCTCAATAAAACACCGTGTTTAGTCTTCCTACCTATCTTTCTTCCAAACATCGATCATATACCCCTACGTGTGTGTAAAAGACATCCCTACACTTAAAGAATTCAATTCATGCTATCATACTCTTGTCCATCTTCCTTAGTACTTTTTAGTTGGTGAATATTTTAGATGGAATTGCTCACACATTCTTCATGAGACCGTTAATACTTCTTGAGGTACTAATCAACCGATTACAAAATGTGCTCGCGTATTAAGGCGTAATTCCTCGTCTTGCAACACTTAAGTTTTAGCAGTGACTCCCAAACTAGTTGGTCTAAGGAACTAGGTGATAAAGCACCCTCGCTATATTTTTTTATGTTGCCTTAAACAATTAAAAAATCAATATTCATTTTTTTCTTCACCACTTATATTTATTTTATTTTCCTTCATACTAAGGCTTTTAGACAAGAGCATTTCAAGGTATTCTCTACTATCCCAAGTTTCAAGATATGTGTAAGTGCGTATAGTAGGGTATCAACCTTCAAATGTTTGGACTTAAGAATATGGACTATTTTTCAGACTTATTTTTATCCTCAGATTAGTAATTTTCTTCATCTTACTAACCCTTAGGACAACGGCTCATAACTACTTATTACTAGTTTCGTTTAAGAAAACATCTAATTTTCTTGCTTTTCTCAAACTATTCCTATATTTCATATGTAAATTTTCACTTTTAAACTTTCATTATCAATTTTTTTTGCTTATATATAGTATGATGCAAAATAATGCGTGAATAAGCACAAACCTCCCCCACACCTGTTTGCAGCAGTGTCCTCACTGATGTCATCTGTCCAGCTAAAAAAAAACTGTATACTTGGGAGGAAAAGTAACAGGGACAAGAAATAATGAAAGTGAAATCCTCCCCTAAACTTATTTTTGGCTCACAATTTTGTAAAAATTTTCTTTCAGGAGACAAAATATATCCCTCCCCCCAAACTTGAGTAAAATCGTATTAAGCATTTAAAATTATTAGGAGGGTTAAAGTTATTGGTCTATGCAAAGTTTTATAAAGACCAAAAGTCAATACCAACCATTCAAATATTTTATCGATATAACGCACTGGTTGGTAGAAGAACATGTCACCTATCGACGTGAAGAAATGGGGAGGGGATAATGGGTGGAATAGAACGTGTTTACGTCTCGGTTTATAGAGATGAAATAGTGATGGTGGATTACTCGCATTCTTGTTATTGATAAGAAGAAGGGGTGGTGGTTCAACTTCTTTATGTTGAGGTTGATTCATCACAACACCCATGTTTTCTAAGAATGCGAGTTCTTCAGCGAAAATTTCTTCAAAACTTTCATCGATATCCCGAATAATAATCTCATCGGAAAGAACGGGATGATACCCGGACTCCATAAAAGGTTCATATTCAGCGTTAGATGTTGACCCGGACAGCTCGATAGAAGTGTCTGTATGTGTATAACAAATAGCAGGGTCAAACAATAACATATTAGCGGAGTTAAGATCAAAATCGTGAACCTGTTCAAATTCGCTGCTGTTGAAATTTATCGCTTCGACAGATAATACTTTAGCATAGGGTTTAGAGGGTTCACTTCCCAACTTGTAAATGTTAAGCTCGATTGACATCTTTCCGAAGGATAGGGTCATAGAGCCGTTTCGACAATTGATTATTGCATTGGAAGTCGCAAGAAAAGGTCGACCTAAAATCACCGGAATTTGGTTTCGTGGGTTCTCTACAGACTGTATCTATAACGATAAAGTCCATAGGAAATAAAAATTCTCCGACTTTGATTAACACATCCTCTAGCTCACCCCTAGGTTAGGTGATAGATCGATCGTCCATCTGAAGAGTTCAGTGCGCCGGTTTTAACTCTCCGATCCCTAATTTCTCATACACAGAATACGGAAGCAAGTTAACACTAGCGCCTAAATCGAGTAGAGCACGATTGATATCTTTATCCCCAATAGAAATAGATATGGTAGGACTTCCGGGGTCCTTTCGTTTCTTGGGTAGTTGTTGGGTAAAAGCAGTGCTTACATTACTCGCTCAGAAAACTTTTTTAGGCACTTGAGTTTTTCTCTTCCTAGTGCACAAGTCCTTTAGAATTTTTGCATAAGACGAACTTGTTGAATAGCATCTAGGAGAGAAATGTTTATGTTAACTTGCTTAAAAATTTCCACAATCTTCTCCATTTGTGGACTTGGTCTGTTGCCTCTTAACCTGTTTGGATAATGTGCTTTATCAATAAGGGTTGGGTCCAACATTGGAGAGGATTGTGGGGATGGAATGGATCCTAGAATTGGAGTTGGGATTGGTTTAGTTTGACTCGAGGAAGTGGGCTGAGTGTTCGAGCCTTGGGGAAAACGGAGAATAGGCTTGAAAGAAGGTGGTGGACTAGACGAAATAGGAGAAGAAGTAGAAGCCGGGGTATCATTAATATCATCAACGTCATCAACGTGTTCACCCACTTGGTTATCCAGCACTCTTCCTGATCTCAACGTGGTAACATCACTCACATTATAACTTTGTGAGTTGCCAGTATTAGGTATAAGTTGAGATGGAAGTTTCCCTTTTTCTCTCGCACTCATCGCATCATTTATTTTTGCAAGTTGTGCCTCTATCGATTTTATACTTTCACCATGGAAGGTGGTGGTCTGTGTTAATGATTGGATAGAAGACTTTATTTCATCCATCGATTGCATGGAATGTTTAATAAACATATCCACGCTTTGTTCGAGTGCAGATGAGTTTTCATTACCGGCCGTTTGGAAAGAATTATTATAAGGTGTAGAATTGTTGGCCGGATTTTGAAAAGGTTGCGAATGAAAGGGGTGCTGACTCTGTGGGTGTGGTTGTTGTTGCTGTGGAGGAGGTCTTTGATAATTTCTTTTGAACTGTTTTTTATTTTGGTTTTGGTTTTGGTTTTGGTTCCAAGCAAAATTAGGATGATTCCTCCATCCCTGATTATATGTGGAAGAATAAAGATCGTTTCGAGGTCGTTGCTGAAAAGTAGAATTAATATGTTCTTGACATTGAAATGGTGGATTCAAAGGACATTCTTCCGTTAGATGTGATGGGTTGGAACAACAACCACACATGGTTTTGGGGAGCGTAAATTGGTTTAGGGGGGCTGAAGAGACTTTGTTTTCTATATCATCGAGTTTCTTTTGTCTCGCGGTCATTTCCGTTTTCACTGCAATGGAAATATCGTGCTGATGGATACCTCCCCTAGACGATGCAGGTCTAACGCTTTCCCACCGTAGGGTTTGTTCAGCGAGATTTTCCAGAAATTGCCAAGCTTCACAATCATCTTTAGACAGGAAATGACATTGACACGTGGTTTCAAGGATCTGTTTTTTTGTTAGATCAACACCCTCATATATAATGCGACAAAGATCACATCTATTGATTCCGTGATGAGGGCATTGTAAAAAAAATCCTTAAACCGTTCAAAGCATTTCCAAAAAGGTTCATTGGGAAGTTGGGTAAACTGGTTAATCTCGCTTCGAACGCGGGATGTCTTATGATTGTGGTAAAATTTCTTAAGGAACACTACAACGAATTCATTCCATTTGGTAATAGAATGTGAGGCAGTGTTATAAAGCCATTTTTCTACTACATCGCACAAAGTAAAAGGGAGAAAACGTAAGCGCATAGCATCCAAAGACAGTTGTGACGTACCCATCATTGCGCATACGTTTTCGAATTTGTTTATAAAAACGTATGCGTCTTCGGATTCAAACCCATGAAATTTGGGAAATAGTTTGATGAAGTGGGGTTTAATTTTAAAATTATCCCCATTGGCCGGTGGAATAGATAGACTGGTAGGAAGGGGTCCGCGCATGGGGTAACATATTTCTTGGAGAGAGATGAGCGGTGGATTTTGCGCACCGACGGGTGGTGGCAGGATGGTGGTGGTAAAATCTGATGGAGAACCGTCCGTCTCGGTCGATGTGGTGGGTGGAGGGGAAAAATGAGATGAAGAAATACCGACTTCGGAGTCGATAGCAGAAACGCGGACAAGACGGGCACTAGAATCCCGTGTCCAGCTGTTCAGTTGATAAAACTGCACATTTGTTATTACATTTTTCCTACCATTTTCATATTAAAAAAGGACTTTATTATAATATATCATACATATGAGGGTTTATGTGTAAAAATACTATTTTCCATGTGTTGATATATTATAATTATAATTTGGTAGGAAAATGTATGCAAATAATTTTATTGACTAAATCCTAGTAGAACAAAGTGTACTAAAGATTATTTGAGTTGTTGTGCAAAAGATTTCCAAGTGTGCAGAATTTTTCAAAGACTAGAATCAAGCAAATCAAGTTGTTGAAGAAGACTTGCCTAATTAAAGAAGCAAAACTTGGAGACCAAGTCTGGAAGCAACCTCGAAAAGATTTACAAATTCTAAAGGTGCCAAGGATTGCCAAATGTCACATAGAGACAGCTCCTGAAAGATGATGGACGGCCGTGATCATCAAGCCGCGGATCCGCGGCAATAGCCCCTTTATGCCGCGGATCCGCCGCAGATATAGTGAGTTGGGAGTTGAGGATTTTTGGGGAAATCTTTTCTATATTTTACCTAATATGGAAGCAAATGATTCTGGCTTTACACTATAAAAAGGCACCGAGAGCCTCTTGGAAAATTTATTAAGCCGATGCGATCACGAAGCCCCAGACGCTCACGCATCCAGGTTGATCATCAACTGTTCGTCTACCTCCTTAGGAAAGATCGAGAAGCAACTAGTTTGTAATCATTTTCTACGGAATAAAGTGTAGATTGTTCAAGTGATTAATAAAGGTAGTTATTTTATTTAATTCTTTTGCATTTTACATTATGTTTCTCCTCTCTGTCTTTTCATCTTCTTTTCCCAACATGCGCGAGTAATTCTCCGCTTGTTAGGGTTCGTAGGATTAGGGTAGGCTAATGGATGATGAACATCCCTAAACCCTTTTTAAGTCCTATAAAGTTTATGAACTTTATCAAAAGAATCATTAACATCCTAATCGGGCGCGCTAGCAATTCTTTGCTAGTTCCGACCGCGATTAGAGATTAGATTAATGATTGTTTTGGTAAAGGCTAGATTTGAATGGAGTTCCGTGTCGAGATAAGGGTTAAGAGTGGGATTCCTTTTCCCTCTAGAAACCCTAATCTACACGCATCACCGTCATTCTAGTTTTAAATCTATTAATGGATAAAAAGGGTAACTTTTAATTAATCGTCCATGACTACTAAATCCTAACGAACCCTACAAGCCCTCTTATTATATTATCTAAATCTCTAAAATAATCTAGATCTATATTTTTGCATTCTTGCTTAACATAGATCTAGAAACTTTTCACAAAATTCTTATTTCCTCCTCTCTTTCAACACATCTAAAGTAAGAGTAAAAGGTTCCACGTTTCCCTGAAGACGACACGTACTCACCTCGGTCTAGCTACGCGCGACACCGTTCTGATTGCGGTTAAACTACAAAACAAACACTCTTTCGAATCAAACAATCAAATGGAGCCATTGCCGGGGATACGTGCGTAATTTTTTTATTCTTACTATTTGTGTTGAATTCTTAGACAATTCATATCATTATTAACACAAAACTGCAAACTGCATATTTAACGATTTGTGCGTGAATTTTGCAAGGAGATCTGGAGTCACAGAATTGAGGAAAACAGAAAACAGAGACATTTTTAGTGATCCAGAGGAGCAAAGGAGACCATAGAAAATTTTTCACCAACTGTTCTCTCCACCTCGCGGCGGAACCACGGCACAAAGGGGATCAAGGTGGCGGAATCGCGACAGGTTAGAAGGATTAGGGCTACAGAACTCTCTGGTAAGATTCTCAACTCCTTCTCTCTCCTCTCAAATCCAATAAAATCTATCTTCTACAGGATTCTTTGCAAAATCGCGCCGCTAAAAAAAAATCTTTTTGCAAAAGTTTTGTGATTGGTTTTTTTTTTTTGCATATTTTAATACGGACTCTAAGGGGCAAAGACCAAATCAAGATTAGGTGGGGATTTCATCACCCTTCCTAAGCCCCACAAATCACAAACCGAGCATCTGCATCAAACCTACAATAATTTAAAAAATATCTGGACCAGACTCTAAGGACTGTCGCGCTCATTAAGGACAGAGGAAAGTCGTGGGTAATCTATCGTTTATCCGCATTACTTTTGTAGTGCCTAGGCAAGTGTGTCAAAGGCTAGTGGTTTTTAATTAGGCCTACTACTGTGGTTCCTTCCCACTTACCTGGCACTTATCTGGCTACAAGGGTAGTACGGAGGCGGTAGAGGATTGATCCAGCGGCTTGTCCTTTGGAAGTCTAGGAGCGGTCTAGAGACTAGACCTAGGTGACCTTAGTTCTAGGGTTGCTTGTGCATCTTAGGGTGATTTGTCTTGAGTCCCACTTTTTTTCAAAACAAGCCAATTTTAAAGCACACATATGCTGCCACTTGCACTAAACCCGCTTAGTGCATGCTTGGCTGGACACAGGATCCTAGTGCCCGTCTTGTCCGCGTTCCTGCTATCGACGCCGAAGTCGGTACTTCTTCATCTTCTTTTCCCCCACCACACACGACCGAGATGGACGGTACTCCATCAGATTATAACACCACGCTGCCACCACCCGTAGGTGTGCAGAATCCACCGCGCATCTCTCTCCAAGAGAGATGCTATCCTATCCGTGGTCCTCTTCCCACTTGTCTATCTCTTCCACCACCTAACGGGGATAATTTCAAAATTAAACCCCACTACATCAATCTGCTGCCCAAATTTCACGGGCTTGAATCGGAAGACGCATACGTTTTCATTACCAAATTCGAAAACGTATGCGCAATGATGGGTACTTCACAATTGACTTTAGATGCTATGCGCTTACGTCTTCTCCCATTCACACTGTGCGACTTGGCAGAAAAATGGCTTTACAATACTGCCGCACACTCTATCACTAATTGGGATGAATTCATAATAGCATTTCTTAAGAAGTTTTACCCAAACCATAAGACTGCCCGTGTTAGAAACGAGATCAACCAGTTCACCCAGCTTCCCAACGAACCATTTTGGAAATGCTTTGAACGTTTCAAGGATTTGCTTGTCCAATGTCCTCATCATGGAATCAATAGATGGGATTTATGTCGGATTATATATGAGGGCATTAATCCAGCGACAAAGCAGATGCTTGAAACAATGTGTCAATGCAATTTCATGTCTAAAGATGATGGTGAAGCTTGGAAGTATCTGGAAGACCTCGCTGAACACACTTTGCAGTGAGAAAGCGTAAGCCCACCTTCATCTAGGGGAGGTGTTCACCATCTCGATGTTTCTATCGCAGTAAAAGCCGAAATGGCAGCGATACAGAAGAAACTCGACGCTATTGAGAACAGATTCTCATCATTCTCCCTAAATCAGGTCACGCTTCCTAAGACTGTCTGTAGTTGCTGTTCGGATCCTTCACACTTAATGGAAGAATGTCCTATGAATGCACCGTTTCAAGGTCACGAGCAAACTAATGCTGCTTTTCAGCAGCGACCTAGAAACGACCCTTATTCTTCCACGTACAATCAAGGATGGAGGAATCATCCTAACTTTTCTTGGAATCAAAACCAACAAAGCAATTATCAAAGACCTCCTCCACAGCAACCACAACCACAGAATCAACCCTCCTTTCAGTCACAGAATTTCCAAAATCCGGCCAACATTTCTACACCACAAGTGGCTGGTACTGACAACTCACTTGCACAAACTTTGGATATGTTCATGAAACAATCCATGCAATTATCGGCTGAGATGAAGTCTTCTATTGATACCATAACGAAAAACTCCGCCTCCCATGGTGAGAGTATTAAATCAATAGAAAACCAAATCGCACAGTTAAACGCCGCAATGAGTGCGAGAGAGAAAGGGAAACTCCCATCTCAACCCATTCCTAATCCTGGCCACTCACAAAGTTATAATGTGAGTGCTGTTACCACGTTGAGATCGGGAAAAGTGCTGAAGAACCGAATGGGTGAGCAATGTGATGATAGTGACACCAATGATACCCCAGCTTCTTCTTCTTCCCCTAATTCTTCTAATCTCCCACCTTCACCCGAGCCTATTCTTCGTTTTCCCCAAGGCTCGAACATTTCGCCGAATCTATCTAAGTCGTTTCCCACTCCAATTTTGGGATCGAATCCGTCCCCACAGTCTTCTCCACAAACATTGGACCCAAAACTTATTGATCAAGCACCTTATCCAAACAGGTTAAGGGGCAACAGACCAAGTCCATAAATGGAGAAGATTGTGGAAATTTTTAAGCAAGTTAACATAAACATTCCTCTCCTAGATGCTATTCAACAAGTTCCGTCATATGCGAAAATCCTAAAGGACTTGTGCACTAGGAAGAGAAAAGTTCAAGTACCTAAAAAAGTTTTCCTTGCGAGTAATGTGAGCACAGCTTTTACACAACAACTACCCAAGAAACGAAAGGACCCCGGAAGTCCTACAATTTCAATTTCTATTGGGGGTAAAAATATCAATCGTGCTCTACTCGATTTAGGTGCTAGTGTTAACTTGCTTCCGTATTCTATTTATAAGCAATTAGGGATCGGAGAGTTAAAACCTGCGCATTGCACTCTTCAGATGGCCGATCGATCTATCACCCAACCTAGAGGTGAGCTAGAGGATGTGTTAATCAAAGTCGGGGAATTCATATTCCCTGTGGACTTTATCGTTATAGATACACAAGCTGTAGCAAACCCACGCAATCAAATCCCGCTGATACTCGGTTGACCCTTTTTGGCCACTTCCAACGTAGTAATCAATTGTAGAAACGGCTCTATGACCCTATCCTTTGGAAAGAAGTCAATTGAGCTTAACATTTACAAGTTGGGAAGTGAACCCTCTGAACCCTATGCTCATGTGTGTTCTGTCGAATTAATGGATGGCGACAGTAGCGAATTTGATCAACCTCATAATTCTGACTCTTTTCATATGTTGTTGCTTGACACGGACTCTTCCACCGAGTTGTCCGGGTCAACATCTAACGCTGATAAGGAACTTTTTATAGAGTCTGACGATCACTCCATTTTTTCTGATGACATTATTTTTCGGGGTATCGATGAAAGCTTTGAGGAAATTTTCACTGATGAACTCGCATTTTTATAAGACACGGGTGTTGAGATGAATCAACTCCAAGATGAAGAAATTGGACCTCCACCCTTTTTTTGGACAATCATGATAATGCGAGTAATCCATCATTACTATCACTGTGTCGTCTCTCCAAATTGAGACGCAATCCTTCTCCATTACACCTCTTATCACCTCCCCACTTCTTCACGTCGAAAGGTGACATGTTCTTCCACCAACCTTGGTGCTTCATCGATAAAATTTTTGAATGGTTGGTGTTGACTTTTGGTCTTTGTAAGACTTTACTTTGACCAATAACTTTACCCCCCAATGATTTTAATTGCTTAACATTATTTAACTCAAGTTTGGGGGGGGGGATATTTTGGCTCTTGAAAGAAAATGATTTTTACAAAATTATGAGCCTAAAATAAGTTTGGGGGAGGATTTTCACTTTCATATATTCTTGCCCCCATTAATAATTTCCTTCCAAGTCTACAGGTTTTTAAGCTTAACGGATGACATCAGTGAGGACACTGCTATAAACAGGTCTGGGGGAGGTTTGTGCTTATTTACACATCAATTTGCATCCTATTTTGCATAAGCACAACTTTTTAAAAAATATAGAAAAAAAAAATTTTGATAACAAAAGAGTAGAAAGTGAAAAATTACATCCAAAAGATAGGAATAGTTTAAGAAAACCAAGAAAATTAGAAGTTTTCTTAAACGAACTAGTAATAAGTAGTTATGAGCTGTTGTCCCAAGGGTTAGTAAGATGAAGGAAGTCACTAATCTGAGAATAAAAATAAGTTTGAAAAATAGTTTTTATTCTGGAAGCCAAACATTTGAATGTTGATACCCTACTATATGCACTTACACACGTCTTGAAACTCGGGATAGTAGAGGATACCTTGAAATGCTCTTGTCTAAAAGCCAAAGTATGAAGGAAATGAAAAAAATGAAGAAAATATAAAAATGGTGAAATGAAAAAAATGAACACTGGTTTTTTTATCGCCAAGGCCGCAATAAAAAAAATATAGCGAGGGTGCCTCTTCACCTAGTGCCTTAAGGCCAACTGGTTTGGGAGTCACTGCTAAGCCTTAGGTGGTGCAGGACGAGTAAAATATTATCACCTAATCAGCAAGCACATGAGTAATCGGTTGGTTAGTACCTCAAAAAGTATTAACGGTCGCATGAAAATGTGTGAGCAAATATAAATATTCATCAAATTAAAAAGTACTAAGGTAGATGGACAAGAGTATGATAGCTTGAATTGAATTCTCCGAGTGTAGGGATGTTCTATTCACACACGTAGGGGTATATGATCGATGTTTGGATGAAAGGTAGGAATGAAAAATAAAGACGATATTTTATTGAAGGATGATGTGATTTCTAACATCTTTTCATGACTATTAAGATATGGCTCATGATAACTGAAAAGCTAGTATAGTTGGAAACCGTTATTTTCAAAGTCTTTCTTTTATGGTTCTTATCTTTATATGTAAATTTCACCATCTCTCTTTTGTTATAGGATTTTGTGGGTGTAATCCGCTGAAAACTCTCAGGAGATAACACTCCTCCTACTAGGGACACCTAGAGGTTTAACGGCTTGTTGCACGTGCTCAGTGCAATCGTGTCTGCCTACGAAAGTGTGCTTAGTTTTCTCCTTTCTTTTTCTCCTCTTGAATAAACCAGTTTGCTCGGGACGATCAAAGATAAATTTGGGGGTATTTGTTCAGTTGATAAAACTGCACATTTGTTATTACATTTTTCCTACCATTTTCATATTAAAAAAGGACTTTATTATAATATATCATACATATGAGGGTTTATGTGTAAAAATACTATTTTCCATGTGTTGATATATTATAATTATAATTTGGTAGGAAAATGTATGCAAATAATTTTATTGACCAAATCCTAGTAGAACAAAGTCTACTAAAGATTATTTGAGTTGTTGTGCAAAAGATTTCCAAGTGTGCAGAATTTTTCAAAGACTAGAATCAAGCAAATCAAGTTGTTGAAGAAGACTTGCCTAATTAAAGAAGCAAAACTTGGAGACCAAGTCTGGAAGCAACCTCGAAAAGATTTACAAATTCTAAAGGTGCCAAGGATCGCTAAATGTCACATAGAGACAGCTCGTGAAAGATGATGGACGACCGTGATCATTAAGCCGCGGATCCACGGCAATAGCCCCTTTATGCCGTGGATCCGCCGCAGATATAGTGAGTTGGGAGTTGAGGATTTTTGGGGAAAATCTTTTCTACATTTTACCTAATATGGAAGCAAATGATTCTGGCTTTACACTATAAAAAGGCACCGAGAGCCTCTTGGAAAATTTATCAAGCTGACGCGATCACGAATCCCCAGACGCTCACGCATCCATGTTGATCATCAACTGTTCGTCTACCTCCTTAGGAAAGATCGAGAAGCAACTAGTTTGTAATCATTTTCTACGGAATAAAGTGTAGATTGTTCAAGTGATTAATAAAGGTAGTTATTTTATTTAATTCTTTTGCATTTTACATTATGTTCCCCTCTCTGTCTTTTCATCTTCTTCTCCCAACATGCGTGAGTAATTCTCCGCTTGTTAGGGTTCGTAGGATTAGGGTAGGCTAATGGATGATGAACATCCCTAAACCCTTTTTAAGTCCTATAAAGTTTATGAACTTTATCAAAAGAATCATTAACATCCTAATCGGGCGCGCTAGCAATTCTTTGCTAGTTCCGACCGCGATTAGAGATTAGATTAATGATTGTTTTGGTAAATGCTAGATTTGAACGGAGTTCCGTGTCGAGATAAGGGTTAAGAGTGGGATACCTTTTCCCTCCAGAAACCCTAATCTACACGCATCACCGTCATTCTAGTTTTAAATCTATTAATGGATAAAAGGGTAACTTTTAATTAATCTTCCATGACTACTAAATCCTAACGAACCCTACAAGCCCAATTATTATATTATCTAAATCTCTAAAATAATCTAGATCTATATTTTTGCATTCTTGCTTAACGTAGATCTAGAAACTTTTCATAAAATTCTTATTTCTTCCTCTCTTTCAACACATCTAAAGTAAGAGTAAAAGATTTCACGTTTCCCTGAGGACGACCCGTACTCACCTCGGTCTAGCTACGCGCGACACCGTTCTGATTGCGGTTAAACTACAAAAACAAACACTCTTTCGAATCAAACAATCACCAGCCGAGCATGCACTAAGCGGGTTTAGCGCACGTGGCAGCGTGTGAGAACTTAAAAATTGGTTTGTTTTGAAAAGTGTCAGAAGTGAGACAAACCATAAAAAAATGCACACACAACTCTAGAACTAAGGTTACCTAGGTCAAGTCTCTAGACCGCTCCTAGACTTCCAAAGGACAAGCCACAGGATCAATCCTCTACTACCTCTTTATCACTCTTATGGACAGGTAAGTGCCAGGTAAGTGGGAGGTATCCGCTATACGAATCACCGAAAATAGCGGGCCTAATTAAGTTACTACTTGTCTTAGACACACTTGCCTAGACACCACAAAAGTAATGCGGATAAGGGATAGATTACCCACGACCTTTCTCTGTCCTTGATGAGCGCGACAGTCCTTAGAGTCTTGGTCTAGATATTTTTTAATTAATGTAGGATGATGCGGATGCTCGTTTTGTGATTTGTGGGGCTTAGGAAGGGTGATGAAATCCCCACCTAATCTGAATTTGGTCTTTGCCCCTTAATGTCCGTATTAAAATATGCAAAAGCAAACCGCAAAACAAAACTCGCAAAAAGATTTTTGAGCGGCGATATTTTGCAAAGAATTCTGCAGAAAATATATTATTGGATTTTTCAGAGGAGAGAGAAAGAGACAGAAAAGATACCAGAGAAAATTGAAGCCCTAACTCACCAACACCGCCGCGGTTCCGCCGCCAAAATGCACTTTTTGCCGCGGTTCCTCCCCGGATTTGAGAGTTCTTTGAAAACTTTTTGCTACGGTAGCCTCCCTTGCTTCTCCAGGTCTTGATGAATTTCTCTGAATCCTTATCTTCTCGTTACAGTGACTCCAGATTCTCTCACAAAAATCGCACATTAATCGTTAAATATGCAAGATGCGGTTTATTTTGTTTTATGATATAGATCGAATAAGAATTCAACACGAATAGTAAGAATAAAAAATTATGCATGTATCCCCGGCAACGACGCCATTTGATTGATCTTGAAAAAGTGTTTGTAGAATAACCGCAATCAATAACGGTGTCGTGTGTAGCTAGACCGAGATGAGTACGGGTCGTCCTCAAGGATATGTGGAATTTTTCAATCTTACTTTAGACGTGTTGAAAAAGAGGAAGAATAGAGAAATAAAGAATAGCGGAGAATAGTTTCTAGAATTACGTCAAAATACAGATGTAGAATACAGATCTAGTTTGAATACAGATATAGATTTTATAAGAAGAATGCTTGTCGGGTTCGTTCGGATTTAGTAGTCATGGATGACTAATAAAGATTACTCTATTTATCTATTGATAGATTTAATACTAGATAGATAGTGATGAATGAGGATTAGGGTTCTTGGAAGAAACTATGGTTTCCCCACTATTGACCCTTGTCCTTTCATTGATCTCTATTCATGTCTATCCCTTAACAAAACAATTGTTAATCTGATCTCAAATCGTGGTCGAGACTAGCAATAAATTAGTAGCGCGCCCGATAAGGATGTTAACATTTATTTTGCTAAAGTTTATAAACTTCATTAGATTTAAAAGAAGTTAAAATATTTTCTCATCTATTGTTCTACCCTAATCCTACGAACCCTATCAAGCGGAGAATTACTCGCGCATGATGGAGATAGAAGAACAGATAGAGATGAAATTCATAATGTAACTAAATAATTAAACTAATTAAACTAAAGATCTACCTAGATTAATCAACTTCACAAGTACAAACTTCAAGTTTAGATTAATAGAGGAAAAAGAAGTTGCTCTCGATCTCAGCCTTGTCGGATGTAGATGTTCCGTCGAATCTCACGTCGCTTTATCACGTCGAATCTTGGACCTGTCTTGGATCACTTGTTCTTTGACGGTGATTAGCTTGTGCAAAAAATTGATGATTTCTAAGTTTAGCCCTCGGTCCTTTATATAGCCCCAAAACCAGAAACCAAAGATCCCCAGAATTAGGGTTAGTTGTAGCAAATCCAACCTGAAAATCCTAACTCCTGACTCGGTGAATCGGCCGCGGATCCGCCGCATATTGCATGGTTTGGCCATGGATCCGCGATTTGTTGGTGAGATCTTAGGTGCAAATTTCTGGGGTTTATTCTTGTGACACATGGAGATTTAGTTGATGTCCAGAACTTGAAAATATTTCCTGAGTCTGCCGGTATTGATTCTTCGATTTTTTTAAATATTTCGGCAGATATTTGATTTCCGACATCTCAACATCTAGATCTCCTGACCTGAGCCAAAGCTCGCACCATATCTCAAAGATTAATGTTAGTAATATTTGGTATTTTTGAGATATTATCATAACAATTTGATATGATATTATATTTTAAGAATATTGATTAAGGATATTTGATATGATATGCATATTTAAATTATCAAAATATTATATAAATATTATATGCATATATTTTTCTTCATAATGTTAATTATAATATATAAACATATGAAAATAGTATTTTTACAGATAAACCCTCATATGTGTCATATTTATAATAAACACTTTTAGATATTTAAGAAAAGTAAGGATAATGTCATATCAAAAGTGCGATATTTTCGACTGAACAATTGCCTTCAAGACTCTATTCCCGGAACTAACATTCCAGCTTGAAATGAGTGGCTTCACGGGAATCGCGTACGTTCTCACGAATCGTTGTGATATGAAGCAGTATGAAGCTCCAGTGTCGAAAAGTGCGAGTGCGGGAAGGGTGGCTACTAGTATAGTACCTAAGTTGTGTGAGGTCGTGTTTAGATATAGGGAAGTATAATGATACATAATAATGGAAAGGTTGAAAGGATGGGGGATTTACCGGAGATGACTTGTCCTGTGGCTTCGGCCTCTTCAACCGTCATTGTAAAAACCTGTCGTTTCGGTACTGTTTACCCCAATCAGAGCAAAGCTTTGTTCAAATTCCAAGGCGGGAGATGAAGCAACGCTTCACCTTCCCCCAATCAGAGCAAAGCTCTACTTTGAAAATTTAAGCTTTAATAAATGAAGCAACGCGTCAGATCCTCTGCGCTGCGCGCAGAGCGCCACGTGTCAAAATCAGGCACGCCAGAGCAGAGAGCGCAGCGCCCAAGGCAGTGCGCCCAATCAGAGGAAAGCTCTATTTAAAACAAAATTAAAAGAAGCAAAGCTTCAGTTGCGCAAGCGCTGCGCTGCGCGATACGTGTCAGCGCAGTCGCTTTTGCGCAAGCGCTGCGCTGCGTGACACGTGTCAGCACAGCTGTGCAAGCGCAGCTGCGCTTGCGCTGCGCGATACGTGTCAGCGCAGTTGCGCTGCGCGACACGTGTCACGCGCTGGGACATTTGCGCCGAACAGAATTAAAATTTTAAAGAAATCTTTCTGTTCTTGTTAAAACAAGAAGATTTTCTTCTGTAAAACAGGAGCCCTTGGATCAAAGATCCAACGGTGGGGAAAATTCCCCAAATCACTCAGAGAAGGATCTCTTTAACAAATTTAACAAATTTATGGGTACTATATAAAGGCCCCTAGACCCCAAATCAAAGGCATCAAGATTGTGAGAAATCAAGAACTTCAAACAGAGAGAACTCCGAAGAAATTTCAAGAAGAAAAAGGTAAAAACCTTTAAGTTAGAAGAATTTCTTCTAATAGATCATTGATCTAAGAACAAGATCAACGATCTTCAATAAAAAACAAATAAAAATAGTGCTTTGCACTTATGAACCATTGGTTCTGGAATCTAAAAGATTCTCAAGTTAATAGTGCCTTGCACTTGCAAAACTGCACTGTTGCGCTCTTGGGTTAGCGCAAGCCACCAGAGAGCGCCACGTGTCAGCATCTGAACCATTTGCGCTATGCGCTTTTGAAATAGAGCCTTGCTCTCTGAAACTGGCGCAACACACCACAGCGCGCCACGTATCAGCAGCGCAAGCGCAGCGCACTGGCGCAGCACACTGCGCTTGTATGACACGTGTCATCACCACAAGCGCTTGCGCTGTTTGATTGGCGCAAAGCGCCTGACAAATGCAATGCATTTCTTTTGCTAAAGGGCCAGGCCCAAATCAAAAAGACCTAGTAGGCCAAAATAAATTGCAAAGCAATAAAGGGCAGAGCCCAAGTAAAATTGATGCTCTGCTGATTGAAAGAATTAAAGTTAACCGCAATCAAGACGGTGTCGCTATGCAGCTAGCCGGTTGAGCACGAGTCGATCCACAGGGAGATGGTTGTATTTCCGTTCTTGTCTTAGACGAGTCAATAAAGAATGAGTATATGTTTGCTCAATCTAACCTATGTGTATTATTTGCAAGTATAAAGTTGTTAAGAAAAAGATACGAAATTGTAAGCTAAACAAATCCGTACTCAAAACCTTTGAGCCGAGTCTTGACCAATTGAAGCTAGAGCAATCGGCAACAATGTGGATTAGGGGATTTAAGCGCGGTATTCGTGGAATCCGGCTTATTTACCCTTGTCCTTCCGTTCTTGTCTCTTGCTTTCGCCTCCGGCCAAACCGAACGCAACCGGTCGCGGTTAGGAATCACCGTTACCTTGTTAGGGTAGGGTGCCTAACGGAGCGCTTGCGTATCGTTTGGGCGGAGTTCAATGGAAAATACGGGAAAAGGAAATGAGCAAAGAAACGTTAACTTATAATATCGTATTTCTTCTTAACAATAATAATTACAATCATTCACAAAACAAACCAAAAAGAGCAAAAGAAAAGAAAAGATTACAAGCAAGTAATTAAAGTGCATGGTAATAAATTGCAAGTAATTAAAGACAAGAATGAAAAATGAAAGAAAGTAATTACAAGAACCATAGAACTCAAAACAAGCATGGGATCAATAGCCAACCCTTAAACTTGCAAGCTCAATCAAGAGGTTGCAAGATCAAGAGAAGGGTAAAGAACTCATGTGAAATGAAGCACTAAAGAGAGAACAAAATGATACAACCCCTTGAGACCAATGACCAAAGCTTAAACTTGCAAGCTCACTTAAGAGGTTGCAAGATCAAGTTAAGGTAGAGAGCTCAAGGGGGAAGCTAAGCAAAAAGAATAATACAAAAATCCTCATCTTCATTTCATCATCCACTCAAAAAGCTCTCACTACAATTTTCATGGAGGAAAGAATGAAGAAGAAGAAGAAGACTAAAACCTAACAAAAAGAGGCTAAAGAATTTAACACCAAGATGGACCCTTGGCTTTGCTCAGAACCGGGGTATTTATAGGCGGGGAAATGGAAACCTAGGGCAACAATCTGCCCCCAAATAAAATGACCAAAAAGCCCCTGAAAAAGAATCAGGAGAAGAGACCGTACGGCCGCGGTTCCGCGGCCTAAGCATGCTTAGGCCGCGGTTCCGCGGCCATAGTAGGGGATTAGGCTCTGGGTTTTTGTGGGGATCCCTGGTTTTATGTTGTTTGTTGTTTGGTATATGACTTTTCTCATAATCTCTTCACATTTCTTCCAGAATTTTAGTAGAACAAAAATGTGATGTGATGTGGATCTTTTGCCATGATTTCCTCGAGCTCCGCGTAGATTTCTTAGATCTTGTGTTGACATTGAGCTTTGTGCATGACATGACAATCGATTTGCCATCTTGTCCCTTAAACTGGTATGTGGCAACACACGGATAGAGAGCAGAAACCCGTGTTTTATCTGTTGTTGGCAGTAATCCAGAATTTGTCGTACTTTTCCATGATATTCACTGTTTAGAGCTGAGACCAGTATCCTGCAATTATGTAGCAAACACTGATAAAAAGCACCTGCCTATAAACAAACGAGCGTAAGAATGGACGGTATAGAATGCAATATTCTGGTATGAACAAATACCCCCAAACTTAACTTTTGCTCATCCCGAGCAAAACCAATTATTCACAAAAATAAAATCCTAACCGCACTTTCGCAGGGAACGCGATTGCACTAAGCGCGTGCAACAAGCCGTTAAACCTCTAGGTGTCCCTAGTAGGAGGAGTGTTGTCTCCTGAGGGTTTTCATCGGATACTACCCACAAAATCCTGTCAAGCTAGTGTCATAAGTTAACATTGATTCTACTCCTACAGTTCAGTATTTACGTCA
Source organism: Agapanthus africanus (assembly GCA_030015575.1). NCBI lineage: Eukaryota > Viridiplantae > Streptophyta > Magnoliopsida > Asparagales > Amaryllidaceae > Agapanthus > Agapanthus africanus. The sequence goes on from JASDDO010000024.1 coordinate 186,517,834, forward strand.
GAAATTCTATCATCCTAAGTTAGAAATATCCAACCCTTATTTTTCACACCTCCTATCGATTTAACCTTAGGACCTATACGTTCCAAAAAAGTTTAGAAAGATGTTGGTTCTCCTGAGTTTTCCTTTTAAAGTGCGGCCTCAAATCAGGGATTTTTATCAACTTTACAGAAAACACAAGTCTTATTCTTTATTTCTATCTTTTATCCAAACATCGATTGTATACCCCTACGTGTGTGTATATTTGCACCCCTACACTCAAGAATTCAATTCAAGCTATAATACCCTTGCCCTAATACCTAATACTACTTCTTTTCATTAAGGATGGACGGATTTGCTCACACACCTTTCATGCGACTATTAATGCTTCTTGAGGCACTAACGACCGATTACTGAATGTGTGAACTTTAAAGCGTAAATAGTAGTTTCCAGGTCTTGACTTTATTCTATTTTTTCTTTTTCTTTTTCTTTTTCTTTTTCAAGACCGGATATATTTTTCAACATACTCTTTTGGTGTTTAGCTTTAAATACCGTTTTTTCTTTCATACTAGGCTTTCAGGCAAGAGTATTTCTAGGTATCCTCTACTATCCCAAGTTTCAAGGTGCGTGTAAGTGCAATTTGTAGGGTATATAATTTCTAAATTTGAACTCAAGAAAAGAAACTATTTTTCAGACTTATCCTTCAGTAAAGCTTCAATACTTTCCCCTCATCTTGACTTAACTCAAGAACTGAACTCAAGATTACCTATTTCTCAAAAAAAACTGTAAGGACGTATACTTACCAAAGTTAGACAGAATGAGAGTTATTTTTAGGATGTTCAATTCCTAAGCTTAGAATTTAGTTATTTCTAATATATCAACTAAACTTTCAGAATAAAAATCTAAGTTACCCTATTAGCTAACTTGACGACAAAATTTTTATATTTTTGGAAAATTTTCGATTTTTATGGGTTTTTAATAAGGTATGCAAATGCAAAATATACAAATGAATGCGAAGGAAGAAAGCTTACCGAGCACACCCCCAAACTTAAACTTGACAGTGCCCTCACTGTCAGGCTACACCAAGAGGGTCAAAATTGTCGGCGCTCTCCCTAAAAAAAAATTATATACAAAACAAAAAGGAAAACAAAAATATATATACAAAAAAAATGTGTCCCCCCCAAACTTAAGTAAAACAGTGTTTCCATTGTTAAGCGTTGAAATTCAGGATTAGGGGGGAAAGAGAACAGTATCAAGCTATACAAGGCCTTACACAGGCCAAAAGTTAACACCAACCATTCAAAGATTTTATCTCTATAAAGCAGTGGCTGGTGGAAGAAGGTGAAGAGGTAAGAAATGGAGAATACGCGAGACCGTATGGAGATAGAAGCGGGATACGGTCTCGGTATATGCGAAGAAGAATGGCGGAAGGGAGAAAGAAATGGAATACGAACTTGAGGGTGAAAATGGATTGAATAAATTAGTACAATCTGTAATGATCGATGTGAAAAGATGGATTGTACTAATCTATCAATATGGCGAGAAATTGGGTCAAATCCCTCAAGATTCGTGAGAAACCATGGGTACGCCGAACTTGGTAAACCAGACATAGTAAATGAAAGTGAGACGGTTTCTTGCAAGGTCGGAACGATGGAAAGAATGGAGGGAAGTGATCGAGGAGGGGTATCGGTTAAAGGTTCAGGAGGGTGTACACAGTCAATGACATGGACAGGATGAATGGGAAAATCCGACTCATCAATCAAAACTGGTTCATCCTCAAAACTATCATCAAAATTCTCCTCAAAATTCAACTCATCCATGCATTTATCTTCAAAATCCAGACGCATATGGGGTTCGGGAAAAACATTTAATGACTCGGGATGATGAATTGGAGAGAAAAACTCTGCTAAATATACGGGTTCATCATCCAAAATATTCCCAGCGTCAATATCCTCAATCAAGTGAAAATCTATATTCTCAGACACCTCAACAAAAGCATGGATATCAATCAATTCAGGTTCTAAGATGGAGGTGTAGAGGTCAAAAGGATTGGGTGTGGTTTCACTTGGCCAGGTCCCTTCACAATCTGGTAAATCAAACACTACAAAGTCACACAACTCATTAAACATTCTATCTTCAACTGATAATTCATTTGGGACACTTGATAGACTTTCAACACACGAGTTGTGGGATTCAATTTGAGACGGGTAGGTTTGATTTGGAAGGGTATACAGCTCACTTTCTCCACTCAAATTCTCAGCCTGTCCTACCGTCTCATCATACATTGGAAAATTTGGAGCTAGCTGGAAACTAGCTACCGGGTCAGTAGGTTGTATGAGTGCGGCCATGGACGCATTCAAATCAATCATCTGTTGGCTTGACGCTACCCTAAAGTCTTCCAACGACTGTTCCAGACTAGACATGGGTTGTGAAGGGGTTTCAGTAAAATATTCAAAGTTGTTTGGATACTGAAAACTCCCAAATGGCGGTTCTGAAGTAATGTCCAGGGAAGGTGCAAAAGTAGGGTAGGATTGGTAGGAATTGAATGGCTGGACAGGAGCAGGATCAACATTTGGATAGGAAGGTGAATAGAATTGTTGATCCCAAGAACTTGAAGTGGTGAAAGGAGTGAAAGATCGGCTACGGGATTGTTCAATTTGTTCAGCAAGAGACATAGGTCTTGTGGCTACAACTGGACTTTCAAAAGGGGTATCAACACAAGAAGGGGTGAATGTTTGAAACGGTTGATACGAAGTGGATTGCGGGGTCCAGTTGTTCGTCCTAGACGCGTCTATCCGATCTTTCAAAGAAATTTTGGGCATGGAGGGGTCGTTCGAAGTTCGACCAAAACAAGAACCGTAAGAAGTTATGTCTGGTTGTGGGTACCAAAGTTCGGCAAGGGTTTTTCGAGGTGGGGTACCCATGATATGAAAAGAGAAAGGAAGAAACGAAGAGAAAAGGAGGGGAAAAAGAATGTGATATTTTTTTTAGTTATTAAAAGAATTAAATATATACACAAAAAAAAAATATGGACAAAAACAATCACGACACAAAAATACCACACACCTAATCGTTCTAAGGTTCACCTAGGTCAACTAGACCTGCTCCAGAACTTGATTGTCGATGTAAAACTGTGTTGAGAAACGGGCTCAAGATACACTGATCACGTGGCCAGGTAAGTGCAGAGATAAGGGGAGGTTTTCCAATGCTTTCGCGAAGTTCCTTAATTAAATAACCTTTTCTCTTTTGGCGGTTTCGCCGTTAACACTTTCCTAGACACCCCGTAAACAATATACCGTTAAGCGAGGTTCTAAACACAGTTAACTTCTCCTAGTGAGCGCGAAGTCCTTAAGTCTTAAAGTCTAATTTCTTTTAAAATTTGTGCGGGTAAACGTTATGCTCAAGTTCGTGATTTGTGGGCCACGGAAAAGGTGATGAAATCCTTTACCGTATATTGTGGGGTTCGCTTGCCCTTAAGTCCGTATTAATGTATGCAATGCGCAATTCAATAAAAATTCTATAAAGAATCAAACAATTGTTTTTTAGTTTAAGCACGGCACTGCAACAAATACGGGTTAGTCAATTTTTAGCGTTTGCTAGCGAACTTGCAAAGAATCCTGCAAAGAATAGTATATTGGATGCGTCGGATTTGAGAAGAAGGTGTTAGTAAAGTACGTACCGTTAAGTTTTTGGGTTAGGAAACCCCCGTTGAATCAAATCCGGTAAGCTTGGAAAGTTCGCTTGCGCGGGTCAAACTACCCGGATCTTTGGCACTGTACTTTGCAAACACCTTAGCCTTGAACGTACACTTTGCTCCCCACAATCGCAGTTTGCAAATACGCAAAAATCTGCACACTTGCCCACAAAAATTATCAAAAATAACAAAAAGATTTTTTTTTAATATTTATAAATATATACAAAAAGAATATTAACCCGAATAACAAGAAAGAAAATACGCTACCGTCTCCCCGGCAACGGAGCCATTTGATTGAAAGAATTAAAGTTAACCGCAATCAAGACGGTGTCGCTATGCAGCTAGCCGGTTGAGCACGGGTCGATCCACAGGGAGATGGTTGTATTTCCGTTCTTGTCTTAGACGAGTCAATAAAGAATGAGTATATGTTTGCTCAATCTAACCTATGTGTATTATTTGCAAGTATAAAGTTGTTAAGAAAAAGATACGAAATTGTAAGCTAAACAAATCCGTACTCAAAACCTTTGAGCCGAGTCTTGACCAATTGAAGCTAGAGCAATCGGCAACAACGTGGATTAGGGGATTTAAGCGCGGTATTCGTGGAATCCGGCTTATTTACCCTTGTCCTTCCGTTCTTGTCTCTTGCTTTCGCCTCCGGCCAAACCGAACGCAACCGGTCGCGGTTAGGAATCACCGTTACCTTGTTAGGGTAGGGTGCCTAACGGAGCGCTTGCGTATCGTTTGGGCGGAGTTCAATGGAAAATACGGGAAAAGGAAATGAGCAAAGAAACGTTAACTTATAATATCGTATTTCTTCTTAACAATAATAATTACAATCATTCACAAAACAAACCAAAAAGAGCAAAAGAAAAGAAAAGATTACAAGCAAGTAATTAAAGTGCATGGTAATAAATTGCAAGTAATTAAAGACAAGAATGAAAAATGCAAGAAAGTAATTACAAGAACTATAGAACTCAAAACAAGTATGGGATCAATAGCCAACCCTTAAACTTGTAAGCTCAATCAATAGGTTGCAAGATCAAGAGAAGGGTAAAGAACTCATGTGAAATAAAGCACTAAAGAGAGAACAAAATGATACAACCCTTTGAGACCAATGACCAAAGCTTAAACTTGCAAGCTCACTTAAGAGGTTGCAAGATCAAGTTAAGGTAGAGAGCTCAAGGGGGAAGCTAAGCAAAAAGAATAATACAAAAACCCTCATCTTCATTTCATCATCCACTCAAAAAGCTCTCACTACAATTTTCATGGAGGAAAGAATGAAGAAGAAGAAGACTAAAACCTAACAAAAAGAGGCTAAAGAATTTAACACCAAGATGGACCCTTGGCTTTGCTCAGAACCGGGGTATTTATAGGCGGGGAAATGGAAACCTAGGGCAACAATCTGCCCCCAAATAAAATGACCAAAAAGCCCTTGAAAAAGAATCAGGAGAAGAGACCGTACGGCCGCGGTTCCGCGGCCTAAGCATGCTTAGGCCGCGGTTCCGCGGCCATAGTAGGGGATTAGGCTCTGGGTTTTTGTGGGGATCCCTGGTTTTATGTTGTTTGCTGTTTGGTATATGACTTTTCTCAGAATCTCTTCACATTTCTTCCAGAATTTTAGTAGAACAAAAAGGTGACGTGATGTGGATCTTTTGCCATGATTTCCTCGAGCTCCGCGTAGATTTCTTGGATCTTGTGTTGACATTGAGCTTTGTGCATGACATGACAATCGATTTGCCATCTTGTCCCTTAAACTGGTATGTGGCAACACACGGATAGAGAGCAGAGACCCGTGTTTTATCTGTTGTTGGCAGTAATCCAGAATTTGTCGTACTTTTCCATGATATTCACTGTTTAGAGCTGAGACCAGTATCGTGCAATTATGTAGCAAACACTGATAAAAAACACCTGCCTATAAACAAACGAGCGTAAGAATGGACGGTATAGAATGAAATATTCTGGTATGAACATCTGCATCATTTATAAAAGGGAAGAGCCCAAGTAAAATTGATGCTCTGCATCATTTATAAATGGGCAGAGCCCAAAACAAATTGATGCTCTGCATCCTTTATGGGCAGAGCCCGGACAAAAATAAAAAGTGATGCAATGCATTATTTAAACATGGGCAAAGCCCTAGCACAGGTCTAATAGACCAAAAACAAATAAAAGCGTTGAATATTTTTCAACTGGACTTAGCCCAATCATGGCCGTAAGTCCTCAAATTAAATTGACTGAGCACGACTGCTCTCATAAATCAATTTACATCCGGTTCGAGGGTACATCTCCGAACTCCTCTGACTCCTATCGTTGTAATCCTTCAACGACGTCAGAGAGGTGACGGGTCCCGACAACCACACACATTAACACGGACTGTGGGGTCCTTAAAGTCATGGACTTATGTGTCCTTAAACCAAAACACGGATTGTGGGATCTTTAAACCCGCGGACTTATACGTCCTTAAACTGATACACGGATTGTGGGATCCTTAAACCCGCGGACTTATGCGTCCTTAAACTAAAACATGGACTGTGGGGTCCTTAAACCCACGGACGTAAGCGTCCCTAAACTACCTATGGACCACCACGTCCCTAAACTGGAATATGGACCACCACGTCCCTAAACTGGCAATGGACCGCAATGTCCTTAAACTACTTATGGACCACTATGTCCCTAAACTGGAACAATATAGCCCAAACTCTCTTTTGTCGGATCTAAACGATCCCGTTAAGTTGATCTTAGTCTCAAACTGGACTAACGTATCCTTAACAAACGTTTAAGTTGATCTTAGCCTCAAATACGACTAACGTATCCTTAAACCAAAACCCCAAACCCAAATCTATGAAAATACGGATTTGGACTAATCCATGTCCTACGGGCGATGACATAAATTAGTCTCCATATACAATCCACGAGCAACCACAAACAAAATAAACACCCACGACACGAAGTGAAATTCTGGAGAAGGAGAAAGTTGTTACCGCGATGCGGTAGCGTAATTAACTGCAGGGGCTTACGCCTGCAGGGAAGAGCGTCCCCACAATCAAAAACCCCTCAAGCGAGGGGGAATATGGCGAAGTCTGCTACATTAGCCACATCCGTCTAAACCTCCGATACACCGTGCCATAAATCAACTTGGCATCTTCGGAGAGGTGGATGGATAAAACCAAATAGCATCTGCCCCGAATCTCAGGCAAGACGTCCTCACGTCTCGGCCGCCGTTCGGAAGGGAACAGATTCTGGCACGCCCGGTGGGACCTTTTCCTCTTTCCACTCCACATTTCGTGTGTCGTCTTCGCGAACGAATCGCGGTTTGTTAATGGTTGCCTTTGGGTTGCAAGTTACTAAGATTTGGTCTTTTGCCTGGCACAGAAATCAAGCATCGATGGCCTCTAACTGCTCAAACTGCTCGAAGTGCCAATGCAACAGACACTCCGCCTCACTTGGAGGTGTAGCATATGGGCCTCAAGCGGCCTCCGTCTTTACTCTGCCTGTGGAGCAAGTGAATCAGGCTACCACAGGCCTGTTCTTCGGAACCATGATCCCTCCGGCAAGCTTCACCATCCCTGTGCCCGCACCGGAAGCTTCAAGAAAGTCGGTCTTCGATCGACTTGCTACTCCCACGACCCCTCTCAACGGGTCGTCCAATTCTTCAGTCTTCACCAGGCTGAACTCAAGCACCAAAGGGCCTATCAAGAAGCCCATAACACCTGAAGCGGTCATCCCGAAGAAGACGGCTGCTCCCGAAGTCGCCAAGACGGCTTCTCCTGTCAAAGAGTCAGTCTTTGCAAGGCTGATTATTCCCACTCCCACTCAGAAATCTGCTTTTGACCGCTTGGACACAACTCCTCAACGGACGTCAGTCTTCAAGAGGCTGACACCGGCAACAGTCCCTCGCCTGGACAGGGGGCAAGAAGAAGCTGTCTCTGAACCAATACCGACAACTCGTCGCGCCCGACGACGCCACTGGCGCCGGATAGGGAAGACCGGGGGCAACTCCCCCTCTGGGATGACTCCGCCAGCTCCAACGGTGGAAGTTAACGCTGCTGTTCCAATTGGGAACAGCTTTGAGCTACTGAACAGAGTACGCAGGAACTCGCCAACTGCGGTGCTCAAAAGATCTCCTCTACCAGTAGAGACTACCGTGGAAGCAGAAAAGCCGGAGCAGTCTCTTCAATCGCTGTTCTCCAGGATCTATAAGACATGGCGACGAGTCCGAGAATCCGTGATTGATCTAATTTCTCTCGCCAACACAAAAATTCGAAAGGTCGGCAAGAAGAAAATCCCCCGGTCAAGCAACGAAAGGCGATGACCGCTTGGGTGCCCAAAGCAACGCCCCCCTCAACTTCTACGGCCCATAAGAGAAGAAGGCCAGAAAAAGTCCCTACACCTATGACGAATATCAAAGGTGGTGAACCCAAACACCCTAAGTCTGGGGGCATGGTAGTTCATACCGTCTACATGGCGTCTGGTAAAGAGGATAGCCGCATATCAACAGGTCATAGACTGCTCACGCGATCGGTGACCAAAGCACAGGAGCAGCAGCAGAAGCTCCAAGAGATGATGAACGCGATGGACGCACTTACTGGGCCAAAAGAAAGCCCTGAAACGTCTTCAGATGAACGCCAGGAACAAGAAACTGACGCCGAATTCCTTCGACGAATATTGGAGAAGAAGGATAAAGAGGCTGCTGAACAAGCAGCCAACATAAAGCGTATGGGCCTCCTGTTCCAAGACATGGCAGGGATGATGATCCAGCAAGATCCTCCAGCCGAAGATCCCCCGATCGTCCTTGAAGACGATAGGGGAGAAACGTCGAATCCTCCACCAGCTCTATCAACAGCTAAGGAGGATACAATCTCCAAACCTGATTTGGACAAGTACATAGCCCAAAAAATACGGGTTCATCATGCGACTGAAGCAGCCGGCCAGGTCGTAAAAACAGGATGGCCGTATCCGAGTTGGTACGACCAGATCAAGTACCCGCCGGGCTACACAATTCCCAAGTTCCATGTCTACTAGGGGACGGGCAATCCTCATCAGCATGTTGTCCAGTTCAGGGCACTCTGCGGCAACACCGGCGGTGATGACAAGCTGTTGCTTCTCCAGTTTGTTGGAAGCTTATCAGATATAGCGTTCGAGTGGTACTCTGAGCTCCCGAACGACTCTATTAAGACCTTCGCGGAGATGGAGCTGTTGTTTACTCAGCGTTTTGCAAGCGCCAGTGAACGCACCCTGATGACGGCACTGATTAACGCCAGAGTAAAGCCAGGCGAGACATGTGTTCAATATGCTATACGGTGGCGGAACTTATGGTCGAAATGCGAGCAGCGCATTGAAGAAGCTCCTGCAGTGGGTATGTTTGTGGGAACCCTTGATCCGCAAGAAACCATCTCGCAATTTATGATGTTTTTCAAGCCGACTACCTTCTAGGCCTTGATTGACAAGCTAGCGCAAATGGATCAGATGGGCCATAGACCCCCTCTTCCAAAGCCAGACTCCCGAAATGACAAGGGGAAGGGAAAAGCGATCGTTGTCGCTAATGCTCAACAACAACCGAGCAAATTGAAGTCAGTTGTTCGTCAAAATAATATGCGCCCGTACGTAGCCCTTGAGGAGAGGCCAGGACGTCCTTACTCATTTCCCCGAGATAAAACGAGAAGGTTATTCGAGCTGGCGTTGCGCAACCGACTCATAAATCTGCCGGATCCAAAACGTCCATCGCAACCAAATGATGTCAATGAGCCCAACCACTGTCCTTATCATCGAGTACTTGGTCATCCGATCGAAGATTGCTACGTCTTCAAAAATTGGCTTGAAGACCAGTACCAACAGGGCAAGTTCGCGTTATCTGAAAAATGGAAGGTGAATCCCCCGCAGCCCCACACCTCTAAGAGGATGAATACGCCGGGGGCAACATGCTCTGTCGTTGAAGAAGCTCCTTGGGAGGTTGTATTATCAGCCAAGACAAAGAGGATGCTAAACGATCTTCAAACATGCCCAGCGATTAGGTGGAAGAACCTGTTGGAACCTCAAATCATCGAAGGAATGTTGAAGCCGCGTCCAACTCAAATGATCGATGGAGGTGGCCCAAGCATTCACAACCAGCCGTCGAAATCTTCAAAGAAGAAGAAAAAGAAATCAAAGAAGCCCGTGAAGCCTGGCGACAAGCGCACGGACTTGCAAAAACAAATTGACGCGCTGGAGGAATACAACCAGAAGGCACGGACTCCCATTACATTCCAAGAGTTCCTCAATCACGTCTTTCAAGAGGAAGATGAGGGAGAAAGTTCATCTGATGAATCTGAAGAATACGTGGCGAGTTGTCATGTGATTTCTCATTCGTTCATGGACGATGAGGAGACTCCTTGTACTGAAACGCTGGGGGCAGATCCTGAACCAAAAATTCTGGGGCCATCCGACGAAATAATTGACGCATTCCTCAATGAAGCTCTCTTAAAAAGTAAAGCTGATCAGGAACGCGAGGCGGTCATATTTGAAAGGGCCAAGCGCCAGCGACTCGATGAAAGAGCTGAGACGCTCCCGCTGGAGCAAAATACATCCACTACCGACAAAAGCAAATTCAAGATGAGGAAAAGGTTTGCTAAAGCCATATCAATGGGCATGAAGCTACCATCCTCCGAAGGAAACATTACTGGTGAAATGGAAATGCACCCCTCCTATTGCTTATATCATCAGAAGGTTTTGCACCCCACTCAAGAGTGAAAAGCTTTCGATAGATGGTGGCAAGGGTATGTTGCTCATCGACAACATTTTAAGCGGGAGAAACGTAAAACTCGTCAGGAGCGGAAAAATATGACCGAAGGGTTTAACAGAACTACCGGTGATTGTCGCATGGTTAACGCCGGGGGATCACAGGTGCCTACATTCGGGAGCGATTCTGATAAGGAGCTGGAGCTTGCCCCTCTCTTTAAAGAGTCCACTTCGGAAAAAGAGGAAGAGCCGAAGGTCTGCGAAAATATCCGGCTGCGTAATCGCACGATTCCCGAAAAGAATCTCGGACCCTCAAATAAAAAAGATAAGGAAAAAGAGAAGGTCCCTGAAGATATCGTCTTAGATGACTAAGTTGTGGAGGAGCTAAGTACCAAGGACCCGCCGAAGAGAAGTAAGGTGGATTACAACGTCTTAGCGCATCTGAGGAAGCTACCCTCACAGCTCAACATTCTTGACGCCCTTTTGCTATCAAAGGAGGCGAGAGATTCGTTAATCAAGGCACTACAGGATCCGGAGCAATTCCAAGCTTTCCTGGCCGAGGAAAAGATGAAAGATGAATTGGAGGAAGTGCACACGGCCGATGTCGCTTTTGGTGATGAAGACCTTCTCCTTGGGACGTGCGAACACAATCGCCCCCTTTATGTCTCAGGATATTGTCATGATTAAAAATAGGCAAAATCCTGATCGACAATGGATCCTCCGTTAACCTCCTCAATGTGCGGGGGTTAAAAGAAATCTGCATGAGTGTCCAGCACCTTGCTCGGGATAAGATCACTATCTCCGGGTTCGACTCCCAGTCATCAAGAACTCTTGGGTCTGTGATACTGACGCTACGCTTCGGGCTACTCGTCACGGACATTAAGTTCTACGTCATAGACGCTAAGACATGCTACAATGCTCTGCTCGGCCGACCATGGTTACACGAGTACAACATCATCCCTTCTACACAACATCAGTGTATGAAGTATTCTAAGGATGGTCTCGAGTATACCGTAGTAGGAGAACTGAACCTGTTCTCCGTGAACGAAGTCCGCAAATATGAAGATGCCAAATACTTCTTACCGGATTTCGAAGACACGGAAAGGTGTCACAAGCCGGAGAACAAAACTAACGCCACCATCCCTTTTTTCGGGAGTGACACCGAGGAGGAAGATGAGATAGTTTATTCGGGTCCGCCCCAATACAATAAGCCGGGACCATCTGCTCCTATGTTGATCTTTGGTAGCGACTCGGAAGATGAGGTCCATGCTATATTCTCTGCTCGACCTTCAATACAAACGTCCACTAACGAAGGGCAAAGTCTACAAGTCGCCATGGTGCCGCTTAAACACCGTAAAGAACTGGACGCACTTGATATCTACAATGTCGAAGAGCTGCAGACGTGCTATATCCCTCCCAGGTGAGAGGGCGAAAAAGCAATTCTATTCTACCGCTCTGAAGAAACCAGAGTGGAGAAAGAAATCTGGCATGGCGTGGATCCTACGCTTGACAGGCTTCAACCCATTCGTCTCCCCAGATATTATACAAAAGGCTTGAAGAGGTTGCTGAAACGCCAAGGGATATCCTTTAAGCAGACCGTTCGAAAAGCCAAGTTTTATGACAAAGTCTGGAACGTTCCCGGGACTCAACGCAAACTGCCTAATGGGAGAATGGAAACAAAAGGGCTTGGATACATCCGGTCAAAGAAACGAGAGTTACTACACGGTTGCTACGTTGTGTATGACTTCAATAAAGAAGCGGATGCTCAATGGGAGGACGCTAATCCTGAACCAGTGAAAGTTCCAGATGCAAAAGTGCCCAGTCCGTCATTCGAAGAACAAATGGACAAACTTATAAGGGAAGCTGGTCAAAAAGTCCGAGACGACCATAACCGCGAAATGGTCATCTACGAGAAAGCCAAAACGCAACGCCTCCTCCAACAGGCCATGAAAGATGAAAATGCCGCTCCTTGTCGACCTGTTATAAAGAAGGCTCGACGCAGAGGCAGAAACAAGTCGAAACGCGAAAAAAGCGCTCAACAGCAACGAAGTGGGGCTAAGAGGCCATGCAAGTGGGAACCAAGCAGTTCCGATCTATCCCTCATGAGAAAAATGGGTCGAGCATACTCTTTTCCTCGGGACAAGACTAAGAAAATACTTGACCTCGCTCTAAAACATCAGATGCTTACACTACCGGAGTTTAAACACCCCGAACAAGCAGGCGAGGTCTCACATCCAGACTATTGCTTTTATCACCGAGTGGTAGGGCATCCTCTCGAAGACTGCTTCACCTTCAAGAATTGGGTCGAAGATCAGTATCAGCTTGGCAAGTTCGCTCTGTCCAACAACTGGAGGGTAGCACCGCCACAGAAGCATGAACCCAAGGCCACGGAAGAAGAACCAATTCCACATTGGGATTGGAAGCGAATCCGTACTTGTCACGTGATAACCATATTAACAGAAGAGCCCGAGAACATAGATGACCTTCCCTGGTGCTTTGAAAACAGCAACGACGAGGTAATCTCAGAATTCCCACCAGCGCTAAAAGAGCTGGAAGATGGAATCCATACCACTGCAGATAACCTCAAGAAAATTGAGTTGGGAACGACGGACGATCCGCGACCGACATTCATTAGTGAGCTGCTGTCTGAAGAGAAGGTGGCTTCATTAAAAGACCTGCTTATGCAGCACAAAGATTGCTTCGCATGAAACTATTCCGAAATGCCGGGACTGGATCCAGAAATTGCTGTGCATAAATTAGCGATATCCCCGGACGTCAAGCCGGTCAAAAAAGCACCAAGAAGAATGCGACTCGAGCTTGAGATGAGTATAAACACCGAGGTCAAGAAGCTGATCGACTCTGGCTTTATCCAGGAGGTTCAATATTCTGAATGGATCGCCAACATTCCCGGTAATGAAGAATAATGGGACAGTGCGCATATGCGTAGATTTCCAGGATCTCAATAAAGCCTGCCCGAAGGACGATTTCCCAGTGCCAGTCACCGAACTGATGATAGACAATACGTCTACTCATGAGGTTTTCTCCTTCATGGACGGCTCGTCAGGGTATAATCAGATAAAAATGCATCCCGAAGACCAGTAGCACACCGCCTTCAGGACTCCTTTGGGAATATTCTGTTATAAAGTGATGCCCTTCGGTTCAAAGAACGCCGGTGCTACTTATCAGAGAGCCATGACGCAGATCTTTGATGACCTTATACACGAAATCCTCGAATGCTATATTGACGATCTCGTGGTTAAAAGCAAATCATACGAGGAACATCTCGAGCATCTGAAGACTGTATTTCAACGCCTTCGGCAATACAACTTGAAGATGAATCCGCTCAAGTGTGCATTCGGAGTTTCCTCGGGCAAATTCCTGGGATTCATCGTCCGACACCGAGGTATTGAGATAGATCCGTCGAAGATCAAGGCAATCATGGAAATGCCTCCGCCAAGAACTCTCAAACAGCTGTGGTCTCACCAAGGGAAGCTCGCGTATATACGGCGATTTATAGCCAACCTTTCAGGCAAGTGCCGTCCTTACAGCCACCTGAAGAAGAAGGGAACCCCGTTCGTCTGGGACCAAAAATGCCAAAGCGCGCTAGACGAGATCAAGCAATACCTGCAGAACTCGCCAGTATTGGCTTCTCCGGTCAAAGGGAAGCCCCTCATCCTTTATACAACCGCCCTTGAAGGTTCCTTAGGTGAATTATGGGCACAGGAGAACGATCAAGGGAAAGAAAGAGCACTCTACTACTTAAGTCGAGTTCTACTGGGGGCAGAAAGCAACTACTCCCCCATTGAAAAACACTGCCTGGCGTTGATCTTTGCGATAACAAAGCTTAGACACTACGCGTTGGCACATGAAGTCCGTCTCATTTCGAAGGTGGACCCCCTTAAATATTTAATGTCGAAGGCCATATTGACGGGACGGCTCGCTAAATGGGCCCTGCTCTTGATGGAGTTCTCGATAACGTATCAACCTCTCAAGGCAGTAAAAGGCCAGGCCATCGCCGATTTCCTCGCTGAGCATCCGATACCTGCCGATTCTCCTCTGAATTGCGATCTTCCAGACGAACTTGCGTTTGATGCGATCGACGGTGGTGATACCCGATGGGAGCTTTATTTCGACGGAGCATCTTCCGTGAAGAAGCGCAAACAAAGTACCCCTATAATTAAATCGGGGGTAGGGCTCATCTTTGTAACTCCACAAGGAGGGATAATGCGCTTTGCTTTCTCCCTAACAGAGCCGAGGACAAACAATGAAGTCGAATATGAAGCTTTGATAGCAGGCCTCGAGATCGCCATCGACATGGGAATTGAAAACCTCCTCATATATGGAGATTCTCAACTGGTCGTTAGTCAAGTAAACGGCGACTACCAGACATGCAAACCAGAGTTGGTGAAGTACGGCGAAAAGGTGCGGCAACTGTTGACCCAAATTCCCTCCTATACTTTGGAAAACATACCGCGTGCGGAAAACAGCAAAGCGGACGCGTTGGCCAAGCTCGCTAAGGAACTAGCTGACGAGAACCTCGATGACGTAAGAATCGTGGTACAAAGCCGTCGGGTGCTTGCCCCAGCAGAAATATCTCCGGGATCACCCGAAGAAAAGGAAGCAACTGAGCAAATGTCCCTACAAATAAAAGATCGGGAAAATACCGAGGATTGGAGGGAAGTCTTTATAGACTACTTCAAATACCGTCGAACGCCCGAAGATGCGTCCTTAAGACATCAGCTTATGAAACGAGCTCTGTCTTTCGCCTTCGTCAATGATACTCTGTACAAGAGGTCGTTTGATTCTCTGTGGTTGAGATGCCTGGGACTTGACGAAGCGGAAAAAGTTGTTCAGGAAGTTCACGACGGACTCTGCGGTTCGTACCAAGCAGGCCCAAAGATGAAGTTGAAGATCAAACGGATGAGCTACTACTGGCCCACGATGATTCAGGACTGCCTTGAATATGCGAAGCAATGCCACTCGTGCCAAATCCATGGGGACCTTATCCACCAGCATCCAAATCCACTCCATCCAATGGTGGCTAGCTGGCCTTTCGAAATGTGGGGAACTGACATAGTCGGCCTCATCGAACCAGCATCGTCCAGGGGACATCGATTTATCGACGACTGATTATTTCTCCAAATAGGCAGAAGCAGTACCATTAAGAGAAGTGAAGACGGAGAATATCCTCCATTTTTCAAGACGCACGTCATATATCGGTTTGGAACTCCGCGACGGATCATCTCCGATAACGGGCCAGCTTATAGAAGCCACAAGATTAGTCGCTTCGCACAACAACACAATATAGACTGGAGATATTCCTCGGTTTATAATCCGCGAGCTAACGGTCTAGCTGAGGCCTTCAATAAGACCTTGACAAAGATCATGAAGAAAACGGTGTCCCGAAATAAGAAAGACTGGCATGAGAGACTGCAAGAAGCTCTCTGGGCATATCGAACTACGTTTAAGACAGCCACAAACACAACGCCATATGCGTTGGTCTTCGGTACGGAGGCAGTACTCTCCCTTGAGATAGAGTTACCCTCTCTACGAGTGGCAGTCCACTATGAGCTGACGGACGAAGAAAATGCTCACCTTCGGTTTGAGGAGCTTGATGCCCTTGATGAAACCCGGCTCATAGCGCAACAAAATCTGGAGGTCTATAAAGCAAAGATGACGTGCTCATATGAAAGATTGACCCGGCCGAGGACATTCCGCCAAGGAGAACTCGTGCTAGTGGTCAAAAGGCCTATGATCCCCAATCGCGCCAAGCGGGAAAAGTGTAACACCCGAGCCCAATAATACTATGTATATTACTAGTTGAGGGTTATTTATCGCTCTTTCCAATTTTCCTGATTTTCTGGTGTTTATTGCTAAATTTTATCCGGTTAAGTCATTTTGGCACATAACAAATTTTAACTCCGAAAATGAAATTTAAGATGTCCATGTTAGCCTACTCGTCGCCACTAGTCGCGTGGTAGCGTCCGCGTGTCGAGATTCCGTTCCGTTTGGCTAAACGGGCAAGTTTGGGCGACTACGCGCGCGTGCAAGTGTCCGACTTGGGGGCATACATTTTAATCACTAAACACCTATTTTCAAAATTTGGAATCCGCTTAAAATCTTATAATTTGAATTTGGAACATTTGGGCGCGACCCGGGCTCGATTTGGAAATGTTTCATTTTGCGCCAAAATGGTCCATTTAAATTTAATATCGAAAATAAGTATATACATCCAAATATATGTTTTCTAACGGCTGATCCCCCCAAAATCCTACTAAATCCTTCACAAATTTCCTTTTGATCTTCACTCAGCCAATCACGAGCTCCTTTTGAGCTCGTGGGCCCCACGCCCTTTTCCTCATCTCTCTCTCTCTCCTCCCTCAATCTCTCTCTATCTCTCTCTCCCCTCTCGTTCTGTATTTCTCTCTCTCTCTATCAACTATTTCTCTTTCTCTCTCCCTCTTCTTATATTACGAGCCCCTGCATGCAGCCGCCTCGCATCGCAAGAAACCCATCACGAACCCTAACCCTAGCCTCGTGATCCCACCGCCGACTTCCCCGCGACTCCGCCGTCGCCGCCCTCGCCACCACGAGACCGCCGCACCTTCCTCCCCCTGTTCTCCGACGATCCCCGCGCCTGCAACCCATTCCCGATCTCGCTTCCAACTTGCAGAGCCTCGTCGTCGACGTCTCCTCCAGCCACCGACGACGCCGCGACTCCCTCTCCTCCTCCTCGTCGCAACTCCGTCGTCTCCTTCCCTCTCCCCTCGCCAGACCACCGACCTGCAGTCGACCCCTCACCCAACGCCTGCACCTTCCCTGTTCGCCGGAGAAACGTGCCGGAGACCCCGTCGACACCACCTCCGACCACCTCCCCCTCTCCTACGACCACCAGAGCCGACCACACTCTTCCCCACTCGCCGCAGCCCCCTTTTCCAGCGACCCCGAGCCCTTCAGCCGTCCAGCACCCTCGCCGCACCTCCTGTTCACCGCCGGTGGGTCCATCGCCGTCGGGTCCGCCTTAGTTACCCCTGTTTCTCCTCTGTAAGCATCACCTTATTCCCTTTGATGCAAACCCCGTTGATCTTGTATGTTTATCGTATTTCTAACTTGTTGCCGGTAACTTTTGCCGGAATCCGACCGTGCCGTCCGACGAACCCGACGCTCCAGCGAAGTCCCCTGGTCCGTGTGATCCCGTTGATCTCTGTTGGGACTCGATCCGTGGCCCGTGCTTCCAGAACGCAGTTTCTACCGACATCGCATCCGTGTTTCGGTTTGCGGAACCGCCGAGGCAAGTATCCGAATACTTGCTTTAACATGCTACAAACTTAATAATTATGTTATCTGTTATAACCACACGACTTGATGACAATTACAATCATCCGTAATGTTAAACCATTGTAGTAGTTACTTGTAGTTAATCGGTATGCTTTTAATCAACGCCTTAACTAATTAACCAATCTGGCACATCCTTGCCTAAATTGCTCGATCATCCTCACTTCATTGGTTAAGGCCTCTCATGAGGCAAATATTATACCTACTTCACATTCTTGTAACTCCATTATGTATACTATCGATATTGTTTTATATTGTGGCTTTGCACCTCAAAGGTGCGTGAACCGGATTAATAAGAGAATACAAATATCACAGTGTTCACATAGAATAATAATTGTTTATTGCTGTTCCCTGCTACTGTTCGTTACTTGTTGCTATGCCTGTTATCATCATATACCTGATTGTATTACATATTGACCGATCTTGATACACCTGACTCATGTACTGATACACCGGACACAGCACCCTGTACATATCGACTCTATCTGTGGAAAGCAACCTGACCTGTTACATGATCTCATGCCTAATGCCGACAAACCTAACCATTCCTGCTGTCGACCCAGACAGACCTACTGTTACTTGACCTTGCGTCGGCATTAGTCCTTGACTACTGAATACCTGACTTGACATACATAGTTTGGGGGTATGGGGAAATCAAAGGTGAAACCGACTTGTAACTCAACAGTTCGATACATTGTTCTGATCAGTCTTACGGGCTTGGCCGGTCCGGGAGTGATGATGCTGACATCACTCGTCTATCCTACTACCCTCTACTGCTTAGCGGCACGTCTCGGACTCAGCCCCGAGGATCATGACCGTGGTCCCGGGCCTGCACGGGATACTATTGAGTTACATCGACGATTCATCAATTGGTTTCAAAGACTATAGAGTAGAAAACCTGATAGGACAGTTTAGTCACTACTGCACATTACCCGGTTCATGACTTCTTATTACTGCTTTATTCATGTTCATGCTTGCATTGTTTATTACCGTGTTTATGCTATATACTTGATATCATGACGCGCTGACGTCTGGGTTTTGCATGGCCCAGATTCCGTACCCTCGACGTTGACCGAGCAGGAGTACTTCAGCCAGCAGGCTGAACTGTGAGTTCTTGAGAGTTTAGTTTATTTATGTCATTTCATTTCCAGATGTGAGCCCGCATTATGGGACATACTGTTTATTCATTGTATTGGATCATTAGCTTCCGCACTTATTGTTTATTGATTCTTGTTATTATGGATTTGGACGTGTATTAGTTTAGTTTATTTTACTGTTCTTGATATCTCTACAACCGTAATGTGACTGTGGATGGATACGTCCTACCCACAGGTAGCATGGTTGGCTATGTCACGTGCCCAAATCTTGCGCACTCTGGGAAGCGGGGCGTGACATGGTTTTATGGTATCAGAGCCATAGGTTAATTGGGTTGACTCTTTGTAGTTGGGTATTGCACCCGATACACGAATCAGAATACCCATGATTAGGAAACATGTCCTGCCACCTTGACAGTTTTACCGTTCTTGAATCATTCTTCCAGATTATGTCGACATGCAAACTTACTTTGCATTGTTAATTCGAAAACCTAACTTCTTGTTATCTCTAGGACTTAGGCGACTTGGGTAGAGTTAAGTAATTGCGGCTATGATACCGCGGCATAGCTACAATGCAGCACTCTATTTAAGTATCTTGGAGTTCTAGCCTGGATTTATATATTGAATCTATCATCATGCTAATGTTGTTTGTTTTGATTTCAGGATCATGGCAGATAAGAATTTCAAGACGTATCAGAGGCGTGTGGATGAAGCCGCCATGTTAGGAGTGATACGTGGGATGTTGGAAAATCAGAAGAGGCAAACTGAACTGATCCAGCAGCAAGCCGATTCATTTCAGGAGGGTTTGCAGGCTATGCAGCAGTCTGTAAACACCGCTGTAGCGAAGCCAGTCGACCGAGTAGGGACCGTAGCAGATTTCAGACGATTGGGTCCTACTACTTTCACTGGCTTGGAGGAGCCGTTGCCAGCCGAGCAGTGGCTCGTGGACACAGAGAATCTATTGATTGCGGCGCAGATCCCAGCAGACAAGAGAGTTGATGTGGTGCGCATTCAGCTGGTGGATTACGCCCGAGAGTGGTGGCTTGTGGAGGAGACCCGCCTGTCCAAGCCAATCAGTTGGGCGGATTTCTCCAAAAGCTTCTTGGAAAAGTTCTTCCCGCGGACTGCACGGGAGGAAATGGAGGAGAGATTTATTGGGCTAAAACAAAATGGAGCAGCTGTGGATGTGCATGCAGCGGAGTGGACGAGACTTAGCCGTTTCGCTGGACCCTTAGTCGCCAAGGAGGCAGACAGGGCGCGAAGGTTCTTGCGCAGTTTGGATGTGGACATCCAGAGGCAGATTGTCTCCCTGGGTTTGACCACTTTCTCGCAGGTTCTTACGGCAGCCAGAGAGCAACAGAGTTTATCAGGATCGAAAGGGAACCTTCACCAGACAGCAGTTGCGGCCAGGAAGCCTGCATTTGTACCTAACCGAGATCATGGGCGCAGAGGTATTCCAGTGGACCGTCGAGGTGTAGCGCCGATGAAGAAGCCTGTGATCGTTGATCGAAGGAAGAGCGTGACCTGTGCCTACTGCCACTTACCTGGGCACTTGCATAAGGAGTGTAGAAGAAGACTGGGACTTTGCTTGGTTTGTGGAGCAGCCGATCATGCAGTCAGTGCTTGTCCGTCGAAGCTTCGCACGAGAGATGATACACGGAAGCCTCCGCAGAGACCATTCCAAGGGCAGAAACAACTGACACAAGGACCTAACCAGGGTCGAGCTTTCACTTTGACAGCTGAGGAAGCCAAGGCATCAGAAGAGGTGGTTTCAGGTACTATACTCGTTCGTGGTTTTCCCGCATTGGCATTATTTGATTCCGGAGCATCCCACTGTTTTATGTCATCCAAATTTATAACTACACACTCGATCACCTGCACGACCATGTCTAGTTTTTGGGACATACACACTGGGAATGGGAAAATCATAGCTAGTAAGGAGTGTAGAGATTGTACTGTTGTTGTTTGTGGACGGGAGCTTTTTGCGGATTTCTTGGTGATTGATACGGGCAGTTATGAAGTAGTCTTGGGAATGGATTTTCTTGGCACTTTCCACGCACACATTGATTGTAGGGCAAGGAAAGTAATCTTCCAGATTCCCGGACACCCTGAGTTTACTTTCCTCGGAGGAAGCAGTTCTGTCGGGCCAGTCGAGTTTAGGGCTAGGCCGACGAACAATGTTCTTGCGGCTATGGTTGCGGATAGGAACGAAGAACCGGCAGTTGTCCGCGACTTTATGGATGTGTTTGAAGATATTTCAGGCCTACCGCCGAAGCGAGATGTGGAGTTTGCGATTGACCTCATTCCTGGTGCGGCGCCAGTATCAAAATCTTATTATCCAATGGCACCGGTGGAATTGGAAGAAGTTAAGAAACAAGTGGGTGAATTACTCGAGAAGGGATGGATTCGAAGCAGCAACTCACCTTGGGGAGCTCCAGTTCTTTTAGTAAAGAAGAAAGATGGCACGAGAAGAATGTGCATCGATTACCGAGAATTAAACCGGGTGACTATTAAGAACAAGTACCCGATCCCTCGCATTGGAGAACTTTTTGAGCAGCTCAGTGGCGCGAGGGTATTCTCGAAACTGGACTTACGATCAGGATATCATCAGGTCCGAGTGAAGGCAGAAGACATTTGCAAGACGGCGTTTCGAACTCGGTATGGGCATTTCGAGTATTTAGTGATGCCCTTCGGAGTGACTAATGCGCCGGCAATATTTATGGACTTGATGAACAGGATCTTTTCACCGTTCTTGGACCAGTTTATTGTGGTATTCATTGACGACATTCTGGTGTACTCGAAGAGTCCGAAGGAGCATGCTGAGCACTTAAGGATCGCACTGCAAACGCTGAGACAGGAGAAATTATTTGCGAAGATGAGTAAGTGCGAATTCTGGTTGGAAGAAGTGAAGTTTTTGGGGCATGTCGTGTCGGGCGATGGAATCGCCGTCGATCCCGAGAAGATTGCAGCAGTTCGAGTTTGGCCTGTTCCAAAGAATGTTGCGGAGATAAGAAGTTTCCTTGGACTCGCCGGTTACTACAGAAGATTTGTGGAGAACTTCGCTCGTGTAGCTGAGCCGTTAACCAAGCTTACGCGTAAGGAGGTACCGTTTGTTTGGACAGATGGATGTGCATTGGCCTTCGAGACGTTGAAGCAAAAGTTGATAACCGCCCCTATCCTAACCGTACCGGATGATTCAGGAGGACTGGTGATTCACAGCGACGCATCTGGAAAGGGATTGGGATGTGTTTTGATGCAGAATGGGAAAGTCGTCGCTTACGCATCGAGACAGCTGAAGACTCATGAGCAGAACTATCCGACTCACGACTTGGAGCTTGCAGCCGTGATCTTCGCCCTGAAGATTTGGAGACACTACCTTCTAGGCGAGAGAATTGAAGTCTTTACGGATCACAAGAGTTTGAAATATGTGTTCACTCAGAAAGAGTTGAACATGAGGCAACGCAGATGGTTGGAGCTGATGGCCGACTACGACCTTGATCTTAAGTACCATCCGGGAAAAGTTAACGTCGTGCCAGATGCGCTAAGTCGGTTACCAGCAATTCAGTTATTGACTGCACAGAGAGAGATCATTGAGGAGTTTCGGAGATTTGACTTGGAGGTTGTGCTACCGCGTGCTACAGGACAGTTGATGCAGTTACAAGTACAATCGTCCTTAGTTGAGAAGATTAAAGCGGCGCAATCGCAGGATCCTAGACTGCAAAAGTTTCGAGAGCAGGTTGGAGCCGGACTACGAACCGATCTACTGATCCATGAGGATGGTTCGTTGAGATATGGTAGCCGTCTTTGTGTGCCAAAAGGAGATGTGCGTGAAGAGCTTATGAAGGAGGCACACAGTTCAGCTTACTCTGTACATCCAGGAGGGACCAAGATGTACCGAGATATTCGACAGCATTTCTGGTGGGAAGGTATGAAACGGGAAATCGCTCGCTTCGTGGCTAAGTGCTTGGTGTGTCAGCAAGTCAAGGCTGAACACCAAAGGGTTGCTGGTTTGTTGCAACCACTTCCGATTCCTCAATGGAAGTGGGAACATATAACCATGGATTTCGTGACGGCTTTACCGCGGAGTCCAAAGGGCAACAATGCAGTATGGGTGATTGTCGATCGGTTGACCAAGGCAGCTCACTTTATTCCGTTTCGGGTTGGTCAATCGACAGAGACTCTGGCAGAGCGGTACATGCAGGAGATTGTCAGATTGCATGGAGTACCGGTAAGCATCGTGTCCGACCGGGACACTCGGTTCTTGTCACACTTTTGGAGGAGTTTACAAGATAGTTTGGGGACTCGATTGAAGTTCAGCACAGCTTATCACCCCCAGACTGATGGACAATCAGAGAGAACGATTCAGACCCTTGAAAATATGTTGAGGGCTTGCATGTTAGACTTCAAAGGTTCTTGGGAAGATCATCTGCACCTGGTGGAGTTTTCGTACAACAATAGCTTCCAAGCGACAATTCAGATGGCTCCGTTTGAGGCGTTGTATGGCCGTAAGTGCCGTTCACCGGTTTGTTGGGATGATGTTGGTGAACGAAGGCTACTAGGACCAGATTTGGTGGTGCAGACAGTCGAGAAAGTGAATACGATCAGAAAGCATATGAAGGCAGCTCAAGACAGACAGAAGAGTTGGGCCGACACGTCAAGAAGACCTCTAGAGTTCGCCGTGGGCGATTTGGTATTCCTGAAGATATCACCGACTAGAGGGGTGATTCGCTTTGGAAGTCGGGGAAAGCTTAGTCCCCGATTCGTTGGACCCTTCGAGATATTGGAGCGTGTCGGAGAGGTATCGTACCGGTTGACATTACCACCATCATTAGCAGGAGTTCACGATGTGTTTCATGTGTCTCAACTACGGAGGTATGTTCGTGATGAGACCCATGTTTTGGATCACTCGGAGTTGACCGTTCGGGAAGACCTGACTTTTGAGGAGCGACCAGTCGAGATCAAGGATCGAAGAGAAAAGGTTCTTAAGAATAAGGTTATCCCTCTTGTGCTAGTTTCTTGGGGTAACCGATCGCATGGAGAATCTACTTGGGAGCGAGAAGACGAGATCCGGCAGAAATTCCCTCATCTTTTCCAGTAGTTAGTTATCTTGTATTCTTGGAATTTCGAGGACGAAATTCTTTTGTAGTTGGGTATGATGTAACACCCGAGCCCAATAATACTATGTATATTACTAGTTGAGGGTTATTTATCGCTCTTTCCAATTTTCCTGATTTTCTGGTGTTTATTGCTAAATTTTATCCGGTTAAGTCATTTTGGCACATAACAAATTTTAACTCCGAAAATGAAATTTAAGATGTCCATGTTAGCCTACTCGTCGCCACTAGTCGCGTGGTAGCGTCCGCGTGTCGAGATTCCGTTCCGTTTGGCTAAACGGGCAAGTTTGGGCGACTACGCGCGCGTGCAAGTGTCCGACTTGGGGGCATACATTTTAATCACTAAACACCTATTTTCAAAATTTGGAATCCGCTTAAAATCTTATAATTTGAATTTGGAACATTTGGGCGCGACCCGGGCTCGATTTGGAAATGTTTCATTTTGCGCCAAAATGGTCCATTTAAATTTAATATCGAAAATAAGTATATACATCCAAATATATGTTTTCTAACGGCTGATCCCCCCAAAATCCTACTAAATCCTTCACAAATTTCCTTTTGATCTTCACTCAGCCAATCACGAGCTCCTTTTGAGCTCGTGGGCCCCACGCCCTTTTCCTCATCTCTCTCTCTCTCCTCCCTCAATCTCTCTCTATCTCTCTCTCCCCTCTCGTTCTGTATTTCTCTCTCTCTCTATCAACTATTTCTCTTTCTCTCTCCCTCTTCTTATATTACGAGCCCCTGCATGCAGCCGCCTCGCATCGCAAGAAACCCATCACGAACCCTAACCCTAGCCTCGTGATCCCACCGCCGACTTCCCCGCGACTCCGCCGTCGCCGCCCTCGCCACCACGAGACCGCCGCACCTTCCTCCCCCTGTTCTCCGACGATCCCCGCGCCTGCAACCCATTCCCGATCTCGCTTCCAACTTGCAGAGCCTCGTCGTCGACGTCTCCTCCAGCCACCGACGACGCCGCGACTCCCTCTCCTCCTCCTCGTCGCAACTCCGTCGTCTCCTTCCCTCTCCCCTCGCCAGACCACCGACCTGCAGTCGACCCCTCACCCAACGCCTGCACCTTCCCTGTTCGCCGGAGAAACGTGCCGGAGACCCCGTCGACACCACCTCCGACCACCTCCCCCTCTCCTACGACCACCAGAGCCGACCACACTCTTCCCCACTCGCCGCAGCCCCCTTTTCCAGCGACCCCGAGCCCTTCAGCCGTCCAGCACCCTCGCCGCACCTCCTGTTCACCGCCGGTGGGTCCATCGCCGTCGGGTCCGCCTTAGTTACCCCTGTTTCTCCTCTGTAAGCATCACCTTATTCCCTTTGATGCAAACCCCGTTGATCTTGTATGTTTATCGTATTTCTAACTTGTTGCCGGTAACTTTTGCCGGAATCCGACCGTGCCGTCCGACGAACCCGACGCTCCAGCGAAGTCCCCTGGTCCGTGTGATCCCGTTGATCTCTGTTGGGACTCGATCCGTGGCCCGTGCTTCCAGAACGCAGTTTCTACCGACATCGCATCCGTGTTTCGGTTTGCGGAACCGCCGAGGCAAGTATCCGAATACTTGCTTTAACATGCTACAAACTTAATAATTATGTTATCTGTTATAACCACACGACTTGATGACAATTACAATCATCCGTAATGTTAAACCATTGTAGTAGTTACTTGTAGTTAATCGGTATGCTTTTAATCAACGCCTTAACTAATTAACCAATCTGGCACATCCTTGCCTAAATTGCTCGATCATCCTCACTTCATTGGTTAAGGCCTCTCATGAGGCAAATATTATACCTACTTCACATTCTTGTAACTCCATTATGTATACTATCGATATTGTTTTATATTGTGGCTTTGCACCTCAAAGGTGCGTGAACCGGATTAATAAGAGAATACAAATATCACAGTGTTCACATAGAATAATAATTGTTTATTGCTGTTCCCTGCTACTGTTCGTTACTTGTTGCTATGCCTGTTATCATCATATACCTGATTGTATTACATATTGACCGATCTTGATACACCTGACTCATGTACTGATACACCGGACACAGCACCCTGTACATATCGACTCTATCTGTGGAAAGCAACCTGACCTGTTACATGATCTCATGCCTAATGCCGACAAACCTAACCATTCCTGCTGTCGACCCAGACAGACCTACTGTTACTTGACCTTGCGTCGGCATTAGTCCTTGACTACTGAATACCTGACTTGACATACATAGTTTGGGGGTATGGGGAAATCAAAGGTGAAACCGACTTGTAACTCAACAGTTCGATACATTGTTCTGATCAGTCTTACGGGCTTGGCCGGTCCGGGAGTGATGATGCTGACATCACTCGTCTATCCTACTACCCTCTACTGCTTAGCGGCACGTCTCGGACTCAGCCCCGAGGATCATGACCGTGGTCCCGGGCCTGCACGGGATACTATTGAGTTACATCGACGATTCATCAATTGGTTTCAAAGACTATAGAGTAGAAAACCTGATAGGACAGTTTAGTCACTACTGCACATTACCCGGTTCATGACTTCTTATTACTGCTTTATTCATGTTCATGCTTGCATTGTTTATTACCGTGTTTATGCTATATACTTGATATCATGACGCGCTGACGTCTGGGTTTTGCATGGCCCAGATTCCGTACCCTCGACGTTGACCGAGCAGGAGTACTTCAGCCAGCAGGCTGAACTGTGAGTTCTTGAGAGTTTAGTTTATTTATGTCATTTCATTTCCAGATGTGAGCCCGCATTATGGGACATACTGTTTATTCATTGTATTGGATCATTAGCTTCCGCACTTATTGTTTATTGATTCTTGTTATTATGGATTTGGACGTGTATTAGTTTAGTTTATTTTACTGTTCTTGATATCTCTACAACCGTAATGTGACTGTGGATGGATACGTCCTACCCACAGGTAGCATGGTTGGCTATGTCACGTGCCCAAATCTTGCGCACTCTGGGAAGCGGGGCGTGACAAAAAGTTCGAGCCAAACTATGAAGTCCCGTACATCATAGATAAGGTCTACCAGGGTGGAGCTTATCTACTCATGGATATGCACGGTGAAAGGCCTTATAGACCAATAAATGGTCGCTTCCTAAAGAAATACTACGCTTAAAAGGTTACCGCCTAGGTCAATGATAGATGACGACGACTATGTCCGCTCGCTATCTTCCTAAGCTCAAACTTTATAAGCG
The DNA here is from genome assembly GCA_030015575.1 of Agapanthus africanus. Taxonomy (NCBI): domain Eukaryota; kingdom Viridiplantae; phylum Streptophyta; class Magnoliopsida; order Asparagales; family Amaryllidaceae; genus Agapanthus; species Agapanthus africanus. Next base: position 186,544,967 of record JASDDO010000024.1, read on the forward strand.
GTAGTCAGCCTTCTCCAAGACGGACCGAAACGTCCTTAAACTAACGAAGGACCGAAACGTCTTTAAACTATTACCGCAGCATCTTCAGGCTGACGAGATGAATAAAAGAAAAGAAAAAAAGAGAGAATATATATATATATATATATATATATATATATATATATAAACGGTATGTCCGTAAGCAAAAAGGGCACGGATGAAAACCCGAAAGGGCCCCGTGAGTAAAAACAGCAGGGCTATCGGCGAGTGTTCGTGAAAACCCGAAAGGGCGCGACCTCGTAAAAAAACATATAAAAGAATAAAAAGAATATAAAAAAACGGTATGTTCATAAGCAAAATGGGCGCGGATGAAAACCCGAAAGGGCTCCGTGAGTAAAAACAGCAGGACTACCGGCGAGTATTTGTGAAAACCTGAGAGGGCACGACCTCATTAAAGGACACTTACAGGGTCCTCTCGACCTTGTAAGGAGAAACCACCCGCGTGAGATCCTTACGACTCACAAGGGAGCAATACACTTAGGGATCCTCACGATTCCTAAGGAGAAAATACACTTGCGAGATCCTCACGACTCGTAAGGAGAACTCTCTTATGGGACCCTCACGGCTCATAAGATTTGAAAGTCTTAAGTTACAGAGACCTAAACCTGTGCTTAAGCAAACCCCCCACAATTTTCGATATTTCCCTACAAGTGGTTCAATAATGACCCTTGTATACAATCCACGGGCGCGAATAAACATTTCCCTAACCAAGTCCCATCCGTGACTGGGGATATGTACGTATGATGAACAATCCTTGTAGGTCCACTCGATTTACAAGGAGAAAACCCTTTTGTAGGATCCTTACGACTTACAAAGGAACATACACTTAGGAATCCTCGCGATTCCTAAAGAGAAAATACACCTACGAGATCCTTACGACTTGTAGGGAGAAATACCTTTGTGAGACCCGTATGGCTCATGAAGTCAAAAGCCTTAGCCGACAGGACCTTAACCCTGTTCGCTAAGCCACCTTTGTTCGACATCGACAGAGGCAGATGATGATTCGCTCCTGGCAATATCCCAGTTGTAGCGGTGCTGATGCCGAAATTGATGTCTAAATTCAGATTTACGACGAAAAGCCAGTAGGCCGCACATGCATATGGAATAGCCGAAATGATGGGGCAACTTGCAATAAAAAGCAGCAAGTAAAAATGTATGAATGCAAAATAGCTGAAATGATGGGGCAACTTACAATAAAAAGCAGCAAGTAAAAATGTATGCATGCAAAATAGCCGAAATGATTGGGCAACTCGCAATAAAAAGCAGCGAGCGAAAATAAAATAAATAGCCGAAATGATTAGGCACCGCGAAAAATAGCCGAAATGATTGGGCAATCGTGACCTTCGCGATATAAAAGCTGAAATGATAGAGCATCGCGGAAATAAAACAAAAAAAATGATAAAACTTTGGCCCTACAGTTGAGATCACATCGATCCCTGTATACAATCCAAGGGCGTAAACAAAGAGAGAACCATACTTTTCCAACAGGCTCCGCCAGAAAACGAAGCCAAATCTCGACGGTTCATCCCAATCCCTAAGAAATCAGTGTCTTCGGCAAAATCCTTCGACTCAGGGAAACAAATGTCCTTGACGAAGAAAATCCTGATTCGCGTCGACTCGCAGAGAAACCAATGTCTCCGCGGGAAATTCTCGATTCGTTTCAACACCAGGGAAACAAATATCCTTGGCAAATACCTCAATTCAGGGAAACTAGCATCCTTGATGAGAGCCTCCTGATCCGCATCGGCTCGCAGAGAAACCAGTGTCTCCGCGGGAAATTCCCGGTTCGTTTCAATTCCGAAGAAACCAGTGTCTTCGGCAAATCCTTCGACTCAGGGAAACAAGCGTCCTTGACGAAGAAAATCCTGATTCGCGTCGACTCGCAGAGAAACCAGTGTCTCCGCGGGAAATTCTCGATTCGTTTCAACACCAGGGAAACAAATATTCTTGGCAAATACCTCAATTCAGGGAAACTAGCGTCCTTGATGAGAGCCTCCTGATCCGCATCGGCTCGCAGAGAAACCAGTGTCTCCACGGGAAATTCCCTGTTCGTTTCAATCCCGAAGAAACCAGTGTCTTCGGCAAATCCTTCGACTCGAGGAAACAAGCGTCCTTGACGAAGAAAATCCTGATTCGCGTTGACTCGCAGAGAAACCAGTGACTCCGCGGGAAATTCTTGATTCGTTTCAACACCAGGGAAACAAATATCCTTGGCAAATACCTCAATTCAGGGAAACTAGCATCCTTGATGAGAGCCTCCTGATCCGCATCGGCTTGCAGAGAAACCAGTGTCTCCACGGGAAATTCCCGGTTCGTTTCAATCCCGAAGAAACCAGTGTCTTCGGCAAATCCTTCGACTCAGGGAAACAAGTTTCCTTGAAGAAGAAAATCCTGATTCGCGTCGATTCGCAGAGAAACCAGTGTCTCCGCGGGAAATTCTCGATTCGTTTCAACACCAGGGAAACAAATATCCTTGGCAAATACCTCAATTCAGGGAAACTAGCGTCCTTGATGAGAGCCTCCTGATCCGCATCGGCTCGCAGAGAAACTAGTGTCTCCGTGGGAAATTCCCGGTTCGTTTCAATCCCGAAGAAACCAATGTCTTCGGCAAATCCTTCGACTCGAGGAAACAAGCGTCTTTGACGAAGAAAATCCTGATTCGCGTCGACTCGCAGAGAAACAAGTGTCTCCGCGGGAAATTCTCGATTCGTTTTAACACCAGGGAAACAAATATCCTTGGCAAATGCCTCAATTCAGGGAGACCAGCATCCCTGATGAGAGCCTCCTGATTCGCGTCGGCTCGCAGAGAAACCAGTGTCTCCGCGGGAAATTCCCGATCCGTCTCAACTTGCAAGATGAAGCCTCAGGAAGCAGGGATAAAAAAAACTCGTTTCCTGAGCAATGAGACCCTGCAAGTCGGTCTAAAACGGTCTCTTGCATATTATTCACGGGTTTCACTCTCCAAAGTCGAATTTCGACAAGGAGGGAAACAACCGCTTACGGGTCCTCTCGACTCGTAAGAGGGAAAAATTCTCTTATAAGATCCTTACGACTTATAAGAGAAAACGCGCTTAGGAATCCTCACGATTCCTAAGGAGAAAATACACCTACGAGATCCTCTCGATCCGTAGGGGAAAAGTCTCTATGAGACCCTCACGGCTCATAGAGTTGAAAAGTCTTAGGCGGCAGATCTGAACCTGTGGCCTAAGCCATCGCTATCTCTCGGAGAAATCTAGATGCTTACTCTATTATCGGTCAAATGTGTTTATCAAGACAGCCTGCTGATAATAAAAGTAAGAAGAAAGCGACAAAAAGAACATCCGATGTGCATTTGATCAAGCATCCGAGACACATTCGTTCACGCATATGCGAAAGACTCAGAACGAGAAATAAGCCAAGCTGAAATAGAAATTTTCCATTAATATTGCCAAAATTCTTACAATCATAAAAGCGATAAACGAGAAACATTATTACAGTGGAATAACCTCAAATCCAGGGCACGGATTGAGGAATTCAAAAGTAAGGCCATTCAGAGTTCTTCTGGCCTTTCTGATTATTCTCGTGCGCAGCCTCTCACGCTCCTGCGTGTCAAGATCCTCGGCAAGGCCCCCCAGCCTTCGATAAGCAGCGACTATCGTCGTCTGCTGGAAAATTTGATGCAGGATGTCGATGAGGCTATCCCGCCGTTTCTTCGAGATCAGCCCTGACAGGTACACTGAATGCATCTTGTCTTCGGCATCATCCAACGCGTTGAGCGGTAGGGCCTCGTGAAACCCCGGGAGTGCTCTCCAAATTGCTCCCAGCACGACTTTCAAGAGAGCAGAGCGGCGGGGGAGCAGCCAACCAACACGCGCGTTCAGACGACCCATGACCTCCGCACACTGGGCATCCGTAAACTCTTGGTTTTGCTGACGGCCCTGTGCACGAATATCCTCATAGGTGATGAATTCATGCAGACTGTACAGACGCACCGCCATAATGCCTGAAGGAAACAGCATTGGAAGATCAGCAATGAGAAAAATACAGGGAGTTAAAACTCCTCGAGAGCAACGCTTTGCAGACAGGAGTAACACCTATCAAAATCAATAATGAGGAGAATTTGAGGAAAACCCCCTCAGAACATTGAGAGCTTTGCTCTGAAAAGATGATATAATTATAACAATAAAATAAAATGCCATCTTTAACTTCCAAGATCCATGAAGAATTCTTAAGAGTTCTTCTATATGATTTGGAAGGAGCAAAGCCCCATAAAATGCCATTTACCTAAGATTCTCTAAAGTTTAAACTTTTAAAAGTGTTTAAACAAAGGAACAAGGCTCTGTTGGTAAAACCCAAAAGGGGTTTTCTCTAGATCAAAAGATCTATGAGAGCAAGGCTCTATTAATTGAAATTAATTTAATTCAAGATTAATTTTTACCTAAAAAGTTTCTTTTGGGGAAAATCTAATTCTGAGAGTTCTTAAAGGCAAGAGTAGAGCTCTGGAGTTTTGAAAGTAAAAATCTTAAAGATGATAATCATCTGTTGAGGTCCAAAGGTCCAAAGTTCTTAATGCCTCCCTTACTTCTCTAGGTCTTGATGAATTTCTCTGAATCCTTATCTCCTCGCTACAGTGACTCCAGATTCTCTCGCAAAAATCGCACATTAATCGTTAAATATGCAAGATGCGGTTTGTTTTGTTTTATGATATAGATCGAATAAGAATTCAACACGAATAGTAAGAATAAAAAATTATGCATGTATCCCCGGCAACGACGCCATTTGATTGATCTTGAAAAAGCATTTGTAGAATAACCGCAATCAATAACGGTGTCGCGTGTAGCTAGACCGAGATGAGTACGGGTCGTCCTCAAGGATATGTGGAATCTTTCGATCTTACTTTAGACGTGTTGAAAAAGAGGAAGAATAGAGAAATAAAGAATAGCGGAGAATAGTTTCTAGATCTACGTCAAAATACGGATGTAGAATACAGATCTAGTTTGAATACGGATATAGATTTTATAAGAAGAATGCTTGTAGGGTTCGTTCGGATTTAGTAGTCATGGATGACTAATAAAGATTACTCTATTTATCTATTGATAGATTTAATACTAGATAGATAGTGATGAATGAGGATTAGGGTTCTTGGAAGAAACTATGGTTTCCCCACTATTGACCCTTGTCCTTTCATTGATCTCTATTCATATCTATCCCTTAACAAAACAATTGTTAATCTGATCTTAAATCGCGGTCGAGACTAGCAATAAATTAGTAGCGCGCCCGATAAGGATGTTAACATTTATTTTGCTAAAGTTTATAAACTTCATAAGACTTAAAAGAAGTTAAAACATTTTCTCATCTATTGTTCTACCCTAATCCTACGAACCCTATCAAGCGGAGAATTACTCGCGCCCGATAAGGGTTTATGTGTAAAAATACTATTTTCCATGTGTTGATATATTATAATTATAATTTGGTAGGAAAATGTATGCAAATAATTTTATTGACCAAATCCTAGTAGAACAAAGTCTACTAACGATTATTTGAGTTGTTGTGCAAAAGATTTCCAAGTGTGCAGAATTTTTCAAAGACTAGAATCAAGCAAATCAAGTTGTTGAAAAAGACTTACCTAATTAAAGAAGCAAAACTTGGAGACCAAGTCTGGAAGCAACCTCGAAAAGATTTACAAATTCTAAAGGTGCCAAGGATCGCCAAATGTCACATAGAGACAGCTCCTGAAAGATGATGGACGGCCGTGATCATCAAGCCGCGGATCCGCGGCAATAGCCTCTTTATGCCGTGGATCCGCCGCAGATATAGTGAGTTTGGAGTTGAGGATTTTTGGGGAAAATCTTTTCTACATTTTACCTAATATGGAAGCAAATGATTATGGCTTTACACTATAAATAGGCACCGAGAGCCTCTTGGAAAATTTATCAAGCTGACGCGATCACGAAGCCCCAGACGCTCACGCATCCAGGTTGATCATCAACTGTTCGTCTACCTCCTTAGGAAAGATCGAGAAGCAACTAGTTTGTAATCATTTTCTACGGAATAAAGTGTAGATTGTTCAAGTGATTAATAAAGGTAGTTATTTTATATAATTCTTTTGCATTTTACATTATGTTTCCCTCTCTGTCTTTTCATCTTCTTCTCCCAACATGCGTGAGTAATTCTCCGCTTGTTAGGGTTCGTAGGATTAGGGTAGGCTAATGGATGATGAACATCCCTAAACCCTTTTTAAGTCCTATAAAGTTTATGAACTTTATCAAAAGAATCATTAACATCCTAATCGGGCGCGCTAGCAATTCTTTGCTAGTTCCGACCGCGATTAGAGATTAGATTAATGATTGTTTTGGTAAATGCTAGATTTGAACGGAGTTCCGTGTCGAGATAAGGGTTAAGAGTGGGATTCCTTTTCCCTCCAGAAACCCTAATCTACACGCATCACCGTCATTCTAGTTTTAAATCTATTAATGGATAAAAAGGGTAACTTTTAATTAATCGTCCATGACTACTAAATCCTAACGAACCCTATAAGCCCTCTTATTATATTATCTAAATCTCTAAAATAATCTAGATCTATATTTTGCATTCTTGCTTAACGTAGATCTAGAAACTTTTCACAAAATTCTTATTTCCTCCTCTCTTTCAACACATCTAAAGTAAGAGTAAAAGGTTTCACGTTTCCCTGAGGACGACCCGTACTCACCTCGGTCTAGCTACGCGCGACACCGTTCTGATTGCGGTTAAACTACAAAAACAAACACTCTTTCGAATCAAACAATCACCAGCCGAGCATGCACTAAGCGGGTTTAGCGCACGTGGCAGCGTGTGAGAACTTAAAAATTGGTTTGTTTTGAAAAGTGTCGGAAGTGAGACAAACCATAAAAAAATGCACACACAACTCTAGAACTAAGGTTACCTAGGTCAAGTCTCTAGACCGCTCCTAGACTTCCAAAGGACAAGCCACATGATCAATCCTCTACTACCTCTTTATCACTCTTGTGGACAGGTAAGTGCCAGGTAAGTGGGAGGTATCCGCTATACGAATCACCGAAAATAGCGGGGCTAATTAAGTTACTACTTGCCTTAGACACACTTGCCTAGACACCATAAAAGTAATGCGGATAAGGGAAAGATTACCCACGACCTTCCTCTGTCCTTATTGAGCGCGACAGTCCTTAGAGTCTTGGTCTAGATATTTTTTAATTAATGTAGGATGATGCGGATGCTCGTTTTGTGATTTGTGGGGCTTAGGAAGGGTGATGAAATCCCCACCTAATCTGAATTTGGTCTTTGCCCCTTAATGTCCGTATTAAAATATGCAAAAGCAAACCGCAAAACAAAACTCGCAAAAAGATTTTTGAGCGGCGATATTTTGCAAAGAATTCTGCAGAAAATATATTATTGGATTTTTCAGAGGAGAGAGAAAGAGACAGAAAAGATACCAGAGAAAATTGAAGCCCTAACTCACCAACACCGCCGCGGTTCCGCCGCCAAAATGCACTTTTTGTCGCGGTTCCTCCCCGGATTTGAGAGTTCTTTGAAAACTTTTTGCTACGGTAGCCTCCCTTGCTTCTCTAGGTCTTGATGAATTTCTCTGAATCCTTATCTCCTCGCTACAGTGACTCCAGATTCTCTCGCAAAAATCGCACATTAATCGTTAAATATGCAAGATGCGGTTTGTTTTGTTTTATGATATAGATCGAATAAGAATTCAACACGAATAGTAAGAATAAAAAATTATGCATGTATCCCCGGCAATGACGCCATTTGATTGATCTTGAAAAAGTGTTTGTAGAATAACCGCAATCAATAATGGTGTCGCGTGTAGCTAGACCGAGATGAGTACGGGTCGTCCTCAAGGATATGTGGAATCTTTCAATCTTACTTTAGACGTGTTGAAAAAGAGGAAGAATAGAGAAATAAAGAATAGCGGAGAATAGTTTCTAGAACTACGTCAAAATACAGATGTAGAATACAGATCTAGTTTGAATACGGATATAGATTTTATAAGAAGAATGCTTGTAGGGTTTGTTCGGATTTAGTAGTCATGGATGACTAATAAAGATTACTCTATTTATCTATTGATAGATTTAATACTAGATAGATAGTGATGAATGAGGATTAGGGTTCTTGGAAGAAACTATGGTTTCCCCACTATTGACCCTTGTCCTTTCATTGATCTCTATTCATGTCTATCCCTTAACAAAACAATTGTTAATCTGATATCAAATCGCGGTCGAGACTAGCAATAAATTAGTAGCGCGCCCAATAAGGATGTTAACATTTATTTTGCTAAAGTTTATAAACTTCATTAGATTTAAAAGAAGTTAAAACATTTTCTCATCTATTGTTCTACCCTAATCCTACGAACCCTATCAAGCGGAGAATTACTCGCGCATGATGGAGATAGAAGAACAGATAGAGATGAAATTCATAATGTAACTAAATAATTAAACTAATTAAACTAAAGATCTACCTATATTAATCAACTTCACAAGTACAAACTTTAAGTTTAGATTACAAGAGGAAAAAGAAGTTGCTCTCGATCTCAGCCTTGTCGGATGTAGATGTTCCGTCGAATCTCACGTCGCTTTATCACGTCGAATCTTGGACCTGTCTTGGATCACTTGTTCTTTGACGGTGATTAGCTTGTGTAAAAAATTGATGATTTCTAAGTTTAGCCCTCGGTCCTTTATATAGCCCCAAAACCAGAAACCAAAGATCCCCAGAATTAGGGTTAGTTGTAGCAAATCCAACCTGAAAATCCTAACTCCTGACTCGGTGAATCGGCCGCGGATCCGCCGCATATTGCATGGTTTGGCCACGGATCCGCGGTTTGTTGGTGAGATCTTAGGTGCAAATTTCTGGGGTTTATTCTTGTGACACATGGAGATTTAGTTGATGTCCGGAACTTGAAAATATTTCCTGAGTCTGCCAGTATTGATTCTTCGATTTTCTTTAATATTTCGGCAGATATTTGATTTCCGACATCTCAACATCTCGATCTCCTGACCTGAGCCAAAGCTCGCACCATATCTCAAAGAATAATGTTAGTAATATTTGGTATTTTTGAGATATTATCATAATAATTTGATATGATATTATATTTTAAGAATATTGATTAAGGATATTTGATATGATATGCATATTTAAATTATCAAAATATTATATAAATATTATATGCATATATTTTCCTTCATAATGTTAATTATAATATATAAACATATGAAAATAGTATTTTTACAGATAAACCCTCATATGTGTCATATTTATAATAAACACTTTTAGATATTTAAGAAAAGTAAGGATAATGTCATATCAAAAGTGCGATATTTTCGACTGAACAATTGCCTTCAAGACTCTATTCCCGGAACTAACATTCCAGCTTAAAATGAGTGGCTTCACGGGAATCGCGTGCGTTCTCACGAATCGTTGTGACATGAAGCAGTATGAAGCTCCAGTGTCGAAAAGTGAGAGTGCGGGAAGGGTGGCTACTAGTATAGTACCTAAGTTGTGTGAGGTCGTGTTTAGATATAGGGAAGTATAATGATACATAATAATGGAAAGGTTGAAAGGATGGGGGATTTACCGGAGATGACTTGTCCTGTGGCTTCGGCCTCTTCGACCGTCATTGTAAAAACCTGTCGTCTCGGTGCTGTTTACCCCAATCAGAGCAAAGCTCTGTTCAAATTCCAAGGCGGGAGATGAAGCAACGCTTCACCTTCCCCCAATCAGAGCAAAGCTCTACTTTGAAAATTTAAGCTTTAATAAATGAAGCAACGCGTCAGATCCTCTGCGCTGCGAGCGCCACGTGTCAAAATCAAGCACGCCAGAGCAGAGAGCGCAGCGCCCAAGGCAGTGTGCCCAATCAGAGGAAAGCTCTATTTAAAACAAAATTAAAAGAAGCAAAGCTTCAGTTGCGCAAGCGCTGCGCTGCGCGATACTTGTCAGCGCAGTCGCTTTTGCGTAAGCGCTGCGCTGCGTGACACGTGTCAGCACAGCTGCGCAAGCGCAGCTGCGCTTGTGCTGTGCGCTGCGCGACACGTGTCAGCGCAGTTGCGCTGCGCTGTGCGCTGCGCGACACGTGTCACGCGCTGGGACATTTGCGCCGAACAGAATTAAAATTTTAAAGAAATATTTCTGTTCTTGTTAAAACAAGAAGAATTTCTTCTGTAAAACAGGAGCCCTTGGATCAAAGATCCAACGGTGGGGAAAATTCCCCAAATCACTCAGAGAAGGATCTCTTTAACAAATTTAACAAATTTATGGGCACTATATAAAGGCCCCTAGACCCCAAATCAAAGGCATCAAGATTGTGAGAAATCAAGAACTTCAAACAGAGAGAACTCCGAAGAAATTTCAAGAAGAAAAAGGTAAAAACCTTTAAGTTAGAAGAATTTCTTCTAATAGATCATTGATCTAAGAACAAGATCAACGATCTTCAATAAAAAACAAATAAAAATAGTGCTTTGCACTTATGAACCATTGGTTCTGGAATCTAAAAGATTCTCAAGTTAATAGTGCCTTGCACTTGCAAAACTGCACTGTTGCGCTCTTGGGTTAGCGCAAGCCACCAGAGAGCGCCACGTGTCAGCATCTGAACCATTTGAGCTATGCGCTTTTGAAATAGAGCCTTGCTTTCTGAAACTGGCGCAACTCACCACAGCGCGCCACGTGTCAGCAGCGCAAGCGCAGCGCACTGCGCTTGCATGACACGTGTCATCACCACAAGCGCTTGCGCTCTTTGATTGGCGCAAAGCGCCTGACAAATGCAATGCATTTCTTTTGCTAAAGGGCCAGGCCCAAATCAAAAAGACCTAGTAGGCCAAAATAAATTGCAAAGCAATAAAGGGCAGAGCCCAAGTAAAATTGATGCTCTGCATCATTTATAAAAGGGCAGAGCCCAAGTAAAATTGATGCTCTGCATCATTTATAAATGGGCAGAGCCCAAAAAAAATTGATGCTCTGCATCCTTTATGGGCAGAGCCCAAATAAAAATAAAAAGTGATGCAATGCATTATTTAAATATGGGCAAAGCCCTAGCACATGTCTAATAGACCAAAAAAAAAAGTGTTGAATATTTTTCAACTGGACTTAGCCCAATCATGGCCGTAAGTCCTCAAATTAAATTGACTGAGCATGACTGCTCTCATAAATCAATTTACATCCGGTTCGAGGGTACATCTCCGAACTCCTCTGACTTCTATCGTTGTAATCCTTCAACGACGTCAGAGAGGTGACGGGTCCCGACAACCACACACATCAACACGGACTGTGGGGTCCTTAAACTCATGGACTTATGTGTCCTTAAACCAAAACACGGATTGTGGGATCTTTAAACCCGCGGACTTATGCGTCCTTAAACTAAAACACGGATTGTGGGATCCTTAAACCCGCGGACTTATGCGTCCTTAAACTGAAACACGGACTGTGGGGTCCTTAAACCTACGGACTTAAGCGTCCCTAAACTACCTATGGACCACCGCGTCCCTAAACTGGAATATGGACCACCGCGTCCCTAAACTGGCAATGGACCGCAATGTCCTTAAACTAGTTATGGACTACTATGTCCCTAAACTGGAACAATATAGCCCAAACGCTCTTTTGTCGGATCTAAACGATCCTGTTAAGTTGATCTTAGTCTCAAACTGGACTAACGTATCCTTAATAAACGTTTAAGTTGATCTTAGCCTCAAATACGGCTAACGTATCCTTAAACCAAAACCCCAAACCCAAATCTAAGAAAATACGGATTTGGACTAATCCACGTCCTACGGGCGACGACATAAATTAGTCTCCGTATACAATCCACGGGCAACCACAAACAAAATAAACACCCATGACACGAAGTGAAATTCTGGAGAAGGAGAAAGTTGTTACCGCGATGCGGTAGCGTAATTAACTGCAGGGGTTTGCGCCTGCAGGGAAGAGCGTCTCCACAATCAAAAACCCCTCAAGCAAGGGGTAATCTGACGAAGTCTGCTACATCGGCCACATCCGTCTAAACCTCCGATACATTGTGCCATAAATCAACTTGGCATCTTCGGAGAGGTGGACGGATAAAACCAAATAGCATCTGCCCTGAATCTCAGGCAAGACGTCCTCACGTCTCGGCCGCCGTTCGGAGGGGAACAGGTACATTCCTTTTTGCCGGAGGCACATTCCTCTGCCCTTGAGGCATATTTCTCTGTGCCTGATAAAATTGATGCTGAGGCTGTATAGGTGGTTCACGTGGTGCTGGTGCAGGAAGAGCGAGGCGGGGTGCAGGTGCCTGAATGGCTGGCCTCTGCGGAGCTATAATTGGGGGTCTGGATGCTGGTGTTGTGTTAAGACGATATGGGCATGCTCCTATAGCGTGAGTAGATGCGCCACAAATCAAACATAGGCCATTTGCACGCCTGCAGTCTTTTGCCAAGTGTCCAATTCTCTTGCGGTAAAAACATAAATTTGGACTGGACCGGTTAAACGATCATCCTGGCCTTTAGGGTGAAAAAGTTGGCCTAGAAGAGGCTCCTCCTGTCATCTGGATAGCAGGACGTTTGATTCTGGCCGCTTAAGGCTTACCCTTCTTCTTGACCACAACTTCATAACGGCGTGTTGCCTTTAGGGCGAGTTCATGAGTTGGACAGTCGCCTGTGGCTATTGCCGCCTGAATCTCTGGGTCTAAGCCCTATTGGAATCGTCTAGCCCGAATCTCATCGGTCGGGATCAAGTGTGTCGCGAACCTGATAAGATATTGATGTCAGGATAGTGATGTGTTTACGGAACAGAATTTGATACGAATTCTTTACCTGCTAAGCATGATGAATTCGGTATCATATTCATCCACTGATTTTACCCACATAGAGCCTTGTTGTAGGTGGATGAACTGTTTTTCCATCTCAAAACGAGCAGTCTCGGGGAAAAACTTTGCATCGAACAGATCGTGGAACGTTTTCCACTCTATTGGTTGTGTGAGACGACTTTCCTCGGTCTTCCACCAGACTCTTGCATTGTCGGTGAGCTGGAGCTTGGCCACACGAACCGAAGTTATGTCTGGTACCTGCGCTGTTGTAAGGTCGTCCTCGATACTCTGGGTCCATTCCTCAGCCTCAAGAGGACTCTCTTTCCCTAAAAAGTTCCTTGGATGCAACGTATGAAATTGCTTTACTTCAGGTGTTTCGGCTTCAGGGCGGTTCATGAAAATAGCAGTCTGCTGCTGCTGGCCCTCCAGAAGACTTTTGATGGCTTCTACAAGCACCGTCTGTTAATTGATCGGAGCAGCAACGGTAGGGGGAGAAGGTAAGGTAGGTGGTGGTGTGTTGCCATTGACGTTGGTACTGGTGTTGTTAGGAGAATCCATCACCTTGATAGAAAAGAAAAGGTTAGGATAGATTCAAGAAATTTGAAATGTAAGGAATGTATAGTTGCCGATTCTTCTAATTCTTGTGATATATTGCTTAAGAATTCATCCAGAACTGACCTGCATGGGCCGCCAAGAAAACCTGTCACACCCCGCTTCCCATTAGGCGGAAACGGTGATGTGGTAAGTCCGCAACGTATTTACTATGAAAATACGTTAAGTGTAATTAAGCAATATAACAATGAGCAAGAATGAGAAGAGTAATAGAATGAAACAACAACTTTATTTAGATTCAAATTTACATACAATTGTCGGAAAATAAAAAATACAATAATAAAAAAACAAATGCCTAAACAATGGCATACTGAAAGTAAGTGCATGCTGGAAGGAGCTAGTAGTCTGGCTGAGCAACAAACTGGTCAAGTCCTCCGGGCTTTGCTCTATCTCCTCAGAATCCAGTCCTCCTGAAGAACATTCCAAAGAAAGAAAACAGAGAGGAATGTCGTCAGCGAACTAGCGCTCGGTAAGTCCAAAAAGGAACAAGAGAAGATAATATATAATGTGAAATGAACAGAGGACATGTAAAGTTGTATATGATCATTCACAGGTATAACATAGTTATTCTAACGTGATTATTTGTAGTTTGATAAAGAAAGTATTCATGTATACAAGAGGAGTCCATCTTATCCCGTGGACTATGGTAACATGTAGTACATGGCTCCGTCATAACCCACGGGACAACGACACGTGAATTCATATAGGTGTCTTTTAAAGTGACATCTCATGCCACGATATACGTTCCATACCAATCTACCCATTTATCCACGCGTATTGTATTGTATAGTTTTAAGATTATAGGTCTTGGCCGAATCCATGGATATAAAATGTACAGGTTCATGTTCAAGATGTAATCATGTATTCAACTAATCATGTCAAGTTATAAGCATGGTTCGGTCGAGTCAAGTATACAAGTTTGGATTTGATATTTGAATTCGAGTGTTCAGATTCATGATCAAGTATTTAAGTTTTTGTTTGATTTTGGATTCTAGTTTGAGTTTGGATTCAGGTTGAAGTTAGAATCTTATGAAAGGACTTAGTTCTTGCAATATCTTAAGTTTGGGAGTAATCGGCAACTGCTGTACATGTACGGCAGGATTTGTGTTTTTTTCCAAGACAATTGCCATTTGATAACTCTGTTAAGTTGTCTATCCTGAATAAGCAAGCACTCACTTTCTTCGGCTTTCTGAGGCTCAAGAGAAATGATGCCTCTTAAACCTATATTAATCTAAAGTTCTTAAATATTGTTTCTATATCTCGATGGGTTTTATGAAAAATTACTTTAATATAGTTTAAAAATAAACTTCGAGGGTGATTTATAATATTTAGGATTTTCATGAATTTGTATTTTAATTTAAATGGTATTTTGGTGATGAAATTTAGTTTTTTTTAAAAGCTTATAGTATTTTATTGAAAACCATCTCTTTTGGTAATTTGATGGTATTTTATTAAAATTCTAATCTTTTATTTTAAAAAATATATTTTCGTAATATGTTTTTATTGAAAATACGAATTCATAGTTTTATATAATTTTTCCAAAATTTAGTATTGTTTAGAAAAGTCGTATTTCTTAAAAACCGTATTTTTTAAAATTTCTTTTAGATACTGAATACTCCGTGAGGAGTTCTGCATTTCGCTCTACTATCTCAAGGATGTGCGAAAATCCGCACCATCTAATAGCGGGTCCCCTAACGAGAGTTGGAGATGCATAATTGCCAAGGATTTAAAAATACCGATTAAAAAAAATCCATTTTTGTAAAAGTGTAGTATTTTAATGAAAAGCTTCTTCTTTGAATTATCCATATACTTAGAGTACCGTGCTATGAAACCATAGCATGCGTGAGGGGTAGGTCATTACCCCATGAAAGATCTAAAGGTATATACTCTAGTTATTGTAAAAGCGGTTATACTAAAGTTCATGGTATTTTAATGAAAAGTTCGTTATATGATTGTTTCACATGAAAATTTTGATTAAACTAAAAACTAATGATTGTAACCAAAGTTACAAGTAGTGTGAGAAAGTTTGTTTGACCTATTTTGCTTTAAAGATGGGAGTACAAAGGTTAAAATCACACATATCGGAGTTAACTCCACTTTACCGATATGTTGTTAGAAGATGTTTTGAGATGAAAGAAGAAGATATAAGAGGAACTTACGGCTTTATAATTTCGAGAAAGGAGTAAGGAAAAGAGAGGGGGCTCTGTGGCGTCGTGGTAGCTCCGGAAATGATTTCGATTTTCAACGAAAGGAGCTTGATTGCTAACTCCACTTGACTCTACTTACACTTAGGAACTTTTGGGAGAATTTTGATAGGAATTTTTTGAATAGAGGGGAGCTAGGATATGTGGTGATATTTATAGTGAAGAATTAGGATTTGGGTATTGAAAAATTGGATTAAAAGAATTAAAATAATGTTAAATGGTGAATTGAATGGTCACTGATTAATTGCAGGGAAATCAAACAGTGCAGGGGAGTTGAGGAGAGTCGAAGGGGTGTATGTGCAAAGCACGGGGGAAAATAGAACTATCCTGACCGTCGGCGCCGGCTCAAGAAGAAAAACGGGCGGTCGGATCTTAGGCAATTGCCTTGAGATTCGTGCCACATGGTTTAGTCAGGGTTTACTCCTTTTTGCGTATATTTGATTTTTCTGAAACTTTTCATTTCTTTGTGAATTGCACGTGCAACTCTTGAGCTTCCGAAAAATTAAAAAGAAAATCTAAAAAAAATTGTGTCTGATAGGATTCGAACACACAGGCTATGTCACCGCAGTGTAGAGGCTTTACCAGTGAACTACAAGTTGTTTCTTGCTTTTATTTAACAAAAATAACCTATAACTCTTACATAGGTTTTAATACCATTTTCTGTATAATAACAAGAAATTTTTGTACATGAATTCCAGAGTCGTTACAGCCTTAATTGAATTCATGAATACATCAAACTGCAAGATTGAGTTCATGTCAATGTTAAGTATTCGTGACAAGTGTTCATGTATTCATGTCAAGTTGTCTTCATGGTTCGAGTCAAGTCAGTTTCAATAACATTCATTGTGTTCTGGTATTCATGTTAAGTTCATGTCAAGTCATAATATTCTAGAATTCAAGTTTTGGGATATTCAAGTTCAAGTGTTCTGGTTCATGATCACGGGTTCAAGTTTATGTTAAAATTTGGATCCTGCTTGAGTTTGTATTCAAGTTAGAGTAAATATTTTATGAAAGGATTTAGCTCTTGAATTTCTTAAGTTCGAAAGTAATCGGACAACTGTTGGATATGGACGGCAGGATTTGTGTCTATTTTCCAAGACAATTGCCATCGATAACTCCGTTAACTTGTCTAACCTGAATAGGCAAGCACTCACTTTCTCCGGCTCCCCAAAACTCAAGAGAAATGATACCGTTTAAGCCAATATTAGTCTAGAGTTCTTAATATTTAATAGTGTGATTTACATTGTATTTATATTGTTTGCATTTCTCGATGGGGTTTTATGAAAAATACTTTAATGTTGTTTAGAAATAAACCTTGAGGGTGATTTATAATATTTAGGGTTTTCATGAACATGTATTTTAATTTTTTGTGGTATTTTAGTGATAAAATCTAGCTTTAAAAGTTTATGGTATTTTTTTTGAAAACTACTACTTTTGGAAACTTGGTGGTATTTTATTAAAATTTCAATCTTCTATTTAAAAATATATTTTTTACACGTTTTTATTGAAAATACGGATTGGTGGTTTTATATAAAATTTTCAAAGATTGTTTTGTTTAGAAAAGATCGTATTTCTTAAAAACCGTATTTTTATTTCCATTCGAGACCGAATTCTCCATGAGGAGCTCTGTATCTCACTCTACTATCTCAAGGACGTGTGATAACCCACAACATCCATAGATGGGTTCCCCTAAAAGTGTTGTAGAGTCGTAATTGCAAAGGATTTAACAATAGCGATAAAACATTATATAAAAGTGATGGTATTTTAATGTAAATTTTTTCTTTTAAATAAAAATTAACCATAACATTATGCTATGAAACCATGGTGTTATGAGTGGGGTAGGTCGTTATCCCGTGAAATTTCTAGAGATTTATATTTCTTGGTATCAATATAAAGGTTACTTTCAAAGTTCATGATATTTATATGAAAAGTGTCCGATATGTGTGTTTATTTCACATTAAATTGTGAACACATTAAAAGTAAATAAGATGACTAATCTTTCAAGTGGTTTTAGAAGTATTGTGTGACTTAGATTGGCCTATCTAATATGATAAAAATGTTTAAAAGAAATGATTTTAATTGTTAAATCCACTTTGTCGGTTTTTGTTTTAAATAATGGTGGGGAGAAATCGAATTGAGAGAGAAGGAGGAGGAGGGTCTTACTCGACAACCACTCGTACTCGTACGAACGATGGAATGGAGAGAAGTAGCTTCGGTGTGAAGAATCGAGACCGACGGCGCACAGAAAGATGTTCCAGTTGATTACAAGCAAGATAAATTTCGATGTGTGGTTGTTACGGATTCTACGACGACGATGATGTTGGATGGCGTTGACGTCATTGGTGATGATGATGAGGAGCTAGAGGATGCTTGACCAAAGTACGTCATCGTCGTGGTGGAACGGAGTTTTGATGTCTACGGCGATGGTTCAACTAGGACTTGAGAGGAAAATAGTTATGAGAGGGATTTTTAAGGTGGACTTTCTATTTTATTCAGAGGGGAAGAGCTTGGAATAGAGTAGGGCATTTATAGGAGAAAGTATGGGGGTAGGGTGAATTAAAATGAGACATGAAAATGATATAAAAGTGTGTTAATAGTCTATATGAAAGGTTGAGAGCTCTCTGTTTAATTTCTGAAAAATCAAATAGGAAAATAGAGGATTAGGGAGCTGAAGGGATGCAGGGTAAAAACTGGAGAGATTTGGGGCTATTCCACCTGCCGGTAACGGTTTTTAAGGAAAAAGAGGCGGTCAAAAATGAGGTAATTGCCTCCTGGTTCGTGCAGTGCCTTCATTTGAGTATTTATGCCTCATTTTTATTGTTTGAATTATTCGCAACTCTTCGTTTCTCCGTGTAATGCACATGCAACTCTTGGGCTTCCAAAAAATTTAAAAAAAATATTAAAAAATAATTAGGACTGATGGGATTCGAACTTGCAGATTATGGGACAGTAGAGGAAAGGCTTAACCAGTGATCTATAAGGAATTTTTTTTGTATATAAGTTATCAGAAATAATTTATAGCTCGAAACCAGGACAGAAATATATTCTTTTATTAACATTGGATCAATAAAAGTGTATAAGACTTTTAGGGTCGTTACAGTCCCACTCAGTCCTTCCTCAGCATGAACTGGGCTTGGCTGGACATGGCCGACACTAGGCACCTCCATGTAGAATTGGGACACCTACGGATCGTTTAGTAGTGGAACAGTTGCGGGACCGGCTACGCGATTGATTTCACTCTGGACAGGTGTAGGCTGTCTCTGCGATTGTTGGTTCCCCGACTCGGCAACTCGTACAGGAGGTGGAATAGCAGCGCTCGAGGACGGCGCTGAGTGAATTGGGACACTACCTCCTGCGTTTGATCCTGCCGACATCTGTAGACAGGCCGTGGTTGGTGGTGGTGGGGGGACTCCAGGCAGAGGAAACGCTGGTGCCCCCAGTTGCAACATAGTGAGCCGCATCTGCTGATGAGATTACATCATCTGCATCATCATCACTTTCATGGCCTCGATGGAGACGTTCTGTTCTCGTACCTCTTGTCGGGATCTCTGAACTTAGAGCAGCAAATTTGCGACATCAAGAGTGGCTTGATTGCTATTTCCAACGTCGTCGTCCTCTTGATTATCGGGGTCTGTCCCCGCCATCTGAACTTCCATTTCCAGGGGCTAATGGGAGTTCACTGTACTGTATGTCACGTATGCGGACAGTTCATCGTCGAGTTGTTGACGGGACATGAAATCATTGGCCCTTTGAGCCAACTGGTCTTGGGTTCTCGTGGAGGCCCGGATCCATAGAATGTGGGGAATTCCATAGGAGAACAACCTCAACTTGTGGGAAGGTTGTTGGCGATCAACCATGTGCACGGATGCGTAGGTCGACTCACCGGACCTCTTTGTTCTTCTTCTTCTTTTCCGTTCCTTGTTAGACGGGGACGAGGTCGAGCTTACGGATAATCGGTCGAAAACGGAGACTCGACCTGATTGCACTGGCTCATCCATTAGTACACATCACGAGAGAACAGATAAAGGATAATGGGGACAACACTGCATGTAGCCCACAGTTATGATTGGGCCATAGCAATGTGCATTGCCGGCAAAGGGCTTAGATGCTGGACGGGCGGTGGCCCGGTCATCAGCGCTAGCTCTTGCGCGCACTTCAATACTTTCGCTTGATGGTTGGAGGCGGCATTGGTTTCGCTTCAACTTTTCTCTTCATTCCCGATGCGACAGGAAGAAACGGGGAACTCTTTCTCTTTTAGCTGGAGGGAGGAGTTCTGCTTGCGTCAGACGCCTTTTCTTCGGCGTGAGTTTCCTTCATTAGCTGTAGTGACAGGCGTCACGATTTTGGATCTCAGCCTTGGACGGGGCGGCATTTCGGTTTGACGGGCCGCAAGTTCAGTTTCACGTCTCTTTCATTTTATCGTTTGGCGAGAGACAACAGGAGTCCATTCCTCCTTCGTGGAGGTCTTCTCGACAAGTGGGACATGGTCGGGGTCGGCAGCGGCTGCCAGTCGACGAGCGATGGCACGCGCGGCACGGGTCCGACGCAAAGCGGCATAGAAGCATTGCCAGCCGTACCATCATCCATGGTAACAGTGGCGCACTAGGCCAAGGAACGGCCTACAGTTGGTTCAGCTTCAATTCCATCGACTTTCGAGCCGACGGACATTCAGACTTGGCATGGGACGCCGAATCTCTCTCTTTGCCTTTGAACTTCAGCGAGGGTGTCGATCTTCTATCTCCTTTTCAGAGGATCGGCAATAGGTCTTTGACAGGAAGGCCGTTGCGTCATCGATGGAGGGAGTGGTTGAGGCAACATGGAGGTTGGTCTTAGGCGAGCGTTTAGGGCTTCCAGCCGATCCTCAAATTCTTCTTGAAGGCTTTTCGATCAATTTTCATAGCGTACGTCATAACGATGTCGTCTTCTTGATGGAAGCCGTACAGCGACACTAGCTCTTCCTCGGAAAAACTTCTCCCCAGCGGAGTCACCATCTTATTTCTGGTGGAAATCGAGACTTTCGCATTCATTTCCATTAAACGGTTACAAACAATTTTCTATTTTTACAAGTATATAAATGTATGCAAAAAAATAAAAAAAATAAAAAAATATAAAGATCTAGGGATTTTATGGGGCAGCGGGATTTTTCGTAAACACGAGATTCTTTTTGACCGTACGGCATGAAAGAAGCGTTGGACATAACCTCAGTGAAATGCGTTATAAAGGTTTCGACTGATCGACCGGATCTTGACTTCAAGTCTTCAATGCATTAAAGTTTTGAAACTTCAAGTCTTGGTTTTTAAAGTTTCGATCTTGAAGAGCTTCGAGACGAGTCTTCAATGGATGAGTGTAAGCGAGAGTGCAATGGTTTCCACCTTCACGAAATCACTAAACTCCAAGAAGAAACATTGGCAGAGAGAGAGATCACAAAACTCCAAGAAGAAACATTGGCGCAGAGAGAGAGAGAGAGAGAGAGAGAGAGAGAGAGAGAGATGGCAGAGGCAGAGGCAGAGCTTCCGTGCAAAAATTCCCAACCTTTTTATTTTGAAAATGAGCCAATGGGCCTTTATTTATAGAGAAATTAGGCTAGACGGCGGATAGCCTATGGACGGCGACGTCACGACGACGGGGCCGCGGAAGACGGGCATGTCAGACGACGGACGACGGGGCCGCGGACGACGGGCCGCGGATGACAGGCCACGGACGACGGGGCCTGCGGGCTGTGGAATGCCGGGCCGTGGTTTGGGTACAGATGCGGGGTCTGGGGTATGGACACAAGTGCGTTCTTAACTTAGTTTTCTTAATATGGGGTCCACACTTCTGCTCTTGTGTCTTTACTGGTTCGATTTTTATTTTACCCACCTTCAAGCATTATGGTTTTATCGCAAGAATGTTTAAGATGTTTGTGTTAGAGCAAGCATCAATATTAGCAAGAAAAATGAAACTCACAATCATTCCCCCTAGTTAGGAATATTAGTAGCAGTTTAATTTTTTTCGTGGGAAGGTCACATTGTTTGTCAATTTATTACCTTACTGAGTAAACTGCTTATGTACCAAGAGCATTGTATATCCTGTTAGCTAACTTGAAGCGATAATTTGATTGATTATGCTGAAGCAAAGAAGCTCACCCTTCTTTCTTCTGGAGTACGGTTTTCACTGGCAGCGGAAAACATCATCAGCTATCAAAGCCTGCCAAGAAGGTATAATCCTGAACCCTGTGCCTACAAAATTTAGTTCAGATTTTGTCTATTATGATAAATGCCGTTATACATTTTCTTCATTTTGTTAACATTGTATTAAATATCTTTTCAAGAAGGTACAAGAATATGGTGACGAGGAGCAGGTAGCAAATACGAGCAGAGTGGATATGATTACTTCAGAAAGAATTTCCTTAAACTGTATTTGGACACAGGTATGTTCTATAAGTCTTGTGGCTTAAGTTATATGCTTTCCATAACATAAAAATACCATCGATGGTCCTGGCAGCTCCTTAAATTGATGCTGTATTTTTTAAATCTGGAAGCATTTCCATTGTCTGTTCATTTCATAACCCTTCTGCTACAACAAATGTCAATATCTGTTCAACAAACTGCTGCAAGTTGATGTATATCTTTTCTCAGGTACACTGTATTCAGATAAATACATAGCTTAGGTTGCTTTAAAAAAAAACTGTACGTTGCATCCTATAACTATATTAGGGTAAATACATAGGTAATCGATCCATTCAGCATCAAAGTATCATCGGGATAATTTGAGTGAAAGCAATAGAATTTATTGTTGGTGTGATGTCAGATCTCAGCTTTCGTGAAAGGTTTTGTTAGATTGAGTTCTTGAGATCGTCATCCGAACTAATTATAGCTCCTGGACTGAGACAAGGATCAGGCATTGGATTCCTTCAATTTTATCAACTCTTAAATGTTTGCATTCAGAATCTAAATTATATTCAGAACATGGATTTAAAAAGATCCTCATGAAAAGCATTTCATATAACCTTGAAATAAAGTCACCGACATTGAGAATGGTGCATGAATCAAGATTTGAGAAGGAAAACACCAAGGCCGAGAAAGTGAGATCGATTAAGAGGTGTTTTTCACGTAAGTGTATTAAATGGAAGACGATGTGCATACGCTATCGTCGTTGAAGTTTCTAAATATTAAATAATTTTGAAACTAAACACATTGTAAAAGAATGACTTCTTGGATTTATTCAGAACCATCACAATAGCCAATCAGTTGGAAGCAAACAAGGGAAGTTAAACTACCAAGTTGCAGTTTACCTTCCTATAAATTAAGCCATAATTAGACTATATGGTTTGAGATAACCATCTATGAGAGTGACTGACATTTGACAATCTAGAATCAACATAGAGCAAAGGATCCTATTATAGTTGATTCATCATATAAAAAATAGCCTCAACATTATGTTCCAACAATCACATCTTAGCTCTTTATCAATAAGGGGTATAATTATAATTTATACATCATCTGTTTTTTTTCTTTTGGTCACTTAACAATGAAAGTAGGAATATGTTATGTGTTGAGCTTCAGAGTTAAATCTACTTTCCTATAATATATATAACTTCTTGCAGATTTGTTCCTCATATTTTAATGAATTTTGAATTTGACACTAATTCAGAGAGGATTAATGTTGGGTTATCAGCTTGTCATGTCACTACTACAATAAGGATTTGCCCCTACAGCTACAAGAATCCGTAGGGGCAACTTTTTATTGCCCCTACGGATTAATCCGTATGGCCATCCGGTTGCCCTACGGCGCCCTACGGATTAATTTAAAAATATTAAAATGTAATCTTTTATTTGGCCCAACGGAGCCGTAAAGAAGACCCTACGGAGCATCTAGAAATTCCTCACCCCCAATTTTTCCCACCATCTTTCCCGACCGTCGTCAAAAATTCCCGCCGTCTCGTCACCCGCCGGACCCACTTCTCGTCGCCAAAACTTTCTGCCGTCGTCGTCACCTCAGTTTCTGCCACCACCTCGTCGAGCTCCTCCATCTCAGTCTCGCCACAGTCTCGCCAAAATTTCCCGCTCGTCGCCATCTTGCTGCCACCACCTCGTCGAGCTCCATCCATGGCCTCCTCCATCTCGTCGAGCTCCATTCGCCGGAAAAACTACAACTGAGGTGGGTTAATTTCCATTTTGAAGTATTAATTATTCTTAAATTTTGTGTTATTGTTGATTTTAGGGTTAGGGTTAGTTCCGGGTTAATTAGGGTTAGGGTTAGGGTTAATTAGGTAGGTTAGGATTATGGTTAGGGCTTGGTTTGGGGTTAGGGTTAGGGCTTGGTTTGGGGTTAGGGTTAGGGTTAGGGTTAGGGTGTGGGATAATTAGGTAGGGTTAGGATTAGTTAGGGTTAATTAGGTAAAATTTGGTTGGTGATGATTAGGATTAGGGTTATGGTTAATTACATTAATTAGGGTTAATTTTGGTTTGGACTAGAGTTAATTTAGGTTGGGGTTGGGATGATGATTAGTGTTAGGTTGATTTGCGTTAGGGTTTGGGCTAGGATTAATTTGGGTGAATTAGGTAAAATAGAGTGTATTTGTGTTAGAATGTTGATTAGGGTTTATTTAGGTTAGGATGTTGATTAGGGTTTATTTGGGTTAATTTTTGGCTGATTAGGGTTTATTTGGGTTAGGGTGATGATTAGGGTTGATTTGGGTTAATTAGGTTAATTTTGGGTTAATTAGTGATAATTTGAGTTAGGATGATGATTAGGCTTTAATTTTGGGTTAATTAGGGATAATTTGGGTTAATTAGGGTTAGGATTTAGGGTGCACTAGTTCTTTCAGTAGGATACTCAATGATAACGTAAACGCACAATTTACCGTAAACTCAACCCTTCATATAAGAACTTAGTTTTTTCTCTGATTGATATTTGCAGAAGCTAATCTCCCCACAAGTTGAGAATTTAATTCTCACCAGGGAGATTTTGTTCTACAGATTCAAAACTTAGGCGAAAAGAACTAACTTAAAAAGAAATAACAGGGACATATGAGAATTTAATTCCTCCAAAAATTAGGATTAGGGTTTTGGGTGCACTAGTTTCTTCAGTAGGATAATCGATAATAACGTAAACGCACAGCTTTACCGTAAACTTAACCCTTCATATAAGAACTTAGTTCTTTCTCTGGTTGACACAAGTTGAGAATTTAATTCTCATCAGGGAGATTTTTTTCTGTAGATTCAAAACTTAGGAGAAAAGAACTAAGTTAAAAAGAAATAACAGAAACATATGTGAATTTAATTCCTCCAAAAATTAGGGTTAGGCTTTAGGGTGCACTAGTTCCTTCAATATGATACTCGATGATAACGTAAATGTACAACTTTACCGTAAACTTAACCCTTCATATAAGAACTTAAAAAGAAATAACAGGAACATATGCGAATTTAATTCTTCCAAAAATTAGGGTTTAACCCTATATAAAGAACTTAGTTCTTCAAAAAAATGATGATGTTTCAAGATCCTCAAAACCGAAATCTTGATGATCATCAATGACTAAAAATGCCATTAACAGGAGATCAATATCTCTAAGAAAACACAAGAATATCTTGGTGACTCGTTAATGCTTAGCACTATTTTGAAGCCTCACGTGTTTCCAACATGAGTGCTTCAAACGAACAAAAAGAAATAACAGGAATATATGGGAATTTATTTCTTCCAAAAATTAGGGTTTAACCCTATATAAAGAACTTAGTTCTTCAAAAAAATGATGATTTATTCTTTTCAACACTACACAAAGCACATACACATTAATAACCCTAAACTTAAGCAAAATCATAAATTGAAACACAGATATACATAATACAACTCATACTTGGGTATCTTCAAATCTAACTTTGTTTATCGATAATTTATTCTTTTTAACGACAAACTTGTATCTACGGATTTTCTTCTTTGGCAGTAATCATCTCGTTCTTAGATTTCTCAATATAGTCATCATATCCTACAATTTATATGTTATACAGTCTAACATGGCTCATGAGTACATCGGAGCTAAGGACTGGATGTACGTGGATTGGAAACAACGTATGCAACCTAAATTTGTCGCAGGAGTTGCTGCTTTTATTGAATTTGCACGCGCACATAATAAGATCGTGTTAGAGAAGATTCTCTGCCCGTGCGATAGATGTGAGAATAAGTATTGGCAGAAGGTAGAATTCATAGAGCTTCATATCGTTAAACATGGTTTTACTAGACTATATACAACTTGGCTATATCACGGGAAATGAGAAGAATAAGACAGTAATGCGGCAGAAGAAGAAGGGGAAGACGGTAATGCGGCAGAAGAAGAAGACGGTAATTTCTTTTCAGGAGAAGAAATAGAGGATATGGTAGAGGATGCCCTAGGTGATAGTATTCGTACCGAAGATGACATTCCTTCCGGTCAAGGACCGCGTGCGGATAAGTATGAAAAGTTCATAAATGATGCTAGAAGACCAATTTATGAGAATGCAAAGTATTCCACCCTATCATGGTTCGTCCAACTTTTCCAGATTAAGTGCCTAAATGGTTGGATCAACAAGTCATTCACGATGCTTATGAAGTTCTTGAAAGATTTTATGCCCCCGGGAAATAACGTGCCCGATAGCTGATACGGAGCTCAGAAGATGATGTCTGATTTGGGTCTAAAGTGTGAGAAGATTCAAGCATGTCCCAAAAATTACGTGTTGTACCAGAAAGAGAATTCAGATTTGAAAGAGTGTCCAACATGCGGAGATGCCATGTATAAGACGAAAGATTCTAATAAGAAGCCCGATATACTGTCAAGATAGCACGATACTTTCCCATAACACAGAGCCTGCAGAAGCTATTCAGGTGCAAGAAAATAGCCGAGGCAATGATTTGGGATCACCATACTCCTCCAAGTGAAAATGAAAAAATGAGTCATCCAAGAGATTCACCGGCATGGAAGGATTTCGATAGGAGGCACAAAATATTTAGTAGTGATCCTCGCAATGTCAGGTTCGGACTCGCTAGTGATGGTTTCTGCCCATTCAATTATATGGCTGGAAGCCACAGCACATGGTCCGTTGTAATGATAGTTTATAATCTATCGCCTTGGTCGGCTATGGATCAGTCCTACTTTATGATGCCTTTTCTTATCGCCGGACCAAACTCACTAGGAGACAATATCGACGTCTATCTCTGACATCTGATTGATGAGTTCAAATCTTTATTCATTGATGGTGTAGAGACTTACTGTAACAACCCTAAATTTTCTGTACGAATTTTTTTCAAAATAAAGAAAAGAGCACCTAAGCCTGAGCACGAGTTATAAGTTTGTTTTTCTTTTGAACAGCAAGAAGGATCTTGTAACTCATTGGTAAGACCTTCCCATGCCCTGACTCGGCCCGACTCGGCCGAGTTGGCCGGCGGACCGGCGGACTCGGGCCCACGCCGCCGGCCGGACGGCCGAGTTCCCTTCTTCAATGTTGTGTCTCTTCATCTTCTAAACCCCCTGTACACTTCAAATTCCTAGATTGGTTTCAGAGACCTTTGAAATACCCTATTTACCCCAATTTTTCATGATTTTACACATTTTTTACATTTTTTTTTATTAAAAACCCTTCATCTACCCTAACCCTACCCTACCCTATAAATACACCCCCTACCCTCTACCCTCTCACCCCAAAATCTTGAGCCCACTCTCTCAAAAATTTCCAAGAATCATGTACTTTGAAAACAAGCTCGAGGCGAAGCTCCGACGAATTCCCGGCGGAATTTCCGGCGATCGTTTTAGGAACTACCGGCGACGACGCAACACATCGGCGATCCCCCTAGTTCCCTCTCCCTCTATTGTGTAATTTAAAACTTGTAAGTCCCACTTCCTTCCTATTTTTCTATTAAAAAAAATACGAAATTACAGAACCCGACGGAATCGGAACAAATCCGATTTCCGATTCGGTTTTCTATAAAATTCCACTTCTCACTAATTCAATCACACTTAAACATCTTTATATTGACTATTAAACACTAATCAAACAATTGGAACAAGTTTCATCACATGAAATGATAGCTTTTTCAATTATCGTATTTTTCATTTAAATACCATATTGTTTTAATTCTTCATTTAACCCCATCAAACTTGCTACACATTTAAAATAAATCACGAGGTAACGACCTACCTCCTCACACACTTATATGCAACACCCCCGAGAACTTAGAATACGAGAAAACAAACACTTTTCATTTGAATACCACATACTTAATAAAACAAATTCTAAAAGATTTAGTTTTGAAACACTTTAAAAGAATTACCATTTATTAGGAAAATACGCTAAGTTGTAGACATCGGTCGTTTATCTAAACCTGACTTTGTGGTGTCTAGGCTAGGCAAGTGAGAAAGGTAACTTTAAAAGGCCCGTCTCACGGTGATTCGTGAGCGGATCCCTCCTTTCCTCACTTGTACTTACCTGACCCCAATTGACGGTGAAGAGACGATTTGAGACATCTCACAACTTGTCCCTTTGGACCATTTAGGATCAGTCTAGTTGACTTAGGAGACCCTAGAACATAAAATACGGGAAAATTTACATCTTTACAAATAAATACCAGTCACTTCATAAAACCGTTTTCTTAAGGATTTAGTATTTTACAATCTTTGCAAAGCGCCGCTACAACCCATTTTGGGGAACCCGTTCAGGATGGTGCGGATTATCGCACATCCTCGGGCTCAGTAGTGCGAGATTCAGACCTCCGCAAAGAGCATTCGGTCTCGAAAGATTTAAAATACGACATCTTAAGAAAATGAGTTTTTTAGAATATATAAAAATATATTAAAATTATTTTTGTATAAACATATGTATATTTATCATTAAAATATCTATTTTGTTATGATATAAATATTTCACCTTTTTCTAAAAATCACAAGAATCAATTTTACACTAAAATACCATGAATATTACAAATAAACACCTTTATTTATGAAATTAGGATATTTTCACTAGAAATATCACAATATAAAATCCACATTCATTACAACTCTAAAGACGAATAACAAATACTTGAGATGTATTTTGAAAAGTATATAAAAGTATTTTTACATAAAACCCCCTCAAGTTCTATGAATTACCCTAAGGACCCTAGAAAACATAGGTTTAAGCAGAACCAATCTCTGGAGTCTCATTAGAATCTGATTTGAATATGATTCAATTACAATCTACAATCTACAATCTACAATTTACAATATTCCAATTCAATATGAACACATGAATCCATGAATCCAGTTATCAATCTATATAACTTGACCGAACCGAACCATGGATATACATTCTATTTACATGGTTCTCCAGTTACTCCATTTACATGATTCTACAGTTACATCCGTTTACTGATATCATGCTTTCGGTCAGTCAATCAATTATACAATCAATACAATTTACAAGACAAACAATACAAACAAGACATCGCGGGGTTTGAGGGGTAGACTGGTACGGAATTTGTTAAAGGTGGTACGAGATGGTCACTTAAGACGTAATTACATCCATACCGTTGTTCCGTGGTATTATCGACGGAGCCTTGTACTCCTGAAACCTTAGCCTCCGGGGAAAGTGAGACTCCTCTCGTATACACTGCATCTTCTGTACCAACCTACAAACAACGGCGTTAACACTAAATGCAACATTATAACAATATAATACAACTGTAAAAGCTACTCTCTCTCTCTCTTACTCTCTGTCCATTCTATTTCTCCTCTTATCTTTGGGACTTACCGAGCGATCAGTTCACTGACGACATTCTATTTCTTTCTTCTTTGAATGTCGTCAGGAGATTTGGAACCGTCAGAGATCGAGCCATCTGCAGAAGACTTGGATCAGTTTGCTGAAGAACCAGAGCTCTAGTTTCATTGTACATTTTCCATTCAGTACTTTCATTTCCTGTTATGCCATTGTTTAGGCATCGCTTTTATTTCAGTTGTATTTCCTTTTCATGTATTGTACAAAAGAATGTTAATAAATAAAGTTGCTGTTCAGTTTATATATTTTGTCTCTTGTGATTTTCTTTATATTGCTTAGATACGCTTAGTTTATTTACTTCAGAGTATATACATAGCGAACCAGTCGCGTCCCTTTCACCGTATACTGGGAAGCGGGGCGTGACAGGTTTTGTTGGTGGCCCATGCAGGTCAGAGCTGTATGGAACGCTAAGCAATATAAAACACAAGAACCGGCAACTAAAACATTCTTTACAATCATGTTCCTTGAATCTTACAATTTCATGTTCTTTGAATCATATACCTTGAATCTGTCCTAACCCAAAATTCCCTCACCTCTTTTACAATCTTATCAAAACCTTCGCATTCTTTCATTCCTTCACATATTCTTCACATTTTATAAACCCTTGCACCACTTTATTATTTTTCACATACTGTCAGTACACCAGTACCAAACTTTCCTTAGATTTGTTACACCTTCCTTTTACAAATTTCGAGGACGAAATTTTTATAAGGATGGTAGAATGTAACAATCCTAATTTTCCTATACAAATTTTTTTCAAATATTTTTTTCAAAATCCATAAAGGGGTATTTATTGCTTGAGCAAAAGACTTAAGTAATTAATTAGCAATTTAATTACAAGAAGGAGCTTGTAGCTCATTGGTAATACCTTGCACTGCTGAACCAAGCCACCAGAGTTCAAATCCCATGCCCCACATTAATTTTAATATTTATTTTGTTTTAAATTTTATAGAAGCCCAACAGTCCACGCAAGATAACTGCAGATTTTCCCACTACACATTAAAAACTAAATATACCAGAGCCTACACTAGACGACCCCTAACCTCCCCATGCCCTGATTCGGCCCGACTCGGCCGAGTCGGCCGGCGGACCGGCCGATTCGGGCCGGCACCGCCAGCCGGACTCGGCCGGACGCCCTTCTTCAATGTTGTGTCTCTTCATCTTCTAAACTCTCCTGTACACTTCAAATTCCTAAATCGGTTTCAGAGACCTTTGAAATACCCTATTTACTCCAATTTTTAATGATTTTATACATTTTTTAACATTTTTTATTAAAAACCCTTCATCTACCCTAACCCTAGCCTATCCTATAAATACACCCCCTACTCTCTACCCTCTCACCCCAAAATCTTAAGCCCACTCTCTCAAAAATTTCCAAGAATCATGCACTTTGAAAACAAGCTCGAGGCGAAGTTCCAACGAATTCCCGGCGGAATTTCCGGCGATCGTTTTAGGAACTACCGGCGACGACGCAACACATCGGCGATCCCCCTAGTTTCTTCTCCCCCTATTGTGTAATCTAAAACTCGTAAGTCCTACTTCCTTCCCTCTTTTCTATTCAAAAAAATACGAAATTACAGAACCCGACGGAATCGGAACAAATCCGATTTCCGATTCGGTTTTCTATAAAATTCTACTTCTCACTAATACAATCATACTTAAACATCCTTATGTTGACTATTAAACACTAATCAAACAATTGGAACAAGTTTCATCACATGAAATGATAGCTTTTTCAATTATCGTATTTTTCATTTAAATACCACATTGTTTTAATTCTTCATTTAATCCCATCAAACTTGCTACACATTTAAAATAAATCACGAGGTAATGACCTACCTCCTCATACACTTATATGCAACACCCCCGAGAATCTAGAATACGAGAAAACAAACACTTTTCATTTAAATACCACATACTTAATAAAACAAATTCTAAAAGATTTAGTTTTGAAACACTTTTAAAAAAGTACCACTTATTAGGAAAATACGCTAAGTTGTGGACATCGGTCGTTTATCTAAACCTGACTTTGTGGTGTTTAGGCTAGGCAAGTGAGAAAGGTAATTTTAAAAGGCCCGTCTCACGGTGATTCGTGAGCGGATCCCTCCTTTCCTCACTTGTACTTACCTGACCCCAATTGGCGGTGAAGAGACGATTTGAGACATCTCACAACTTGTCGCTTTGGACCATTTAGGATCAGTCTAGTTGACTTAGGAGACCCTAGAACATAGAATACGGGAAAATTTACATCTTTACAAATAAATACCAGTCACTTCATAAAACCGTTTTCTAAAGGATTTAGTATTTTACAATCTTTGCAAAGCGCCGCTACAACCCATTTTGGGGAACCCGTTCAGGATGGTGCGGATTATCGCACATCCTCGGGCTCAGTAGTGCGAGATTCAGACCTCCGCAAAGAGCATTCGGTCTCGAAAGATTTAAAATACGACATCTTAAGAAAATGAGATCTTTAGAATATATAAAAATATATTAAAATTATTTTTTTATAAATATATGTATATTTATCATTAAAATATCTATTTTGTTATGATATAAATATCTCACCTTTTTCTAAAAATCACAAGAATCAATTTTACACTAAAATACCATGAATATTACAAATAAACACCTTTATTTATGAAATTAGGATATTTTCACTAGAAATATCACAATATAAAATCCACATTCATTACAACTCTGAAGACGAATAACAAATACTTGAGGTGTATTTTGAAAAGTATATAAAATCATTTTTACATAAAACCCCCTCAAGTTCTATAAATTACCCTAAGGACCCTAGAAAACATAGGTTTAAGCAGAACCAATCTCTGGAGTCTCATTAGAATCTGATTTGAATATGATTCAATTACAATCTACAATCTACAATTTACAATATTCCAATTCAATATGAACACATGAATCCATGAATCCAGTTATCAATCTATATAACTTGACCGAACCGAACCATGGATATACATTCTATTTACATGGTTCTCTAGTTACTCCATTTACATGATTCTATAGTTACATCCGTTTACTGATATCATGCTTTCGGTCAGTCAATCAATTATACAATCAATACAATTTACAAGACAAACAATACAAACAAGACATCGCGGGGTTTGAGGGGTAGACTGGTACGGAATTTGTTAAAGGTGGCACGAGATGGTCACTTAAGACGTAATTACATCCATACCGTTGTTCCGTGGTATTATCGACGGAGCCTTGTACTCCTAATACCTTAGTCTCCGGGGAAAGTTAGACTCCTCTCGTATACACTGGCATCTTCTGTACCAACCTACAAACTACAGCGTTAACACTAAATGCAACATTATAACAATATAATACAACTGTAAAAGCTACTCTCTCTCTCTCTCTCTCTTACTCTCTGTCCATTCTATTTCTCCTCTTATCTTTGGGACTTACCGAGCGATCCGTTCACTGACAACATTCTATTTCTTTCTTCTTTGAATGTCGTCAGGAGATTTGGAACCGTTAGAGATCGAGCCATCTGCAGAAGACTTGGATCAGTTTGCTGAAGAACCAGAGCTCTAGTTTCATTGTACATTTTCCATTCAGTACTTTCATTTCCTGTTATGCCATTGTTTAGGCATCGCTTTTATTTCAGTTGTATTTCCTTTTCATGCATTGTTCAAAAGAATGTTAATAAATAAAGTTGTTGTTCAGTTTATATATCTTGTCTCTTGTGATTTTACTTTATATTGCTTAGATACGCTTAGCGTATTTACTTCAGAGTAAATACGTAGCGGACCAGTCGCGTCCCCTTCACCGTATACTGGGAAGCGGGGCGTGACACCCCAAGAACATCTCCTTAGTCCTTCTCAGGTACTTGAGAATATTCTTTACTGCTATCCAGTGTTTCTCCCCTGTGTTTGACTGTTACCGGCTTACCACGCTTAGTGCGTAAGCAACATCTAATCTGGAACACAACATCGCATACATTATAGAGCCTACCACTGAAGCGTAGGGTATAGATGTCATCCGAGCCCTTTCCAAATCAGTCTTGGGAGACATCTCTTTGGAGAGGGTGATTCTGTGACAAGTCGGTAGATTACCGTGCTTTGAATCTTCCATAATGAATCTTTTCAGTATGGTGTCGATGTACCTGGACTGCGAAAGTCCTAACATCCTCTTAGATCTATCACGATAGATCTGGATCTCCAGAATGTAGGAGGCATCACTCAGGTCTTTCATGGAGAACCTCTGTGACAATAATCTTTTGACTGATTGTAGCATAGGAATGTCATTTCCTAATAAGAGAATGTCATCCACGTACAAGATGAGGAATACCACAGTTCTCCCTACAATCTTACTATATATGTACGGTTCATCTGGATTTTTGATAAAATCGATTTTTTTGACTGTATCATCTAAACAGATGTTCTAACTCCGCGATGCGTGCTTTACTCCATAAATGGACTTAAGCAACTTGCACACTTTCCCTCTGCTCCCACTCTGAATGAAACCCTCTGGCTGATCCATATAGACCCACTCTTCCAAATTTCCATTTAGAAAAGTCGTCTTTACGTCTATCTGCCAGATCTCATAATCATGGAAGGCAGCAATGGTAAGAAGGATCCGAATGGATTTGAGCATAACCACTAGATAAAAGGTCTCGTCATAGTCCAAACCAGGTCTTTGACGAAAAGATTTTGCAACAAGTCTAGCCTTATAGGTTTCAACCTGTCCATCTACACCAATCTTCTTTATGAAGATCCATTTGTAGCTTACGGGTTTTACCCCTTCTGGAGCAATGTCCAAAGTCCATACTTTGTTGGAGTACATGGACTCCATTTCGGCCCGCATTGCCTCTAGCCATTTTACCGAGTTGCTGTTCTGAATGGCTTGCTGGAAGCTAGTAGGCTCATCATTGTCAATGATGCAATCCTCTCGATCCCCGTCTATGAGAAAACTGTAGTATCTCTTAGGCGGATGAGATACTAGTTCTGCGGAGTGGCGCGGGGATGTCCGGTTCTTCTGAAACCTCTGGTTCTACCAAGTTTTCAGTAATATCTTGTGGTTCTGAAATTTCTTCCAGTTCTATTTCTCTCCCACTTTTCTGATTTTATAAAAATCCAGATTCCAAGAATTGGGCATGATGAGAAACAAAGACCTTTTGTTCTTCTGCGCAATAGAAATAATACCCCTAGAGTTCTTTGGGTATCCCACAAACTTACACAGTACTGAGCATGCCTCGAGCTTGTCCGCATGCTGCTTTTTTACAAAAGCTGGACCCCATGTCTTAAGGTACTTAAGATTGGGTTTCTTCCCACTCTACATCTAATATGGTGTGGTAGGCACTGACTTAGTAGGAACCTTATTCAGAAGATATGCAGCTGATTCTAGTGCATAACCCCAGAAGGATCGCGACAACTCAGCGTTACTCATCATGGAACGAACCATATCCAATAGGGTTCGGTTTCGTCTCTCCAATACATCGTTGTGTTGTGGCGTGTATGGAGGAGTAAGCTGAGAGAGAATTCCATTCTCTTTTAGGTAATCCAGGAACTTGGCACTCAAGTATTCACCACCTCAATCAGAGCTCAATGTCTTGATACCTTTGCCTGTTTGTTTTTCCACTTCATTCTTATATTCCAGGAATTTCTCAAAGGCCTTGGATTTATACTTCATCAAGAAGACATGTCCATACCTAGAGAAATCATCCGTAAAAGTAATGAACTAGGAATAACCACTTTGCGCATGTGTAGACATTGGACCACACACATCGCTGTGTATGAGTCCCAAGAGCTCGCTTGCTCTTACTCCGTGTCCAGTGAATGGAGTCTTTGTCATCTTTCCCATGAGTCAAGATTGACAAGTTGCATAAGACTGATATTCGAACAGATCCAAATATCCCTTTCTATGTAACTTCGTCAATCGCGTTTCATTGATGTAACCCAGTCTACAATGCCATAAGAAAGCCTGATTTAGTTCTGGAGATTTTCTTTTAAGTGTGTTCTGGACACTGAAAACCTAAGCTTGATTTAATACGTATATTCCGTTATCTAATGTACCTGACCCAATCAAAGCTTGATTTAGGTGGATGTGGACCACATCGCTTACAAATGTAAAATCATATCCTTCCTTAGAAAGTAAGGATACAGATATAATATTACAAGCTAGACTAGGTACATACAAACAGTTACGTAGAATCAATATCTTCCCACTTATCAATCTTAGGTGATATTCCCTTACAGATTCAGCGTGCACGCGTGGAGCAAATCCGTGGATAAGTATGATGCTGAGTTCACCATGCTGAGCAGGTTTGCGACACATCTCATACTGACTGCTGAGATCAGGGCTAGATGATTTCAGCTAGGGTTAGACCAAGAGATCTAACCTGCTCTAGCTATAGGGGATTTCCCAACCCATGACTTAGCTCTGAAGGCTTCCCGAAGATATGAGGCAGTAGTGAAGAAGAAGGGCAGACCTCAATCTGCCGGTGTGAAGCGACCTGCTACTCTGATAACAGGAGGAGCCTCTTCAATACCAACTTTTGCATTCAGGAGATTGGAAGTAACATTTAACTGGCCAAGTCCAGACTTTTGCTACTACTGCAAGAGGGATGGACACCTGTTGAAAGACTGCAGATACGCAATCGGCCTGTGATTAGTTTGTGGTGTATCCACTCACGATATTGGGACATGTCCTCATAGACGCAACCCAGTTCCAGCATACATCAACTTCCCGCAGCGGCCATCTATTCAGGCTCCTGCATCTCGTCTTGCTCTCCTTGATCCACCTCCTTGTGGACCACCTACACAGCCTCCTCGTCAGTTCCACTAGGCAATGAGGAACATGCCTCAAAGTCAGCGAAATATGCCCCAAGGACGGTGGAATGTGCCTCCAGCTAGGAGAAATGTACCCAGGCGACAGGCTTTCACTTTAGCGGCTGTGGAAGCTGAAGTTTTAGGTTAAGGTAACACTAGTAATTCCCTTTAAACTTTTCAAAACTCTTGCATCCTTTCGTTCTTTCAAATATTTTTCATCCGCTTTCAGTAGTTCTTTCACCACCGTTGTCATCAAAATTTTCTTGAATCTGTTACAACTTCTTTCTTTAAATTTCAAGAATGAAACTTTTATAAGGAGGGTAGAATGTAACGACCTTGAATTTCTGTACAAAATTTTCTTTTAAAAGTACAGAAAGGAGTTTGCAAGTCTGAGTATACTTTAAATGTTGTTTTTGTTTAAGAACATCAAGAAAGCACTTGTAGCTCATTGGTAAAACCTTGCACTACTGTGACGTAGCCCTTGTGTTCGAATCCCATCAGCCACATATATTTTTACTGATTTTTCTTTTAAATTTTTGTAAGCCCAAAAGTTTACATGTGCAATACATGTAAAATGAAAAGTCACAAAAAATCAAACATGTGCTGAATGTTATATGAACCGACATGGACATGTGGCACAAATCCAAGCCCCAACCCCCAACAGATGGCCGGCGAGATTAGCCTATGGACCGCGCCGCCGAGCCCCCTATGGGTAATGCTCCCAAACTCTGCACACTACACTTCTTGGCCTACCCCACTACCCCCATGCTGTTTGATTTCCCTGCGTTTATCCAGAGAGTGTTAATTCATCTCTTTAATCCTATTTTAATGCATTTTTAATTCTTTCTTCATTCTTAAAACCCTAATTTTATCCTATAAATACAACCCATACCCTAGCCCTCTTCATTCTGAAATCTATTGTCAAAAATCCTCAAAAATTTCCAAGTCAAAGAAGAGTACAAGTGGAGTTAGCACTAGGTCAAGTTCCGGCGAGGATTCGAGACGATTCCGGCGACTCCATGACTCCACGAAGCCACCAACCTTTTCCTAAACCTCCCCTCTCTTCTCTAAGCTTGTAAGTCCCCTCTCTTCTCATCTCTTCCTAATTTAAAAAGTTCTCTTTTCAAAACTCATCTGAAGTGGAGTTATTCCGACATCCGATTCAAAACTTGTTAAAATCACAATCTTTCTTAATAACCAATCATCCATATCATTATATCTTTGTTAATAATCATGAAACAAATATTGAGAACAAGTTTCATCTTATCATACCATGTTATGTAACTTTTATTTGCATTTTTCGTTTAAATACCACAAACTTTACATATGACATATTTTAATTACTTTAGCTTAGCATACCTTTAGAAAACCTTACGAGGTAATGACCTACCTCTCACATACACACATCTTGACATAGCACGATTCGCTTGAAAATAATATCTTGTGGCAAATACGAATTTTCAAATAAATACCTTAAACTATTAAAAACCGTATTTCTTTAAATTGTGTGATTACATTCCTTGCGATTATGCCTCTACAACCCATTTTGGGGAACCCGATCGGGATGGTGCAGGTTATCGCACATTCTCGGGACTAGTAGAGCGAGATCCAGACCTCCTCACGGAGCATACGATCTCGATGGAATTTTTATACAATTTTAAAGAAAAACGAGGATTTATATTTAATAATAATAATTTATTTTTTTGATAAATATATAAATATTATCAAAACACATATTTTAAAGATATTATTAAATTCCACGTTTTCCAAAAAAAATAAAAGAATAACAAGTTCTATGAAATACTATCAAGAATCTATACAAGTCAACTTTACACTAAAATACCATGAATTATTCAAGATAGGTATTCATTCACTAGAATACCTCATTCTTTTAAAAATTACATCCATGAAAATCCTAAATACGATAAATAAATACTTGAGATTTATTTTGAAAGTATATTAAAAATATTTTTCATAAACCCCCTCAAGTTATATTAAATTTACATTAAGGACCCTAGTAAACATAGGTTTAAGCGGGACCAATTCTCTTGAGCCTCAGGAAGCCGGAGAAAGTTGGTGCTTGCCTATTTAAGGTAAAAAACTAAAATAGGGTTATCAATGGTAATTTTCTTGTTAAAAGACACAAATCCTGTCGTCTATGTGCAGCAGTTACCGATAACTCCTAAATCTAATTCAAGATCCAAATCTGTTTAAGTGTCTGACTTAATCTGAGTCTCAGTCTAATTTGAATACAATCCAAACATGAATCCAACCATATATCTAATTCAACATGAATCCAATGTATTAAACATGAACGGTTGAACATGAATACCGAACAATACGAACATGTAACATGACTTGAATTGACCGAACCATGGATATATCTTGACTTGACTACATGACTATCCGTTTACATCCTGAAAGTTTACATGAACAAGTTATAGCATAGTTTCGGCAAGTCTTATACTATAACTCATTACAATCAATATAATATACATTATGGTTTTTTTTAAAGGGGTAGACTGGTACGAAATGTGTTTAAAGTGGCACGAGATGGTTACTAAAAGACGTAGATAAACATCCATTGTTGTTGTTCCGTGGGTATTGACGGAGCCTTGTACTACGGGTTACCTTAGTCCACGGGGAAATTTGGACTCCTCTCGTATACACCGATATATTCTGTACCAAGCTATATATAACTACGTTAGTATAAGAAACATAAATCTGTACAATTACCGGTTCTATTCTCTCTACTTGTTCTATTCTACTCTTTCTTTTGGGACTTACCGAGCGCCAGTTCGCTGACGAACATAAATCTGTACAACTACGTTAGTATAACAAACATAAATCTGTACAACTATCTCTTCTTTCCTTGGAATGTTGTCAGGAGGATCCGACCCTTAGGAGATCGAGCCCAGCCAGGCCGATTTGGAGCAGTTTACAGAGGAGCCAGAGTTATAGTTCTACTTGTACTTAATTTTCTTTCAGTTCATATGCCATTGTTTATGCATTGGTTTCTTTCATTGTACTTTACATTTCAGTTGTATGTAAAGAATGAATATCAATAAAAAGTTATTGTTTCATTACATCTCTTGTCATTCTTGTGTTTTACTTTTATATTGCTTATTTACGCTTAACGTGTTTACTTCTGAGTAAATACGTCGCGGTCTCGCCACATCTACTTTCCCGTATATTGGGAAGCGGGGCGTGGCAACATCAGTGTATGAAGTATTTCAAAGACGGCTTAGAATACACCGTCACAGGTGAGCTAAATCCGTTCCCCGTAAACGATGTCCGAAAATATGAAGACGCAAAGTACTTCCTACCAGACTTCAAGGATACGGAAATGTGTCATAAGCCGCAGGATAAACAGAAGTCCGTTGCCACTATCCCGATTTTTAGGAGCGATTCCAAGGAAGATGAAGAAATAGTCTACTCGGGGCAACCCCAGAAAGAAAACAATAGGCCCAGACTATCTATTCCTATTTTGGTCTTTGGCAGCGACTCAGAGGACGATGCCAACACAGTGTTCTCCATCCGTCCGTCAGTGCAAACCTTTGCCGGAACAGATCAGAGTCTACAAATTACAATGGCTCTGCTTCGGCATTACAAGGAACTTGATGCACTCCATACATACAGTGTACAAGAACTGCAAACTTTCTACGTGCCTCCCAGGCAAAGAGGTGAAAAAGCGATCATCTTCTACCAATCTACGGAAACCAAAGTAGAAAAGGAAGTTTGGCATGGTGCAGATTTTGCACTCGACATGTTTCAACCAATCCGTCTGCCAAGATACTACATGGAGGGATTGAAAAGACTATTGAGATGCCAAGGTGTACCCCTCGAACAAACTGTTCGACAAGCCCAATTCTACAAAAAGATTTGGAATATTCCCGGGACTCAGCGAAAGATGCCTAACGGGAAGATGGAGACAACCGGGCTCGGATATACTCGGTCCAAGAAACGGGAACAGATCTACATTTCCGCGTCGTAAACAACTCAAGTGAAGCGGAAAACGCTCTTCCAAATAGCCGTGACATCAAATCAGAGCAAGATCCTGCTCTAAAAACGTTAAGTCCGTCGCTGGAACAGCAAATCGACAGGTTAATAAAACAAGCTTGTCAAAAGAGCCGAGATAACCATAGCCGCGAGATGGCCATATATTAGAAGCCAGGACACAGCGTCTTATCCAGCAATCTGCGGAGGAAATATACCGTAATTCTCTTCATCCCCGGTCCATTGTATGTTCTTGCGCAAGGGGAAAATCCCAAAATGGAGACAAAACAGGGAAAAGAATGTAAACAACGTTCGAAAACAACAAAGCAGGTCCAAGACGCCGCACAATCGAGAAAAACTCGATTGGAGCCTATCCTTTATAAAGAAGATGGGTTGGGAATACTCTTTCCCCAAGAAAAGATAAGGAAAATATTCAACCTTGTCATGAAGTACCAAATGATGACACTTCCGGAGTCTCGGCACCCGAACAGATAAATGAGGTCCTTCATCCGGATTATTGCTCCTATCACCGAGTAATAGGTCATCCTCTCGAAGACTGCTTCACCTTCAAAGACTGGGTAGAAGACCAGTATCAACAAGACAGGTTCGCTTTATCCGACTGCTGGAGGGTAACCCCGCAGCGAAAGCACGAGCCAAAAAGGACCTATACCGTCTGGATATGACCAGCTCAACATCAAGAATGGAAGCGAACTTGTAACTGTCATATGATAACACTCTCAAAAGAGGGAGGGCACGAGACTATGGATAACTTCCACATGTGCTTCGCGAATGAAGTTGAGGAAGGGGTAATCTTAGAGTTTCCATCAGCACCAAAAGAGATGGAAGATTGGATACACACTACGACGGAAAACCTAAGAAAAATTAACTTAGGGATAGAAAATGATCCGAGGCCGACGTTCGTGTGAGATACTATCTGAGAAACTGGTAGCCACGTTAAAAGACGTGCTCATGCAATAAAAAGATTGCTCGCGTGGAACTATTCCGAGATGCCAGGTCTAGATCCAAAAGTAGCGGTACATAAACTGGCTATACGCCGGACAAAAATCCAGTCAAACAGACGCCAAGAAGAATGCGGCTCGAACTTGAGATGAGTATCAACGCTGAAGTCAAGAAACTAATCGACTCCGGCTTCATCCAAGAAGTTCAATATCCCGACTGGATCGCTAATATCGTTCCTGTGATGAAGAAAAATAGGACGGTGCACATCTGCGTGGACTTTCGGGACCTCAAAAAAGCATGCCCGAAGGATGATTTCCCAGTACCTATTACCGAACTGATGATCGATAACACGTCTACTCATGAAGTCTTCTCCATCATGGATGGATCTCCAGGATACAATCAAATAAAAATGCATCCTGAAGACCAAAAGCATACCGCCTTCCAGACTCCACTGGGCATAATCTGTTATAAGCTGATGCCCTTCGGTTTGAAGAACGCTAGAGCTACCTCCAAATGGCCATGAAAAAGATCTTTGATGACCTCATCCATGAGATCGTCGAATGCTACATTGACGACCTTGTGGTAAAGAGCGGATCTCATGAGGAATATTGGGAACATCTAAAAATAGTTTTCCGACGCCTTCAGAAGTATAATCTGAAGATGAATCCTCTAAAATACGCGTTTGGAGTCTCCTCATGCAAATTTCTAGGATTCATCATATGGCACAGGGGTATCGAAAACGATCTTTCAAAGATCAAGGCGATTATGGAAATGCCCACGCCAAGAACTCTCAAACAGTTGCGATCTCTTCAAGGAAAGCTCGCATATATCCAGCGGTTCATAGCCAATCTCTCCGGAAAATGCTGTCCCTACAGTCATTTGATGAATAAGGGGACCCCGTTCGTTTGGAATCAAAAGTGCCAAAATGCACTAGACGAAATCAAGCAATACCTGCAAAATCCACCGGTATTGACCGCTCCGGTTAAGGGAAACCCTTATCCTATATACAACAGCCCTTGAGGGTTCTCTATGTGTGCTATGGACACAAGAGAACGATCAGGGAATGAAGAAAGCTTTGTACTTGTCACGCCCCGCTTCCTAGAGTACGCTAAAGTGAGCACGTGACATAGCCAACCATGCTACCTGTGGGTAGGAAGCATCTATCCACAGTCACATTACGGTTATAGAGATATCAAGAACAAAATAAAACTATCTAAAACATGTCCATAATCCAAGATAACATGAGTCAAGAATAAATAAACGCGGAAGCGAAAGATCGAATACAAAATAACTGGAAGGTATGTTCCATAATGCGGGCTCACATCAGGAATAAAATGCAGGAAAGAAAAGCTAACTACTACTGACACTCACAGCTCAGCCTGTCGGCTGAAGTACTCCTGCTCGGACTGCGACAGCGATACAGAATCTGCGCCATGCAAAACCCAGACGTCAGCGCGTCAAGTCATCAAGTAATAGCATAATAAACAGGCAATGCGAATATAAACATGAATAAAGCAAGGGTAACAATAATGTAAATAAGAGCAGTGCAGGGTAGTGTGCAGTGGGTAAACTGGACTGTTCTATCAGGTTTTCTATTCTAAAGTCTTTGAAACCAAATTGATGAATCATCGATGTAACTCAATAGTATCCCGTACATACCCGGGACCACGGCCTCAATATTCTCGGGCTGAAACCGAGACATGCCGCTAGGCACCAACATGAATGTGTACACTCAATAGTATCCCGTACATATCCGGGACCACGGTCTCAATATTCTCGGCTGAAACCGAGACATGCCGCTAGGCACCAAGCAGGAATGTGTACACTCAGAACAGGTAGTGAACTGCTGAGTTACAGGTCAGGTTTCACCTTTGATTTCCCCATACCCCAAGTTATATGTGTATGTCAAGTCAGGTATCCCGTAGTCAAGAAACTAATGCCAACACAGGATCAGGTAAACAGGTTTGTCTGGATAGACAACAGGAACGGTCCATGAGGACTACATGTCAGGTTTGTTGGCATTAGACACAAGATCAGGTAACGGGTTCGGTCATTGTACATCAGGTCAAGTCAAGCAGTATAGGGTACCATGTCGGGTCAATCAATGTGTATGTAGCAAGTCAGGTC
Organism: Agapanthus africanus; assembly: GCA_030015575.1. NCBI lineage: Eukaryota > Viridiplantae > Streptophyta > Magnoliopsida > Asparagales > Amaryllidaceae > Agapanthus > Agapanthus africanus. The sequence goes on from JASDDO010000024.1 coordinate 186,588,222, forward strand.
AAGATGTAAACAATACCATGGGTGTGCTCATACTCAGTTAAATAATCAAGCATGGTTAACAACATGATATAAGCAATGAATTAAGCAATAGGCAGATTCACTCAATTTGCGGTACAATTATCAGTTGTGTCACAGAGATGATTTCAACATTATAAGAATGCAGTAAGACAATTATAGCCATTTAATCAGGTTAACAAGTTTAAGGCTTCATGGATGCAATGTTATATGTGTATATAGGTTCCACAAATGAAATCACAGTTTAAGCAGATTAAATGTATACGGGTGTCTGAATGAAGTAAAACGGTAGAAAAGGGTGCCATAGGCTACATCATCAGTAAAAGTGTAATTAAAACATGTAAATGTGATTATTAGGTTCCAAAACAGTAATTGCAGCAGGTAGGTCACAAGTTTGAAAGATAAATGATATATAACAATCTTGAACACAAAAAATGGGAAATTATAATACCAAAATTAAATTGCAGGTTTTAGGGTGTCATTAAGTATAAGTAAATATTGTTTAGCATGTAGCAAGGATTACTTGCCTCGACGGGTTGCGAATCGGGAAAACGGAACGTAAAACGTCGGCGGGGAAAACTCGCGACGGGCGCACGGTTCACGGAATGCACCCAAACGACGAACAGTGGAACCACACGGGTCGGGGTACCACGCTGGAACGTCGGGACACGTCGCCGGCACGGCCGGAATCCGGCGAGACACAAAACAGTAAACGATCAAGAGTTGCAACAAGAAAGAAAAGAAAATAAAGAAGAAGGGAAAGATGATGGAGAAGGTGATGCTCACGAGGATCTGTGTGAAGGGTGGTAACGGTCGACCACGTCGATGAACTCCGGCGGACCTCCTGCAGGGGACAACGACGATCAAGAACTGTGAAGAAAATGAAAGAAAAAGAAGGAAGGAGAAGAAGGAGAGGAGGGGAAGCGATTCTCACTGAGTGCGCACGAAGGTTGGGGACACGGGGACGGGGCCACTGGCGGCGACTCCGGCGGCGCAGACGTATGCAGGGAGGTGCAGGGTGGCCGCGGTGCTGGTGCAGGGTGCACGGGAAGAAGGGAAAAAGAGGAGGGAGGTGCGGTGGATTGGTCGAGGGTGAGGAGGCGACGAGGCCGGCGAGGGTGTCGTCGGCGTTGGGCTGCGGCGGCTAGGGCAAGGCGGCGGTAGGGTTCGCTGGGGGTTGGGTTCTCATGAAAAAGGAAATGAAGAAGAGGGAAAAGATATATAGAGGAGAGAGAGAAGGATGGGAAGAGAGAGAGAGAGAGAGAGAGACGAGGGAGAGAGAGAGAGAGATATGAGGGCGACGGGAGAGAGAGAGGAGAGAGAAGTAGGGCCCACTGGAAAAAGAGGAGGCTGATTGGCTAGGGAAAGGATTTAGTTAGGAAAAAAAATATTTAAAGAATGATTTATAAGTATATAAAAAATATTAGATGGTTAAGTAAAAATATATTCCAGTTTAAAAATATTAAAATTTTGGGAATTTGGCGCAAAGTAAAACATTTCCAAATTGCGTCCGGGTCGGGTCCAAAAATTTGAAATTGAAATAAGAACATTTTAGGCGGGATCCAAAATTTAGAATGAAGTGTTTTATGATCAAAAAGCATACCCCCAAAACGGACACACGTACGTGCGCGTAGCCGTCCAAACTCGCCCGTTTCACTGAACGGGACGAGAACACGATGCACGGACGCTACAACAGGGTTAGGGGTGTCAAGCAGGCCAAGATAAATATTTTTAATTTTATTTTAGATGCCTTAAATTGTTATATGCAGAATTGAATTGACGGGGTAAAATTTACAATAAGTAACAATCAAGCAAGATAAATAAAATAAGTGTCACACTACGTTCAAACGGTAACTAAAATTAGTAGCATTGGGCTCGGGTGTTACATTATACCCAACTACAAAAAGAATTTCGTCCTCGAAATTCCAAGAATACAAAGACAAATAACTATAAGAAAAGGTGAGGAAACTTCTGCCTGATTTCATCTTCTCGTTCCCAAGTGGACTCTCCATGTGAGCGATTACCCCAAGAAACAAGCACAAGAGGGATTACCTTGTTCTTAAGAACCTTTTCCCTTCGATCCACGATTTCAATCGGTCGCTCCTCAAAAGTCAAGTCTTCTCGTACTGTTAACTCCGAATGATCCAATACGTACGTTTCATCTCGAACATACCTACGGAGTTGAGATACGTGAAACACATCGTGCACATTCGCCAAGGACCGCGGTAACGCCAAACGATACGCTACCTGACCAACACGCTCCAAGATCTCAAAGGGTCCAACGAATCGAGGACTCAGCTTTCCTCGACTTCCAAAACGAATCACCCCTCTAGTCGGTGATATCTTCAAGAATACCAAATCACCACGGTGAACTCTAGAGGTCTTCTTGACGTGTCTGCCCAACTCTTCTGTTGGTCTTGTGCTGCCTTCATATGATTTCTGATGGTGTTAACCTTCTCAACTGTCTGCACAACCAAATCTGGTCCCAATAATCTTCGTTCACCTACATCGTCCCAACAAACAGGTGAACGGCTTTTACGACCATACAAAGCTTCAAATGGAGCCATCTGGATAGTTGCCTGAAAACTGTTGTTGTAAGAAAACTCCACCAAATGCAGATGATCCTCCCATGAACCCTTGAAGTCCAACATGCATGCTCTCAACATATCCTCAAGAGTTTGGATCGTTCTCTCCGACTGACCATCAGTTTGAGGATGATAAGCTGTGCTAAACTTCAATCGAGTCCCCAAACTTTCCTGTAAACTCCACCAGAAGTGTGATAAGAACCGAGTGTCCCGATCGGACACGATGCTCACCGGTACTCCATGCAATCTTACAATCTCTTGCATGTACCGCTCTGCCAAAGTCTCTGTTGATTGACCAACCCGGAAAGGAATGAAGTGAGCTGCCTTGGTTAATCGATCCACAATCACCCATACCGCATTGTTGCCCTTTGGACTCCGCGGTAAAGCCGTCACGAAATCCATGGTTATATGCTCCCACTTCCACTGAGGAATTGGAAGTGGTTGCAATAAACCAGCAACCCTTTCATGTTCAGCCTTAACTTGCTGACACACCAAGCACTTTGTCACAAAGCGAGCAATCTCCCATTTCATGCCTTCCCACCAGAAATGCTGTCGAATATCTCGGTACATCTTTGTGCCTCCTGGATGTACAGAATAAGCTGAACTGTGTGCCTCCTTCATAAGCTCTTCGCGAATATCTACCTTTGGCACACACAAACGGCTACCATACCTCAACGAACCATCTTCGTGAATCAATAAATCTGTTCATAGTCCGGCTTCAACCTGTCTTCGAAACTTTTGCAGTCTAGGGTCCTGCGATTGTGCTGCTTTAATATTCTCGATCAACGATGACTGTACTTGCAGCTGCATCAACTGTCCCGTATAATGCGGTAGCACAACCTCCAAGTCAAGTCTTCGAAAATCTGCAACGATCTCCTTCTGCGTAGTTAACACCTGAATTGCTGGTAACTGACTAAGCGCATCCGGCACGACGTTAACCTTCCCCGGATGGTACTTAAGATCAAGATCGTAGTCAGCCATCAGCTCCAACCATCTACACTGCCTCATATTAAGCTCCTTCTGTGTGAACACATACTTCAAGCTCTTATGATCAGTAAAAACTTTGACCCTTTCGCCCAAAAGGTAGTGTCTCCAAATCTTCAAAGCGAAAATCACAGCCGCAAGTTCCAAGTTATGAGTTGGGTAATTCTTCTCATGGGTCTTCAACTGTCTCGATGCGTACGCTACAACCTTATCATGCTGCATCAAAACACATCCCAATCCTTTCCCAGATGCGTCGCTGTGAATCACCAATCCTCCGGAATTGTCTGGCACGGTCAGAATAGGGGCGGTTATCAGCTTCTGCTTCAACGTCTCAAAAGCTAACGCGCAATTATCCGTCCACACGAAAGGTACCTCCTTTTGCATAAGCTTGGTTAACGGCTCCGCCAGACGAGCAAAGTTCTCCACAAATCTTCTGTAATACCCGGCGAGTCCAAGAAAGCTTCTTATCTCCGCAACATTCTTTGGAATCGGCCAATCACGAACTGCTGTAATCTTTTCTGGATCGACGACAATTCCATCTCCAGACACAACATGCCCCAAAAACTTTACTTCCTCCAGCCAAAACTCGCACTTACTCATCTTTGCATACAACTTCTCCTGTCTCAACGTTTGCAGTGCGATCTTCAAAAGCTCAGTATGCTCTTCAAAACTCTTCGAGTAAACCAGGATATCGTCAATGAAAACCACGATAAACTGATCCAAGAACGGTGCAAAGATTCGGTTCATCAAGTCCATGAATACTGCCGGCGCATTCGTTACTCCAAAGGGCATCACTAAGTATTCGTAATGTCCATACCGAGTTCGGAACGCCGTCTTGCAAATATCTTCTGCTTTCACTCGGACCTGATGATATCCGGATCGCAAATCCAGCTTCGAGAATACCCTCGCGCCACTAAGTTGCTCGAAAAGTTCGCCAATGCGAGGGATCGGGTACTTGTTCTTAATAGTCACCCGGTTTAATTCTTGGGAGTCGATGCACATCCTTCTTGTGCCATCTTTCTTCTTTACTAGAAGAACTGGAGCTCCCCAGGGCGAGTTACTGCTTCGAATCCAACCCTTTTCAAGCAATTCAGCAACCTGTTTCTTGACTTCTTCCAACTCTACTGGTGCCATTGGATAATACGCTTTGGATACTGGCGCTGCACCAGGAATAAGATCAATTGCGAACTCCACGTCTCGCTTCGGCGGTAATCTCGATATATCTTTAAACACGTCCATAAAATCGCGAACAACAGCCGGCTCTTCACTTTTATCAACTTCCATTGCTGCAAGAATATTGTTTGTCGGCCTAGCCCTAAACTCGACTGGCCCGACAGAACTGCTCCCTTACCGCAACTGCTGTCTGCTGCAAACTCCCCTTCATCCCAGATAAACTCTGCTGCCCTCGGCTGCCGCAAGTACTTGTGAGAAAGTGGTCAAACCCAGGGAGACAATCTGCCGCTGGATGTCCACGTCCAAGCTGCGCATGAACCTTCGTTCCCTGTCTGCATCGTTGGCAACTAAAGGTCCAGCGAATCTGCTGAGTCTTGTCCATTCTGCTGCATGCACATCTACGGGTGCTCCATTCTGCTTTAGCCCGATGAATTTCTCTTCCATTTCTTCCCGTGCAGTCTTCTGTCACGCCCCACTCCCAATACAGAGAGTATTGTCCGCTCTGGCCGAAGCCGCACGGTTTTGTCCTTCAGAGCGAATCGGACCCGACCAGGGGCCACTTCCCAGGAGGTCACCCATCCCAGAACTTCCCTGGCTCGAGCACGCTTAACTACGGAGTTCTTAAGCTCCTGTAGTGCCAGTTCACTTAAAAGGCGCCTCTGTATTGAAGAGTGGTATCATTTCATTTATAGTACAGATCTGCCCCATTTCGGAATGTATTCCGAAGAGTCCCCATTGTTCTACAGTGGGTCCCACGGACTCAAGAGGTGGCCCCCACGGATTCAAGAGGTGGCCCCCGCCCACTTAACATGACACTTGGCATGGCACTTTATTCCGTGTGGCACTTTGCTCCGTGAGCAAGAACCGGGTCCCGACATTACAGTCCGCGGGAAGAACTTCTCTAGGAAACTCTTTGAAAAATCTGCCCACTTGATCGGCTTGGGCAAACGGTTCTCTTCCACAAGCCACCATTCTCGGGCGTAGTCCACTAACTGAATGCGTACCACATCGACTGTTTTCTCATCTGGAATCTGTGCCGCAACAAGCAAGTTCTCTGTGTCAACTAGCCACGGCTCCGCTGGCAACGGCTCCTCCAAACCAGTAAATGTAGACGGACCCAAACGCCTGAAATCTGCTACGGTCCCTACTCGGTCAACTGGTTTAGCTCCAACATTGTTCACAGACTGCTGAACGATCTGCAAACCTTCCTGAAACGATTCCGCTAGCTGCTGGATCAGCTCGGTCTGTTTCTTTTGATTCTCCGGCATTCTTCTTATCACTCCAAGCATGGCGGCTTCGTCCACACGCCTTTGGTACGTCCCGACATCATAACATCCAATATTAGCATGATGATAGATTCAAAATATAGATCAATGCTAGAACTCCAAGATACTTAAATAGAGTGCCGTATTGTAACTATGTCGCGGTATCATAGCCACAATTACATAACTCCACCCAAGTCGTCTAAGTCCTAGAGATAACAAGGAATCAGGTTTTCGAGTCGATATGCAAAGGAAGTTTGCACATCGTAAAGGTTATAATCAGGAAGAATGTGATTCAAGAATGGTAAACGGCAAGGTGGCAGGACATGTTTCCTAAACATGGGTATTCTGATTCGTGTATTGGGTACGATACCCAACTACAAAAGAATCAACCCGACTATCCTATGGCTCTGATACCAAAAGAACAATGTCACGCCCCGCTTCCCAGAGTACGCTAAAGTGGGCACGTGACATAGCCAACCATGCTACCTGTGGGTAGGAAGCATCTATCCACAGTCACATTACGGTTGCAGAGATATCAAGAACAAAATAAAACTATCTAAAACATGTCCATAATCCAAGATAACATAAGTCAAGAATAAATAAATACGGAAGCGAAATATCCAATACAAAATAACTGGAAGGTGTGTCCCATAATGCGGGCTTACATCAGGAATAAAATGCAGGAAATAAAAGCTAACTACTACTGACACTCACAGCTCAGCCTGTCGGCTGAAGTACTCCTGCTCGGACTGCGACAGCGGTACAGAATCTGGGCCATGTAAAACCCAGACGTCAGCGCGTCAAATCATCAAGTAATAGCATAATAAACAGGCAATGCGAATATAAACATGAATAAAGCAAGGGTAACAATAATGTAAATAAGAGCAGTGCAGGGTAGTGTGCAGTGGGTAAACTGGACTGTTCTATCAGGTTTTCTATTCTAAAGTCTTTGAAACCAAATTGATGAATCATCGATGTAACTCAATAGTATCCCGTACATACCCGGGACCACGGCCTCAATATTCTCGGGCTGAAACCGAGACATGCCGCTAGGCACCAAATAGGAATGTGTACAATCAATAGTATCCCGTACATACCCGGGACCACGGCCTCAATATTCTCGGCTGAAACCGAGACATGCCGCTAGGCACCAAACAGGAATGTGTACACTCAGAACAGGTAGTGAACTGCTGAGTTACTGGTCAGGTTTCACCTTTGATTTCCCCATACCCCCAAGTTATATGTGTATGTCAAGTCAGGTATCCCGTAGTTAAGAAACTAATGCCAACACAGGATCAGGTAAACAGGTTTGTTTGGATAGACAACAGGAACGGTCCATGAGGACTACATGTCAGGTTTGTTGGCATTATACACAAGATCAGGTAACGGGTCCGGTCATGGTACATCGGGTCAGGTCAAGCAGTATACGGTACCATGTCGGGTCAATCAATGTGTATGTAGAAAGTCAGGTCAAGATGTAAACAATACCATGGGTGCTTATACTCAGTTACATAATCAAGCATGGTTAACAACATGATATAAGCAATGAATTAAGCAATAGGCAGATTCACTCAATTTGCGGTACAGTTATCAGTTGTGTCACAGAGATGATTTCAACATTATAAGAATGCAGTAAGACAATTATAGCCATTTAATCATGTTAACAAGTTTAAGGCTTCATGGATGCAATGTTATATGTGTATATAGGTTCCACGAATGAAATCACAGTTTAAGCAGGTTAAATGTATACGAGTGTCCGAATGAAGTAAAATGGTAGAAAAGGGTGCCATAGGCTACATCATCAGTAAAAGTGTAATTAAAACATGTAAATGTGATTATTAGGTTCCAAAACAGTAATTGCAGCAGGTAGGTCACAAGTTTGAAAGATAAATGATATATAACAATCTTGAACACGAAAAATGGGAAATTATAATACCAAAATTAAATTGCAGGTTTTAGGGTGTCATTAAGTATAAGTAAATATTGTTTAGCATATAGCAAGGGTTACTTGCCTGACGGGTCGCGAATCGGAAAACGGAACGTAAAACGTCGGCGGGGAAAACTCGCGACGGGCGCACGGTTCATGGAATGAACCCAAACGACGAACAGTGGAACCACACGGGTCGGGGTACCACGCTGGAACGTCGGGACACGTCGCCGGCACGGCCGGAATCCGGCGAGACACAAAACAGTAAACGATCAAGAGTTGCAACAAGAAAGAAAAGAAAATAAAGAAGAAGGGAAAGATGATGGAGAAGGTGATGCTCACGAGGATCTGTGTGAAGGGTGGTAACGGTCGACCACGTCGACGAACTCCGGCGGACCTCCTGCAGGGGACAACGACGATCAAGAACTGTGAAGAAAATGAAAGAAAAAGAAGGAAGGAGAAGAAGGAGAGGAGAGGAAGCGATGCTCACTGAGTGCGCACGAAGGTTGGGGACACGGGGATGAGGCCACCGGCGGCGACTCCGGCGGCACAGACGTATACAGGGAGGTGCAGGGTGGCCGCGGTACTGGTGCAGGGTGCACGGGAAGTAGGGAAAAAGAGGAGGGAGGTGCGGTGGATTGGTCGAGGGTGGGGAGGCGACGAGGCCGGCGAGGGTGTCGTCGGCGTTGGGCTGCGGCGGCTAGGGCAAGGCGACGGTAGGGTTCGCTGGGGGTTGGGTTCTCATGAAAAAGGAAATGAAGAAGAGGGAAAAGATATATAGAGGAGAGAGAGAAGGATGGGAAGAGAGAGAGAGAGGGAGAGAGACGAGGGAGAGAGAGAGGAGAGAGAGAGAGAGATATGAGGGCGACGGGAGAGAGAGAGGAGAGAGAAGTAGGGCCCACTGGAAAAAGAGGAGGCTGATTGGCTAGGGAAAGGATTTAGTTAGGAAAAAAAATATTTAAAGAATGATTTATAAGTATATAAAAAATATTAGATGGTTAAGTAAAAATATATTCCAGTTTAAAAATATTAAAATTTTGGGAATTTGGCGCAAAGTAAAACATTTCCAAATTGCGCCCGGGTCGGGTCCAAAAATTTGAAATTGAAATAAGAACATTTTAGGCGGGATCCAAAATTTAGAATGAAGTGTTTTATGATCAAAAAGCATACCCCCAAAACGGAAACACGTACGTGCGCGTAGCCATCCAAACTCGCCCGATTCACTGAACGGGACGAGAACACGATGCACGGACGCTACAACAGGGTTAGGGGTGTCAAGCAGGCCAAGATAAATATTTTTAATTTTATTTTAGATGCCTTAAATTGTTAAATGCAGAATTGAATTGACGGGGTAAAATTTATAATAAGTAACAATCAAACAAGATAAATGAAATAAGTGTCACACTACGTTCAAACGGTAACTGAAATTAGTAGCATTGGGCTCGGGTGTTACAGTACTATATGAGTTGAGCTCTCCTGGAGGAAGAAAACAACTACTCCCCCATCAAAAAGCATTGCCTGGCACCGATCTTCGTGATAACGAAGCTCAAGCCTTACGCTTTGCCATATGAAGTTCATCTCATATCAAAGGTGGATCCTCTCAAATATCTGATGTCAAAGGCCATATTAACAGAAAGGCTTGCCAAATAGGCCCTCCTACTGATGGAGTTCTTAGTAACGTATCGACCCCTTAAAGCAGTAAAAGGTCAGGCCAAAGCCGACTTTCTTACGGAGCATCCGATACCAGCCGACTGCCCGTTAAATTGCGAATTGCTAGACGAACATGCGTTCGACGTAATCGAAGAAGAGAAAGAAGAAAATGATTCCTAATGGGAACTCTACTTCGATGGGGCATCCTCCGTGAAGCAACGAAAGCGAAACACTCCCATAATCAAAGCCGGGGTGGGCCTTTTCTTCGTGACCCCATAAGGAGGGATATTGCGTTATGCCCTTTCCTTAACGGAGCCAAGGACTAACAACGAAACTGAATATGAAGCTTTGATAGCAGGCCGCGAGATCGCTGTCGACATGGAAATTAAAGACCTCCTCATATATGGAGACTCCCAGCTGATCGTTAACCAAGTAAATGGCGACTATCAGACATGCAAGCTAGAGCTAATAAAGTATGGTGAAATAGTGCAACAACTGCTGACAAAAATCCCTTCCTACATCCTGAAAAGTATACCGCGTGCAGAAAACAGTAAGGCGGACGCGTTGGCCAAATTGGATAAGGAACTGGCCGATGAAGACCTTGATGACGTAAGGATCATTATGCAAAGACGCAGGATTCTCGCGCCAACAAATATATCTTCGGAAGACCTGATAGAGCTGTCCGAAAGAAAAGAAACGATCGAACAAGTAGCCCTTCAAATAGAGGACGAAGAAAAGGTCAAGGAATGGAGGGAAGTTTTCATAGACTACTTCAAATCCCAACGAATACCCAAAAATGCTTCGTTTAGACATCAGCTCATGAAACGAGCTTTGTCCTTCGCCTTCGTCAATGATACTCTATATAAGAGATCGTTCGACTGTCTGTAGCTAAGATACCTGGGACCATAAGAAGCGAGGAGAGTCATCCAAGAAACTCATGATGGACTCTGCGGTTCTCATCGAGCTGGGCCAAAGATGAAGCTGAAGATAAAAAGAATGTGTTACTATTGGCCCACAATGATTCAGGACTGTCTCGAATATGCGAAGCGGTGTCACTCGTGCCAAATTCACGGGGACTTCATCCACCAACATCCGAATCCGCTACATCCAACAGTATGTAGCTGGCTGTTCGAAATGTGGGGAATCAATATAATTGGCCCCATTGAACCAGCATCGTCCAAAGGACATTGGTTCATACTGGCGATGATCGAATACTTCTCCAAGTGGGCAGAAGCAGTGCCGCTAAGGGAGGTGAAGACGGAGAATATCCTCCATTTCTTCAGAACACATATTACTATCGGTTCGGCACTCCGCGACGAATTATCTCGGATAATGGGACAGCTTATAGAAGTCATAAAATCAGCCGCTTCACACAACAACATAAAATAGATTGGAGATACTCTTCAGTTTATGACCCTCGGGCCAACGGTCTAGCTGAAGTTTTCAACAAAACCTTGATAAAGATTATAAAGAAAATGGTTTCCAGAAACAAAAAAAAACTGGCATGAAAGGCTGCACGAAGCTCTCTGGGTGTACCGAACAACGTTCAAAATGGCCACGAATACAACGCCATACACATTGGTATTCAGCACGGAAGCAGTGCTTTCCCTGGAAATAGAACTCTCTTCTCTACGAGTAGCAGTCCGATACGAGCTGACAGACGTAGAAAATGCTCATCTTCGGCCTGAGGAGCTCGATGCTCTCGACAAAACTCGCCTTATAGCACAACAAAATTTGGAAGCTTATAAGACAAGGATGATACGGTCATATGAAAGACTGACCAGGCCGAGAACGTTCCACCAAGGTGAACTCGTACTAGTCGTCAAAAGATCAATGATTCCCAATCGTGTAAAACGGGGGAAGTTCGAGCCGAACTATGAAGGCCCGTATATTATAGACAAAGTCTACCAAGGTGGAGCCTACATGCTCATGGATATGCATGGCGAAAGACCCTTCCGGCCAATAAATGGCCGATTCCTCAGAAAATACTACGTTTGACGAGTCACGACTTAGGTCAACGATAGATGACAATGCTTGTGTCCTCTCACTATCTTCCTGAGTCAGGACTCTGATAGTAGTATCCAAAAAGCTCCGTCACTTAAAAAAACGGCGACAATGGACCGAGAAATTCTTAAACTAACTATCCGCCTCAAACATGGCGACAACGGACCGAGATGTCCTTAAACTAACAATGGACCGAGATGTCCCTAAACTAAAATTTCTCCTCAAACATGGCGCAACGGACCGAGATGTCCCTAAACTAGCACATCGCCCCCAAATACGGTGATATACTCCCTCGAGATCTATATTGCAATCAAAGTCCTAACGGTGAAGGTTGCAACTCAAGTCCCACTGGCTACACAGCTGCTCCAGCGATGAAACCATCCTTAAATCCCACCGGCAAACAGGTGGGTCACCTGCGACAAAGCTACTTTTGATAGTTTCACCATAAAAAAAGGTATGTCCATAAGCGAAATGGGCACGGATGAAAACCCGAAAGGGCGCCGTGAGTAAAAACAGCAGGACTACACGGCGAGCTTATGAAAACCCGAAAGGGCGCAATCTCGTAAAAAAAATTTAAAAAAATAAAATACACTTGCAGGGTCTTTTCGATTTTGTGAGGAGAAAATGCCTGCGCGAGATCCTTACGACTCACAAAGGAGCAACACACTTAGAAATCCGCACGATTTCTAAAGAGAAAATACACTTACGAGAGCCTCACGACTCGTAAGGAGAATTCCCCCTATGAGACCCTCACGGCTCATAGAGTTCGAAAGTCTTAGGTTACAGGGATCTAAACCTGTCCTTAAGCCGTCATATCCCCCAAGTTGCCTTACAGGCGGTCTAATATTGACCCTTGTATACAATCCTTGGGCATGAATAAACAATTCCCCACCAAGTTCCACCAATGGCGAGAAATATCCCATATGGTGAACGACACTTGTAAGCCCTCTCGACTTATAAGAAGAAAACACTCTTGTAAGATCCTTACGACCTGCAAGGGAAAACACCACTTAGGATTCCCCACGAATTTTAAGGCGCGCGTTCACCTACGAGATCCTTTCGACTCGTAGGAAGAAATACCTTTATGAGACCCTTACGGCTCATAAAATCAAAAAGCCTTAGTTGACAGGATCCTAACCCTGTTTGCTAAGCCACCTTTGTTCAAATAGACAAAGGAAAATGATGATTCGCTCCTGCCAATATCCCAGCTATAGCGATGTCGATGCCTAAATAGGTATCAAATTTCAAGTTCTCACAAAGGCAGATGATAATTCGCTCCTGACAATATCCTAGTTGTAGCGATGCTGATGCCTAAATAGGTATCAAATTTCAAGTTCTTGCAAAGGCAAATAATGATTTGCTCCTGGAAATATCCCAGTTGTATCGATGCTGATGCCTAAATAGGTATCAAATTTCAAGTTCTCGCAAAGGCAAATGATGATTCGCTCCTGGCAATATCCCAGTGGTAGCGATACTGATGCCAAGATTGATATCAGACTTAAAATCCCCAACTCAAAAAAAGAGGCCGAAATGATTGGGCAACTCGCAATAAAAAGTAGCGAGTAAAAACAAAAACAGCCGAAATGATTAGGCACCGTGATAAATAGCCGAAATGATTGGGCAATCACGACTTTCGCGACATAAAAGCTGAAAAGATAGAGCATCGCGAAAAGTAAAAAAATGAAAATGAAACTTTTCTGACCTGCAGGTAGGTCCACAACTAATCCTATATACAATCCATGGGCACAAATGAAAAAAAGAGAACCATATTTTTTCACCAGGCTCCGTCATAGGGAGAGCCAGATCTTGATGGCAACATCTATAGCCTAAAGACCGACTCGGCGTGTTCTTATGTCAGCAGGGTGAAAACGCGACGTCAACAAAGACCCAAGGGTTGAATAAAAGAGGAGTGATGGCAAAATCCTAGATCCAAGTCCTGACGGTACATATACAACATAGAGACTATCCCAGCGTTTCTTCTCATTCCAATAGGATGCGGACGCAATGTCACCATTAAACAAGAAAGACCAAAGGGTTAAAAGCAGAAAATGGAGCCATGGCAAAATCCTAGCTCCAAGTCTTGATGGTACATATACAACCTAGAGACTATCCCGACGTCCCCTCTCATTTCAGCAGGGTGCGGATACAACCATCAAATGAAATTGGAGCGATGGCATATTCCTAGCTCCGGACTTCAATTGCAATACAAACAGTATAGAGGTCTTACAGATGTCTACCCTACTTCGGCAAAGAATCGACATGACATCGTTAAAGCAAAAATTGAAGTGACGGCATATTCCCAGTTTCGGGTCTTGACTACAACTCATATAAAGCCTAAGAGATCGTTGGTGATCATCCCATCCCAGAAGGGTGCGGTTATGACTCATCAGGGCTCCAAATTGAGCCTAACCTCAAGTATAAAGCGTCATGGAAAATTCCTAATGCTTGCTCTTCCGACGGTAATATAACCTAAGGAGATTACTCGAAGACGTCTTGTCCATCCCCCGAAGGGATCATAGACACAACAGTCGCGGGGCTACTCGAACAGCGGCTTAAGGACTGCAAATAGAGGAATATATCTGCCAACACGACGGTACCATGGACCAAAACCCTAGTACCACAAACCTAACGGACCTCTGTCGTAAAAAGAATAGGGGTTATCTACGTATAACGTTAGGACAAGTTTGCCTGTAAACCCAAAGGGGGGTAAACTAAAGAGACTCCGAAATGAGTACATAAACTAGAAACTCCAAAACGAGTACATAAACTAGAGACTCCGAAACGAGTGAATAAACGACAAACTCCGAAACGAGTACATAAACTAGAGACTCCGAAACGAGTGAATAAATTACAAACTCTGAAATGAGTACATAAACTACTTCGCACCGAATCAAGATAATCAAGAAAAGGAAAGTGCAGATATGAAAGGAAAAGGGGCTTATCATTCATACTTCAGAAAAGACTACACATAAAAATAAAAAAATAAAAAACCACTACATCATCTGAGGTCTACAACGGCAAGACGCTTAACTCCAGACACAGATTCTCAAACTCAAAGCAAGTTTGAGCAATGCGCCTTCAGCTTCATCGACCACCTTTTTGTGCATCTTCTCTCGGATGCAAGCGTCAGGATCACCACTGATATCCTCCACCTTATGATATGCTAACACTATTGCTTTCTGCTGAAAGATGCGGTGCAAGATGGTGACGAGATTATCTTTCCATTTCTTTGAGATCAACCCTATCAAGTACATTGGATGTACCTTATCTTCGGCATCATCGAGCGCTTGAAGCAGCATAACCTCAAGGCGCCCAAGTATAGCTTCCCAGATCGACCCAACGACGATCTTCAAAAGGGAAGAATGGCTAGGGAGCAACCGTCCATTGTAATCATCAAAGTGACGCATCACCGCATCGCATTAGGCGTCAGTGAACTCCTGGCCTTGGCAGCGGCCTTGGATGCGAATCTCCTCGTAAGAACAATCTCTTCAAGATCGTATAGACGACCAGCCATGGTACCTAAAAAAAAGGGAATGGAGAGTTAGCGATTAACATATTAAAGTCACTACAATGGGCTCAACAAATCAAGGTGATGCATCATCAAGGATGAGACATGCACCCATTGTGAGAATCCAAAAGGATTCTCATTAAATGAAAAATCTCAATGAACAGTGGAGTTCAAAACTCCCGATGTCCTCGAAGAATGCGTTCTACAACAGATCTAAATCTGTGAGAAGAATCTACAACAGAACCCTAAAAAGAAAATAGGAAAGAAAAATAAAATTCCTAAAAAATTTCAAATTTTTCTCTCTCTCAAAGCTAAGCTTTGTAGTATAAATCGGAATTGAATCCATCCGATGATGGGATTAAATCTCAGAAATCCCCAAAGGAAATATACTGGAATTAAAATTAAGAGAACCCTCAAATATCAAAGTTAATAATAGGATAAAACCCTAAGGTCTTTATGACCCACGGTTTACTCAAATAAAGTTTTTTAAGATCTCAAAGATATCATTTCAAGAAAAAGAGCCAAGCTCTGTTAATGGGTTAAAAATCAAAAAAAAAAAAGAGTTTCTTTTAAGAGTTAAAAAGTTGGTCATAATCCTTATCAATTTTTTTAAACAGAGTTCAACTCTAAGAGTTTTCTTTGGGCAGAGATCTAAGCTCTGAGAAGAGAATTAAATTCTCAAGGAAGAAGAAGAAATATGACGAAACGTCAGTCATCTCAAGGGCCAAAGGCCCTATTTATAAGATGTGAAGAGACGGTTCAACTCCCTAGGAAATCAAACGGTGGAAAAAGTGACACTGTTGCACTCACGTGTGAGCCACGTGGGAACAACGGTGGGGGGCATTTTCCCCCCTAAAAATATATATAGAAAGAGCAAAACTCTGTTGAAAGCTAATGAGGCAGCGCCTCACGTGTTTCGCACGAGGGCGCTAGCGCCAGCACCAATTTTGTGGTGGCACCGCACATGCTCCTCACACCAGCGCCAATATGTAAAGCGCAGAAACGCTTTCTGAATAAGAATTAAATTCTTATATTGCGCTGCACGTGCTCATCACGCGGGCGCCGATGTGCAAAGCACAAGAATACCCATGATAAGAATTAAATTTTTAAGTGGCGCCCACGTGCATAACACTGTGAGCGGCAGCGCCCAAGTCAAGATCAATAGAATTAAATTCTATATGAGAATTTGGGATACTCTCTGTTAAACAGAGCCGTTGGATCAAAAATCCAATGGAGATGATAAATCATCAAAATATAGAATTAAATTCTATTAGGAGAAAATATCTCCCAAATCTTTCTAATAAGAAAGATACTCTCGGTTGGATCCATGATCCAATAATAGAATAAAATTCTATTTTGGGAATATATTTCTTCAATCTTTCTAAACAAAAAATATTGCTTTCTGTAAAACAGAGAACTCTTTGATTAAAAATCCAATGGTGATTAAAAATCACCATTTTACAGAATAAATTATGTATATAGGAAAATATTTCCCCAATCTGTAAAAACAAGAAAACATATTCTGTAAAACAGAAATCCTTGGATCAAAGATCCA